>OY728133.1:1598034409-1599284409 GCA_963277665.1 Viscum album | reverse complement strand
CACGCTTTGGAGGAAAACCCGAAAAGTCCTTTGGAAAGATGTCCCTGAAATGATTCACCACAAGAGGAAAGTCCAACTAAAAAGTCTCCGGATTGTCAAGATAATGACTAGCTATTTGGGTTGTCACCCTTCCTAGCCCACGATGCTCGAGCCCTACTCGACTCGCTTGAACATCCCATTTGCCTCTATGAAGAAAAGATTCACCCTCTGGTGAAACGAAACTCACTCTACGGCGTTAAAAGTCGACGACTTCTTGGAATATAAATATCCAGTCCATCTTGAGAATGACATCTTAGCCTATCATCTCTAGGACATAGAGATCCCAAATGAAATGATACCATGCATCCTAGAGAGGGCACTCTCTGCACTGACATACACTAGATGTAGTCGTCCCCAAATGTGTGTCTAGTGTCACCTAGTCGGCGGAAGAAATGATACTGGGCCCAAGGCCCTCCACAACAACAATAGAGATAACACTATGTATATCACCAGTATCGAAAAGGGATAAAGATAAACTGAGGCTACAAAAATCGTACATCGAACTATAGAAGGGTTTGGCTCCTACTCCTTATAAGTCTTCTCCACGGTGAATGACTAGCCTGCACCGCGGCCCTGTGCCCCTAGCTTTCCACTCTTAGCTGAACCTCTCTGCTGGTGCTAAGGAACTGGTGGCTGACCGCCACGGCCTCAACCTCCCCCTCATCCTGAACGGCCGAAAGAACTCCATTTCCTCGATTGGTGAGAAATTGGAGTGCTTATCCCGAAAAAGGAGTCATGGAAGAACCCCAGTCACCAACTGATTGGGAGAAACCCTAGAAGAAACGCTGAAGGTGACCCATCTTTCCGCATGATTGGCACTCCACGTTGTCCCTCTGGAATTGTAGCCTCCTGTGCAAAAGAAGAATATGGTAAGGAAACAAACAAGATTTACAAAACCCGACTATACGGCATGTATAAAAACTACACGACTTGTGAACGTTAACCATAGGCCTGGGCATGCAACTCTTCCACCTCTGGTTGTGTAGAAACCCCTAGTTACACAACGTGTTTATCCCACACACGGTGTGTGCTTGAACTCTACTACCTAGCCCGAGTCTCATTACACGGCTAACCCACACGGTCTGATATAACCTGAGACTACACAGTGTGTTCTAAACCAACACGGTGTGTATGAGACAAGTCTTCAGCATCATGTGTTGTTAAACAAACAACCATATACATGGATGAACCTTACACAGTGTGTTCCAATGAAACACGGTGTATATAGGTGATGGTGACATCGTCCCGTGTTGTTCGTGACACGTCTGAGAACATGAACAAAACTACACGGCATGATCCAAAAGCAACATGGCATGTCTAAGAGAAGGTCACGCCGACCCTTGTTGTTCGTGACATGGTCGAGTACCTAAAATGGACTACATGGCATGTTCTGTTAGAACATGGTGTGTGTTACTCGAGCTTCCCTGACCCGGGTTGTTAGTGACACGCCCGAGTACACGACTCCGAAATGTATGGTGTGTACCTACTGTACATGGTGTGTTCCTATAGTTACATTCACGACACCGTGATTTTACTCACACATTCAGTGACACTGCATGAAAACTACACGGCGTGTATCCAAAAAGTACACAGAGTGTATTCTGGGTTTTTCTAGGCATTAGCTCATAAACTACATAGAATCCCAGAAACACGATGTCGTGAACTTAACATAGTGTACTTGGGTCCAATGCAAGTCCCAAATAGGGTGTTCCATACAATCCTAGTAGGAAGTCACCCAAAGATATGTTCCTAACAGTAGATGAATACATGGAAAGTAGAAGTTCAGGTAACAATAAACAGAAAAGAACACTACACTTACAAATCACAGTTCTAACATATAAATTACACTAGTAAGCAGTCAACAACAAGAAGAAAATAGGTAACCCTCTGGGTATCTCTCATATCCTAACCCCTATGGTTCAACCTACAAGCACTAGAAACCCTCTGGGTGGCACCCACAGTCTCACCCCTATAGTTCAGCTAAGTAATAGACTCTCTAAGGAAGCACTCACCATTAATTCCCCCTATAGTCTCGTATCGTACTAAAGGATCTTTGTGGAAACACACAATGTCTCATACCCCTTGTGGTCCACAACGAGGAACTACAAACTCACTGGGGAAGCACTCATCGTCAATTCCCCCTTTGGTCTCGCATCGTATTAAATGATACTCTGGAGAATACCTTACATCTATTCTCCCTATGGTCTACTACACTAGGTTCCCATTGTCCTATGTGGAAACTAAACATGATCAGTGCACGTGTATTATCTACGTAAACCACAATAACTACTTGGCTATCAATCTATGGCTCAATAACAAAACAAGGCAATAGTTTCACTATCCTACAACTAGGCATAACAACTGAAAAAAACAACTAACATGAAAAAAATGCATGGAAAACCAACCTGAGCAGAAAAAAATTACTCTACTCATAAGCATAAACCACTACTATAGTAATCAAGCAATGAAGAAAAACAGCAGGGGAAAAATAGGGAACACCAAATTCTTCGTTTATTGGAATTGGAGGAAATTGCACATAATATTCAACAACATTATAAAGAAAGGAACAAAAAACCTACCTCGGTCCTAGGAGATCGATATATGTGCACCACGATGATTGATTCCCCTTAGAAAATTGTAGATGTGAGAAAACGTCAAAAATGTTCAACCTACGATAACATGAGAAAGGTATAGAATCATGGAATGAGGCTAAAGTAGAAGAGAAAACTCACCTCTAGGATTCCAACGCAATTGACCATGCTCTAATAGGATAATGGACAAATATTCAGGGGCTCGCAGAAGATCCGGCTGTATGGGTCACTCTCAGACAAATGAGACCTAGAAGAAGATAAAATCAGGGGTTAGACATGACCCCAAACATTTTAGTGAAAAAAATAAATGTACATAGCGTGTAAATTTAGAGTACACAGTGTGTACTAGGTATCCAAAAATGGCCTCTACGTCACCCCTACACACCGTGAGTGTGTCCCGGACACAGCCAGCACACGGCTTCGAGCTGTGAAAGAGTACACAGCGTGTAGTCAGAAAGTACACAACGCGTAATTAAAAAATTCCCAGAAACGTTATTTTTCTTAAAAACTCCAGAAAAACAGAAAACATGCTTGAAACGAAGATCCAAGATCTTACAGGATCCACCTACAATTTGTAACATGTATGAGATATTTAATAATTGAGAAGTGGTAACCCATATAACACACCGTCTTTCATGAGAATTATACTTAGAAACTATTTTAATTATAAATTATTATATGTTTTTAAATCATTATTAATGCTTGCATTTATTTAACTTGGGATTAGTGACCCATGGAGAATTTTTTTTTAATTCACAACTAGACCCATGTTGTTCAGTTGGGGAATGTTTCTTTATAAGTGAACAACTAAGGGTGTTTTAATGAAATAATGTTTACAATTTTGGTGTTTCTTTTATTAGAACATAATATACATTAATGGGACCATCATTTGTATACTTTTCTTTTAGCATTCCTTGGTTCTTCACCCCATGCCGGTGTGCATATGATGTGTATTGAGGGAATTTCAACATCTTATTTATGGCCAAATGTGAATTACCTTTGATATTAGGGAGGTATTAGGGATGTGTCGATAATGTTCAAATCATGGAACCAAGCTTTTGGGAGAAATAGGCAGCACACATAGTTAGTAAAAACCATATGTGGTAGCAACACTATTAGTAGTAACCAAGAGAGATCTGAAATGAGATATTTATAAGCTCGCATCATTTTTTAATCCCTATGATTTGAGCCACATGGTCATGTGGTCACATCTGTAGCATTTTATAGTGGGTTGAGACACATTTTTCGCATGGTTTAGAAAATGTTGTGCACTAACCTTGTGATGTACCCATCATTACATGATTAGGTGCATGGTTCACACAATGTTTGGCCATCCATGCTGCCAAACTGTGAAATAGAATGATTTTGGGTGAATTTATGATTTACATTAAAATAATTTATATTTAAACCATATTATCTAATCATCCTCTAGGTTGAAACCTCTAATTTTATAGCTCCTCCTTGATGCCTACATGAGGAATAAAGAGAACTCCTATGTCCAAGCATGGAATCACGATCCGTCAGAAGAATTAGATCCATCTAAATAAGATCTAAATTATGTTAATGATGATTCACATTCATCTGGTTATGTGATATGTTATGCGAAATATTATTTGACCATATTTTTATTTTATTTATCTCTTCTTCATTTTTATCCAGATTTGAGTCAAATTAGTATATTGTACTATGTCAGCACTCCACTAACATCTTATTGGAAGTGGTCTTTCTCTTTTACGTCAATGTTTAAAAAATATATGTTTTTGTGTTGAACGCCTATTTTTTTGAGTGAAAAAACGGAATTTGAATTTAATATTTATTTGAAATGGATATCTCTTTCAAAAACTTTCGTCGGGGTACGTGCATCCGTCTACTGGAGTGCAATAGTCACGACTTTTGTTACCCAGCATTCCCACTTTCCAAAGGCAGCCGACATTCACTATTTTTTCATAGACTCTAGCTCTGTGACTGAAACGATATTATGGGTTGACGGTTCTTCTTTCTGTGGATTCCTCCTCGAAACCTTTCACCTAGTTAGGATATCCATCAATGTTTTAATACATTATTTGTGAATTTATTCCGGGAACCATATCATCATGGACACCAGTTAATTACGCTGCTTCTGTCAAGAAATTCGAAGTGGTCTAGTTAGGGAAGAAAAATTCATTTACGGGATTAGTCACACTCGGGCATCAATGGCGTGTCTGGATGTTTGGGATTGGTGTTTCTCTCTTCTGTCCCTTATTATAGGGCTTCTCGAGGTCACAGAAGCCCAAGGCATCCCACAACAAACACGAGGAATCATATTCCGTCGGCATGTATATTATTTTTTCCTCATCTTCCCTTTTTAACATAGGGTATTCCACAGGTTTAATGTCCACCAGATATGGATCATACTGATCTAAACACTAGTTAGAGTGGATCATATGGAAGAAACCCCTGGAGGGAACACTGATATTGGGGACATCATGTGGGCAGCTTCTTGAATGTTGTGGAAGGGAATGAGGTGGCATTATCTCCTCGGGATGTGGTGGCATGGGTAGAAATCAGGATGGATGATTGTTTTGGGATTGATCCTCAAAGAGACTTCTTACGTATCCACATGGAAGGGAATCAAAGTCCACATAGTTCGACTGGCAATGTCTTACCATAGAATGAGGTTGACAATGGCTTACCACTGAATGAGGTTGCAGAAACTTATCAATGGATGGAGTCAAAACAATGTGAACGTGGTTGGAATAATTAGGTGGTGGGAAAGAACATTGGGGAGGCTTCCTACGTTCAATTCCATAACACGAATCAAAGACCACATAGTTCAGATGGCGAATACAGGTTATCATCATGCGGTACTGGGCGAATCGACATGAAGGGGAGTCTGAGCGACCATTGGGAGCTGGTATTGAACATCGTGGAGGCGTCCTACATACCATAACTTGACATTGATCAATGTCTACATAGTTCAGAATGGGGCATGTCGACGAACCTGCGTAAAGATGGACCGTGGTTCTGATGGATAATGGGATTGAACCTCGTGGAGGCTTCCTATGTACCATACAATGACATGGATCAAATTCCTCATTGTTTTGTTGAGGGTCATGGTACACCGACGTAGAGGAAAGTTGGGGCCAATTGATGTTGGGCTTGAACCATAGGGAGGAATCCTACGTACTATGCCTTGACCTGGATAAATGTCCTCGAAGATCAGGATTTTGTTAAGGGGACCCGATGTGAATTAGAACCTTGGTCCAGGTTGATGGTGGGCATGAACCATAGGGAATCTTCCTACGTACCCTGCCTTAGGAAGGATCAAAGACCACATAGTTCTTGTGGATTGGGGCTTACACAGTGAGTCATACCATGGTTGTGGGAGAACCGACGTGAATGAGGCCAGAATAGCTGGGTGATGGGATTGGACGTCTGGGTGGCTTCCTACATACGATGCCTTGATGTGGATCAATGTCCCCATATTTCGATATTACATTTTAACATCATGTGGGATGGGGGTGATTTCATGGTTGATGCATACTGTAAAACAACATGAGTCATTCACGGTGGGAGTAAGAAGATGAAGTAAAGGCCTGAAGACCACATCCTAAATGGTGCGTCTGTTGGATATAAAGTGGGGCTTAATAGTGGATTGGCCCAGGGAGTGAGATATTGGGACTTACTATGGGATGGAGGCCCTAGGAATACAATGCGTAGTATTAGGGGTTCTTGGGACAGATGAAAGGAGGAGCCCATTCCCTATCACGCCCTCTGCTTGCCTTAGCACCATCGATGTGAGAAGGAGTAGGGGTTCTGCCTCCTTTATGAAAAGAAAGGGGCTGACACCATGATGGATGTACTTCCCAGCAGAAAAACACCATTGCTATAAG
This sequence comes from Viscum album, assembly GCA_963277665.1. Taxonomy (NCBI): domain Eukaryota; kingdom Viridiplantae; phylum Streptophyta; class Magnoliopsida; order Santalales; family Viscaceae; genus Viscum; species Viscum album. The sequence continues at coordinate 1,599,277,907 of OY728133.1, read as the reverse complement.
GAGTACATTATCCCATGTGAGGGGTGACTCCATCCTTGTGGATAATAATGGGTTTGGAAAATGTCCAAGGCGGGGGGTCCCTGCGTGTGAGGAAAGTGGACAAGTCACATATTAAAGTCATGAGCTGAAGACGATAGCGCTTGGATGTTGGGTGTCCTGCTTCATGGACGAAAGATGTTCACTCTGCACCTCTGGATATTACATAACTAGTAACCTCTACATCTTATGGGAGGGAACAAATTGACAAGGCTATAGTGAGGGTGTGTTGTGGGTAGAACCATCGAGGGGTCCACGTTAGCATGGCTATGTGAAGAAACAATATCCATTAGCTTGCCTATGCGAAAAATCATTAGGAAAAGCAACGCAACGGGTAGTAGCGTCCACCGAACATTTATATAACATCGTGCAATCCTAGATGGTTGCATGGGAGAAGGATATTTCAAGTAGAGAGGTCCATAGGAAGGGTCCATTTAGAGCATTCTTTCTCTACATGGCGGTGGGCACTTGTGAAGGGTTGTGTTTCATGAAGTGTTGTTCCGTAGCCTTAGAATGAGGTGTTGGTGAAAATGGGAGGTGCTTCATGAAGTGGAAGGGAATTCGTGGTGCACAACCTCACCAAACAATGGTGCGTCATGAAGCTAGGTGTTGGGAAGAAATGTTCTTCACAAAGTAAAGTGACCCTTCCTTAGAATGTATATCATTTGTACATGAAGTGCGTTTCATGAAGCATAAACACTCCATGATGACCCGGGTCCCCTTGGGGTTCCTCTTCCATCACAAAAGCCCTTAGTCATCGTTAATGGATTCCCTCTTAGAAGAGGGGATCAAAACAAGTCAATGGGGACAGACTTATCGAAGCACAATTACCTCACACAACTCACGGTTGACCGAGCATAAGACTACTTCATGATTTGGGAGCTCAGAAGCTGAATGTTCAGATTATCCATCCTCGGAGCTTAGTGGGAGCCTGGTATTTATAAGCAAGAGGCACCATAGAGCAGATCTCACACAGTGCGAAGAGTGTCTTGGTGGCTTCACTGTGGGTCGTGAACGTCAAATGGGGTCGCAAAGCGTCTCATCTCCTTTTCTTTGCAGTGTCATCGTGAACATGAAATTCATTCAAGGAGCGTGTTGCCGCTTTTTCTTCGTTGCGATGTCACGAACGCCAAATTCATACACAGAGAACCCCGCCTCCATTGAATCAGGGCTACATCACAAAAATCAAATTCATTCATGGAGCGTCCCGCCTCATTTGCATTATGGAAACATAACGAACATTAAATTTGTTCATGGAGCATCCTTCCTCCTTTTATTTGTGGCGGCATCGTGAATGTAAATTTATTTCGTGGAGTGACCCGCCTCCTTTTCTTTATGGCGGCACTGTCAACTTCAAATTCATTCATGGAGTGTCCCTCATATTTTTCTTCGTAGAGGAGTTGCGAACATCAAAATAATTCGTGGATCCCCCCTTCTTCTTTGCATCGTAGTGTCCGCAGTGCTGGGTGTACTCCGTAAGGTGGCATCACGAGGCAGTTCGTGGGACCATCTTGGCGCCTTATCTTTGCCTCGAATTTTTCCGCTAAAAAATTTCCCCCCCCTCATACATGGAGCTATATAGAGATCAAGGGTCGATAACTGATGGAAATTTCCAAAAATCCTCTTTGATTAATGGTGTTGACTCGCGAAGAGTGATCACGAGGCAGACATGGTATGTGCAGTATAGGCGTGCCGTGAAGCTCCACGTAGACTGGACGCGCCCGGAATATCTGGTGGCTATCCCCTACAAATAGGGGACCCACTATCTATTTTTTTACTTTACCTTCTCTGTGATCTTATCATCTTGCACTATCGATTCATTATGCTCTGCGTACTCCATGAGTAATCTCTACGAATCGGGTCTTCGCGGCGCACAATGAGTCCTTGAATCTGCATTTTCACTCCACGATCCGACATTGAATGCGGAGGCAACGCCTCACGAAAATACTTCTTGAGCAGACATCGCGAACGTGATTCAAGAATGATCTTCGCAAACCAGCCAATGAAAGATCACATATCTAGATTTAATGGCCAACTAAGAAGCTACCCAGGGGGCCCTTGTGGATGACTCCTGGAAGGATGAAATGGTGAACAGTCTAGGGCTATGAGTGCTAGTCTGGAGTCACTCAGTCTATAGTTCATTGGTGGTGTTACTGTCAGAGAGCTAGAACAACTACCTGCTATGTGGGAGGTTTCCCTTGTATGGCATCAGGCTGAGGGACAAAATATTTATCCCTAATGCAGTTAGGGGTGAGCTAGCTTTCTGGTTCTGGAGCACACTGTGTCAGCACTAATGGTTCTGGGTGACTGATGTTCATGCCCGAGAGGATTTCACGCATGTCAGCACTGAATGAATATAAAATCATCTGAAAAATGATGACTGGTGGGAATTGTAGCCAGAGACGTACCATCCACTGCAACGAACCATCCTTCAGGCGGCACTGGGGAACCTGATGTAGGGGTGGTCTGAGTAATGGGACCTGCGCCACGGTTGCAACATCATAGATGATTGGGGTTGTGCCTTCTGGGTAGGCACCAAGTGCAAGGAGTTCTAGGTGGAGTGGACAAGAGTGGGACTGTATAATGAATATTGGGAATTCCAGTTCCATATCTATAAGCCGAAGTATTTAATGCTGGAGATGTTGATCCGTTGGTCACCGGGGACCAATACCTTCCACCTGCATCATGGGGAGGTTGACATCAGCCTGTGAGACATGCATCAGATCTTGGGGGTAATAAAACTGGGGGTGATGTATGATTAATTCCTCTTATCTATGAGTGCATGGGAGGATCTGGAGTTGATGTCACATCTGGCGATGGCATTGATGGATCTCTTTCCTGAGGAGGATAATGAGGAGGTGAGGGATGTCCAATTATTAAACAGGTTTAAGAAGTTTTTGAAATTACTAGAAAATAGGCAGTTCTCGGTGAGGTCTCCAACATTCCCAAAGGGGGATCCGAGAAATGAACGCTCATACTGGCAGCTGTTAGATAATATCCAGTTGAAGACATGGAGGTTTAGTGTCAGCACTGAACAACGACCAATGGTCAGACTAGAGGAATTCATCGATGCTCTCATCTGTGGATGGATACTTCTGGTGAGAGATATGAACAAGGGAGTGTAGTAGGGAATTTTTATCATGAAATCCATATTGGTGATAGGAGTATGGATCAACCTGGTGATCCCGGTTCTCACCATGTTGTACATGATGTTGTGGCACTTCAGCGTGGGGAAAAGGCCACAGAGGGTTTGCAAGAATTTCACCTCCCGTAGGGATGACATCCAACATCAGGGGGATCTATGAGTATCTGAACCCTCTCTCATCTCCAGTGTCTAACATCTATCCCTCAATTATGAATTCCACATGGGTATTTCAGACCAAGACGACAGCACAATCGGTTCTAAACCGGGTGTGGTGGGTGGAGGTATTCAATTTCCACCTATTCGAATTGTCGACTGGGGCCTTCAATGATGATGGCCAGGGAACAGATGAGCACCGATCCAACCTAATGGTCTTTCTAGGTGGGGTCATGGTGGCCATGATGGACCACGATCATCTCTGTGTGCCATACACCACACACCGGCATTCTAGGCTATTCTGGTTTATAGAATGGCTAACCCCGTAGGTCTACCTGGGGGTGAACTTCGAGGAGAACTCGTGTTTGATGAGGATGATGTTGTTCATGTTCACAAGGGACGATGAGATGATGGTGACTGTATTTCCTCTACTAACTGCTATCCCTGGGTTGATAAAAGAATATGCCATGAGCTGGGTGGAGGCATATCCAGGGAAGATGATGAAGTGGCCAACCTTCCTGGTTGGTGAGGGAGGGCTTCCCCAATCTTGGGGCTGAGGCCAGAATGTGAAAAACTAATCACATAGTGGTGGGGTTGTTGTAGCCATGACACCTTCACTAGTTGAGGAGGGAGTAGTAGTAGTGGTTTCGGCAGCGGCAGCGGAGTCAGGGGTCCCACAAGAACAGTGTACTCCAGATTAGCCGCCACCGAGGGGATTCTACAAGATTTATACGTAGGCCCTGACGGAATATGTACGCCACATTGACATTCTAGAGAAAACATTCTTCCCAGAGTCCAGTGACATCTAGGAACTCAACAAGAAATTCCTCGGCACATATGAGTTATGGTAGAACTTTAACTTCTTCATGATGTATTTGTTGGGAATTGGCCCTATTAGGGCCAGTTTTGCAGTATACCAAATATAGGAGGAGAGATACATAGAAGATCTGGAAGACTTCATCCACTCTATGGGAACCCTAGACCCGATTATTGACCATGTCGGGTTGTTGTTGGGTTGTACGGTCCCTCTGCAACTTACAGCCGCTAATTTGAGGATGTGATTCCCCATACAGAATGAATCGAACAAGTCCTCCTGGGGAGACAAGGCTGGTAGAGAGATTCCTTTGAAGGAGGGTGAAGTCAGTGACCAATCCATAGATCTTGAAGATTTTACAGAGAACCTCAAGGTAAATTCCCATGATCTTTCTTTAGAGTCTGTCCTTTGGTTACTTTGGATTCATTATCAGTGTCTATACTATGCAAGAAGTCCTTGTTCATAGACATCATTCTTGCCAATCAGCGGGTGCCGATGCAGGTCCTTCAGGATCCACCCCCGTGGCTGCATCAACATCTGTGTCTGGTGGGGATGGTACAGTCTAGGTGGAACCCTAGAAGGCTCAAGTCCTGCAAACCATATACAGGTGGCTGGGTCTTGGGGTTCCGAATACATCTGTCCAAGAATGAGATTATCGATTTTGCCACTATACGTATTCTCTTTCGAATTGACATCTACCATCCCTATACCACATAGACTGCCATTCATGTCCCATTCATGGCTTGTAAAAGCCTTCAATTAGCATGGGCTGTTGCAGTGAATTTGGTTGGGGATTTTGGTAGCACCCTTCCCAGGGGCATATGAATGGTTGTGCAGCTGGACATCCAGCATGACCAAAATGAATCACTCTCGATCACCGGTGCGGACGCCAGTGGGACTACGCCTGAGATTATCGAAGTGGTATCCGATTATGAGGATCAAACAGAAAAATCAGGCCCCACCACATAGGATTTGATGCCAGTTGTGGACCTAGATGAGGAGTTTCATGAGGCATTCCCTGCATATGAGCATGAGAAACACACCGACTCAAAAGAGACGGCCTCTGACGAGGAGGACAACAAAATATTCTATCGCCGATCTTGGAAGTTGATCTCATGCTTCATCAATTAAACCCCCAAGTGCTATAGTTGAATGAGAAGGAATGTCTTCATTTGTGACTGCGTGAACTGTGTTCTTGGAGAGTGGATGCCTGATTACCTCACATTCTCATCTGAGATCTTATAGCAGAAAACATTTGGGAGTATGACCATGGCCTTGGCGTGGGCTGGTAGCGGAGGAAGGTGATAAACATAAAGTGGCTCCAGAAGGCTGAAGACGATGTCCAGCGGCTTCAGAATTGGGTCAATAAGCTCTTGGCCTCCCTCAATGCGCAATATGACCTAATATCACGATTGATGGCCCGGCTAGAAGAAGACGAAGAGGTCCTGAGGTGAAATTCTGGGGAGATGATTTCCATGCGGGTTGACGTGGAGCAAGCCCAGATTGGGGCCAATGAATTGTACCCCATCACTTCCGAGGAGGAGCAGGAGGTGAAAAAGTGGAAATATATCCCGGACGACACCAACCTATGGGTTGCAGAACTATAATGTTCCTTCAACAATGTCAATCTTTCTATGGGTGGAGTCGACCATCGAGTACTGTAATGATTACAAAAACCTTAAACGTACTTTTTTTATTTGATTATTTAAATTTCATAGCATGCACGAGTTCTCTTGTTTACATTGGTTTATTTCATCTTTATGATGTTCGTGATGCGTCAAACAACCATTCCCTTAGCTCACATTGGTCAGGCCCGATGGGAGAATCAACGGATGGCTACCTCATCCCCCCATCCAAACATAGGAGTGAAAACCAAGCTTCGAGCACCTAGGGTTTGAATAACCGGTCTGGAATTCCGGGAAGAAATGGGAGATACCTAGCCAGAGAATTAAATTATCAGAACAGAGGAATTACAGTTGTCCTATTGTGATTATGTGCTTGAACAATGTAACACCAGGGCACTGAAATCGATCAGAACTGATGGGAATGGGAGATGTGAATCATGATACCCAGGTTTCAGAACATTGTGTGGGTGGCATGACAATAAAGAATGGATGTTGACCACATTTCAAAAAATAGTATTATTATTGCATTGTCTTGGAGTGGGGATAGAAAATGATGGTCGACTGTTGACCATGTTTGAAACACGAGACTTGTATCAAATTCCATCCGTTATTCTTCCTAAACGTTGGCCTAGGATAGTAGGTGGGCCATTGGTCAATCATCTATACTGATAGGGGGTTACTCCAAATATGAAATAGGACAAGGGTCCAAATAATGGGAACCCAAATTGTGGAATGTGTTGTGAGGGTTTGTTCGAATAGTATCCCACACTCTTCAAATTAAGCAGCTGTGGTGGAAGCACACTAGATGTACACATCAGTTTGATCATGAATCATTTCTACTTTCATGAAGGGCCTCTCTAACGCGGGGTGCTATCACATCCCAATGTCATCATGGGGAGTCCCAAAAATGTTTGGGGAAAAATTCATGTTACATGGTTCCCCACGAGGGGTCAGTCAAGGAGGCAAAGAATGGGGAGGAACATGACATTATGATTCCTGGGTCTGGACTATGGGTGAAATACCTAGGTGTCTATTCGTATCCTATGAGGTCGAGAATCAATCTATACTATCACCCCCATCCCTACAATGTGTACCTTTCCTAGTATGACAATGTTAGAAGGGAGATAATGACCCCTGAGTCCCGCCTCCAGTAGGCCCTGGGTTGGCGACTAGCACAGAGGGATCAGAACACACATTATAACAAACAATTAAATAAATCATGTTTTTCTACATAGCGATATAAATATGTTTTAAGGAAAAATTATTGATTATTTTCGTAATAATAAAACTATTTCCTAGGTTGTAGTAGTCTTTCATGACATTATGGCTGAAGTTATATAAGTCCCAAATTAATTACACGTTATTAATACTTTAGTATAACATAGGTTCGTGGTCGATCTATAGGGAACTATGGCATGTGTGAATTCAATTGAGTTAATACATAATTAGGTGAAGTATGCAGAATTTAGAGTTGATTAGGTTGATTTTGGTTTTGGATTAGATCTATATTGTATTACATTGAAGAAATGATTAACAGTTTCAAAGAAAACACCGAGTGAATTTAATGAGTATAAAATGGGATGAAAACGATGTGTCGGGCATGTGGTGATTAAGGAGTTCATTTGCATAGTGATTAAATGGTTATGTTGTTCATAATAATTCAATCATTCTGGATTTCATATTGTGACAATATTTCCTTGGTCTGGTTCCTCCTTTTTTGATTTCGAGAAGTTGACTCCATAGTCCGGTACTCAACGTTCTTTAATTATTCATTAAGCTCAGTCCGTTATTTGAATTGGTGAAATATTTACAATGGGCATGGATGTTTTCAATATTACGTAACATTTGTATCAATGATAATTCTTTCCTTGGTTCAGCTCAAAATTTTCAGAAATATTTAGCAATGATTTAAGAGGAGTAAGAAGAATATAGAGGAACGAACACACATATCATGATTAATACAACATAATGAAATTTATCATCGTCACAGCCCCAACATAAGTGTTTTAGTTACACATTAGGAGCAGTATAGGGTCAAAACAATCAATACCTAACGAATTCATCATGTATGAATCGAGAAGCATTGTCGATGGTGTAATGGTAGATATACGACACCACGGTGGCTCAGGAATGGTGACAATAGAACTTATTCCATCTTTCAATGGTTCTCCACTCCCAAAATCCAAAACCATGGCCTCAATTTATATAAATTTAATGTGCACAGTGTGTATAGAAAGTACACTTCGTGTAATTCTTCAAACGCGCTTTCGGCGCCATTTTTTTCTACTTGTAGGCGGCCTAACATGCCTTCTTTGACTTAAATATGGAACCGCCTAGCATTTGTCTGTACAAGGCATGTAGCGCCACCACACACGGCCTGTAGTATCAAAATATTGGCTGACATCCCCTTATAGAATATCAGACACAACGTGTAGAAATGGAACACGTCGTATCTCCTTCTACGGCTACATGGGCGTGTTGACTTTTCTCAGCAACAACCGCTTCTAGAATGTAGTACACAACATGTAGCGCGGCCCCACACAACATGTAGCTTTCACCTGGAGACATGGTCATGTTCTCCCTCCTTCGATCTGTGTCCATGTCTGGATGTACATGACGTACATAAAAAGTACACGCCGTGTTGTTTGAAAATTTCCACAGATTTCTCCTGATTTGTGTATTTTAGGAAAACATCTCCAAAATGTAAACAGAGTCACCAAAATCAATGTATTTGTTCATGAAACAACATATATTTTATGAAAATAAGTTTTTATTTTCAATAATATATATAAAAATGTATACACAAATCTAGTGCATCAAATTCCACCACACTTAGTCGTTTGTTTGCCCACATGAAAAATCTCAACATCTAATTAAAAGATCCTATACATTTAAATATAAGGCATTAAATTAATCAAAATTAAAAAATGATAAATCTACTGATGAAAATTCTAAAAGGCACAAACACATTTTATTCATACGATATTAAAATCATTTCTCATAAATAATTCAATTAACTACTCTTATCCTCATTCAACACAATTTTAAACCTTTCAAAAATAAGCATGCCACGTGATGATTTACCTTTCCAGTTAAATTCACTCCCCACACTAAATATGTTTTTATGAAGATTTATGCTCAATCAATGATATATAAATTCTATCGATTGGTTTGCAAGATATCTTGTTATCTACTTTATAAAAAATGAATTATAAAAATCATGAGTGCTTAATCAATAATGATCAAATGTCTTTGTGGCTATAGGTTGGTAGGTTCAGATGAAAAATAAATTCCGAGGCATGAAAAAGGAAGCCTAGTTTCTTTAAAAAAACATTGCGTGACTCTCAAAGTAATGTTTGATGAAAATGTATCTTTCACAAGCTCATTCGAATGATGTTATAATCACCACTGTTTCCCTTAGTCAAGTAGATTTCCGAAATCAAATGAGCACAAGGATCCCTTCTCTTTGGATTTCTTCTCTCCTTTTTTGTGAAGAACCCAAGAGAAACACTTATGAATACATAAAATAATTGATTGGAACCCTTCCTACCCCAAATATTAAAGAGGGACTCCCTCACACTTTATATCATGATTTGTACACAATAATATTCCATTTATTGCCAACTCATTCTTTAAATCTCCAAAATGACTAATCATGCAATGTTCAAAATAAAATAGGGTTGGAAGGGAAATAGTCTTGTAATTTGTCTTACTATAAAGTATGTTCATGGATTCTATGGGCATAAGAAATATTAAATGTTGTTTAGGTCTCAAGATAAAAGGGTGAAAACAATCTGGTGCCTCAATCAATTTAAAGTAATTCAAAAATTCATTCTATATTGAAAAGAAAACATGCAAATTCTGTTAGTGGTGCATATCCTATGAATCTATCACGAAAGAGGGTATTAGAAATGTAATACGAAAAAGGGTTTAGAATACCTCTAAGGAGTGGAAAAATAATAATGGGACAATCAGGTCATGACATGCATATAAATGATTTGACCAATTAAGGTAATTAATCAAGGAACAAATGTTTCAATTGAAACTATATCTGCAATCATTTTAAAACACTTATTAAAAAGAATAAGCATGCAACCACACAAAAGTTCTACTGAATAACTAAGGTAAAGGATGTGAAAGGGTGAGAGATGGGGGAAAATAAGGGAAAGTAGTATAAGAAGTAAATCCAAATGAAAAGACAATAATAATGGAAAAATATTTCCCTCGTGAAAAGTAATACCCACGGCACTCCATGATACATGTGACTGACGAAGAAAAAGAAAATTGCAATCATGCATAACATCACATCACAGAAAATGACTAAAGTGATATATTAGATAATGAAAACAGTAACTATCATGGGATCTCCCTATGGGAGGCAGCATCCTGTACAAAATCGGCTGGTGGAGATGTCGCGGGAGCTGTGGAAATGGGAGGCTCAGATGCTGCATCAGGATGGGTAGCTGGAGAAGTAGGAGCCGCAGGTGCTAGACTCAGTGAAGGAAGCTCAGCAACAGGCATTGGAACGACAGAAGGAGTAGCAGCAGGACTCACCGTACATAGCAGAACAGAATCGGTGGTCTGTGTAGGAGAGGGCGGTGGAGAAGTAGCTGAAGGTCCAGGCGTGTAGGTAGAGGCTGGTGGCGGAGGCAACAAAATTCCAAGATGCTGTAAAAAATGCGCCAAAAGCTGCTTCATCGGGTCCCGGTGGCTGTCGAGACAAATCAAATGCCTCCCAATGGTGTCCTAGTTGTCGATGATACAAACCAACTTCTGCTCCATCTGATCCTAGCGGCTATCAATGCGACCCAAGACCTGCTCCATCTCAGCTAGGTGGTAGGAAAGGGAAAGATTGACCGAGGGTGCGGGGTAGGTGGGATGGGAGAGGGGTCAGAAGAATGAAGGACAAAAGGAGTGGTGTGAATAGGAGGTGGGTGAGGTGGAGAAGCTGGAGGGGGTGGGGAAGGAGGAGCAGGGGCTGTAGCTATTGAAGGAGGGTCATCGGGCAGCTGGCGGTGAGCCTGGGCAAGGATGTAGGCACCCCTACTTTCGGACCATCCCCATGTGAATGATAATGAGAAAGTCCATCATATGGGGTCAACCTAACAAAGAATGAGTCAAAGAGGGCTCTAATACCCCAAGGTGGTGGGAAAGACAGGTAGTGTAAAACCCGCCATTCAGGTTGTCGTGATGGCGGGTAAACATGGTCAGAGCGCTCGGGTCTGGATAAGGCAGAAACGAGATGTGGGTTTATGGGATGTGGGTAAAAGCCGCACCCTCAGCCATACTCAGTAATCATGGGGATGAATCAATGGCCGCCTAGCCGGAACTATACCACTGGAACCTCATCCCCAGGTGTCTCTCGGTACTTCGCTCCATCGAACTCAAACGAGGTCGTCAACTCCAAAAATAGATCATGAAAAATAGAAGTGCTGACTTGAAAAATAGCTAGGAGTGGGGAGTTACCGAGAAGCTTATACATGTCCTCCCAAATACCTTGCAGTTTCAAAATGATGTTGTCGAGGTATTTGAAACTCAACGGGGTCGGCCAATGAGAGAAGCGTCAGACCCTGTCATATGCGAGATTGGTGACAAGGAGTATCGTGCAGGGATAGAGAGTGACTCCAGTTCCTGGCCCAGGTGTAGGTGCAGTAGCAGGGGCCGGCTCAATGGGTGGATTTTTTGAAGAAAAGGGTGTCTTGGTAGATGGAATTCTCGATGAGGGACCAGCTACTGATGAAGATAGTGCTGGTAGAGCGACAATTGGTGGAGCAGAAATAGCGGTGCTCGGAAGCTCGGTGCCAGAAGGTGGATGTGCAGTTGATGAAGGCCTTTTCTACATGGAGGGAGTGAGTGGTGGCAGAATGGACAATGGAGGGGGCTTAAAGACCAGAACGTTGACGTCGGGCTGCATCGGTGGCTGGAGTCGGATCCTACGGAAAATGGGCCCCTCACCCTTAGTAGCGGAGGCTGGTTGCTAACCTCGGGATGGATCATGATCGACCATAACCTGAAATACAATGAAAAAGAAATGAAAAGAAAAATAAAATGAAAAGGAAATAAAGAAAATATGATAGAACAAGGGAAAAATGTAAACGGCCTGTATTTAATAGTAACCGATGTGTAGTGGAAAATGTAGAGTAGTCCGTGATCGCTGGATAGACACGCCGAGAGTGAAAAAAAGACCATGCAAACATACATGGCGTGTATAGAAAGTACACAATGTGTTCATACAGAGTGTATGTGGTCGTATATTACAAATGACACGGTCATGCTGTAACCAGTTCTAAGATTAAGGGACAAAGCGTGTACCGAAAAGACATGGTGTGTTCCTTACTCAGGGAACATGGTCGTGTGGTGGAGAGACACGGGATGACCAAAGAAAATGGTAGACATGGCGTGTACCGAACACACACGTCGTGTATATGAACATGGGTAAGAGGCCGTGTTAGGTTCCAAACACAGAGGGGCCAAAATAATGGGTATACATGGAGTGTACCAAACACACAGGTCTTGTATGTGAAAATGGTGTGTGAGACCCTGTGCAACAAGATACTCGGGAACGATGAAAAGGAAACAATGTGTACTGAACATACACACCGTGTACATTCAAATTTCGAATTATTTGGTGTGTCGCCTCGTACAGAAGTACAGGTCGTGTGTTCTTCATTTCGTGGCTGTGTACGGGGGGAATCTGAAAGGTCTGTCGATCCAAAAAAACCCTATATGAGTCTAAAAACATGAAATAGAGGGTGTAGAATGGCGTACCTTGACCAAAGATCACAATGTAAGAGAAATTAGATCTTGAGACGCACCAAATAATAAAATCTAAGAAATGGGGGTGCAGGCGGCGTTTCATAGAAGATAACAGGAAGAGGGGAGGATAAGGAGAGGTCGTGTGACATGTGATGAAGCTGAGTGGCCCGTGGCCTAAATAGGCGAGGTACACAGCGTGTATGTCTAGACTACATGCCGTGTTTCTCCAAAAAAAATTAGAATCAAATAAACTATATAATAATTAATATTAATTAATTATAAATAAAAGTAAAATAGGTATATATATATATATATAGAATTAAAAGAAATTTTTTTTACATGTAGTGTAGTGGGAAAATACATGCCGTGTGATTAATAATTGTAAAAAGAGAAGTACAAACTTTGGTTTGGTGGTCGGGGCGAGGTTCGAACCGGTGATCGGCCATTCCGAACAGAACCACCCAACCACTGGAGAGAAGGTTGTACTGCTTCCCATATTTATCATTATATATATTTATTCAATACGGCCTATACACACACAAAAAAATCATGGCATGTGGGTTTTATTTGTGAATGGATGGGGATGATGTGGGGAGATTAGCGCTATTCAAAACCGGGACATTTGAACCTGGTGTCGAGAGTTTTCCAATCCACCAACATCACCCACATTTTATTTCTTATTTTTAAAAATGTTTTTAATTTATATTAAAAAATTATGGCTCACACGGCGTCTATCAAATACACGTCGTGTGGTTTTATTAAAAGAACAAATGATGGAAATGTGACGATTGTCTAGATTCGAACCAGGGTTTTTTGGAAAAGGATTTCGATTCTAGCTAATTGGTCCTTCCCCATCATGGGTTTTATTATATTTAAACACATTTATATATATATATATGAATAATATCACACACACCCTGTAAATAATAGAAGTTACGCTGTTCCGAAGGAGGTTTTGAACCAGGGTCGGCTCGAACAAACTGCAGTGATTTTACAATCGGCACTGGCATCATCCCTGGATATTTTTTTTTGTCTACAGAAGAGTGAAAAATTAAAAAGATAATTATACACCATGTGAATAAGTGGGACATGGCGTGTAACCTCTGGGTTGCCTCCTAAAAAGTTCCTTTGTTTTAGGTCATTGGATCGACCTACATACCTTGCTTACCTGAGATGTATGGTGGACAACATTCCATCCGTTTTGTCTAAAGGATGGTAAGCTTTCAATCACTAACCGTTTAATTTGAATGGTCGACCATCTTCTCAAAAGATTTCTACCGCTCCATGATGGAATATGAATACAATGTGGAATGGTCTCGACCACTGTGACATTGACTTCCCTGGGAATTAGCGAAGACAAGAGTTAAAGAAAAGTACATTATCACCGGGTTGGAATGATTTTCTTGAAATCATCCCGTCATGAATGGCTTGTGTCTTCTCTTTTTTACATCTTTTCATTCTCGTATGATTCTAATCTGATTTCATCGAGTTCTGGTAGTTGAAACTTTCGTTTTTCTTCAATTGCCTTCAAATAAAAATTTATGGCTTTGATGGCCCAGTAGGCTTCGTGTTCTTATTCAACTGGCAGATGGTCAGCCTTTCCATAGACGAGGCGAAATGGGGACATTCCCAGTGGTTTTTTGAATGAAGTCTAATATGCCCACAAGGAATCATCTAACTTCTTGGACCAGTCTTTCAGAAAAGTGTACACTATTTTCTCCAAGATCTTCTTGAGCTCATGGTTGGAATGCTCTATTTGTCCACTGGACCGGGGTTGATATGGTGTCCCCATCTAATGAAATACTCCATACTTTTATAGTATACCTCTTATCAGTGTGATGTAAAAGTAGGTCCCTCTATCACTGATCAGTACTCATGGAACACCAAACATGGAGACACTGTCGATGCAGACCAGGATGTAAGTGTTCCCAAAAGATGGGGGAATGGGATCCATGAAACTTATGCCCCAAACGTCGAAAATAACAACATCCAGGGTAGGGTTCTGTGGCATCTCAGCACTACATCCTATATTACCGGTCCTCTGGCACCGATCGCAACAGGAAACAAAGGCCCGTTCATATCTATGCATGGTGATCCAGGAAAATCCATACTACAGGATCTTAGCTATGGTACGGTTCGGCCCATGATGTCTTCCTACTGGTGAGGCATGACAGAACTCCAGGACACCTTGAACTTCATTTTTCTATATACAATGACAGATCACTCCATTTACAAAGGATCAGAATAGAAGATGATCATCCCAAAAGTACCTTTTCACATCACAAAAAAATAATTTCCATTGCTGGAAGGAGTGGTCGGGGTGAACGACACCTGTAACCAGAAAATTAAAGACATAATCATACGACGGTCTAGGTGTTATGTTGACCAAAAAGAGTTTCTCATCAAGAAAATCATCACTAATCTCTTGATCTACATCCTTCAACAAATGAGGAAGCTCGAGGCGGGATAGATGGTCATCAATGATATTCTCACTCCCTTTCTTATCTCGGATCTCAAGAATGAATTCTTGTAGAAGGAATACCCAGAAGATCAATCGAGGCTTCACATCTTTCTTGTTTAGTAGGTTATTATAGTAATTCATGGTCAGTATAAACAATTCCATTAGATAGCACTATGTAAGAATGAAACCTGTCAAATGTGAAAGCCACTAAGAGAATCTCTTTTTTTATGATGGTGTAGTTGATATATGCCTCATTTAGCATCTTGATGGCATAATATATAGGTCGGAAAATCCAGTTAGGGTGATTGCCCAAACATTCTCCAACTGTATAGTCGATCGCATCTCACATCACCTAAAATCGTTCCTCCAAGTTGGGAGAAATCATAACCGGAGCATCTACAAGGAGCTGCTTTAGATGCACAAAAGCTCTGACACACGTTTCATCTAATTCGAATATGGCATCCTCTGTGAGACTATTGGTGAGGGGATGGGCTATTTTAGAGAAGTCGCGGACAAACCGCTGGTAAAAACCTACATGCCCCGAGAAGTATGCCAATTTTTACCATGAAATGAATCTTTTAAAAGTTCAAGACTAGGTTAGGGTGATCACATCATTCCAAAACTAGCTCTAGGTGCCGCAAAAAATTGGTGAATGATTTTTTGTAAACGAAAATATCATCCAAGAAAACCTCCAGGATCTGTTTAGCCATGTCATGGAAGATGGACAACATACATCGCTAGAATGTGGCGAGAGTATTTCACATGACGAAAGACATCCTTCGATATGAAAATGTGTCATAGGTGCAACTGAATGTTCGCGTTTCTTGATCCTCTAGAGAAATGAAGATTTTCTTGTAGCCGGAAAACCCGTCTAGGAAGAAATAGATGTTTTGCCCTGCTAGTCACTCTAGCATCTGATCCATGAATGGAAATGGGAAATAATTTTTTGTTGTGGCATCGTTTATCTTTCTGTAATCCATATAGACTTCCATGCCCGCCGTAGTTCATGTAGGGATGATCTCATTCGTTTCATTTTAAATCACTGTGATACCCCCCTTTTTGGGGACCACTTGGATGGGACTCACCGATGGACTATTCAAGATGGGATAAATGATGCTTGTATCTAATAATTTGATCAATGTTTTTTTTAAATATTCTTAATGGGATGATTCAAGCTCTGTTGTGGTTGCCGAGATTTCTTGGAACCTTTTTCAAGTAGCACCTTGTGAGTGAAAATGGTAGGGATGATGCCCTTCAAATTAGCGACTGTCCACCCAATAGTGTGCTTCCGCTGTTTGAGAAACTGCAGAAGTGCATATTTCTACTCCAGTGATAGCTCTGCGTTATGTATAATAGGAAAAGTTTGATTGGGCCCTAAATACCCATACATGAGTAAAGATGGAAGAGGCTTCCGTTTGAGTTAGGGCGCCATTAAAATCTAAGGCACAAGTGGTTGCACTGAGTCCCGTTCCAATCTATCACAAACAAATGCACGCTGCTCATAGTGGCCACCCTAGCCTTCTAAGAATTTCATGTATTCTGGTTCTTCTTCTAATAGAATATCTGGAATAGTGAAATCATTTGAAGTAAAAAAAACATACTAGATCATCCCATTTTTTTCCAAAAATTGTTAAACATGGTGTAAACTATATAACATTCCTCATGCTCTAACACGAAGCATGTTTGAAAATGTTGTGGAAGTTGTAGGAAACTCTTTCATCTCCTATCGGGAAAATTATCTCTCCTTTGTACACATAGATCACTACCTTCCCATTTTCCATGAAAGGATTTCCAAGTATATGTTGTGCTTCCTGGTCATCCCCCATGTCGAGGATGATGAAATAAGTGGGGAGAATCAGCCAACACTCCTTGACCAATATGTCTTCCAGTAGTCCCTTCAGATATTTAAAGGATCAATTAGCGAGTTAAAGGGATACACGGGTAGGCTTGAGCTTGTTGAGTCCTAGATTATTGAAAACACAGAGGGGCATGAGGTCCACGTTAGCCCCTAAGTCACAGGGGGCCATCCCAAACTCACAGGATCCAATAATACATGAAATAGTGAAACTACCTGTATATTGAAGTCTGGGAGGAATTGAATACTGGACGACTGCAGAACACTCCTTATTTAGGGTAATGGTGCCCAGATCCTCCATTTTTCATCTAATAGAGATAATTTCGTAAATAAATTTGGCATAGGTTGAGTTGAGTGTTAACACCTCTACAAATCGAATATTTATATTATGATTTTTGAATACATCCATGAATTTGATGAACTGGTGGTCCATCATCCTCTGCATCAATATCTCTGGAATGGGTAAGGCAGGTTCTAAGAGTTTGACAACATCCTTCACTTTATTCTATGAAACCTCCTTCTGTGTGCATTTGGATGAGGAGGGTTCGGTATTGGTTACTTTTTTAATCAACAGCGGGTGTGGATTCACCTAGCTGTGTTGTTTGGTTCTGTTGGAGCTCTTTTTCATTTCAGAGCATGATGGCATGGGCCTCCTCCCTCGGGTTCATCTTTGTGTTTTCTGGTAGTGTATCGGGCTGCCTTTTTGATATTTGGTTTTCTATATGGCCAATTTGATTCTCCAGTCCTCGAATTTAGGCTTCTTAATTTGGGATCCGAGGCTCAAAAGTAGATATGAATTTTGTCATCAGTTCATATAACCTCGAGGTGTTCTCCTACTGAGGTGGTTGTTGATCCAGTGTAGGAGGTGTCTTTAGTGGTTGCTGTGGGCGAGGGTTGTTATACCCATGTAGCTGATAAGTACCAGGATAGAACTGCTTTGGCCTTTGGTATTGGTTCTCGTATGGAGGTTGGTTGTAGCTAGGCGTCGCTGGGGCGGAGGATTCTGCTGTTTCTGGCCGTAGCATGTGTTCTGTTGATCTCTCCATGCCAGGTTCTGGTTCTACGGGTACTGGTTGGCCCTCGATTTTTTGGCATTATAACTCACCTCTCTTGTCAAAGGGCCTCCAATTGAACCCGAGTATTCTCCCATGATGTGGATATCACCATAGTCGACGCATGATGGACAGTTTGCCGCATGAACTTGAGATTCTCCCTTAAGATTAAATGCCTCTATTTTCTTTGAAACAACATCCAGTTGAGTAGCAAACATAGTGCTAGCATCAATAATGTGCATACCTCGCTTTTGAGTCCCCCGCTCGGAGTGCCACTGGAATGTATTGGCTGACATGTCTTCCAATATTTCGAATAGCACTTCGGGGGATATTTGCATTACTGTACCTCCAGGAGCAGCATCCACCACGGACATAGTATTTGTTGTGAGTCCTTCGTAGAAGGTCTGGGCATGAATCTATAGTGGGAGTTCGTGTTGTGGGAAATTTCTTAGAATCTCTTTGAAACGTTCCCAAGACTCGTATATCGACTTAGAGTCATGCTGCTGGATGTTTTGGATCTCATTCCGTAGTGACACCGTCTTTGATAGTGGAAAGTATTTGGACAGGAATGCCTGCGCTAGATCCTCCCAGGTGAGGATAGATCATTGTGGCAGTCCCTTGATCCTTTCATTCTACTTTTCCCATATATAAAAAGGAAATAGGAGAAGATGGATGGCGTCCTCGGACATGCCATGGTAACAAAATGTGTCGCACATATCCAAAAATTTGGAGAGATGGGCATTCGGGTCTTCCCTAGGTAGCCTCTGAATTGGATGGTGTTCTGGATCAACTGCATGATGGCATGATTTATCTCAATGTGATGGGCTAGGACCGAAGGATGCACAATTTCTGTATCAGCTCCGTGGATTGAAGGAAGTCCGTACTCCATATGTGTACGTCTTGGAGGTGGCTACTAAGGGGGTGGAGGTTGCAGATACTGTGGCTCCTCAGGGGTGAAATATGTCCATTGGAAGAGTTTTTTGCAGTTGTTGTAGTCGGCCGTATGTCATAGGAGGTTGCTGCGGAGGCCATTGGAAATCCCTCGGAAGAAATTTCATGAAGCCTCCAAGAGCCTGTTCCGGAAGAGAAGCAGTGGGAGGTTGCTGATCCTGGTACTGATGCTCAACCGTAGCATCCACAGCTGGTGCACCCTCTTCCTTGTTCGCCAGGGTTTGTGGCTGTTGGATGTGAGTTTCTTTTAGTGAACACCGACGATGAAGTAGGTTATTTTCGATCTCTAGGTCAAGCGGAAGTAGTTCCGATGACTCGACACTCTTAGACCGTGCAGGGCGTCTATTCATGCAATTTAAGCTTTTGTACAATCAGAACACAAATACCAGGCGTAAGACAGGGAAAATAAACGAGAAAATTTGAAATGGTATTAGAAAAAAGATTTTTAATATATTGTTTTTTGATTTTTATCTTCACTTAAAACAATTATTAACACAATTTAAATCTTACCACAAATTACAAAGATGTTCCCCAGAAACGGTGTCAAAATATGGTCTCACTTGTCATTATGGCTGAAGTTATATACTTCCAAAATTAATTACACATTCTTAAAACATTATTATAGCATAGGTTCAGGGTCGATCTATAGGGAACTATGGCGTGCATGAATTCAATTGAGTTAATACTTAATTAGGAGAAGTATGTAGAATTTAGAGTTGATTGGCTTTATTTTGGTTTTGGATAGAAACTATATTGTTTTACTTTGAAGAAATTATTAACTGTTTCAAAGAGAAAAGGATTGAATTTAAAATGTTTATAGCGTGATGAAAAAGACGTGTTGGGGATGTGGTGATTAAGGAGTTCTTCTACATATTGATTAAATGGTTATGTTTTTCATAATAATTCAATCATTATGGATTTAATTTTGTTACATGATTTCCTTGGTCTGGTTCCTCCTATTTGAATTTTTGAAGTTGACTCTTTGGTCAGGTAGTATGTATTCTTTTATTCTTCATTAAGCTCAGTCCATTATTTTTATTGGTAAAATATTCCCAATGGTCATGGATGTTTTCACCGTTACTTCTATTTTTTATCGTTGAGAATTCTTACCTTGGTCCGGCTCAGAATTCTCAGTAATATTCAGCAATGATTTAAGTGGAGTAAGAAGAATTAAGAAGAACGAACACAACTATCTAGATTAGTACAACATAATGCCATCCCTCTTCGACACAACCCCAACACACGGGGTTTAGTTACATATGAAGAGCATAATTGGTTCAACACACTCTATACCTGACGAATTCATCGTGTATGCTTTGTGGAGCAGTGTCGGTAGGTGTAATGGTGGAACTACGGCACCAAGGTTGCTTGGGAACAGCGACAGCAGAACATCTCCCCTCATTCAATGGTTATACACTCCCCAAATTTGAATCTAAGGCCTCCATTTATAGAAAAATAGTGTACACGACGTCTATAGAATGTACACGCCGTGTACTTCTACCAACCCGATTTGGGGGCCATTATTATCTGTTGGTAGGCATCCTAACATGCCTTATTTGAATTGAATATGGCGCCTCCGGGAAGGTGTCTGTACACGGCGTTGTAGCACCGCCCCACACAGCGTGTAGTATAAAATTTTGGTCGACCACCCCTTCTAAAATAATAGACACGGTGTGTATAAATGGATCATTACATGTCTCCTTCAACGGCCACATGGGCGTGTAGACTCTTCTCAGTAACAACAACTTCTAGAATGTAGTACAGGGCGTGTAACACCACCCAACATGTCATAAGCTTTCGCCTTTCGAAATGGGCGTGTACTCCCTTCTTCGATCCATGTCTGTGTTGGGATGTTCACAGCATGTATAAAAAGTACACACCATGTAGTTTGAATATTTCCACATATTTCTCCTCATATGTGTATTTTAGCATGAATGATTTTGAATGAAAACAGAGTCACCAAAATCAATGAATATGTTCATGAAACAACACATGTTTTCTGAAAACATGATTTTATTTTCAATAATATATATATAAATGAATACACAAATCGAGTGCATGAGGTAGTTTATTTTTAATGTTTTATTATTAAATAATATTAGTATACTTTTATATAATGTTGATGAAGTACATGTGAAAGTTTTTGAAAAACAAATTAATTGAATTTCAAAAAAATAAACAAAATATAATTTCAACAAATTACTCATTTGAAATATTTTATAGAAAAATATGAAATATTTTTAATGTTATAAATGTTTATATTCAAATTTTTTTCTTATATTTTAACAATTATATCAAAATTAAATAAATATTGATATAAATTAAATTAATGATATTTAGAGAAAATAAATATTTTATCAAAATATTAAAAAAGTATAAAAATATTTAAAATTTTAAATTTGGATACAATATATTATATATTTTTATCAAGTGACCATTTAGAAGAAAATGATAACCATAATATTAAATACATAACCATTGATGATGAGAAAAGTTTTTACCATAGAAAATATTAAAAAAGGTTATCAATGTAACATCCCAGGTAAATAACCGATATTACCTTTTCTTTTTATTAATATTTGTGAATAAATATTAATAATTACTCTAAAGGGAATACTAAGTTCGATAGCGTACCCAATACGCAACAATGAGTTTTGTTGAAATCTTACAATGCACACCAATAATATAATAATATTATTTCAAATGGTAGTTCACAAGTAGTCATTGTATTGGTGGGAATGAATAGAAATAAATAAAATCTAATTATATATGTTTGTTAAATGTTTTTACATTTATCCAATAAGAGATAAAGGCTTAAAATAAGAAAAAAAATTCAATTTTAAGCATAAATACTTTAATATTCACTAAAATGTCGATTTATCGCCTTTTGATGGAGAAACCTCTTTAGAAATAGATTTGATCACTCTTATACATTTTATTGGACAAAATAAAATCCTTCTTTAGAATCAGGGCATCAAAATTTACTTTGTGTATGTTTTTGTTATTTTTTCCGATAAAGTGCATTTTTAATGAATAAGTGAAAAATGTTGTACTTAAATTTAAAACCACTTTTTAATCTAATTAATTTATACGATTAGATTATCTTTTGAATTGGTTTTAAGGTGAAATTATAATATATTATTACAATGTAATCCAATGGCGGACTTTGCAATTAATTTCACTTTGAAATTGGACGTAAACAAATGTCAATCTTTTGATATATATTATTTCATAAAAACACGCTATTTGTTTTGACAGTGGGAGTTAATTATTAAATTAATTAATTCTACTTATATTCTTTGAATTAGGAAAAATAAAATTCATTTTTGAATTCAGAATATCGAATATATCTTAGAGTGAATTTTTGGTAATTTTCGGATAAACTTCAATTTTTGATGAGTAGTGAAACCACTTAGTGGTAATCAAGCAAACTGACTTTTCATTCAAATGAAAGTTTACCACTTTTGTGTATTGAATTTTAAAAATCTGACATAAATGGTTGTAATTAGTATGTAAAATGTGGTTGAATGAGATGAAAATAATTTTTTGGCGAATAGTAACTTTTTTTCATTAATCGCGATTAGTGGTAATTAGTGTAATTTAAGGTAAAAATGATATTATAAAAATATTAAAACACCATGACAATTGTCCTACCCCTATTGGTTGAGAAATGGGCGACCATTACAACCCATGGGTAAATTTGGGGGACCCCATGGAGCCACTTGGGTGAGATAAATACATTAATGCCTTTTATTTAAATAAAAGTAAAAATGTCACAAGAATAAATTGTTTTACTAATAAAATTTTTAGAAGGGGTTATACTAATCATATTTTTGACTATAAATATTATTTGGAAAGATAAAAATATTTCCTACATCATTATATTTTTTTTATAATTTTTTGACATTAAATAAATTAAGTTATGTATGACATCATGATGATGCAACGATGACCTCATAAATGAACGATTAAAAAAATGAAAAGATAATGAATCATCTAATCCTTACACATGTTCAAAACTTATTGGAAGAGTATATTTAGAACCCGTATAACCTTATCCTAGAAATATATCTTTTTGGGACTTAAAAAATTCGAAAAGACATTTCATAATAATATAACTTTCATTATTTCCAAAAGAGCCCCTCCTCTCCTCTTATAAAAGGTCCCCCAACTCTACCTCTTTTCACACACATATCATGCCTTTGTCTCGGCCAAACCCTACCCATTTCCTCTTTCCACATCCCTCTACTCATCCTAGAGGCCTCACTTTGGTAATAATCCTTTCCAAGTAAGTCTTTAGGCTCAAATCAAAAGAGTTATCATTTTTAAAGGTAATGCTTTCTCTTGTGTTCATTTATTTTATTTTTCATCTCCAACTCCCTAAAATATTTTTATTCCATTGTTTTATAACAAAAACAGTATCTTCTATATACTAGGAAGTTTTTATTAGATGTATTTGAGCTACACTCACACACACCAATGTCTAATGGTTAATGAACATAATGTTTCTGTGGATGGAGAAATTCTGCCTCCCGAAACGATGATTGTTCAAATACACATCTAACACCTTTAAAGGTGGACATTATGATATCACTATTTTTATATATGATATATAATATGTTTATTAATTATTTAAGTTTCTTTATTTTTCATTTATAGAACTTATTTATGGTTTCCATTATTCGTAAACGCGATATCTTCATTTAAGGAAGTGCGGACTACCTCCCCCTCAAAGTGATTTTGATTCGTTGATGCCATATGTTGGACGTATAAAGGATAAATTTAATAATATTATATATTATATTATACTGTAATTATAATATACCTATGTATCAATTTTTGTTTCATTCCATTAAAGTATGAAATGGAAATGAAAGTAGCGTTCATGCGTACGTACGGATTACCGTCTCCATGAACGGTGCTTTTCATTTCTTATCTTCAAATTCTATGTAATAGTATAAGTACATTGATGAAATGTATATATATTATATATATTATATATAAATTGTGAATATAATTCTGGAATTATAATATATATATATATATCTCAATTATTTTTAATTCCATTGATATGACAAAGAGATGGTAGTAGCGTTCATGCGTACGTACAGTCTACCGTCTCCATGAACGATGCCTTTCATTTATTTTTAACTCCAAATGTTATGGAATAGTATAAAAGGAATATATACTGGATATATATGATATTCAAATCATTAATACTATTCTGGAGATGATGTAATTATTACTTCATGGACAATTCTTTTCAAACAAGTTCATTTTTGACTCATGTACCGAACATCGACAAAAACGTCTGATATGAACTAACATAATAATATAATTATTATAACATTATAATATGTGATATTAATTTAATAATAAACATTAGAGGAGGTACTTAAGCAATTAATAAATTACCAATGTTTATTATTCAGGAATATAAAGAAACGAACAAGACAAGTTGGACTAAAGGTAAGGGATCCTGCCTATCTCTTTCTTTTCAAGTACTCTCTCTTATGTCATTCTTTTATGATCCATGTTCTTATGTTGGAGGATTTCCTTCTATATTCATCCTACTGTGCAATTTATGTTAATATGATGATATAACCTCTCATTCTCTCATGAATTTATTTTATGAATGTTTCAGCGGCGCCGTTAGGCTGCGAATTTTTTTAAAGAATTCATTCTTCTCATTTTCAAAGCTCTATTTTCATGTTAAGTATTTTTTGTTCCTTGTTCTTATGTTGGGGAATGATATCTATGTCAATCATACTGTACTTATATGTTAATATGATGAGATACCCTATTTGATCTCAACAATCCATTTTTGGGAGTTTTAAGTGGCGCCTAAAGGCTGCTGAATTTTTATAAGGGGATTTTTCATCTCACATTTATTCCAATGGGATTCATGCTACATTAGCCACTATTTCCTTTTTTGTGGTGTATGTACTGCCCATTATTATACTATTTGTGTAATATACTCTCATATATGGGTATTTACAACTTCATTGTATGTCCCTAATTTCATGGGGTGTACGTTTCGAAAGATTCCCAAATCAGTAAGGGATTCTTCAACCCTACTCTTTTTAAAAGACATATCTTGTTAGGTCTTTTAATATTTGTAAGTTGGGATGTGATAACATATATATACTTATTTTTGTAAATGTTATGTACGTGTGATGAGATACCCTTTTTATCTCTCATCAACTCATTTCTGAATTTTAAAGTAACGTCGTTAGGCTGTCAACTTTTTGTAAGGGAACTTCTTAACCTAATTTCATTTTCATTGGGTTAAACCTATACTTCTTGATTATGTCGTACTATGAATATGTGTGGATGAACTCTGATTGTTTTACACTTAATATCCTTCTATATTAGGTGTATTTATATTTGTCACACATAATCATGTAATTGATTTATCCTTAATCTAAGGATACCGACTTTGTATGGGACTTCGTCTCAATCTCCTTTCATTGAGACATAATTTGTTTTATACACACCTTTATTTTATACGGTGTATAAAACCCTTTGACTTTTACGTTTATTCAAAAGTAATCTTTTTTATACGAATTTTTTTACAAAACGACAAATGGGAATGTTTTTATCGTACGTAAGCGGTGACAACGACTTCTCTGCCGCCGTGACCATTATTTGAGTTTTGGCTTCCTCTACAAGCCATGACATATTTTTAAATGAGAAATAAATACCAACTTTTACATTTCTTTTATTTTGGTATTCAAAATGGTTTTTATAATGTTTTTATTATATCAATGTGATTTTATATCTTGTGATTGTGATGTGGAAATGTTATGTTTTCTTTTATGCATGTTTTATGTGAGACGATTTTATTATAGTTCTTGGGCATTGATTATAAAGACAGGTGGTTCTGTGATAAACTAAGGGAGGGTGAGCCCATTGTAGCTCTCCAATGCATTGGGTAATGTGAAGAAGTTAAACGTTGAGGTTTCTCCGAAGACATTTAAAGGAATATACTGTGATGGGTATTCCAAACGTAACCAAGAGGGTTACTCCCTATGAAAGAATGTTATGAATGCCCCAAGATACCTTTATGTCTTATGATATTCTATGAGTTATTCATAAAACTTATGATTTCAAGAGGTATGTTAAAATGATTATGTTTTATGAGTATGTATGTTTTCATACATGGACTAATGTGTTTCAATTTGTACTTTTATATCCCTTACTGAGCTTTTTATGCTCATCCCAAGTTTTTGAAATGTTTTTCAAAGGACATGAAGTGGAATAGAGTCAAGGATGAGATCAACGAAATGTAATGATATCTAAACATGGAACTAGACATGAATTTTTGTTGAAGAGTTTTTATCTTGTGAAAAAATGGATACTGAGTAGATGTGTCTACAGTGTAATCTTTGAGATGTAATAGTTATGTCCTAATTCTCAAGATCTCTAAACCTGAAAAGATTCTCAATGTGAGTTATTCAATTTAATTCAAGATTAATTATGTTTTAAGGCTGGGGCCATATAGTTGGTATCAGGGGTCGGTTTAGATAACTTTAGAGGTTAGGGTGTTGTTTAAGCATAAGTGACAAGTTGTGTATAACAACAATGGGTAGTATATTTGATAGAGTCTTTCTTATTAGAATGAGTTTGAGAAAAGTTGGATAAGAATAACATAGTGTTTATCTTCATCTTTAATACATGATTATTTTATTGATATACTCACACTGACCTTTTTGGGTTTAGTAAATGGCTGGACCTAACAGGAACCATTGTGACAATGGGTTTGAAGGAAACTATGGAGGTTTTCTGATTAAGAAACTGGACGAAATTGGTGATCCAATGAGGAATCTCGTGGTTGTTCTAAACCAACTATCAAGGAGTCATGATTCACCACTGGAACCATGGTGAGTTCTCTAATGCAACATGTATGAGAGAACCAACTAGATGTAGAAGCTCAGGTAATAATTATAAAGGTAACCATTAGGGTTTATATGATCCTTACTTTTGAGGTAATTATGGGTTACTATATATTGTGATGGAAAATGAAAGGCATGAAATAAACGTGAGGTTAAAATATTTTATGGTTATTCTTGATAATTTATCTCTCTTTGGGGAATGTTTTATTAATTATATAGTTTTGGAAAAGGGACAACACGCATACCGTGTGACAACCCGTCGCGTCGAACAAAGTTGCGGGAATCGAACCCACAACCAAAGTGCAACTAGTATTTATCGCCTACCACTGGACTACGTGATGTACCTGGTTAGTTTGACTAATTATTTTTAGTTAGATGGTTTTATGAATCAATAGTAAGTTTATTTTTGGGTAATCAATGAAAATTATTAACCGATCATGGAGGATATGTGATTAGGCTAATTAATTTTCAATACGATACTTTAAAAGAAGATGATGTTATTTTGGAGATAAATGTTAAGATATATCTTGGATGACTATGTGATTAAATCCTTCAGAGATTTGGGTTTCTACATTAGTTTTCTTTACTTTGAAGAATTTTAAGGACAATTTGTTATCGAACGGTCTTTGTTGAACTTTGGGTTTTGTCAGGAAATTTTGGAGATTAAGAATAAATTTTCTTTTTATAAAGGATTATCCATTTTGTGGATTATCTAATCATGAACTAACATTTTTGGTTTTGGTAAATGTATAAAGACATGGGATGTATATTTTTATCTTTTGGGGATTAGGTGATTCCCAAGATGTTGATCATAGTAGTCTTAGTATGAACAAGTCTTCCTAAATACTCGTCCTTTGGAAAAAATATGAGTTTGTGTAAGAAATCAAGTAAGAGTTGAAAGTCAACATGATAAGTAAATATGTTTCCTCATGTTTTAGTCAAGATCATAAATAAATTCCTCAATTAAAAGAAACTTAAAACAAAAATGTTGTCTGTTAGCTTTTCTTACTGGGGAATCCAATACCATTTATCCCATCACGTGTTTGTGATTTTCTCGTTGTTAACTTTCTCTTAATCATGTTTTCAAACACTCTCCATCAGACCTTGATGGTTTTTATTCTTCCTATATAACCATATTTTCATGGAATCCTAGTATATGTTGTCTCGGGTGACCTTGGTACTTATCTTTATTTCTTTTAATGTGACAGTTTAATTGAATCCTTTTCCGATTTGGGACTTTCAATGAAGTTTCCGAGCCCAATTTTTAAATTGCGAGGTCGCAATTCCCAAAAGGGGGGAAGGATGTAACATCCCAGGTAAATAACCAATATTTCCTTTTCTTTTTATTAATATTTGTGAATAAATATTAATAATTACTTTAAAGGTGATTCTAAGTTCGATAGTGTACCCAATACGCAACAATGAGTTTTGTTGAAATCTTACAATGCACACCAATAATATAATAATATTATTTCAAATGGTAGTTCACAAGTAGTCATTGTATTGGTGGGAATGAATAGAAATAACTAAAATCTAATTATATATGTTTGTTAAATGTTTTTACATTTATCCAATAAAAGATAAAGGCTTAAATTAAGAAAAGAATTCAATTTTAAGCATAAATACTTTAATATTCACTAAAATGTCGATTTATCACCTTTTGATGGCGAACCCTCTTTAAAAGTTGTTTTGTTCAATCTTATACATTTTATTGGTCCAAATAAAATCTTTCTTTAGAATCGGGGCATCAAAATTTACTTTGTGTATGTTTTTGTTATTTTTCCGATAAAGTTCTTTTTTAATGAATAAGTGAAAAATGTTGTACTTTAATTCAAAAACAATTTTTAATCTAATTCATTTATATGATTAGATTATCATTTGAATTGGTTTTAAGGTGAAATTATAATATATTTTTACCATGTAATCCAATGGCAGACTTTGCAATTAATTTCACTTTGAAATTGGACGTAAACAAATGTCAATCTTTTGATATATATTATTTCTTAAAAAATGCTATTTGTTTTGAAAGCGGGAGTTGATTATTAAATTAATTAATTCTAATTATATTATTTGAATTAGGTAAAATAAAAATCATTTTTGAATTCGGAATATCAAATATAGCATAGAGTGATTTTTTGGTAATTTTCTGATAAACTTCAATTTTTGATGAGTAGTGAAACCACTAAGTTATAATCAAGGAAACTGATTTTTCTTTAAAATAAAAGTTTACAACTTTTGTGTATTGAATTTTGAAAATCCGATATACATGGTTGTCATTTTTATGTAAAATGTGGTTCAATAGGATGAGAATAATTTTTTGGTGAATAGTAACTTTTTTTCATTAATCGCGATTAGTGGTAATTAGTGTAATTTAAGGTAAAAATGATATTATAAAAATTTTAAAACACCATGAAACTTGTCCTACCCCTATTGGTTGAGAAATGGACGACCAGTACAACCCATGGGTCAATTTGGGGGACCCCATGGAGCCACTTGGGTGAGATAAAGACATTAATGCCTTTTATTTAAATAAAAGTAAAAATGTCACAAGAATAAATTGTTTTACTAATAAAATTTTTAGATGGGGTTATACTAATAATATTTTTGAGTATAAATATTATTTGGAAATCTAAAAAAATTTCCTAAATCATGATATTTTTGTTATAATTTTTGAACATTAAATAAATTAATTTATTTATGACATCATGATGATGCAACGATGACCTCATAAATGAACGATTAAAATAAAATGAAAAGATAATGAAACATCTAAGCCTTACAAATGTTCAAAACCTATTGGAGGAGTATATTCAGAACCCTTATAACCTTATCCTCGAAATATATCTTTGTGGGACCTCAAAAATCCGAAAAGGCATTTCATAATAATATAACTTTCATTATTTCCAAAAGAGCCCCTCCTCTCTTCTTATAAAAGGGCCCCCAACTCTACCTCTTTTCACACACTTCTCATGCCTTTGGCTCTACCGAAACCTTCCAATTTCCTCTCTCCGCATCCCTCTCCTCATCCTAGAGGCCTCACTTTGGGAATAATCCTTTCCAAGTAAGTCTTTAGGCTCAAATCAAAAGAGTTACCATTTTTAAAGGTAATGCTTTCTCTTGTGTTCATTTGTTTTATTTTGCATCTCCAACTCCCTAAAATCCTTTTATTCCATTGTTTTATAACAACACCAGTATCTTCTATATACTAGGATGTTGTTATGAGATGTATTTTAGCTACAATCACACGCACCAACGTCTAATGGTTAATGAACATAATGTTTCTGTGGATGGCGAAATTCTGCCTCCCGAAACGATGATTGTTCAAATACACATCTAACACCTTTAAAGGTGGCCATTATGATGTCACTATTTTTATATATGATATATAATATGTTTATTCATTCTTTAAGCTTCTTTATTTTTTATTTATGTCACTTCTTTATGGTTTCCATTATTTGTAAACGTGATATCTTCATTTAAGGAAGTGCGGACTACCTCCCCCTCAAAGTGATTTGATTCGTTGATGCCATATGTTGGATGTATAAAGGATAAAGTTAATAATATTATATATGATATTATACTGTAATTATAATATACCTATGTATCAATTTTTTTTCATTCCAATAAAGTATGAAATGGAGATGAAAGTAGCGTTCATGCGTACGTACAGATTACCGTCTCCATGAACGGTGCTTTTCATTTCTTATCTTCAAATTCTATGTAATAGTATAAGTACATTGATGAAATGTATATATATAATATATATTATATATAAATGTTGAATATAATTCTGGAATTATGATATATATATATATATATCTCAATTATTTTTAATTCCATTGATATGAAAAAGAGATGGTAGTAGCGTTCATGCGTACGTACGGTCTACCGTCTCCATGAACGGTGCCTTTCATTTCTTTTTAACTCCAAATGTTATGGAATTGTATAAAATGAATATATACTGGATATATATGATATTTAAATCAGTAATACTATTCTGGAGATGATTTAATTATTACTTCATGGACAATTCTTTTCAAACAAGTTCATTTTTGACTCATGTACCGAACATCGACAAAAACGTCTGATATGAACTAACATAATAATATAATTATTATAACATTATAATATGTTATATGAATTTAATAATAAACATTAAAGGAGGTCCTTAATAAATTAATAATTGACCAAATTTTATTATTCTAGAATATAAAGAAACGAACAAGACAAGTTGGACTGAAGGTAAGGGATCCCACCTATCTCTTTCTTTTCAAGTACTCTCTCTTATGTCATTCTTTTATGATCCATTTTCTTATGATGGAGGATTTCCTTCTATATTCATCCTACAGTACAATTTATGTTAATATGATGTGATAACCTCTCATTATCTCATCAATTTATTTTATGAATGTTTCAGCGGCGCCGTTAGGCTGCGAATGTTTTTAAAGAATTCATTCTTCTCATTTTCAAAGCTCTATTTTCATGTCAAGTATTTTTTGTTCCTTGTTCTTATGATGGGGAATGATATCTATGTCCATCATACTGTACTTATATGATCATATGATGAGATACCCTATTTGATCTCAATAATCAATTTTTGGGAGTTTTAAGTGGCGCCGTTAGGCTGCTGAATTTTCATAAGGGGATTTTTCATCTCACATTTATTCAAATGGGATTCATGCTACATTAGCCACTATTTGCTTTTTTGTGGTGTATTTACTGCCCATTATTATACTATTTGTCTAATATACTCTCATCTATGGTTATTTACAACTTCATTGTATGTTTCTAATTTCATGGGGTGTACGTTTCGAAAGATTCCCAAACCAGTAAGGGATTCTTCAACCCTACTCTTTTTAAAAGACATATCTTGTTAGGTCTTTTAATATTCTTAAGTTGGGATGTGATAACATATATATACTTATTTTTGTAAATGTTATGTACATGTGATGAGATACCCTTTTTATCTTTCATCAACTCATTTCTGAATTTTAATGTGACGCCGTTAGCCTGTCAACTTTTTGTAAGGGAACTTCTTAACCTAATTTCATTTTCTTTGGGTTAAACCTATAATTCTTGAATATGTCATACTATGAATATGTGTGGATGAACTCTTATTGTTTTAAACTTAATATCCTTCTATATAAGGTGTATTTATATTTGTCACACATAATCATGTAATTGATTTATCCTTAATCTAAGGATACGGACTTTGTATGGGACTTCGTCTCAATCTCCTTTCATTGAGACATAATTTGTTTTATACACACCTTTCTTTTATACGGTGTATAAAACCCTTTGACTTTTACGTTTATTCAAAAGTAATCTTTTTTATACGATTTTTTTTACAAAATGACAAATGGGAATGTTTTTATCGTACGTATGCGGTGACAACGACTTCTCTGCCGCTGTGACCATTATTTGAGTTTTGGATTCCTCTACAAGCCATGAATTAGATTTAAATGAGAAATAAATACCATGTTTTACATTTCTTTTATTTTGGTATTCAAAATGGGTTTTATAATGTTTTTATTATATCAATGTGATTTGATATCTTGTGATTGTGATGTGGAAATGTTATGTTTTCTTTTATGCATGTTTGATGTGAGACGATTTTATTATAGTTCATGGGCATTATTTATGAAGACGGGTGGTTCTGTGATAAACTAAGGGCGGGTGAGCCCGTTATAGCTCTCCAATGCATTGGTTAATGTGAAGAAGTTAAACGTTAAGGTTTCTCCGAAGAGATTTAAAGGAATATACTGTGATGGGTATTCCAAACGTAACCAAGAGGGTTACTCCCTATGCAAGAATGTTATGAGTGCCCCAAGATACCTTTATGTCTTATGATTTTCTATGAGTTATTCATAAAACTTATGATTTCAAGAGTAATGTTAAAATGATTATGTTTTATGAGTATGTATGTTTTCATACATGGACTAATGTGTTTCAATTTGTACTTTTATATCCCTTACTAAGCTTTTTATGCTCATTCCAGGTTTTTGAAATGTTTTTCACAGGACATGAAGTGGAATAGAGTCAAGGATGAGATCAAGGAAATTTAATGCTATCTAAACATGGAACTAGACATGAATTTTTGTTAAAGAGTTTTTATCTTGTGAAAAAATGGATACTGGGTAGATGTTTCTACATTGTAATCTTTGAGATGTAATAGTTATGTCCTAATTCTCTAGATCTCTAAACCTGAAAAGATTATCAATGTGAATTATTCAATTTAATTCAAGATTAATTATGTTTTAAGGCTGGGGCCATATGGTTGGTATCAGAGGTCGGTTTAGATAACTTTAGAGGTTAGGGTGTTGTTTAAGCATAAGTGACAAGTTGTGTATAACAAAAATGGGTTGTATATTTGATAGAGTCTTTGTTATTAGAATGAGTTTGAGATAAGTTGGATAAGAATAACATAGTGTTTATCTTCATCTTTAATACATGATTATTTTATTGATATACTCACACTGACCTTTTTGGGTTTAGTAAATGGATGGACCTAACAGGAACCATTGTGACAATGGGTTTTAAGGAAACTATGGAGGTTTTCTGATTAAGAAACTGGACGAAATTGGTGATCCAATGAGGAATCTCGTGGTTGTTCTAAACCAACTATCAATGAGTCACAATTCACCACTGGAACCATGGTGAGTTCTCTAATGCAACATGTATGAGAGAACCAACTAGATGTAGAAGATCAGGTAATAATTATAAAGGTAACCATTAGGGTTTATATGATCCTTACTTTTGAGGTAATAATGGGTTACTATATATTGTGATGGAAAATGAAAGGCATGAGATAAACATGAGGTTAAAATATGTTATGGTTATTCTTGATAATTTATCTCTCTTTGGGGAATGTGTTAAGAATTATATAGTTTTGGAAAAGGGACAAAACGCATACCGTGTGACAACCAGTCGCGTCGGACAAAGCTATGGGAATCGAACCCACAACCAAAGTGAAACTGATATTTATCGCCTACCACTGGACTACGTGATGTCCCTGGTTAGTTTGACTAATTATTTTTAGTTAGATGGTTTTATGAATAAAGAGTTTGTTTATTTTTGGGTAATCAATGAAAATTATTAACCGATCATGGAGGATATGTGATTAGGCTAATTACTTTTCAATACGAGACTTTAAAAGAAGATGATGTTATTTTGGAGATAAATGTTAAGATATATCTTGGATGACTATGTGATTAAATCCTTCAGAGATTTGGGTTTTGACATTAGTTTTCTTTACTTTGAATAATTTTAAGGACAATTTTTTATAGAACGATCTTTGTTGAACTTTGGGTTTTGTCAGGAAATTTTGGAGATTAAGAATTGATTTTTTTTATAAAGGATTATTCATTTTGTGGATTGTCTAATCTTGAACTAACATTTTTGGTTTTGGTAAAGGTATAAAGACATGAGATGTATATTGTTCTCTTTTTGGGATTAGGTGATTCTCAAGAAGTTGATCATAGTAGTCTGAGTATGAACAAGTCTTCCTAAATACTCGTCCTTTGGAAAAAATATGAGTTTGTGTAAGAAATCAAGTAAGAGTTGAAAGTCAAAATGATAAGTAAATATGTTTCCTCATGTTTTAGTTAAGCTCATAAATAAATTCCTCAATTAAAAGAAACTTAAAACAAAAATGTTGTCTGTAAGATTTTCTTACTGGGGAATCCAATACCATTTAACCCATCACATGTTTGTGATTTTCTCATTGTTAACTTTCTCTTAATCATATTTTCAAACACTCTCCATCAGAACTTGATTGTTTTTATTTTTCCTACATATCCACATTTTCATGGAATCCTAGTATATGTTGTCTCGGGTGACCTTGGTACTTCTCTTTATTTCTTTTAATGTGATAGTTTAATTGACTCCTTTTCCGATTTGGGACTTTCAATGAAGTTTCCGAGCCCAATTTTTAAATTGCGAGGTCGCAATTCCCAAAAGGGGGGAAGGATGTAACATCCCAGGTAAATAACCAATATTTCTTTTTCTTTTTATTAAT
The DNA here is from genome assembly GCA_963277665.1 of Viscum album. NCBI lineage: Eukaryota > Viridiplantae > Streptophyta > Magnoliopsida > Santalales > Viscaceae > Viscum > Viscum album. The sequence goes on along the minus strand of OY728133.1, from coordinate 1,599,243,147 downwards.
ATTTGTGAATAAATATTAATAATTACTTTAAAGGTGATGCTAAGTTCGATAGTGTACCCAATACGCAACAATGAGTTTTGTTGAAATCATACAATGCACACCAATAATATAATAATATTATTTCAAATGGTAGTTCACAAGTAGTCATTGTATTGGTGGGAATGAATAGAAATAGCTAAAATCTAATTATATATGTTTGTTAAATGTTTTTACATTTATCCAATAAAAGATAAAGGCTTAAATTAAGAAAAGAATTCAATTTTAAGCATAAATACTTTAATATTCACTAAAATGTCGATTTATCACCTTTTGATGGCGAACCCTCTTTAAAAGTAGTTTTGTTCACTCTTATACATTTTATTGGTCCAAATAAAATCTTTCTTTAGAATCGGGGCATCAAAATTTACTTTGTGTATGTTTTTGTTATTTTTCCGATAAAGTTCATTTTTAATGAATAAGTGAAAAATGTTGTACTTTAATTCAAAACCACTTTTTAATCTAATTCATTTATATGATTATATTATCATTTTAATTTGTTTTAAGGTGAAATTATAATATATTTTTACCATGTAATCCAATGGCAGACTTTGCAATTAATTTCACTTTGAAATTGGACGTAAACAAATGTCAATCTTTTGATATATATTATTTCTTAAAAAACGCTATTTGTTTTGACAGCGGGAGTTGATTATTAAATTAATTAATTCTACTTATATTATTTGAATTAGGTAAAATAAAAATCATTTTTGAATTCGGAATATCAAATATAGCATAGAGTGATTTTTTGGTAATTTTCTGATAAACTTCAATTTTTGATGAGTAGTGAAACCACTAAGTTATAATCAAGGAAACTGATTTTTCTTTTAAATGAAAGTTTACAACTTTTGTGTATTGAATTTTGAAAATCCGATATACATGGTTGTCATTTTTATGTAAAATGTGGTTCAATAGGATGAGAATAATTTTTTGGTGAATAGTAACTTTTTTTCATTAATCGCGATTAGTGGTAATTAGTGTAATTTAAGGTAAAAATTATATTATAAAAATTTTAAAACACCATGAAACTTGTCCTACCCCTATTGGTTGAGAAATGGACGACCAGTACAACCCATGGGTCAATTTGGGGGACCCCATGGAGCCACTTGGGTGAGATAAAGACATTAATGCCTTTTATTTAAATAAAAGTAAAAATGTCACAAGAATAAATTGTTTTACTAATAAAATTTTTAGATGGGGTTATACTAATCATATTTTTGAGTATAAATATTATTTGGAAATCTAAAAATATTTCCTAAATCATGATATTTTTGTTATAATTTTTGTACATTAAATAAATTAATTTATTTATGACATCATGATGATGCAACGATGACCTCATAAATGAACGATTAAAATAAAATGAAAAGATAATGAAAAATATAAGTTTTACACATGTTCAAAACCAATTGGAGGAGTATATTGCGAACCCTTATAACCTTATCCTCTAAATATATCTTTGTGGGACCTCAGAAATCCGAAAAGGCATTTCATAATAATATAACTTTCATTATTTCCAAAAGAGCCCCTCCTCTCTTCTTATAAAAGGGCCCCCACCTCTACCACTTTTCACACACTTCACAAGCCATTGGATCGCCCAAACCCTGCCCATTTCCTCTCTCCACATCCCTCTCCTCATCTTAGAGGCCTCACTTTGGGCAGAATCCTTTCCAAGGAATCCTTTAGGCTCAAATCAAAAGAGTTACCGTTTTTAAAGGTAATGCTTTCTCTTATGTTTATTTATTTATTTTGCATTTCCAACCCCCTAAAATATTTTTATTACATTGTTTTATAACAACAGAAGTATCTTATATATACTAGGATGTTTTTATGAGATGTATTTGAGATACACTCAAACACACCTACGTCTAATGGTTAATGAACAAAATGTTTCCGTGGATGGAGAAATTCTGCCTCCCGAAACGATGATTGTTCAAATACTCATCTAACACATTTAAAGGTGGCCATTATGATGTCAATATTTTTATATATGATATATAAAATTTTTATTCATTCTTCATGCTTCTATATTTTTCATTTATGGAACTCCTTTATGGTTTCCATTATCGGTAAACGCGATATCTTCATTTAAGTAAGTGCGGACTACCGCCCCCTCAAAGTGATTTGATTCGTTGATGCCATATGTGGGATGTATAAAGGATAAAGTTAATAATATTATATATGATATTATACTGTAATTATAATATACCTATCTATTAATTTGTTTTCATTCTATTAATTTATGAAATGGAAATGAAAGTAGCGTTCATGCGTACGTACGGATTACCGTCCATGAACGATGCTTTTCATTTCTTATCTTCAAATGCTATGTAATAGTATAAGTACATTTATGAAATGTATATAAATTATATATATTATATATAAATGTTGATTATAATTCTGGAATTATAATATATATATATATATCTATTATTTTTAATTCCATTGATATGACCAAGAGATGGAAGTAGCGTTCATGCGTACGTACGGTCTACCGTCTCCAAGAACGGTGCCTTTCATTTCTTTTTATCTCCAAAAGTTATGGAATAGTATAAAATGAATATTTACTGGATATATATGATATTCATATCATTAATACTATTCTGGAGATGATGTAATTATTACTTAATGGACAATTCTTTTCAAACAAGTTCATTTTTGACTCATGAACCGAACATCGACAAAAACGTCTGATATGAACTAACATAATAATATAATTATTATAACATTATAATATGTGATATGAATTGAATAATAAACATTAAAGGAGTTACTTAAAAAATTATTAATTGACCAATGTTTATTATTTAGGAATATAAAGAAACGAACAAGACAAGTTGGACTGAAGGTAAGGGATCCTACCTATCTCTTTCTTTTCAAGTACACTCTCTTATGTCATTCTTTTATGATCCATGTTCTTATGTTGGAGGATGTCCACCTATATTCATCATACTTTCCAATTTATGTTAAAATGATGAGATAACCTCTCATGCTCTCATCAATTCATTTTTAGAATGTTTCAGCGGTGCCGTTAGGCTGCCGAATTTTTGTAAAGAATTCATTCTTCTCATTTTCAAAGATCTATTTTCATGTCAAGTATTTTTAGTTCCTTGTTCTTATGTATGGGTATGATATCTATGTCCATAATACTGTACATTTATGTTCATATGATGAGATACACTATTTGATCTCAAAAATCCATTTTTGGGAGTTTTAAGTGGTGCCGTTAGGCTGCCAAATTTTCATAAGGGGATTTTTAATCTCACTTTTATTCCTATGGGATTCATGCTACATTAGACACTATTTTCTTTTGTGTGGTGTATGTACTGCCAATTATTATACTATTTGTGTAATATACTCTCATCTATGGTTATTTACAACTTCATTGTATGTCCCTTATTTCAAGGGGTGTACGTTTCGAAAGATTCCCAAATCTTTAAGGGATTCTTCCACCCTCTTCTTTTTAAAAGACTTATCTTGTTAGGTCTTTTAATCTTCTTAAGTTGGGATGTGTTAACATATATATCCTTATTTCTGTAAATGTTATGTATATGTGATGAGATAACCTTTTTATCTCTCATCAACTCATTTCTGAATTTTAATGTGAAGCTGTTAGGCTATCGACTTTTTGTAAGGAAACTTCTTAACCTAATTTCATTTTCATTGGGTTAAACCTATACTTGTTGATTATGTCGTACTATGAATATTTGTGGATGAACTCTGATTTTTTTACACATAATATACTTCTATATTAGGTGTATTTATATTTGTCACACATAATCATGTAATTGATTTATCCTTAATCTAAGGATACCGACTTTGTATGGGACTTCGTCTCAATCTCCTTTCATTGAGACATAATTTGTTTTATACACACCTTTCTTTTATACAATGTATAAACCCCTTTGACATTTACGTTTATTCAAAAGTAATCTTTTTTATACAAAGTGTTTTACAAAATGAACAATGGGAATGTGTTTATCATACGTATGCGGCGACAACGACTTCTCCGTCACCATGACCATTATTTGAGTTTTGGCTTCCTCTACAAGCCATAAATTATTTTTAAATGAAAAATAAAAACCAAGTTTTAATTTTCATTTATTTTGGTATTGAAAATGGTTTTTATAATATTTTTATTATATCAATGTGATTTGATATCTTGTGATTGTGACGTGGAAATGTTATGTTTCCTTTATGTATGTTTTATGTGATATGATTATATTATGGTTCTTGGGCATTGTTTATGAAGACAGGTGGTTATGTGATAATACAAGGGCGGGTGAGCCCGTTATAGCTCTCCAATGCATTGGTTAATGTGAAGGAGTTAAACGTTAAGGTTTCTCCGAAGAGATTTAAGGGAATATACTGTGATGGGCATTCCAAACGTAAACAAGAGGGTTACTCCCTATGCAAGAATGTTATGAATGCCCCAAGTTACCTTTATGTGTTATGATTTTCTATGAGTTATTCATAAAACTTATGATTTCAAGAGGTATGTTAAAATGATTATGTTTTATAAGTAAGTATGTTTTCATACATGGAATAATGTGTTTCAATTTGTACTTTTATATCCCTTACTGAGATTTTTATGCTCATCCCATGTTTTTGAAATGTTTTTCACAGGACTTGAAGTAGAATAGAGTCAAGGATGAGATCAAGGTAATGTCATGCTATCTAAACATGGAACTAGACATGGATTTTTGTTAAAGAGTTTTTATGTTGTGAAAAAAATGGATACTGAGTAGATGTGTCTACTTTTCAATCTTTGAGATGTAATAGTTATGTCCTAATTCTCTAAAAATCTAAACCTGAAAATATTCTCAATGTGAATTATAATATTTAATTCAAGATTAAGTAAGGTTTATGGCTGGGGCCTTATAATCAAAGGTGTCAATGAAAAATTTATGGGTTGAAATGATATATAATCTAATGAAAATTTTAATTAACTAATATATATTGACTTTAGTAAACTTATTTTATAACTAAAAATAATTTTAACCCATTTTAGAATTGTTAGACACATATTATATTTTACTATTTCATGAATTTTATAAAATTGACACAACCCACACATATAAAAGTACAGACCACCCTTCTCTTCATTAACTGACATTATGTAAACAATGAAAAAACAACCCATCCAAATTATATTATAAAATTATCAATAGTAGAAAAAGTGGTTTCATTCTTCCTAAAATGAAATTCCAATTTTCTATATGAAAATATATAAGGGTGGTCTGCAAAAGATGAGGTAATTGTTTTTTTGACTCCATCACATTTATTTTAAATTATAATCCATATTAATCATTTTTTTATAAAAAAACAAAATTGTCATAATTTTTTGAGTTATTAGTATGATTATGTTACAACTATTTTTGTTAAATTTTCCATCCAACTAAATGGAAAAACACTTCACGTGTGTACGTACAAATTACCATCACCACATAATGGTGTATTTCCTTTTTATCGTCATTTTACATGGATGGTTATAATCAATGAAATAATAATAATATATGATATATATTTAATAAAATTTATTTTAATTTATAATATAATTTATCATTTTACCTATCATCTTATTAAAGATGATAAAATCTATGCTTCATACAAATGACATAAAATATCAATAAAGAGATGTAAATCATTATTCATGTAATCCATTCAGGTATGGTTAAAAATGTGATTATCATGAATAAATTTTATTTTAATATTTTTATTAGATTTATTTAATGGATTTATCAATGATAAAATTCCATGGATTAGAGTGATTAAATTAAAATTAAAATTAAAAATGAAACCGTTTACACTCAATAGTGATTATTTTTAAAAAGCGTAATTTGTAAATGGGTTTATTAATTATATAATTGTATCATATATAATATTTTAAATTTTTATATGGATCTAGAATATAAATATTATAAATTATAATTTATTATTTAAAATTTTAAAAATAGTTTCAATGATGGTTAAACATAATGTATGAATTCTTCATCTCACTTTTTTTTGTGAGACATTTTCCATTTTCATCCCATATTTCATTAATATAAGGTATATAATGAATATTTGATTTGAAAATTAAATAATACCATTATATTAATGTATGTAAATGTATCTAAGGAATGTACACATTTTATAAGGGATTACACTCAATTGATATCAAAGAATTAAGGGATTTATGATCTAATCGCATTTAATCCAATATTTTTTACGTTTGAATTTATATTTAAAAAATTATAGGATTTGTATCTGATAAAAAAGAAAAAAAATTCCTATGGTGAATCATATAATTTTCATATAAAATTAACTTTACAATTTCCATAAAGAAGGGATATTAAGAATATCTAACGAAGAAGAGATAATTATTTTCATCATCTTTTTAAAATTTAGTTCTTTTTATAATTTATATAAATATATGTTAATTGAAAAAAAAATAATTATTATATTATAACAAATAATGTTTAATTATATTATTAATATGGTAAAAATAAAACCTATTTTTCATCATATATATTGCAAAAAGATTTCTTCTATGTACATATGAATTTATGTCTCCAAGAATCAGTGTAGTTCGATTTCCATATCGAATTTATTGGATGGTTTTATAGATGTAAATATTTAATAAATAATGTTTTTATAAATTAATATGATTTAATTAAATATATATATATCTTATCCCTTTTTAGCCTTCCAATCATTAAAGATTGTAACTTTTGTCTTGTGTACATACGACTTACCATATCTAAGAATTGATGTGATTCATCATTCATGTTAACTATTAATTATTGATTATAAATAATAATATGTTACATATATATGGATTTATATTTTTATTAAAATTTTGAATATTATAGTACCACGATCAAAATTCACGTACAGAATCTAATGAACAACTATTTTTATGAAACACATGAGAATTACCACAAAAAAATCACAATTTTAAATTAGAAATAATAATTAGTGAGGGATGAAATGTTATAAGTTAGTCATATATGATAGTATAATTATATATAATTATATGGTTCATTATAGAAATGTAATAATATTTAAATTTATTATATAGGAGTTCATAATAAATATCAAATCTATTTGTACTTTTGTTATGGGTTACTCAGAACACTTTTGTTTTTGTTAGAGACATAGAACATTCATTTCATGTTTCGTTAATGTAGTGTATATGCTGACCATTTTAAATTTTTTATGATTAATCTATTAATAATTATTTGTTAATATTTATTTTATTTTATTTAATCCATTATAATTATGATTAATAAAATGACATTTATTTAATGGATTTAGGTTTTAATTGCATTTTAATCAACATTGTTTATAAATGAATATAATGTGAGGATGATATATGATTCATTGGCACTTAAACATATTTTAAAAATGGTTTCTATAAAAAATATCCATTTCCCCATTGGTCATGAATCTTTAACTTACATTCATGTATTTTCATTAAAAGTTTTAAATAATATATTAACTATTATCCTAGGTGTTATTAATGATATTTTTAACCATGCTTGATTTTTAGTAAATAGGTTCAAAAGGAATCACCTTTTCATTTTTTGAATGAATTAATTTTTAACAATAGTGTTGATGAATATATATATTTTTTTAATTTACACCACAAGAAAAACCCTTGAAATTGTCTAGAATACTATTTTAATTGAATAATTACTTAAAATATTTCGTGTTTATTTTCAATGAATGTTTTTTACAATATTCTAAAAGTTTTATTATTTTAAATAAGTGATTTTAAAAAAATGTAATCATTCTCAAGAAATATTAAAATGATCATTTATGGTAGGATTATTTATGAAATGACACAATGATTTTATTTGATATATGATCAAATTATTTAATTTTTATTACTCGATAGGATCTATTATGATGACGAAATATTAATTAATCATATTCATGATTCAAATACAGAAATAATATTACATATATTGAACAAATAGAATGAATTATATTGATAATTAAAAATATGAGGAATGAATTCAACACGTATGTGACAGGTGGGTCCCTTTTATAAAAAGACCCTAGATGTATTGATTGTTCTCATGAGACAACACTTGTTGGAATTATGTATAGGATAATGTTGCAAGATCATGTTATAATTGATGTTTTTTAGAGTAATCAATCCCATTAAATGTAAATTTCATGGTTATGATACCATTATAGAATTATAATTTCATGTCTTGCAGGACTTGAGGGTAACATTCATGATTTTTTCCATGAGTGTTCTTGTTCGTGAATTTATATAATTATGCATTTTATTTATTATGAATCTAGTTATCAATATCCTTGTTTCTGATATGTTGACTATATCCATGGACTATCATTGAACTCATGATTTTAATTGAATGGAATATGTTTTGATTATCCACTATTCCATGATAATTATTTCTTATTTTTTCATGATAGATTATATTATATGTACCTCTTAATGAGAATCTATGCTCATTAATTATTTTTGTTCCATTCCCTATAATAGAAATAAGGTTATTAAGAATGATATCAATGATTTAATAATTTAGTATATTGTAGGTTAATATATGTGTATCATGGTTTTGGAATCATCTATTTATATATTTTTATAAAACTAATAAATTGATCGATCATGCATTGTGAGATCACTTGTATCATTTAACAATGTAATAAAGTAGTTAACATATCATTGAAACTATAGTTACAGAAATACAGTTAGGTTAAAATCCCTTAAATCAATGACTTTTTAAAATTTGTTTGATAAATTTTGTTCCATAGCTATTTTTTAAACCAAATTAAACCCATTTTAACCATAATCATTAGAACATAACTGTTTATAATGAAAAAATAATGAAACGAACAATAATAAATGGGTAATTTTACGTAAATTTAGATGTGAATATTCCAGATTTGGAATCCATTTTATTATATCTAATTTATATATGTGGCAGAAAATAATTTAAATACAAATATGAAAAAGAACTGGAAAACATTTTTCAGAAAAGCAACTGAATTATGTGTGAAAGTATTTTACATTAAAATAATGTATATAAAGTATTATATCTTGTATATTTTTATTAATTAATAATTAATTGAATATTTTTAGATGTTTAAATAAATCCAAGACTTAATAGAACCTTTCAAATATTCCATTAAACACAATGACGCAATTTGTTTCCTTGAAAAAAATATATCTTATGTTCATAAATGTCATGAATTTGTTCCAAAATTATAAATTATATTTTTAAAATAGCTGTTTAACTAAATAAATATGAATTTAATCAATTTACACGTTTAAATAATATTAATAAAAATTTAATATCATAATTATTTCAAAAAAATGGTTGTTTGTAAGATAATGATATTTTCAGTATTTTTTTAAAAAAATAACCATTTTACAAAAAATACAAAATTTTACCCAATTATAGATCTGATCATTGAATAAAAAATTAATTATTTTTTATTAAACAAAAATTTGGAAATAAAAAAATATTTCATTAAAATAAAATGACGTATAATATATTACTATATATAACAACATTTTCATTGAATAATTCTATTTTTAAAAATTGATGAATAATATGATGACAATAATGGTTGAAATAATATGATTCACCATTAATAAAACAAATGTGGTGTGATAATAGACTTGTTCTGTATATATTTTATTTATTTATTTTTTACGATTGAGTCTTTTGTTAAATATTTCAATAGTGTATACATAATGTGATAGATTTATTTGAATTTCCATCTAGCATGGTACCAATTAAGGGATGACTAGTTAAATATTAATTTATGAATTATTTTTTACTCATTCCCACACACCATTATATATTATTTTAAATAAATGAAGGACTCATTGTTGTTGTTATTATTTTCTGTTACCCACACTCTACATGAGCATCCTACTGCATGTGTAGAATTTATGGTCAATGATCCAATGAATGAAATAGGAAATGTATCAGTCAATTAAGTAGGAATGTATGTTGATGGGATGGAATGATGTAAGGATGTAATATAGGATAATTTCTATCACAACACATTCAATTTATTGTTATCATTTTTTATATATATCAACTATATTGGAGGTCCTTTTAACTAAATAGTGAGTCTGGGATGAAATTATGTTATTCATTGTATATTGATTTTTGATTAATTCCATTTTTATTGCACATATTATAATAATTATTGTCTATTTTTTTATATATTATTCTATTGAATATATGTTCATGAAGGAATTTATCCGCACATTAGTACCTAATTGCTCAATGATAGTTGGAATTATCATTATTATGAGCAGGCGCATATGGTGCCATGTGACTCTCCAGTCCAAATCGGTTGATTTGGGTTGGTGTGTTACAAAATGCTATCAGAATATTCTTTTTATGTTGTTATGATATGAGCCTTGGGGTAATAAAATATATGGTGTTTTAAATTTGAGATTTGGATTACATCAATTACTTGAGAACACTATATAGTTGATCATTGAGTGACTAGGTAGGTCTTATTCTGAAGCGCTTGTGTGATAACATTTTTATGTGGTACCATGATTATTATAATGTTTTTATAGTTTATGAGATTTTCTATTGTTTTATTAGTGAAAATGGGTGAGCACATGTTTTATGAATATTAAAATGGGTTCACATGTCATTAAATTATTTTCCTATGTATTATAGTACATGAACATGTTATAGACTATGATATGTCTTATTTTGGATATCCTATGATTTTTACGACATTGACATGATCCATGAGTATGAGGTATATGTTTTTTGTGTTATTAGATGTTAAATTTCCTTGAATATGTAATTATATTAATTTTCTATAAATATATTGATTTTATAAATTTTTCATGAAAGGAAAGTTTTTTAGTATTTAATTGGATTTAAATTATTTTAAAAGTTAATTAAACATAATAATCAGCTCAATAAATGTGATGTCGGTGTGTTTATATTTTAGTACATAATTATTAATAAATAGAAATTATATAATAATATTTTTCCCCAATTGGGCAATGATCAATGTGTAAATTGCTTGATGTATCTATAAAGACCCTACCTTAAAACAATACTTAATCTGAAATTTAGGCAATAATTCTAATTAATGATCTTTTTAGATATAGTGTTTTAGAGAATTAGGTCAAAAATATTATATTAAATCTCAAATATTACTAATTTGACACTTCTACTATATCCAATGTTTCACCGAAATAAATATACTTTAATAAAACAAGAGTACGTTTCATTGTATAAATCTTCATGAATACTTATTTTCTTTTACCCTTATATATAAAATGTGGAAAAAAAATTCAAAAACATGGGATGACCATAAAAATGCTCAGTAACAGTTAAAAATAAAGAATGGAAACATTAACCTATCAATTATTACATTTTAGTGAAACCATAATTTTCAATCACAACATGCCTTCGGAAATCATAATATTTATAAATAGCACATAGTAATCATAAATCATAATGGTAACTTGATGCATCCACATCATACATACATTGTAGCTATAAAACCTACAGAAGGAGTCACATTTGGAATTGCCATCACTGTATATTCCAAAATTCACTTAGGGGAATCATTAATGTTTACCTCCATCACAAGACACAATACATTTGAGAGCTATCTCAGGCTAACCCACAATTATTTTATCAAAAAACCACCCATATACGTAAAAAATTCCCAATAACCATATCATATTTAGAACTTGTAATACAAGCATAAGATAATGATAACATTTCCACATTACAATCACAATATATCATTATAAGATATTCACATAATCAATTCATTATCAATACATTTTCAATGATATTTAAAAATTTTAATTGATTTATTTTTGAATTGAAGTGTCCCATATCAATTTGATTCATTCAATGGAATTAGTATTTTTAAAAATATATGTCTATATAAATAAATCCTTAAAACCATTTTGAAAACATAGACATTAATGCGAAATATTTTTATGAATAAATCGTTAAAACTGTTAGAAATTATCTTTTAGTTAAGGATTCACGTAACACCTGAGAAACACATGACTAAACAAAATTAAATAATAAAATTAAACAAAACATATAATTTCCTGAAATTATGGGGATTAATAATATTATATGCCAAAGGATATTATATTCACTATATAAAAGTGAATTGGCGCATATGAACAATTAAGTCTTAGTGGAATGTAAATTGAGAGAAAATACATTATAAAGATGGTACCATTATATTAATGATAAATAAATTAAATAACTATGTGTGAAAAATATAAATACAATCAATATTATTCGATATTCAATATAAAACAGTCATACTTAATTCACACATATTCGTAAACGACCTAATCAACAAGTTTAATTTTAACCATAATAATTGAAATTGGGTTGAGATATTCCCTTATAGAAATTAGACAGCCTAACGACGTCTATAAGAACCCAGTTCTTATCTTTGATCTACGGGATTCTCTTTTTCTCTGTTCCTTATTTGTTTTTGTGAAAATAAGGAAAATGGGAAAATCATTAAATTTTGGAAAGTTCACACCATGTAATTTCCACATACCGTGTACATTTTAACGTATGGGATGAGTACATAGGGCGTGTGGCCATGTCAGTGAGGAAGGGTGTAGGAACCGACTACACGTTAAGTAGTGGTCCTTTACACACTGTTTATTCAGTAGGCAAGAGAAATAGTAAGGCGGTTGCCAGCTGTTCGACAGAACACACTGTGTATTCAAGAGAACATGCCATGTAGTCATTTCGTTAGTTGAACAGTGCCATGCTGGAATGAAGCTGCAAGTTGAATAGTTTAAAAAAGGGAAGTACACATTGTGAACTAGGAAGTTCATCCCATGTAATTTGTTTTTTTTTCTTAAAATGGGCAGTAGCCTCACCTGTTCACAGTGAAGGTTTAAAACTGGCGGAAGGAGCAGAAGTGGACAAATGAATCTTCGAGGATCCGTCGATCGCAAACCGAGAATCCAATTCTGCCTCAGACTATCTTGTTGGAACCGCACGAGTAAGCCCTCTGAACTCCATAAGATGTTATTACCAATTATTTCTTGAGGGAAAGTTATTTATGTTTGAATGGGTTTTATTTTCGATAGATCTACGTCATTCTTGGCCATTTCTAGAATTTTCATTCGTGTATATAGTTCGTTGGTGTAATGGTAGGTGGCTTGGTGTTTGTTTTTCCAACTGTTGTGCGTTTTGTGCGTTTTTAGTGCCATGAACCCATGTCTGGTTGTTGTGTTGCTGAGTCCATAACTAATTTGTATACCTAGAATTCCTAGGTAATTAATTGTGATAATAAAATGTTGTTTGGGATCATATCATGGTTCATGGACCAACTCATGGGTGTGTTCCACTGTTTGGATATTTGGACGAGATTCCTGAGGGTATGGCTTCAATGTAATAATTGTATAATTTCATTGAGAGTAATTGCATGTATGTTGAATTATTACATGTTGGGCATGGCCCGTTTACCTGTTTATCATGCAGGTAGTGTTGTGATTAGCCTGTGGGGGCCGTACTAATTAGCCTATGGGAAACATCTATCATGCTTGTGGGTAGCTGATTCTGTGCTTGTGGGTGACACTACTTATGCCTTTGGGAAATATCCTTGTGCCTTTGGGAAGATTCTTGTGTCTATATACTATTTACCTGAGGGTATGGGTTTATGTATTTGAGGTCTTTTGACTATTTACTTTTAATATTCAATGTGGTGATATTTAAAATTAAATGTTTAACTGGATAACAAAATGGAAATATAAGTGGTTAAGTTAGTTAATTTTTAGTACTTCTTACTTTATTGAATTTTACTACTACACAATGTTGTTGCATGATTTACAGAGTTTGGCACAGGGCTTTGGTGGGTGCCTATTAAGATATATTTCTCACACCCTCTTTGGGTCATGCTTTTCAGCCAAAACAGAATACGTTGTTGTAGGTGTGGATAGGGGAAAGAGTTCCTATACAGGTACATGATTGCTGCTGAGGAGTAGGGGAGCATGGCACCGAGATTAGGCTCGCGATGCTGCCAGCTATTTTTTTTTGCTTTTGCTTTACGCTGTATTGTATTTCACTACTATGTAACATGTTCAGGCTGCTTTATAGAATAGCGACATGTTTCATCTTCATATATATGTGACTACTGGTTCTCTCTTTATCAGTAATTCATTTTAGTTATATATGTTCTTACTACTTTCTCCATTGTTGTATGTTTTATTTCATTTTGTTGCACTACACAATGAAAAATGAGGGCATAGTTTCCCCACTATCAGACCTGGGACCTCGCTTATAGTCTGTAGCCTCTGGTATTTGGGGAAATATGCTTGAGGTCATGGGACGAACCAGGTTTGAGGCACCCGTTGAGTGGCACCCGGAACCGGCACGTTAAAAAGTGGTATCAGAGGGGTTCTTTTCATTGACATACTGTTTGGAGACTTAGTCAGGGATATGATGAAAATGGTAGTTGATAATAAGTTGTTCCCAGGCGTAGCTAACTCGTGTATAGGGAAAATCTAGTCTACTTCGTATTTTGCAATTCCGTGGATTTTGCACGTTTTACAGTTGATATGATTTTCAACATTTGGTGACACAATTGTGATCGTTCTATTTATATTTTATTTCTAGGATCTATTTAGTTGCAACCCGATAGGATCAGGTATTCCATTTCATTCATCATATAGGTACATGATAGAAATCACAATCCATGAAATGTACCATGCCATGTAGGTGAATTAGAAATTGCATGTTGATGTGATTGTTGTTGTGTTAAGAAATCTTGTTGTTGGGATAGCTTCTTGATAAATACCTACTATTTGATAGGGTAACATTTCTATGAGCCAATTTATAGAATGGACACCAAACATTGGTTTTTTTGGAGTATGGGTCCTTATTGAATGGAATTTGGTGGATCATTGACTGTTTATTTTTTATAAGACAGATAAGATTTCAAACATTGATTGGTGGGGAGTATGGCCCCTCACGAGATGGAATTTGACATTTAGGTGTGTTTTTAAGTATTTTATGGGTTCCAGAGAAGTTTCTGAGGCT
Organism: Viscum album; assembly: GCA_963277665.1. Lineage (NCBI taxonomy): Eukaryota > Viridiplantae > Streptophyta > Magnoliopsida > Santalales > Viscaceae > Viscum > Viscum album. The sequence goes on along the minus strand of OY728133.1, from coordinate 1,599,228,064 downwards.
TAATGTCTGGAAAACTAGAGTACACGCCGTGTAGAACCATAAACACGCTGCATAAGTTCTTCTGTTTGGGAAGTGAAATTAATTTTTGAAGTACACGCCGTGTAGTCTATTCCCGTGTCACAAACCATGTGGGTGGAAACATGGGGTACAGAATGCTTTGATAAAACATGTTGTGTACCAGATATACACACCATGTAGTGTTGACCCGGAGTCCGGCCATGTAACTAACAACACGGGTCTATGAAATCCTTCCTCGAACATGTCGTGTCAATGATGAACACGCCGTGTAGTGTGACATGGGGACTCCGATGTGTAACTAGTAACACCGGTCGGTGTCACCATTCTTTAAAAACTCCGTGTACCTTTGGGACATGCCGTGAAGTCTTGTCTGAGGACAAACCAAGTGGACTTAGCCATGTGACTGGGATATAGGGTTTTGTTCATGCCGTGTGCGGGTGTAACACGCAATGTAGATTCAAACTGAGTAGTCGGCTGTGTCTCAAACGACACAGGTAGTTGGAAAATTACACCATAAACTTTGTTTAGATTATATAAATGTTTTTTAGTTTTTTTTTCAATGGAAGTCATGTGGCATAGTCATGTAGAAGGACCTGGGCAGGGGAAGAGAAGTAAACTACCTGCCTCGTTGTCAGAATACATGCCTTGTAGTCTTGTTTTGAAAATCTTGGAATGACTTATTTCCCTTGTTCCATTTGTAGTTTCTTCACTTTCAGAGATAATAATCTTGAATCTAAGGAGTGTTTTGACTTTTTAGTGTCATGCCTCCTAGATGTTCGTGTGTTGTTTGCCAAGAGAGTGGCAACAAATATACTCCAGAGATAGTGGGCCATGGGCTACCAGTTGATCCTCTAGTTGAGCCAGATGCAGCGCAATCTGTTATACCGGACAGGCACAGGGGGCGCATTTCAATGAAGGCTTTATGCAGTTCATGAATACCTTTCAGGGAGCACCACCGGCTGCTACATCTTTGGCTGAGCTGATACGTATCTTCCAGAAGAAGAATCCACCTATATTCTATAGGGATGACAGACCACAGGCTACAGAGTCTTGGCTACGATCGATGTAGACTATTTTTGAGTACCATGAGACACCTCCAGGGTGGAGGGCCAAGCTCGCGACTTACATATTGTGTGATTCTGCAAAGAGGTGGTGGGATGATACCACACAGTCAGATAATCACAAAGACATGTTCTAGGAAGATTTTCAGATAGTGTTCTATGACTTCATTTTCCCTGTGATGCTGAGGGAAGAGAGAGCTTGAGATTTCATGAATCTTCAGCAGGGCGCAATGTCAGTGATGGATTATTCTGCTCATTTCACCGAGCTTCAGCATTTTTCACCTGTGCTGGTGGTTGATGAGACATTGAGAGCTAGACATTTTGAGGATGGTTTTTGTTATGACATCCGAGCGCTGGTGACAATTTTCAGGTTGCCTTCAGTACACGCTATTGTGAATCAGGCACTAATTACATAGATCAACCTATAGGAGTCTAGTGTTGTGAAAAAGAGTGGTTCAACACTAGTTAATCAATCTATTTCTCCTGGAAAGAGGAAGAGATAGATGGACTTCAATTAAGGTGGTCGTACCAGTCAGAAGAATGCTTCAGGTGGATAGGTGATGTGCTACCACTGTGGTAGAGAGGGGAACAAGAGGCCACAGTGTTCACGATACCCAGTGGAGTGTCGAGCTTGGGGTGGGATGAGTCATCTGCAGTGCTTTTGCAATGCATTCCCACTTGTGGCTAGTGAGAGGGGTTCTGTATGGACTCCGCGTGCGGGAGAAGGACCAGTGGCATCTTACCAATCATGGAACTGTAATTTTTCAGGGCGTGGAGGAAGAGATGGTGGTCTTGGTTGTCATATCCAGACAACACGATCATAGACGTAGTAGGGTGTGACAGCTCATGGTAGCTAGGTTGTGTCGTAGGGCCACAGCACTGGGCAGGCATATGCAGTGCAAGAGACCTAGCAGAAGCAGGAGCAAGTACATTCTATAGTCAGAGGTACTATTCTAGTAGATTCTGTCTTATCATCAGTACTTTTTGATATGGGTGATACAAATAGTTTCATAACTATAACTGTTGTAGAGAGCCATGGGCTCTTTGTTCCTTCTTCTTATTGATTTTATGACACTAGACACTCAGTTGGGGACTAGAACGACATGTGTGCGTCAATGCAAGGAGTGCCCCTTTTGAGGTTGGTGGGTGTCACTTTTGTTGGCACCTCTATGTCTTAGATATGACAGCTTATGATGTCATTCTCGGGATGGACTGTTTGGTTCCAATCTAAGCCATTGTAGACTTATATCGTCACAGGGTGCATTTTACATTACCATAGGGTGGAGAGTTTCTATAAAAAAGTTAATGTTGGGTTTAGGCGAGTCGAGTTGGTCCAAAGTATCATGGGCGAGGTGGAGTCACAACCTAGACTGTGAGGTTGTATCTGGATGATCTAGGGAATTGTCAAACAGATTTCCCTCCAGTGGTTGATCATTTCAGGGATGACTTCCTGGATGACTTTTCATGTCTACCTCTGGAGTAAGAGGTGGATTCCCCCATTTAGTTGGGCCAAAAACCGCACCGGTGTCTATTCCCCTATATAGGATGGCTACACTAGAGTTTTAGTAGCTCAAGAGGCAGTTAGAGGAGTTACAGGCTAGTGGTTCCATCCGACCCATCACATCTCGTTTTGGTTCATCGGTCCTCTTTTCGAAAAAGATGGATGGTACCCTCAAACTCCATGTGGTCTATCGGAAGCTGAACATGTTGACGGTTAAGAAACAATATCCCTTGTCGAGGATTGATGATCTTTTTGATCATATTTGTGGAGAACAAGTATTCTCAAAGATTTTATTGAGATCAAGATGTCATCAGTTGCACGTTAGACCATTAAATATACCTCTCACAGCTGTCAGGAGAAGGTATGGTATATATGAGTATATTGTTATGCCTTTCGGACTCACGAATGCACCAACAGTTTTCATGGCTCTAATGAATCTTGTGTTTCATACTTATCTCGATTATTTTGTGGTAGTATTTGTGGATGATATCTTGGGGTACTCTCACAATCGACATGACCATGACACCCATCTTGAGATTGAATTGAGTACACTGAGAGAGCATATTCTATATGCTAAGCTCTCAATGTGCCACTTTTGGATGGACCAAATACACTTCTAGGGACATACCATATAAGAGGTAGGAGTTGCTGTAGACCCATAGAAGGTGAGAGAAGTAGTTTTCTGGTAGCATCCAATGAATGCGTTTTAGATACAATGTTTCTTAGGGTAGGCTAGTTACTACTAGTGCTTCATATAGTACTTCTCCCACTTAGCAGCGCCGTTGACAGGTTTGTCTTAGAAGGGTGTAATGTTCGTTTGGTCGGAAAATTGTGAGATAGCCTTTCAGAACATGAAAGGAAAGATGAAATCAGCACCAGTCGTGATACTCCAATAACAAGGGAATATCTATATAATTTACTATGATGCATTTGGTATTAAACATGGAATAGTGTTGATGTAGGGAGATTTAGTAGTTGTGTACAAGTCTCTGAGTTGAGTCCACATGAGAGGAGTTACCAGATTCACGATCTTGTTTTAGCTGTAGTTGTTCATGTGTTATGCTGTTGGAGACATTATCTATTGGGAGAGCATTTTATAGTTTTCACCGAACACAAATGCCTAAAGTATATCTTTACTCATAATGAAATGAATTTGAGGCATAGAAGGTGGTTTGAGTACCTATAGTACTTTGAATTAGAGCTTTCCTATATGCCCGGTAATGGTAATGCAGTTGCTGATGCACTGAGCACAAGGAATAAGATACATGTGGTGCAGGAGGCCAGTGGTGAGTGGAAGCTCATGGATTTTTCCTATGAGATGCATTTGGAGGTGCATGAGAGTTAGGGGCAGACCTATATTTCATCTTTAGCTATTATATCTACCCTCATGTATAGAGTGAGTATGAGACAACTATCTGATTCTGAAGGCCTAGTTCATTGGGAGTCGGTGGCATGTGAGTGCCCTCCTCCTGGTTGGATGATAGATGATGATAAAATTCTAGGTTTCCATGGATGTGTATGGGTTCCAGGGGATATACCGAAAGAGCTGATGTGAGATATTCATGGTTCATTCTGGGAAGTTCATACTGGGGTAACCAATATGTACCAGGACTTGAGACGTCAGTACTTGTGGCCTGATATGAAGAGAGAGGTTGCTGGTTTTGTTATGAGATGTTCCACCTATCAGCAGGAGATGGTACTACATTAGAAACCAGCTGGGCTGTCACAGTAGTTACCCATTCCGATGTGGATATGGGATGATTTCGTGATGGACTTCATGACCGGGTTGCTGAGGTCTCCATGAGGCAATGATTCTATGTGGGTTGTTGTGGACAGACTCAAGATGGTAGCTCACTTTTTTTTCAATCAAGGAAACCTTCTATGTTGACGATCGTGGGAAGTTGTATATCTAGGAGATTGTACATATTCATGGGGTCCCACATTCTATCATTACAGAAAAGGATGCCCGTTTTATGTCTCATTTCAGGCAGAATTTTCTTAGGGACCCAGGTACACAGGTGCTTCTAAACATAGCTTACCACCCTCAGACCGATGGTCAGTCAGAGCGTACGATACAGGTGCTCAAGGAAATGATGCGTGCATGCATCCTGGACTTTGTGGGCTCATTGGAGAAGCATATACCCTTAGTCTATTTTTCCTATAACAATATTTATCAGGTAAAAATTGAGATGGAACCATACGAGGAATTATATCATAGGCCATGCTGATCACCCTTGTCCTGGTTAGAGGCAGGTGAGGTGGCCATCCATGGAAAATAGCTCGTGCAGGAGACTTCTGAGAAGATCAAGTTGATTCGGAAGCGGATGGCTACCACACAGTCTCATTAGAAATCTTATGTTGACCACTGTAGACAAATTTTGGAGTTTGTGGTTGGGGATCAGGTTTTCTTGCGTGCTTCGCTGAGGCTGGGACACAAGTGGATCAGAAGACATGGTATGCTTTCCCCGAGGTATGTGGTGCCATTTGAAATTCTGGAGAGATTCGGGCTGGTTTCCTATCGGTTGCAGTTACCAAAGTGGTACCGATCCATGAACGACGTCCTCCCTTTGTCTCAGTTACATCACTATAATTCAAACTCGTCTCACATCATTCAGACTTAGGAGGTTGAGCTGGAAGTAGATTCATCCTTCGAGGAGCATCTGATTCATATCATTGACAGGAGCACAAAGGTTCTCCGAGGCTAGTCAGTTCCACTCATACAGGTTCTATTGCAACATGGCCGAGTATAGGATGAAACATGGGAATGGTATACCGATGTACGTGCTCAGTGGCCAGTGTTTTTAATGGCTATATCTTCACCACCATTGGAAGGGAAATTTGGGAAATAATTTCTTTAAGGGGGGATGTTTTTAAAAACCCGGTTCTTATAATTGATATTCGAGCTTCGGATTTTCTCTTTTCCTTGCTTGTTTTAGACAAAATAAGGAATATGGGAAAATATTTATATTTTTCAAAGTACATGCCATGTACTTTTCCATACGCCGTGTATTTTTTGAGTGTGGGATGGGTACATAGGGCGTGTGGCCATGTCGGCGATAATGGATGTAGAAACCGACTACATGCCGTGTAGTGGTCCATTACACACCATGTAGTTAATCGGCAGGAGAAATAGTATGGTGGTGACCAACTGTTTGACAGAACACGTTGCGTATTCCAGAGGACACATAATGTAGTCATGTCAGCAGATGAACAGTGCCATGCTGGTAAGATGCCTCTAGGTTAACAGTTTAACAAAGTGAAGTACACGCCGTGTACTTGGATGTACAAGACGAGTAGTTTGTTTATTTTTCTTAAATTTAGGAGTATCCTCCCCTATTCATAGGTAAGGATTAGAACCGAATGAAGGAGCAGGAGTGGATGGACAAATATTCAAAGATCTGTTGATCGCAAACCGAGTATCCAATTCTGTCTCGAACGATCTCGTTGGAACCGCACGGGTAAGCCCTCAGTTTTCATAAAGTCATTCGTACCAATTCATTCACGAGGGAAATTTATTTCTGTTTGAATGGGTTTTTTAATTCGCCATATCTACGTCATTCTTGGGAATTTCTGGAATCATCATTCGCGTATATCATTGGTTGGTGTATAAGGTTGGTGGATTGGTGTGGGTTTTTCTAACTGTTGTGCTTTTTGAGGGTTTTTATTGACACTAACCCATGTTTGGGGGTCGTGTGGATATGGCCATAGATTATTTAAATACTGATAATTTATTCGGTACTTAATTGTGATAATAAAATGCTACTTGGGATAATTTCTTGGATCCAGGACCACCTCGGGGGTGTGTTCCACTATATATCATGTTTTTCCAGTATACCCATGGTTATGTCATTAAAGAAATAATTTTAGAATTTCCTAGAGAGGAATTGGATGTATGTTGACTACATACATGTTCGTAATTTCTTGGTTACCTGTTTAGCCTGCGGGAAGTGTTGTGATTAGCCAGTGGGCGCCTTACTACATAGCCTGTGGGAAAATTTTTCGTGCCTGTGGGCAGCTGATTCTGTGCCTGTGGGCGATACTGTTTATGCATGTGGGTAATATCTGTGTGCCAGTGGGAAGATTCTTGGGTTTGGATACACATTTCCTGAGGGTAGGGGATTATGTGTCTTTGTAATTTTGACTATTTACTTAGAATATTCATTGTGGTGACATTTAATATTAAATGATTAATTGGATATTAAAATGGAAATATAACTGGTTAAGATTGTTACTTTTAATTACTTCTTACATTATTCCATTTTACTACTACACACTATTGTTGCATGTCTTCATATAGTTGGGCACATGTGTTTGGTGGGTGCATACTAAGATATATTTCTGACATCCTGTTTGGGTCATGATTTTCGGATCCAACAGATTACGTTGTTGTAGGTGTGGATAGGGGCAACAATTCTTATACATGTCATTGATTGCTATTTAGGAGTATGGGAACATGAGAACGAGCTTAGGCTCGCGATGATGCCAACTTTTTTGTTTTGTTTTTCTTTACACTGTATTGCATTGAACTGCTATGTAACATGTTCTGGATTCTTTATAGAATAGTAACATGTTATATCTTCATATATATGTGACTGCTGGTTCTCCCATTGTCAGTTATTCATTTCAGTAATATATGTTGATACTGCTTCCACCATTGTTGTACATTTTTTTCCTTTCCGCTGCACTACACTTTTACAAATGAGGGCATAGTTTTCCCACCATCAGAACTAGGCCCTCACTGTTAGTCAGTAGACTCTGGAGTTTGGGGAAATGCGCTTGAGGTCATGTGATGAACCGGGTTCGGGCACCCCATTAATTAGAACCCAGACCCAGGACGTTACAACGTCTCATTAAAATTTAGAAAATGTGTTGATGAGAGGAAAATGTGTTTCTCATTACATGGACAAAAAATTTAAATCAACAAGGATATATAAGAACTTATTCTAAAATAAAAATATGTATATTAAAAGACACAAAAAAAGTAAGCCTTTTTAAAAGATGAGGGTGAAAGATTCCATTAACGATTTAGTAACATTTGAAACATACACCCCATGAAAGAATGATCATAAAATGTATATGTAAATACCCAAAAATAATAATACATATCCCAATGTATACAGTCATGGGAAGCACATACACCACAGAAAAGTAAATACTAGAAATATATCATGAATCTCACGGGAAAAAAAGTGAGATGAAAACCCATTACCTCATTATATTCAATCGAGTCATATTACCAAATGTTATTCACAACCAAATGAATCATAGTATACCATGAATATATAGAGAATATTTATATTATATATCAAATCTTATTACACAAAAAACCATATGCAATTAATAAGTGGTGAACAATGGAAATATCATGGAATTAAAAGTGATATAAAAAACCCCTTACAAAGATCGTGTCATTAAATTAAGGATAAATCAATGATATAATTATTTGTCAAAAATATAAATGCACCCAATATAATTTAATATTAATTGTATAAAAATTATTTTGTAGTCACACATATTTATATCATGACATAATCAAAAAGTCGAAGTTCAACCTAAAGAATGGAAATTGGGTGAAGAAGTTCCATTACCTCGAGTCCAACTTGTCTTGTATGTTCCTTGTTATTACTGAAAATTAATCCATTGATAATTTATAACTGATTAAAAATATGTTTCTTATTTATTATTTCTTTTATATCTTTTATTACCTTGAAATAAAAATTAATTAAATATTTGGGTTCATGTCGTTTATTTTTTCGATGTTTGGAATTTGAAATAAAAATGAACATTTTATAATTACAATTTTTGGTAAAAATACCATTATATACGTAATTATATTACTACTTTTGATATAATATATATCATATATATCCAGTAAATATAAATATACACAATAGTACATAACATTTTTAGTTATGAAATGAAATGCACCGTTCATGTAGAAGGTAAGTCTTACGTACACAGGAACAGTAGTTTCGTTTCTATTTAATATTTAATTGAACGAAAACATAATGATAAATAGGTATCTTATAATTACAATATAATATAATTTGATATATATGTTAAATAATTTCACTAAATCCTTCCTTTATACTTTCCATGTATGTCATGAACAAATCATATCACCTTGACAGGGTTGTTGTCTGCACTTCCTCAAATAAATTATCGTGCATGCACATGTTGGAAAGGAAAAAGGTAAGATTGTAAATAAAAATTACAAAATAGTATAGAAAAAACATAATATATATCTTTTATAAATACAATTTCATAATAATGGACACCCATAAAGGCATATGGAGATATTTGAACATTCATCATATAGTGAAGCGTTAGTTTTACATCCACAGAAATAGTAGGTTCTTCACCAATTAGATGGTGGTATTTGTATGTTTTGATAAAATACATTTCATAAATACAACATAGTTTATTTATTATACTAGATATTTTATAATATAATCGAGTAAAAAGGGTTTAGGGATTTTGAGAAGTAATATAAAAAAACCATAAGAGGGGACATTACACTTCAATCGGGTAAGTCCCTTTGGTTTGAACCAAAAAGACATCTTGAAGTGGCTTCATCCTAATGTAAGGCATTTAAGTGGAAGACAGGGACCATAAAATTGTATTTGTGAAGTTTTTGGACGATAGAAGGGGATATATAGTTTTGAGTAATTGGTTATATGTTAGATATTTTTACAAGGGGGAGGAGGTGGTATTTAGGAAAGATTGAAAATTTTATTTTATTATAAACATAAATTTAATTTAAAAACGTAAAAAACACATTAATGTATTTGATATGATATTCCATGATCTAAATAATGTTATACAAAACAAATTGGACATGTATGGATTTTGTTTTTTCATTTATAATCTTATTTATTTAAATCTTTAATTAATGAGGTAAACAATGCATCATTATTGTGTCATAAATAATTTAATTTATTAGATTTATAAAAATTTTAAATAAACCCCATGATGTATGAAATCATTTTAGCTTTCCAATTAATATTTATAGTTGAAAAGATAAACTATATACACTCATGTAAAATTTTTTCACTAAAAGATATATGTTTATATCATTTTTTTTACTTTGAATTAATTAATATAAAATTATATTATCAATATTAAGTGGCTCTATGGAGTCCCCAAATCGACCATAGGGTTTTCATGGTCAGACATGACTCATAAAATAATGTTAATACTACCTTTATGGTAATTCGATATTATTATATTATTATTTTCACCTTGAAATACACTATTTATCATTAATCACGGTAAATAAAAGTCAAAATTTACTATTAAAGAAAAAATATTTTTAATCTTATTTAACCATATTTTAACATACTAATGACAGCCATATATATTTGAGTTTTGAAATTCAATTCACAAACTGTAAAATTTCCATTTATTTCAAAAAGTCAATTTTTTTACTATTACTCAATTGTTTCACTATTCATGAAATATTGATGTTTTCAGAAAAATACCAAATAATCAGCATAAGAAATATTTGATATTAAAAATTAAAAAATGATGTCTATTTATTAAAATTAATATCCTAAATTTTTGATTAATGTCTTTAAAATTAATTCCCATTATCAAAATAAAATGATTGTTTTTATGAAATATTAACTATAAAAAGACAAACAGTTGTTAATGTCTAATTTCAATGTGATATTATTTCCAATGAAAAACATTAGATTACTAGATAAAAATATATTATAATCAGACATTAAAACCAATTAAAAATATAATCTATTCATATAAAATAATTATATTAAAAGGGTGTTTTTAAATAAAATATAATATTTTTCACTATTCATTAAAAACTAAATTTTATTAGAAAAATAACAGTAGATTACCAAAAATAAAATTTTATCTCTTTGATTCTAAATAAGAATATTATTTTCTAAAATATAACATATAAAATTGATGAAAACATCATTTAAAGTGGTTTCTCCATTAAAAGGAAGTAAGTCGGCCTTTTACTAAATATTAGACTATTTGTTCATAAAATTGTATTTGTTCACATTTTAAACAACTAAAATTTATTGGATAAATGAATTTTTTTTAACATTCATCTATAATTATATTGTAGTTTTTTTGTTCATTCCCACCAACACAACAACTTTGTGTTAACTACCATTTAAAATAATTTTATTATATTAATAGTGTGCAATGTATGATTTAAAAAAAACTATTGTTGTGTATCACTTACACCATCAAACATAGAATTTCCATTAATGTAAAATTAATATTTAATTAACAAATAGTATTGAATATGAAAATTTATTACTCTTTATTTACATGGTATGTTTCATCCTTCCCCCCTTTTGAAATTGTTCACTCACTATTTTAAAAATGGGCTTGGAAACCACATTTAATGTCCTGCATCATAAAAAGAGTCAATAAAAATATTACATTAAAATAAAGAAAAATAAAATCAATAGTTACCATAGATAACACATACTAACATTCAATTTAGTAAAAACATGGATATGAATGAAAAACTAACTATCATGTTATGATGGAGAGTGATATAAAATATGATTTGGAGAACGGTAACCACTTGAATATTCTAATTTTGTGATGTGTTAAATCATCATTTATTACATAGTAAAAAATGTAAACTGACAACATTTTGGATTAATGATTCCTTTCATAATTTTTATGAATTCATTTACTACGAAAAATAAGAATATATGGAAATATACAATCCATGAAGTAGATTTCATTATTTAATATGTTTCTACAGAAAACTGATCTTTTCTCCAAAATGAGTATTCAAACTAACATGCTTACATAAAAACCACAATAATAAACTTTTAGTATATAAAAATAACCTCAAAATATGAACTATATATTTCCCCTATCTTTAGACATTAAAAAAAACCAACAATGGTTAGTACATGATCAGAATATCCACGAAAACGATAATCCGTTATAAAAAGATATAATACTCCTAATCTCAGAAATTCAACCAAAAGTACCCAATATTCAAGAAATACTATTCAATACAAAATTTTCCATAAAGTTCATCAAAATAATCTAAACTATTTTTGAATCCCAAAACTCGAAAGGATTTAATTACATAGTATTTCACAGTGAATCTAATCATTTATCTCTAAAAACAGCAACCACTCTTAATGTATCATTAAGATGTGTAATTAACCAAAAAAAATATTCTCTTTTATAGGTTAATCATTACAAAAAGAAAATCAAATCACCATATGACCACAATACAAATATAAATTATTCCAAAATAAAATTTTCGCCATAACTCTCCAAATGAAATCCCATTGTGTTGTATTTTTCTAAAAGCTTATAATTTTATCAAAAGAGAGAATGTATTCAAAAATCACATTTATCACATAATCAAAAAATCATTTTCTTATACTAATGGTATCCAGTTGATTAAAAAAAGGTTTCAAAATTAATTTATTCTGACTCCATAATATAATTTAACTAAACCAAATATGTCATACTTAGTAGATTTTTATAAAACACCAAAATAATACTAACATTTTTTAACATCAAGGGTTTTCTTATACATTTCATTCTCTATCCTAGCACATTAAGACCTCTTCATCTTATATAGTATTATTTTTTTCACCTACATATAATAAAATAAAAATATTCCAGAAATAAATAAGATCATACCTTGATCATGGTGTCCATATGGTTTCATTGTCATCTTGGTCACATAGGTAGAAGGTACAGGCATTGAAAAAATGATATAGGGATCCTGCTAAATCATTTTCTTCCTTAATCAAAATACACATTATACAACGTGCGTCATAAGGGTGATCACATAATTTTTTTGGAAAATAATCATTTATGGAATATAATATCAAAACATCAGAAAAAACATGATTTTCATAAAATTGTCAGACTGAGTTTGTGTTGAAACATTCAATAAGTTGTCATTTTAAAATTCCATAAGTATTTGTTGAGATATTATTTTTTAATGGACAATATTAATTGGTTTTAGAAGGGTCTACTTATAAGGCTCTAGCCTTAAACATGACTTAATCTTGAGATATTTCAAGAATACACATGGAGAATCTTTTCAGGTTTAGAGTTTTAGAGAATTAGATCTTAAAACATGCATTACAACCCACTTTTAAACAAGGTGGTTACATAAAATATAGTATTCATTTCCTAACATCGGAAACACCTCTAAATGAAAACATTTATTCTTTCTTGACACTTCTTTGACACTATCATCGCATCACATACCTTCCCTTGACTTGTGAAAAACATTTCAAAAACATGGGATGAGCATAAAAATCTTAGTAAGGGATAAAAAAACAAATTGAAAACATTAGTTCATGTACGAAAACATACTTACTCATAAATCATAATCACTTTAACATACCTCCTGAAAACATATGTTTTATGAATAACTCATAGAAAACATATGACATAAAGGTAACTTGGGGCATTCATAACATTCTTGCATAGGGAGTAACCCTCTTGGTTACTTTTGGAATACCCATCACATTATTCCCTTAAATCTCTTCGGAGAAACCGTAACGTTTAACTCATTCTCATTACCCAATGAATTGTAGAGCTATAACGGTCTCACCAGCCCTTAGTTTATCATGGAACCACCCGTCTTCATAACAATGCCCAAGAACCATAATATAATCATATCACATAAAACATGCATAAAGGAAACATAACATTTCCACATCACAATCACAAGATATAAAATGAAATTGATATAATAAAAACATTAGCAAAACCATTTTCAATACCAAAATAAAATAAAAGTAAAACTTGGTATTTATTTTTCATTTAAAAATAAGTTATGGCTTGTAGAGGAAGCCGAAACTCAAATAATGGTCGCGGTGGCGGAGAAGTCGTTGTCGCCGCATACGTACGATAAAAACATTCCCATTTTTCATCCTGTAAAACACTCTACATAAAAATATTCCTTTTGTATAAATGTAAAATTAAAAGGGATTTATACATCGTATAAAAGAAGGTTGTGTATAAAACAAATAATGCCTCAATGAATGGAGACTGAGACGAAGTCCCGTACCTTGTATCTGACTTGACCCGACTGTTCTTTAATCTCCTAAATAATATACTTGAGTTAATCTCTACTTTATTAAGAACCTTTTTCAAGTTCAATATTCCTTTTATACCATGTTATGAACATCATGTAATCATTTAAGTTAATAACATTCATTTTGTCGGTATTTGGTTCTTAAGTCAAAAATAGACTTCTTATACTTACATGTTGTTCATTTGGTCAAACGTTCGATATATCCAGAATGATATTCATGATTTGGATAACACATATATCATATATATTCATTATATACATGTATTTATAATATTACATCACCTTTATAGGTAAGAAATGAAATGCACCGTTCATGGAGACGGTAAGCCGTACGTACGCATGAACGCTACATCCATTTCTATTTCATATTTTATGGAATGGAATCATAATGATATAAGGGTATATTATAATTCCAGTATAATAACATATATAATATCATTAACTTTATCCTTTACACATCTCACATATGGTATTAACGAATCAAATCACTTTCAGGGGGCGGTAGTCCGCACTTCCTAAAAGGAAGATATCGTGTTTACCCATAATGGAAACCATAATGGTATGACATAAATGAAAAATACAGAAGCTTAAAGAATGAATAAAGATATTATATATCATATATATAAATAGTTACATCATAATGGCCACCTTTGAAGGTGTTGAATGAGTATTTAACTATCATCGTTTCGAAAGGTAGAATTTCCCCATCCACGGAAACCGTATGTTATTTAACCATTAGATGTAGTTTTGTGAGAGTTTAGCTCGAATACATCTTATAAAAACATCCTAGTATATTGAAGATACTGGTGTTGTTACAAAAGAAATAAATAAAAAGAGTTTAGGGGGTTGGAGAAACAAAATAATACAATTGAACATGAGATAAAGAATTACCTTTAAAAGTGTATCTCCTTTTGATTTGAGCCTAAAGGCTTCCTTGGAATGGATTATGCCCAAATGTAATCCTCTAGGGTGAGGATAGGGATGTTTAAAGAGTAAATGGGCTGGGGATGGCCGAGACAAAGGCTTGAGGTGTGTGGGAAATGAGGTAGAGGTGGGGGCCTTTTATAAGAGGAGAGGAGGGAACTTTTGGAAAAAAAGAAACTATTATTTTATTTTCAAAAGTGTTTCGAATTTTTAAGGTCCCAAATTGATATATTTCAAAGCTAAGATGATAAGGCTTCGAAATATACCCATAAAATAGTTTTTGGACAAGTGTAGGTATTAGATTTTATATTATCGTTTCATTTTATTTTAAACCGTTCATTAATGAGGTCATCATTTCATCGTCATTATGTCAAAAATAAATTAATTTATTTAATGTCTAAAAATTATAAAAAAATATAATGATTTAGGAAATCTTTTTATCTTTCCAAAGAGTATTTATATTCAAAATTCTGATTTGTATAACCCCTTATAAAAATTTCTTTAATAAAACAATTTATGTTAGTGTCATTTTCCCCTTTACTTTAAATAAAAGGCTTTAAAGTCATTATCCCACCCAAGTGGCTCCATGGGGTACCCTAAATCGACCCATGGGTTGTATTGGTCGGCCATGACTCACCCAATAGGTGTATGACATGTGTCATGGTGTTCCCATATTATATTAACATCATTTTTACCTTAAATCAGACTAATTACTTCTAATCGCGATTAATGAAAAAAAGTTACTATCCACCAAAAAATTATTTTCATCCCAATGAACCACATTTTACATAAAAATGACAACCATGTATGTCGGATTTTTGAAATTCAAAACACATTAGTGGTAAACTTTCATTTAACTGAAAAATCAGTTTGCTTGATTACAACTTAGTGGTTTCACTATTCATCAAAAATTGAAGTTTTTCAGAAAATTACCAAAAATTCACTCTAAGATATATTAGATATTTCGAATTAAAAAATGATGTTTATATTACCAAATTCAAAGAATATTAGGATAATTAATTAATTTTATAATTAACTCCCGATATCAAAACAAAAAGTGTGTTTATAAGAAACAATATATATCAAAAGATTGATATTTGTTTATGTCGAATTTCAAAGTGAAAACAATTCCAAAGAACACCATTGGATTAAACGGTAAAAATATATTATAATTTCACTTTTAAACGAATTAAAATAATAATCTAATCATATAAAGAAATTATATTAAAAGAGGTTTTGAATTAAAATACAACATTTTTCACTTATTCATAAAAAATGTATTTTACCGGAAAAATAACAAAAACATACACAAAGTAAATTTTGATGTCACATTTAAAAAGAATGACTTTATTTGGTCCAAAAGAATGTATAAGAGTGACCAAAACTATATTTAAAGATGTTTCAACCTCAAAAGGTGGTAAATAGACCCTTTAGTGAATAATAGAGTATTTATGCTTAATATTGAATTCCTTTCTTATTTTAAGCCTTTATCTTTTATTGGATAAATGTAGAAACATTTAACAAACATATATATTTGTATTTTAGTTATTTATATTCATTCCCGCCAGCACAACGACTATGTGTTAACTACTATTTTAAATAATATAATTATATTATTAGCGTGTAACGTAAGATTTCAAAGAAACTCATTGTTGCGTATCGGGCACGCTATCGAACATAGCAACCCCATAAAAATAAAATTAATATTTAATTCAAAAATATTAATAAATATGAATATGTATTGTTCTTTAATTACCTGGGATGTTACATCCTTCCCCCCTTTTGGGAATTGCGTCCTCGCAATTTTAATCACTTATCGAATAAGTGGGGGTATTTATCCCTCATAGCATTTTCAGATTCCCATGTTGTCTCTTCAACCATATGGTTTTTTCATAAAACCATTACCTGATGAATCACCTTATTCCACTATACCTACTCCCTATGGTCAATAATCTGGACCGGTTGTTCCTCGTAAGATAGATTCTCTTCCAGCTGAACCACCTCTGGACTCAAAACATGAGATGGATCTGGCATGTACTTCGTTAACATCGAAACATGAAAAACATTGTGTACATGAGATAAACTCGGAGGAAAATCCACTCGGTATGAAACTGATCTAATTCTCTCCAAAATTTCAAACGGTCCAATGAACCTTGGACATAGCTTTCCTTTCTTACCAAATCGCATAACACTTTTCCATGGAGAAACATTGAGAAAAACATGATCACCTACCTCAAAAGAGAGATCCTTCCTCCTGTTGTCCGCATAAATTTTCTGCCTGCTCTGAGCTATTCTCATGTGTCTCTGTATCAGCTGAAATTTTGCTGCCAACTCTTCTACTAATTCTAGTCCCATCAACTTCCTTTCTCCCACATCATCCCAAAAAGCTGGAGTTTGACACCGCTTCCCATATAATGCCTCAAATGGTGCCATCTGCATGCTGGAATGAAAACTGTTATTATAAGAAAACTCAACCAAAGATAGATGTTGGTCCCAACTTCCCTGATAATCCATTGAACAAGCACGTAGCATATCCTCCAAATTCAGAATCGTTCGTTCTAACTGCCCATCTGATTGAGGATGAAAAGCTATACTAAAATTTAATTTAGTATCCAATGACTTTTGAAGGCCTTTCCAAATGATAGAAGTAAACCATGGATCACGATCAGATACAATGGATAGGGGAACTCCATGTAACCTGACTATCTCATTAAGATACAAACGAGAACGTTGATATAGTGAAAAAGAATCTCGTATAGCAAGGAAATGAGTAGACTTAGTCAAGCGATCAACAATAACCCAGATTGCATTATTTCCTTTAGGTGTCTTCAGAAATCCAACAACGAAGTCCATGGATATATTCTCCCATTTCCACTCTGGCACTGGTAAAGGCTGTAGCATCCCCTTCGGTGACTAACGCTCTGCTTTAACCTGTTGACAAGTCAGACACTTCACAGTATATCCAGCAATATCTCTTTTCATTCCGTCCCACCAGTAATACTCTCGAAGATCTCTGTACATCTTAGTACTGCCAGCATAAACTGAAAACGGAGAACTATGAGCTTCACATAACAACTCTTCCATCAACTGTGAATCACAAGGTACACACAATATCTTCCCAAATCTCAATACACAATCCTTATCAATGTTGAATTCAGGCAACTTACCCTTCTGAACCAGCTCTACCTTTTTCTACAACTCACTATCTTCTTTCTGTGCTTTCTTTATTCTGTCTGATAGAGATGATCTCACTGACACCTGGAACAAAACAGAAGAATTCCCTGCACCAACAACTTCTATGCCAAAATTCATTAAATCCTTAACCAAAGGATCACATTCCAGAAGCAACATGGTTAATGAAGCATTACCTTTTCGACTCAGAGCATCATCCACTTTATTTTCTTTTCCCAGATGGTAATGAATCGTGCAATCATAATACTTGATTAATTCCAACCATCTCTTATATCTCATGTTCAATTCTTTCTGAGTGAATATATACTTTAGACTTTTGTGATCTGTATATATTTCACATTTTACTCCATACAAATGATGCCTCCAAATTTTTAAAGAAAAAACAACAGCAACTAATTCCAAATCATGTGTAGGGTAATTTATCTCATGGGTTTTCAACTGTCATGAAGCATAAGCAATTACCTGATCATTCTGCATTAGGATGCAACCAAGTCCCTTCAATGAAGCATCGATGTAGATAACAAACTCACCATTTTTGGATGGTAGTGCCAAAACTGGATCATTCACCAATCTTCTTTTCAATTCCTGATACCACTTCATTTGATGGCCCAACATCCGCTGAAGTAGTTGCAAAGGATTTAACCACCCCTTTCTGCTTGTATTCAAACTGCTTCACATCACTCAAGCTCTTTGTCGAACACTCATTTGCATAGTGACCTATCTCATTGCACTTGAAACATTTCACTAATTGTAATTCAAATTTTTCCTTACCATCAGCTTGATTCTTTTCAGTGCAGTCCTGATCCTTATGTCCCATCTTACCACATCGGTAGCACTTTCCAGAATTCAAAAGACATTCCCCAGGATGCCTTTTACCAAACATACCACAAACTGGGAATGTAGTTTTCTTACCATCAGACTTTTTTGAAGAGTTCTTCCCTTTTTCCTGCCACCTCGGTCTCTTCTTCTGTTGGTTGTTATAGAGCACTTGATCATCAGCAAACTCCATATCCACCTTCTCAGCACACCGAACAAGCTTTTAATAACATTTGAACTCATGAGAAGGTAACGCCCTTTGATATTTTGGCTTTAATCCTGAGTAAAAACGATTGATTTTACTATCAAGGTCTCAGATAAAGTTTGGAGCATACCTTGCCAAACGAGTGAACCTTTGTTCATAAGCAGCCACTAAGTCTTCCTCTTGCCTCAATTCCAGGAACTGTTTTTCCATCCAAAGTTGAATAGCCTTAGGAAAATATTTCTCAAGAAACATACCTTTGAATTCATCCCATTCGAGAGCATCAATCTCATCAGCGTCCCTGATATTTCTAACCATCGACCACCACTGATCTGCCTCACCCTCCAAACAGTAAATAGCAAGACTATCCTTTTAATTGTCTGAACACCCAATGACATCGAAGATCTTCTCCATTACTTTAATCCACCCTTCAGCTAGCACATGGTCAGATGATCCTCTGAATGATGGAGGATGTTGCCTCATGAAATTTTCCACCACTGACATGTTCATCTGTGGTTGATCTGGCTGTTCTCGTGCATGGATACCACGACCATTTATCTCTTGAGTCAACTGCGCCATTACTGAAACAAACTGTTCAGTTCCAATTCCAACTGTCTCAGGATGCTGATTCGGAAGGTTGTCTTCCTCCTGATGGCATCCAAACATAGCTGCCCTGTTTCCTCTGTGGAAAACCATTCTAAACACATAAATATCTTAGGTGAAGCAACATGGTAATCTATAAATGCTATATAATTTCCATCATACTATAAATTAATTTTGGAACATAACATTTCTAACTCCTAAAGTTGTATAAACCGACCTCTGATACCAACTATAAGGCCCCAACCTTAAACATGACTTAATCTTGAGATATTTCAAGAATACACATGGAGAATCTTTTCAGGTTTAGAGTTTTAGATAATTAGATCATAAAACATGCATTACAGCACACTTTTAAACAAGGTGGTTACATAAAATATAGTATTCATTTCCTAACATCGGAAACACCTCTAAAAGAAAACATTTATTCTTTCTTGAAACTTCTTTGACACTATCATCACATCACGTTCCTTTCCCTTGACCTGTGAAAAACATTTCAAAAACATGGGATGAGCATAAAAAGCTCAGTAAGGGATAAAAAGTACAAATTGAAAACATTAGTTCATGTACGAAAACATACCTACTCATAAATCAAAATCACTTTAACATACCTCATGAAAATATAAGTTTTATGAATAACTCATAGAAAACATACGATATAAAGGTAACTTGGGGCATTCATAACATTCTTGCATAGGGAGTAACCCTCTTGGTTACTTTTGGAATACCCATCACATTATTCCCTTAAATCTTTTCAGAGAAAACTTATTGTTTAACTCCTTTTCATTACCTAATGCATTGGAGAGCTATAACGGGCTCACCCTCCCTTAGTTTATCACGGAACCACCCGTCTTCATAACAATTCCCAAGAACCATAATATAATCGTATCACATAAAACATGAATAAAGGAAACATAAAATTTCCACATCACAATCACAAGATATAAAATCACATTGATATAATAAAAACATTATAAAACCCATTTTCAATTACAAAATAAAATAAAAGTAAAACTTGGTATTTTTTTCATTTAAAAATAAGTTATGGCTTGTAGAGGAAGCCGAAACTAAAATAATGGTCACAGCGGCAGAGAAGTCGTTGTCGCCGCATACGTATGATAAAAACATTCCCATTTTTGCTCTTGTAAAACACTCCGTATAAAAAGATTCCTATTGTATAAATTTAAAACTCAAAGGGATTTATACATCGTATAAAAGAAGGTTGTGTATAAAACAAATAATGCCTCAATGAATGGAGACTGAGACGAAGTCCCTTACCTTGTATCTGACTTGACCCGACCGTTCTTTAATCTCCTGAATAATATACTTGAGTTAATCTCTACTTGATTAGGAACCTTTTTCAAGTTCAATATTCCTTTTATACCATGTTATGAACATCATGTTATCATTTAAGTTAATAACATTCATTTTGTCGGTATTGGGTTCTTAAGTCAAAAATAGACTTCTTACACTTACATGTTGTTCATTTGGTCAAACGTTCATTATATCCAGAATTATATTCATGATTTGGATAACACATATATCATATATATTAATCATATACATGTATTTATAATATTACATCACCTTTAGAGGTATGAAATGAAATGCACCGTTCATGGAGACGGTATGCCGTACGTACGCATGAACACTACTTCCATTTCTATTTCGTTTTTTATGGGATGGAATCATAATTATATAAGGGTATATTATAATTCCAGTATAATAAAATATATAATATCATTAACTTTATCCTTCACACATCCCACATATGGTATTAACGAATCAAATCACTTTCAGGGGGTGGTAGTCCCCACTTCCTAAAATGAAGATACTGTGTTTACCCATAATGGAAACCATAATGGTATGCCTTAAATGAACAATACAGAAGCTTAAAGAATTAATAAACATATTATATATCATATATAAAAACAGTGACATCATAATGGCCACGTTTGAAGGTGTTGAATGAGTATTGAACAATCATCATTTCGGGAGGCAGAATTTCGCCATCCACGGAAACTGTATGTTCTTTAACCATTATATGTAGTTGTGTGAGAGTTTAGCTCGAATAAATATTATAACAACATCCTAGTATATTGAAGACACTGTTGTTGTTACAAAATAAATAAATAAAAAGAGTTTAGGGGGTTGGAGAAGAAAAATAAAACAATTGGACATGGGGGAAAGAATTACCTTTAAAAGTGTAACTCCTTTTGATTTGAGCCTAAAGGCTTCCTTGGAAAGGATTCTGCCCAAAGGGAATCCTCTAGGATGAGTAGAGGGATGTGGAGAGAGTAAATGGGCAGGGGATGGCCGAGCCAAAGGCTTTAGGAGTGTGGTAAATGAGGTAGAGGTGGGGTCCTTTTATAAGAGGAGAGGAGGGCACTTTTGGAAAACAAGAAACTATTATATTATTTTCAATAGTGTTTCGAATTTTTAAGGACCCAAATTTATATATATAGAAGATAAGATGATAAGGCTTCGAAATATACCCATCCAATATTTTTTGGACAAGTTTAGTTATTATATTTTATACTATCTGTTCATTTTATTTTAAACCGTTCATTAATGAGGTCATCGTTGCATCATCGTGATGTCATAATTAAATTAATTTATTTAATGTCTAACAATTATAACAAAAATATCATGATGTATGATATCTTTTTATCTTTCAAAATAGTATTTATAGTCATAAATCGGATTAGTATAACCCCTTCTAAAAATTATTTTAGTAAAACAATTTAGGTTAGTGTCATTTTCACCATTACTTTAAATAAAAGGATTTAAAGTCATTATCCCACCCAAGTGGCTCCATGGGGTCCCCTAAATCGACCCATGGGTTGTCTTGGCCGGCCATGACTCACCCAATAGGTGTAGGACAAGTTTCATGGTGTTCCCATATTATATTAACATCATTTTTACCTTAAATCACACTAATTACTTCTAATCGCGATTAATGAAAAAAGTTACTATTCACCAAAAAAATTATTCTCATCCCAATGAACCACATTTTACAGACTAATGACAACCATGTATGTAGGATTTTTGAAATTCAAAACACATTAGTGGTAAAATTTCATTTAACTGAAAAATCAGTTTGCTTGATTACCACTTAGTGGTTTCACTATTCATCAAAAATTGAAGTTTTTCAGAAACATATAAAAATTCACTCTAAGCTATATTCGATATTTCGAATTAAAACATTTTGTTTATATTACCTAATTCAAAGAATATAAGGAGAATTAATTAATTTAATAATTAACTCCCGCTGTCAAAACAGATAGCGTGTTTTTAAGAAATAATATATATCAAAAGATTGATAATTGTTTACGTTGAATTTCAAAGTGTAAACAATTCCAAAGTACACCATTGGATTAAATGGTAAAAATATATTATAATTTCACTTTAAAACCAATTCAAATGATAATCTAATCATATAAATAAATTAGATTAAAATAGGTTTTGAATTAAAAGACAACATTTTTCACTTATTCATAAAAAATGTATTTTATCAGAAAAATAACAAAAACATACACAAAGTAAATTTTGATGTCACATTTCAAAAGAAGGACTTTATTTGGTCCAAAAGAATGTATAAGAGTGACCAAAAATATATTTAATGATGTTTCACCATCAAAAGGTGGTAAATCGACCCTTTAGTGAATAATAGAGTATTTATGCTTAATATTGAATTCCTTTCTTATTTTAAGCCCTTATCTTTTATTGGATAAATGTAGAAACATTTAACAAACATATATATTCGTATTTTAGTTATTTATATTCATTCCCTCCAGTACAATGGCTACTTGTTAACTACTATTTGAAAAAATATTATTATATTATTAGCATGTAACATAAGATTTCAACGAAACTCGTTGTTGCGTATCGGGCACACTATCGAACATAGCAACCCCTTCAAAATAAAATTAATATTTAATTAAAAAATATTAATAAATATGAATATGTCTTATTCTTTAATTACCTAGGATGTTACACTACTTGTTCTTCGCCTTCTTCAAGATCATAATATGCTAAAAAATCATGTGATATGGTAAATATTTAAAAATTCCTTTAAATTATATAACATTCCTGAAATTTTTAAAATATTGTGAAAATATTATTTTATAAAATAATAAACATCATCCATGATGATACCACGGTATATTGGAGGTGTTTGATATCTCAAACAATTGATTTCAAGTGAGTTTTATGTTAGAAAATGTTTCACATTCATCCAAACATGACTTTGCAATAATTATTGCTATCAAGTCCTCCGAAAAAGATAGTAATGTCATTTGGGATCCTACTCCTTCCATCTGTAACTGACGTTCTATGATATAAAAAATATATTAAACAAGTATTTAATGGAAATAATAGAAATAGGAACTTACAATGTTTTTATCAAAAACTCTTAACACCAAAAGTCGTCTAAACTGACCTATTATACCAACTATAAGGACCCGACCATAAAACATTACATAATCATCAATTAAGGGAATAAATATCATTGAGGATATTTCCAGGTTAAGAGTTTTAGAGAATTACGCCAATTTTAATACATTACATCTCAAATATAATAAGGTATACTCTTCTACTGTATCCAATGATTAACCAAAATAAAACTTCCTAAATAAAACATGAGTTATTTTCATGATATAAATCCTTATGAATACTTCATTTCTATTAAACATCCATATAACTAGTGATGAACTTCTCAATATGTTATAATGAGCATAATAAGCTTAGTAAAGGTTAAAAATAAGGAAATGATTTATTAACTTATCAGTAAATACAAATCAATAAAACCATAATTTTCAATCATTACATACCTTCTGAAATCATTATATTTATGAAAAACACATAATAATCCTAAATCATAAATGTAACATGAGGTATCCATGTCATACATACATTGTAGTTATCATATATATAAAGAGGGAGTCACATTTTTAATAATCATCACATTATATTCCCTAAATCTCTTTGGAGAATAATTAATGTTTACCTCGGTCACATTACCCAATTCATTGGAGAGCTATCTTGGGCTCACCCACCCTAGGATTAGCACAAAACCCCCCACATACGTAATCAATTTTAATTAACCATAAAATATTCATAACACCTAATACATTTTAAATGAAGGATAACATTTCCATATTTCAATCATAATATATAATTTAATGATATTGACATAACAAAAAATTTATCTAACCATTTTCAATAAAATTTAAAAAATTTAATAAAGTGTTTTTTTAATGAAAGTGTCCCATATCAATTTGATGATTTTAAAGGAATTTTAATTTTAAAACATCAATGTAAATTTAAATAAAACCATATATCCATTTTAAGAACATGGAAATTAATAATAAATAATTTGAAGAATAAATCATCCAAACATTTAAAAATGATGTTTTTATTAATGAGTCTCGTAACACACAAGAGACACATCACTAAACATAATCAAAAACTAAAATAAAAAGAAATTATAATATTATGATAACAAAGTTATTCAGGATATAATATTCTAACGGATATTATATAACCCTGACAAATGTGATTTGGCTCATTACAACGAATATGTCTCAATAGAATTTAAATTGAGACGAAATTCCGTATAAAGACCGTATTCTAATATTAATGATAAATCATTTGCCTATTTATATGTTAATAGTATCAATAAACTAAATATTATTTGATATTTAGTGTAAAACAATCATATTTCATTCATACTTCTTTATAGAATGACATTATCAACAGTTAGATGTTTAACCCAAAGAATTGAAAATGGGTTAAGCTGTTCTCTTATAGAAATTCGACAGCCTAACTGTGTAACATTAAAATTCATATATATGTCTATAAGAGATAAAATGGTATATAATCAATTGGAAATAATATTTATAGCAATATGCATATATAAGAACAAAACCTAACATAAAAATATGTAAATTAAAATACATTACAAAATGAAGTCTTTTAATAAGAGGAATTTGAATGTTTCCCTTACCAATTTGGTAACATACAAAACATACACACCGTGAATGGAAGATAATAAAGTAATGATGTATATACCCATATATTATACTATATTACACAAATAATACAATAATTTCCAGAAAATAGACCACATAAATTGAAATAGTTTTTATATAGCATGAATTTCATGGGAATTAATAGTGAGATGAAAACCCCTTACCTTGTTATAATCAATCGAGTCGTATAACCATTAGTTAATAACCACAAAAAGAATCATATAATACAATGAATTTTAAAAAATTAATTATAATATATATCAAATGTCAGTACACATTACACCACATGCAATGAATATGTGGCGAACACTGGAAATATCACGGAATTATAAGTTAGATATGAAAGCCCTTACAATGATTGTATCACTAATTTAAGTATAAATCAATTATATAATTATCTGTGAAAAATATAAATACACCAAATATAAGTAGATATTATTTTTTAAAAATAATTTGTCATTCACACACATATATATCATTACATAATCAACTAGTAGAAGTTCAACTAAATAACGTTAAATTGTGTGAAAAAGTTCTCCTACATCAAGTCCATCTTGTCTTGTATGTTAATTGTTCATCATAAATATTTAAATAATGTTAATTATTACGTTCTGAAGAACCATTTTCATGTATATTATTAATTTTATATCAATTATTACCATGAAATAAAAAATGATAATTATTTTATCTAATATTACTCATTTTGTCAATGTTTAGAATTTGAGTTAAAAATGAACATCCTATAATTAAATTTTTTCCATGTGGTCAAAAGTACATTATCGAAATAATTATATTAATTGTCTAGATATCATATATTATATATATATATATAGTATATATATATATTTATAATATGACATAACATTTGGAGATAAGGAATGAAATGCACGGTTCATGGAGACAGCATGTCGTACCTATTCATGAATTATACCTTTTTTTAATTAATATTTAATTCATTGAAAACATAATTATTCAAATGTATATTATAGTTATAGTGTAATATCATATGATATGTTACTCCATCTTTTATATGTTTCATGTATGTCATGAACGAATCATATAACCTTGAATGGGTGGTAGTTCGCACTTCCTCAAATTAAAATTATCATGTTCAAACATATTGGAAATCATAAATGAATGTTTGTAAATAAAAATTACAGAATAATATAGGAAAAAATATATATCATTTAATAATACAATTCCAACATAATGGCCACCATGATATGCAGTTGGAGATATTTGAACAATCATCATTTTGTGAGGCGTTTGTTTTCCATCCGCAGAAACAGTATGTTCATCACCCATTAGATGAAGTTGTGTTTAATTGTAGTTCGAATTCCTTCATAAATACAACCAATAATCTTGAGGATATCGGTGTTGTTATAAAATAAAGTAATAAAATATGTTTAGAGTGTTGGCGAAGAAAAATAAAAGAAAAGTTCTTAAGAGAAGACACTACATTTAAAACGGGTAACTCCCTTTGGTTTGAACCAAAAGAACTTCTTTAAGTGCCTTCAACCAAAAGTATGGATTCAAGGTGTAATATAGATATATTGAATGCTTATATGGGAAGATTTCGGAAAATCCAATGGTTTTGAGAGGTGTGAGCAATGTGAAAGAGTTGAGAGCCAGTTATAACGGGGAGGAGGGGCCCTTTAGAAATGAATGAAAACCTTATTTTTTTATAAACATATATTAGGTTTCAAAAGATCCAAAACTCCAAAAATTCAAAAATAAAATGACTCTGGTTCTAAATTAAGTCATAAAATAATAATTGGACATGTTTTGAATATTGTTTTACCATTAATAATCTTATTTATTTAATTCTTTTATTATTGAGGTAAACATTGTATCATTAGTTTTTCATAAATAATTTTATTTATATGATGTATAAAATTTAATAAAAACACATGATCTATGAAATATTTTTATCATTCCAATTATTTTTTATAGTCGAATGGATGACTTATAAAAACTACTATAGAAAATTGTCATACTGAAAGATATATGTTTATCTCATTTTTGCCATTACATTAAATAAATTAATATAAAATGTCATTAACAATATTAAGTGTCTCCATAGGGTCCCAAAATCAACCCATGGATTCCCATGGTTAGACATTACTCATCTAATAAGGTTATGACTAGTGTTAATGTAATTTTATATTATTATAATTTTCTTTTTACCTTGAATTACACTATTTAGCTATAACCAAGGTAAATAAATAACCAATATTACTAATCAATTTTTTTTCATCTTATTGAATAAAATTTTAATTACTAATAACCAACATGTAATTCAGTTTTTTGAAATTCAATTCATATAAGTGGTAAAATGACATTTC
Source organism: Viscum album (assembly GCA_963277665.1). Classification (NCBI taxonomy): domain Eukaryota; kingdom Viridiplantae; phylum Streptophyta; class Magnoliopsida; order Santalales; family Viscaceae; genus Viscum; species Viscum album. The sequence goes on along the minus strand of OY728133.1, from coordinate 1,599,200,305 downwards.
AATGAAAAAGTAAACATTTTAACTACTACTCGGTGGTTTCACTATTGATCAAAAATTGATGTTTTCCATAAAAATAGAAAACATTAATCCTATGATATGTTTGATATTCTAAAATCAAAAATGATATATTTTTTACCAAATTAAAATCATTTAAGTCAGATTATTTAATATATTATTAATTCTCATTTTGAAAATAAAAAGCTTGTTTTTACGAAATATTAACTATCAAAAGATAGACAAATGTTTTGGTCCAATATCAAAATGAAATGAATGCCAATGACCAAAATTGGATACAACGGTAAAAATATAATCCAATACACTTTAAAAAAAATTAAAATGAAAATCTATCCATATAAAAAAATTAGATTAAAAGAGAGTTTTTATTTAAAATACATTACTTTTCAATGTTCATTAAAAATTGAATTTTATCAGAAAAATACCAACATATTACGAAACGTAAATAATGATGTCCTGATTTTCAATAAGAATTTTATTTTTTGAAATATAGAATATAAAAGTGAATAAATAATATATTTAATGAGGGTTCACCATTAAAAGGCAGTAAATCAAACTTTTAAATAAAAATTAGACCATTAGTGCTAAAAATTAGATTGATTAAAATTTTATACTTGTAACATTAATTAGATAAATATAAAAAAATTAACAAAAATTTATAATTTTATTGTAGTTAGTTTTATTTATTTCCTCCAACACAATGACTATGTGTTAACTAACATTTAAAATAATAATATTATATTATCAGTGTACAATGTAAGATTTCAAAGAAACTCGTTGTTCTGTATTGGGTACACCATCGAACATAGCATAAACTTTCATGTAATATTAATATTTACTTAAAAAATATTAATAAATATGAAAATTTTTTACTCTTAATTTACCTCAGATGTTACAATATCAATTCATGATTTATTATGACCAATATTCCATAAAACATGTGTCTATTATTGTGTCAGTTAGAGATTCTTTTATATCCCATCCAGTGGTTGGTATTAATGGGAATCATTGAATGAAAAAAATTCATTTTGGATTTTTAGTTTGACATTTTTTTTAAATTTTTCCATGAATGGACTATATAGAAAAAATATAATGATTTTCATATATATATTATATAACATGCATTATGTGATGTTTTTATTGTTGTATAGTTTGGTGAATACAGACCAATTTTCATTGTTGTTCATGGAGTTTGTTTTCATTTTGATAGCGTATTTTTGGTGACGAGACTTTGAAATGAATGGGATTTAATATTATATTTCATAATAAATGACTCATGAGTCCAAGATCCATTTGTAAAGCCCTAGTCGTTTGGAATATAGGGTATCGTATTGGGGTTTTACATTTGAATTAGATGGGTCATTGTGTGGTGTTGTTATATAGTACTGACATGCATTTTAATGTTAGTGTGTATGGTTTGTAGTAGTATTGAACAAGTAGTTATTCTTGATGTATATTATTTATATATCAATTAGAGGTATGTTTGGTTTTCATATGTTTTGAGGGATATATGTTTTAGTTATTCTCCATTCCATGAGCTTAAATGTAATAAGATGACTTAGTGTTATGTGCATGGTAATGAATGATTCTAGAAATTTAAATGTTTATTGACAATGATCAATCTGATATAGATCATGAATTATGGTTTTCATCATTTTATGAATCATATATGAGGAGTTGTAACTCAATGAAATTTTCATGGCCTACAGAGAAGCATGCAGGTAATTTTTTGGAAGACATTTTTATTAAAAAAATGATGTGATGAAAAAAGAAGAAGTTGACATCAGAAAAAATGTCTTTACACTATGAATGGGGTATTGAATAGTTCATCAGGTTGTGAGTATGGTTAAAATGGAATATTAAGAATTTTTTATCACAGAAAAAGAGAACATAATGTAAGATTAACAAGTGATGTGTTCCCAAGTGTGGTTTGAACAACATTAGACATAGTGGTTTTTAAATTGATAATTGTAACATAATTCTTGTATAATAATTTTTTTCTGAATATAGAGGATTGGGATGACTTATATAAAGAATACTATATTTTATGAATTCCTAGTGGTAAATGATTTTTGCGTGTGTGGTAATGTGATAGTAAGAAATGTTTGTCGGATGTTTCTTTATTATAATTGTATAGAGTTAAAAATGTTAAAAATAGGAAGTTTTTTTAAATACCATTTGAGGGGATGTTTCAGCGATCCTATTATTTTTATTAAATGTTTATGTAGTGAAGTACAATTATGTATAATTTGGATTCAATAAAATTGGCATTAGGTTTATACGAGAGTATGTGATATCGCTGATGAACACTTATATGGCCAAGATAATTGAGATTATCTTGATAAATTGAATGTTGATGTAGTTGTGGTTCATGAATGGAATTATGGGACTCTATATTACATATTATTATCATTTTTTGATAGTTTTCTTGGAATTTCACATATAAAGTTGCTCATATGGTGATAAGACATAGTTGTTCCTTTGTGGTAGATGATGTGTTATTTCACGTAGTGCTTGTGATGAGTGGATTGTTTTTAGGTGTAATTGTAGAAATTAACACCAATTATTTTATGGATATATTGTTGATTAACTATTGGTCGGTGTTGAGACTGATAAATAACCAACATGCATGAGTGTCCTTAAGCCATAAATGTTTTGATTCATGAGAATTGTTCCTTAGGTTTTGTTATATGAGTCCAATAAAGAGTACCTTATGGAATAAAACCTGGTATAATTTTATATTTTGTAGTACATCATTAATAGAGTGGTGGTGTAGGGAAAACAGTGAAAAAATATTTAACTTTTCATGGATAATCATAAAAATAAGGTTGGAGATAGTCCTTTAGTCATATATTGTGAAGGATATAATAGAGTATGACATTTGTGTTTACATTGACATGTGTTCTGTATTTAATAGTTAGTTGGTGTTTATAAATGTGATAAATGATTCTGTTGGTTTGAATATTGACTATTGGGTTTTCCACCTATGGAAATGCATCTATGTTGAAAATTGTTACTATTTGACCAACCATACCCAAGCTTTGTGTTAGGTTTAATTAATAAGGTTATCCCTTTATGCTATAGTAATGAAATGACTAATGTGTCATGGTGTAGTAGGTGTGTGAATAAAACAACTTTTATGATGAACGATATAAAATAATTTGACGATTTTATATAAAAATATTGTGTTATGTTATTTGGAGGACCATCATATGGATTTTGAATTCTGCATTAGTTTATGTATTTGAATATGTCTCTACAATTATGATAGAATTAACCTGATTTTATAGTTTCTAGTTGAAATATTATATTTAGTTATAGTAAATGGAGTTCTAGAGTAGTGTTTCAGTGAGATTGGATGTGTTATTCGGTTTAATCAATTAGATATTTTAAAATATTCTCTGGTATGAGAAATTCTATAGGTGTTATGGGTTACAATGATTAACTAACACTATGGAATCCTTGTTCATGAGATGAAATTTCCATGGTGGATATTAGGGGTGATGTGTATGTTAACCTAACAATATATAGAATAAAATTGTAAAAATTTAATCATGTAATAGTTTTAATACAATGATGAATGATAGATTATCAAGTTTGGGTATCAATATGAGGCAATTAGATTTTAGTTGGTGGTACTCACTAATGGATCTTGGTATATACTCTCTGGTTATTTTTCACCTAAAGCAACAGTGATAGTTGGATGATTCATGATTGATAGATTATTTTGGAAAAATCAAAGGGTGACTAATATTCCAAATCATGGAATGATATCTATTCTCGGTGATCTTATGATCCTAGTAGTGGCTATAAAAACTGATAAATATCATTATTTAGACTATAGGTTATCGAGATTCTGTAGTTTTGAAATATGATTGTTACTGCAACCTTGGTAAGGAAATGGTTTTAAGATAAGCATTAGTGAAAACATTTGGAATTTTCTATTGTTTATCATGTAATATAATAATTATTTCATCATTTACGGAATCAATGGATGAGATGTAAATAAATGATGAAAATAATGGGTACATCCTCTCAATTGAGTTTAATTGTTTCATGCATTTATATAGAATAGTTTACGAAATAGATTTTAGTTTACCAAATGGGAAAGTAATTTCTATTGGAAGAGACCCCTAGAGTCACCATTCCCGGATAATAATTTCTAATATAGAGAGTGTGATTAAATTTTTATTTTTACAGAGTGTGGTTGTTTATTTTGTTTTCTAAACATAAGTATATTTTTTAGTTCATTGAGGGGTCTATGGTTTCATGGAATAAAAAATTAGAGAAAAGGGGAATGAACCTATAGAGAACTCACATTATAGTAGGCCCTCGACTAGCTGTAGAGTGACCACCAATCAATGGGTTGTTATATTAGAATCTAGGTCTCTTCTTGGTCAAACCATCCACACAGTGGCCAAGCAGTATCCAACAAATGGGGCTTGACTAGATAGAAAGACCACATGAATTGTATTAATTAAAAAAACCACTGTTTTTTATTTATTCTCCTTTCCCATTAAACTAACAAAACATGAATGAATTTAATGGTCTATCATTTCATAATTTTTCTACCTCATCTTAAACGTCCTCTATTCAGCATTTTTTGTCCTTATCATCTATGTTGATCAATTTATATATTTACAATGACATATAATACATATATCCTTCATTATTATTTAACTCCCTTTCATTATTAATGATTTTACTGATATGGGGATGATCTTAAAGATTAAAAAAATAGTATTTAATTCTATTGGTGAATCATGGAATTAGAAATTCATATAATATATATTATGATCTACATACTATATTATGGATTTTATATAAAGATGTGTAAATTAAAAAACATTTGGGAGGGTGAGTGAACATATGAAAACACTTGTGTGCATATGATGGGTATTGGTGGCATTTTTGTCCCATTATAAACTATATTGTGTTATCTGATTATATTGTGTGTGCATGTGTATCCCATTTGAATTATGTTTCTATAATTTTGTGAGTAACAGGTTAAATGTGTACATTGATATAACATTGTTTTGAGATTTTAAATGATATATATATCATGTGTTGTACTAGTAGTAATATTGTAGTGCATAATATTATGAGATACATTGTTATCTAGGTTGAAGAGTACTAAACTATGTGATCTAACATCTATCAAAAAAACTATTTGATCCATGTGATCCTCCCTCAAAAAAATTAAAATGGCGTTATCCACATTGTCCACCATCAACTAGATGTTTTCTATTTCATCCATGTGATCCAAATCCAGTTAGATTTCATTGGATATAAATATGTGATTTACCATCAGCAAGACAATGTAGGATTTATCCTTGACATGTTCATCTTATTTTTTCATAATTTTTACAAATTTATGGTTGAGAACTGGAAATATTAGTGAAAATATTTATGGGTTATTCGAAAAATTGATATGATGTTTATTTAATTGTCCTATAAAAGGCCTAAAATATTTAAATGTATTTTATATTTTCATTTCAAGTAATTATCATAGAAATTTATATATATTTTTAACATATGATGTGGGCATATTGGGTGTGTCCTGTAAGGTTTTTACTCACACAGAGAATAAGAATATTTATGAACATGTATATTTTATATACAAATATCCATTAATGTAAAAGAGAACTATGGATAACAGTCATGGATAGGATATAGATATATGAGATGAGGTGATTTCATGAAATATATCAATTTTTTTCTATAATGCATCATTCAATTACTTATAATTGTTTATTCGAAAATATTGATCAACCAAATATGGAACAATTCAAATTTGTATTTACTATGAAATTTCAATATGATAACTCAAATATTTTTATTACACTTTTCTTAAATTATTAATTATGTTTCTTTATATAATTATTATTTCATCTATTTATTCAATACTCTGATAGATATTTGCAACCATGGGAATGGTATCCCCACATTATTGCTCAGACTCTCAATGATTATCAACAACCAATTATATATAAGCATGTGCATGTGACGCCTTTCAACCCTCCTCCCTATAAAATGTTACCTAGTTTGGGTTGTTACACTTAGATTATCGATATATTTTCATCATTTGTTTCTTTAATGATTCATTTTTTGTAGCACACATAATGTATAACTATCTATTCTATGATTAATTTTCTTTATGATAATCAATGATAAATATACAAAATTTGTTTTTAGGAATTATTTAAAATATATATAAATTGGAATAATAGAGACATTACATGATAGAGAAATTACATGTACAAAAACTCAACCACTACCATGATCTATTTTTTAAAAATTCTGTATTAAAGAGTATTACAAACATAAATTTTCCATTCTATTTTTCTCTTAGTCCATTATATACACATATATATTATATATTTTTCACACATTCCTCTTTTTTTAAAATATTTCTACAGTGTGTCACAATAGATCATTATTCAATGGAATAAAAATTCATATATGTACAACATGTGGTTGGGATGCTACTTCTCATGGAATAAGAGTTTCAATAAAAACTAATAAAATCCAAATGTTTGCATTTTATCACAATAAAATGACTTTGTAGACTCACCTCATCATCTAGTTTATTATAAATTACATTGATTTTGAGTTATCTAATAAAATATCTACAAGTAGAAGAGTCATTAAACTAAATTCCTTAGTAAAGATGTCAATATTTTTCATATTCTAGAATAGAAATATTATAGCCTTCCAAATCATTCAAACTCAATATATTTTGAATATATTAGTACAATATAAATTTAACATAATCATTTTTCTCTGATCACAATGATTTTATAATTTTAATTGCACTAAAATATTGGTCATTAATCATCTTATTTATATTCCTTTTTTCACATAATGATTATTTCAAAATTTAATAATTCCAAATTCTGAAAAAATGATCCCATAAACACATATCAATAAAAATAGTGATTTATAATAGATTAACCAATAATAATGATATTTTTAATGTTAGATAACAAATTTTACATCATAAAAAATTATTATCATATAATAATCTAAATTCTTGAAACATTTTAAAATTATGACTGGCTGAGGAATCATACTAGGCTTTGTGTAGAACATATGCAAAAATTAATTAAAATTATTTTGACATGATAAAACCATATGTGGAAATGTCTCAACTGTATTCTATATTTTTATAGAAAAATATAAATTAGAATCATCCTTTTAAAGAATATTTTCAACTATACAAATAAATATAAGAACCATACATACACAAGTTATTCTATTTATACAACATCTGTCTAAATCTTATAACCTATATTTATTGAAAAAATACATGATATATATAAAAATTACAACAATATTGTAATACACTTATGGGGTATAGACTCAACCATATTATAATTCCATGAATGATTTAATTTTTTAGATTTATATAATTAAAAAATAAATGTAGGTATACTCTAGATGCCATATCATTATAGCCTTCACATTAGAAATCTGAATCCTATATCCAAGAGATATTAATTAAGACCTAAATCAACAAATATTATAAATAACTTACGTAATATAACTCTGAAACATCAATATATCTTATTCAATATTTTGAACATGATTAATTCAATTTAATTACGAAATAATCAAAATTTTCAATATACACACGAGTGATTATAAAGCATCTCCATTATTGGATATCAGGTGTTAAAAATATTGTAGATGTGTCTTCTATAGTATTTTCATTGTCTTTAGTATCTTATATATAATAATTTCTTATTAGGGTTTCAAATATGAGTTTTTCTAGCCATAAATTCATGTGAAACACATTATTCTTATCATATTATGAAAATCACTTCTTCTGATTGGGTATAAAATCTATCTCCCATGTTCTACATGAAATTAATTTACATTCTAATTGAAATAAATCACAACCAAAGTGAATTATTTTTTTTATATTTTTAAACATATCAGTCCTTAAAACTAATCTAACATCCCTCTGACAGATTATATATTCTCTAAAATATATGCTAACATATAGAATCTCTATGATATTATAAAAAACATTTATTCAATTAATTTGAAAAATATAAGCTATAAATTGTTTCAAACCATATCTTATATTGTATTTCATTTATATAGATAATTATTTTTAAAATAACTTTATAATTTTTATGTATTAGACTCATAGGTGTTGAGAATTACTTCTCTTATATTTAATTATTATTTCTTAAAATGTCATTTATAATTCAAAATAAAAAAATAATCTTAACTAATTACCCAAAAAAATATATACAATATTATCAAATAATAACCACAGAATTCAAAAAAGGCCATCATTTCTATTCATTACATCATTTGTTTATAAATAACAATTATCAAATTAAAAATCACGTATAAAATAAAATATATTTATTCTTTAACCAATACTGATATTAAGTGATCTATTGAATCTGAGTCCATGATGTTATTAATCTTTATCTATAAAAATAATGTAGTCATCAACATATTACCATTATTTATTAATAAATTTTAGACTCTTGGGTATTTATGATACTTAAAAATAATGTAATTGATATTATATTCCATTTGAATCTATAAAAAAATTTAAAATAATACCAAACATTGATTCTACATAAGGATTATATTTACCCTTCAAGTTTTATGATAAATTACACATATAGTGAAAATATTAATAAAATGGAATAAAAATACATCATTCATGAATCACCCATTAGAATTCAAACTCATTTACATTATAGTAGTGTATTATTTGTAAAGTATTATGGAAAAAAATCATTTCAATGTTTGACATTTTATCCAATTTCACTATACAAATAACATATAATAATTATTGAAAAATTTCATACATAGTTATCCCGAACATTGGTTACAGTTTTGGCTCAAAATGATTAAATATATTTGTATTTAAATTCAAATTATTATATCATAACCTTTGAAATAGTGATAAAATAAGGGATCAAAAAGCTGAGTAAAGCCTTATATGAACTTAGTATATCCTTGATATAAGCATGGAAATTTCTATTTTTAAAATGAGTGTAGTTTAATGTTACATCATAAGTTATGAATCTAAAAAAGGACTTTCAACCTATTACTTTTAATTCATTACAAATTATTATAAGAACCTTTTCAAGATATTTATCATTTTGAATAAAACAATTTTTATGTATCTTTCGCTATATAATTTCAATTAACACTATAATTTTTGTGGGTAAAAAACACATTAAATGCATATAATATATACCTATATCTATTTACTAGAGAGCTTATCAAATTTGTTGCTCAAGAAGATATTAGTCCATCGCATATATATTTTTCATTTCGTATTGATAATCATTAGATTTTTATAGAAGTATAGTATATTAATTCCATTTAGAATCTATTTCACTATAATTTTTATTATGTCATGTTTCAATATGATAATTTTATTTCACAATTAATTTATTATTCAATCAAATGTGTTTAAAGATTTCAAATAATTTAATATGGAGTTCTATTAGATTTTTTCCAGGTAATATTATAACAACAATTTAAATGATATCTTAATAATTTTTAGAATAATATCTATATTTCATAATCAATAATACCAAATATACTTGTATCAAAATTCCAGAAAGTATCATCTCTACAATTATTTCAATCATAGTAGATATATGTAACAAAAAAAAATATATGATATAAAATATATAATATAGTATGTTCAATAGCATGCTTTATATGAAGAGATCAACTAGAAGAACAAAGTGATATCTTTAGAGAAATATAAACTAATTAGTGAATATGAATGATCTAATAATAGTAATTTTTTTAAATATTATTATATTGAATATAAATATTACCTCAAAATATAATGGTATTAAATTTTAATTGTTCAAAGTGCTGATATGATGAATTTATGATTATAAATGTAATTTCATAAATATTTACATTAAATTTCATATAAATTTATAATTAATGAATCATTTAAATAATTAAAATATAATATAATTTTTATGAAAAAGGTTTATAATTTACCTTAATTTAAAATAATAATATATATGTTTGAAAATTTTTAGTATTCTGTAAAATATATAGTCATATAATTTTTTTTCTAACATAATTTTTCACTGAGATGATAAATTTATTAAAGACATAAATTTTAATTTCAACAAAAGAAAATATTTATTGTATTTAATATTTTAAATTTTTATATATGTGAAATTTTGTGTTTTATTTCTGAAAACGTTGTTTTTTAGGTCAATTATGTATAATTTCACTCTTACAAAATATGTGACTTTTATGACATCATTCTTATTTATGATTGATTTTAAAAAAAATTAAACACTTTTATAAGACTAAATTTATATTTTATATGTTAATTAATAATTTTAATAACATTTTTTAAAATTAACATACCAATATTTGATATTTTAGAAAATAATTATTATTTTCCAAAAAATTGGTTCTAATACATTATACATTTTTTAAATTTTAATTTATATCCTATACAAATTAAATAAATTTATAAAAATTTTACTGATATAATTAGTGGACCCAAGTTATATAATAAAAACATATTTATTTAAATTCATAATTATTAATATATATTCAGTATAACTATTTGCTATAGTAAAATATTAAATGGTAAAAGTAAAAATTCATGGGTAAATGGATTGAAACATGATATAAACATTTCTATAACTGATTGTATCATGTCTTTTATGACCTGATAACATCCCCACAAAATTATCTCTCTATTTTGGAGATAATCCACAAACATAACATGTGCTCCATTAATTTTAAGTTAAAATATATTTATTTCAATTCCCACCACTAGTAGAAGGGTCATCTCACCACTACTGAAATTTACTAATAGAAATTAGTTTTCTTAAGTAGAAAACTCTATATAATTCCAATAGAATAATATTGTAACTTATTGAGATTCTATTCTGAGCATATTCCCTTTTGACATCCATTTTCAAGCAATCTTAAAATGAAATCTAAAAGTTCACACTGTTTGTAATTATCTTTAAGTAAATTTTTTATTTTCTATCTCTAGTTTTAAATTTTTATTATCATATAACTATGTAATAAATTAATTATTTCTAATATAAATAATTATATTTTTCTATGGTGGTAAAAATCTACCACTGGTTCTCTTTTATATTTGGAAAAATTAATCTTTCATTTTTGCCTTTCTCAAATTACCACCTCAATGTTGCAATGAATTTTGGATTCCATCAGCTCCAAAAAAGGATAATAAATTGTGGGGTCTAATAATTAATAATTATATTTATATAAATTTTATTATTAAAAAAACCAAGTTAATACTTTCTTCATTGAAAATTAAATATCCAACCGTTTGTATGTAAGCAAAACGACATTCAGGTGAGGTTACATTTTTTTTCATTCCATCGTCATTATTGAAGGAGAGTCACGAGGATGTGATCAAATGATAAGATTTTTGTTTATGATATCATTAATTTTTTTAGGGAAAATATTAGAAATTATTTAACATATAATTAATAAATAAATATCATTAATTAAATAGTTTAAAAGATGAACTTTGGTGAAAAAGATCTTTTCTCTTTATAATGAAATAATATAAATAATATATTTATTTCAATTTTTTTAAAATAAATTATATATCATAGTAATAAAGATGATATATGATCATTATGTTTATTTTATAACCATATTATTGCTATACCACATCATAATTTTATTTTAATCATCAAAAATTCATGTTTCTATAAGTTTAACAACATACTTGAAAAACTATATAAATTTTTATCATGCATTACTATGTAAAATTATTCAATGGAATAATATTATTGGAATATGTGAATTATTTTAAATTTTATATTTTTTATGATTGGATCAACATGTGAATAATAAAGTAAAAAATAACATACATTAGATATGAATAATCATAACATAACCGACATCAATTCCATCTTCTTGGTTTGTAACCTACCCAACCATGGAATAAAATATCTATTTATATGATATCATAGAACAAATATTCTAGTAACATATATGTGTATATTATTTCTAGATATTAGAAATAAAATATATAATATCAAATTTTAAATTAAACTAGATCATCACGATAATGGTTATTTACACTATAATGTTGTAAATAGTTAACATATTACTAATATTTAAATATATAAATTGAGTAAAAATTAATGCAATAAATAATAATATTAATTTTTATCATTATTGGTTATTTTAAATAATATCATATTATTTAGTATTTTCATTGAGAACGGATAACAAATTGGGTTTGATATATCATTTTCACGTAAACAATTCCTCCATTTGAGCAATTTTTGTTGTTATACAACAAATTTAATGAATGTAGTGTCTAAAATAAATATATTAAACATACCATCATAAAATATATTTTAATAATTTTATTTTATTTTCAATTACATTGACACAGTTTCAAGGGGTGTTGATTAGAATTTTCTCACACAATAAGGTTTTTCTTTCTATCAATTGTGATTCATTGTGGCATGTTGCATGTTATGCACCATGGTTACATAGTGTAATGTATTACTGATTTAATATCTTATTAATATTCATTATTTTTTCAATTTAATTCATGGAATATTATTCTATACCAGATCAAAACCAATTCAAAAATTTACTTTTGACTCAATTGGTGTACTAGTTATAGTAGTTTCTGGTAACTCAATTTTGTTTCTTGATTTATGATAGTACCCTTAAAACTATTAAATTTATGTTTTGTATATTACATAATTTAATTATTTTATGTTATATTATTTCCTTGTTTAATTTTTTACTATATAAATCCAATTTTAAATTTTTCATGATTCATGGACTTTTACCCATAAATATATTAATAGACCATATGTACATTATCTGAGTTATAATATTTTATGTTTAACTCTGCAATTCATTTCATTAGTTCTTGAACCTAAATTTTTTAAAATATATTAATTTTTATTCCTATTTTTGATAATTATTTTTATTGATAAATAATTTTTGGTTCTCTTTTTACAATCTAAATTTTGATTAATGTTATTTCCAAAATATTAAAAGGGGGTGTCCTTTCATAATTACGTGTTTTCTCTTCCTCTCCTCATTTATCCAATATAGGCATTATATATTTTCAAATATTCAATATATTAGATCCTTTTAAAACATAATGGGTTTTCAAAGTATTCTATATATATTTTCATAATATACCTTTGAGATCAAAATAAAATTCTGTATTTTAAATCAATGTTAAAAAAGTAATCGAAAATGAATTTTTATATTATCTTAAATTTCAATTTTCATTTTCAAAAATATTTTCTATAATAATGATTATGAATAACTATATATATATATATATTATTATAATGAATTCATTGTACAAAATAATAAAATTTATGATACCTCTTTTGGGGATATCATTAAATAATTATTTTGTGAGGATATTCTTTTATTCTTATATTATTCTAGTTTTATATTTGTACACTATGGTTATGAAATTTTGGAAACATCAATGTACATTTTTTATTTGTCATATGATCATGTTATTCTACACTGACATTGTTATATACTCACTATTATATATGTTGTTAAAATTACATTTCCTTTATACAGATTGGATAATGATCCCATTTATGTAACTTCATTCTACTTGTATAGGGAAATGCGTTGGACATTAATATATTTTTAATCAAATATGGCTTATTATTTTAATGTTTTCTAATTATTTTTGGCAATCCAATTTATTTTTTTGGATGGTTTGTGATCATATAATCTTATTTATTTACATATGGACGTGTATTTATATTCATCATGATTATTTATATCTTATTTATGTTATTAATGTACTAGAATTTCATATATTTCATTATATGGTTATATATGTTCTTATTCATAAACAGGATCCATTATAAATGGAATTAATAGTTTTATTATCTATTATCATAAATGGATTGGTCATTATCCGTTGAATGGAGGGGGCATTAATTATATATCACATTGACGCATCGACCGACCTCATGAGAGAAAATATGTTGGTATTTATTGTGAACCACTTCCCATGAGAAGATAGAGTCTTAGAATAATGCCTAAAAAATTTAATTCCAACATTACATGTTAAATTAGTGTTTGACATGTATTATTGATATAAAAGTTTTAATTTATATTCATGGATATATCATTGTTTCATTATCAATTATTATGTTTTTATGAAATATTATTATTAAAAACATAATATTAATTCTATTATTATAACATTATAAACTCTCTTGCAAGTTTTACCTTACAGATAATTCCATATCACCACTTATTATGTTTAAATTTTCAATGGTAATGATGAAAATTAGTATTAATGAACTATTTTAAAGGATAAATACTTGAATCTATTTATGGGATATATTTATGAAACATTATGTAAAAAGATGATACATATATATAATGTAATTTTTTTTGTTAGATATAAAGTGAATGTGTTTTGTTCGTTATAGTTTTTCATAATTCTATAATTGTTTAAACTTGAATGTATCATTGTGAGGTAAGACATAAAATATTTAATTTTTATTCTTAAATTAGTTATTATAATATCAAGTATTTTATATCTATAATTTATGTTAGTATGTAAACTATATGATTTTCGTAGAATATCATAGATAAATTGTACTAGCCTAACAATATGATTTTATGATTATTTATTTTATAACTCTTTGTTCTAATCCATCATATAGATTTAATCAACACTTCTCATATGGTATCCTAACAATTTTGATTTCTCTACTATGTGAAAGAAAATTCTCACATCAAATATATACACTTAACTAATAAGGTCACATATACCCTATATTCAAAATATATAAAACAAATTAGTCCCCAAACAATTAAGATCAATTTTATTAAATTATCAATGGCATAAATAATTTTTTACATTAGAATGAATCTAAATCTTTGTATTTTTTTGTTCTAAAAAATCATAATAAAATATTTCTATTATTCTCATTATATGTAACAATTATTCTAATAATACATATTTGAATCCTTGTTCCTTAACAAAAATAAAGATTTACTCATCATTTTGATATGTAACTATTTACCCATTTCATTTCTTTCGTTACTAACTGAATTTAAACAGGAAACTATATTTATACATATATAAATGCATCCAATATACATTCTATAAGAAATTCAATAACATAATGTAATGAAATCATCTTAAATAATCAATTCATACATTATTAAATGTGATGATAGGTGGTTATGTAAAACATTTATTGACATGGACTATGCTCTAAAAGCAATTATTAGTCAGATCTCATATCCCAAAACACATCAAATATAATAAAAGAGAGTCTTAAATTCCTTTTAACTTGATATTTATGTTCATTAAATAATTATAATCTATATTCCACATTTATTGAAACAAAATAAAATATCATCGAAATCATCCAACTCACTGTATACATGTTAGAAAAAATATTTAAGCAACAAAATATAATAATCTAAAAATACGTATATTCACAATATATGATTTATATCAATGAATAATGTATTTATTAAACTAATGTAATGGTTAATTCATAAATTTAGACACATGATAAATATTATTAAAAACATTTCAAATAAAAAAATTAAAATAAAATTACAATATAGTCATGCATTATGGGTATTCATAAATTAGATAAATATAAAAACAATATATCTGTTTTTTGCATTATCATATTTATATAACCATTTATATAATGTTTTCCTAAATATATAATATTTAAAATATAAACATTTTATATATTATATCTATAATGTTATCATTTTGAGTAAGTAAAATTTCATATTAGTAATATTATTCAATCATTGAACATATTAGTTTATCAAAAATCATTTTATATGGTTTAAATAATTTCATAAATATGGTCATTGTTTTTTACTTTTGAATATAAATTCTATAAATAATTCATAATATAAAAAACATTTATATTTTGTCTTATTTTTTAATTTTAATTTTTTTTTATAAATTGCCATATAATTTATATATTAAAACATTATATCATAATCAAATGTTATTCCACATATGTTATAGGTATTGTTCTATATTTTGTAATATATATGTCTATATTAATTTATTTAGGATCTATTAATAGTAAATTACATTTCAAAATAAATTTCAAATTAAATAAATATCAATCAATAGCATTTTAGATAATTTAAAAATGTATATACTTTTTATTTATATTCCTACTGAAAAAGAAAAAAAGTGTAATTTTTCTTTTTTATCATATCGAATAATTAATATTCATTCATAATATGTGATTCAGTTCCAAAACTATATGAAGAGATAAAATATGAATTTCATGAGTTCTTATAGATAATCTATGATATCTATAATTTTAATGATATATCATACATCTTATTTTTTGAGTTAGTACAAAATGATATCATTGTTTATTCTTTTTTTGTCATGGCATGTGATATCACCTTCTATAGACAAATATAATATTTATAAATGTACTAAAAATCTACATCATAATGCTAAGATTTTCATTATGAAAATCCAATAATAAGATTTAATGATAAATGAAATTTTAAGTACACTGTATCATACTAAATGTTATGTAAAACATGACAAAATATATATTCCTTATTGTTTTTACTAATATAGACTATGAAATTAAAAAGATATTAACTTTATTCATTGCCTATCTTGATTTTTTGATCAAATATGAATGGAATTTCATTTATTATACTCTTAGGATTTATAAGATATAATAATACCATATCAAGAAGTGGAAAATAATAAGATACTAAAATACCATGGCCTCCCCACAGTAAAACTAAACACATTTTTAAATAAAAATTAGGACCACACACACTATATGTATGATCTATCATTGCCAATGTGTGTATCTAATTAATCATTGTAATTTTTTAATTTTTTATATCATATTTAAACCTTTGAAGTTGATTCTAAGAACTAACTGGTTAAAATATTCAATTTCATAGTAGATAGCGTGTATATCATCATAATGAATAGATTTAGAATAAAAAATTTAGAAATATAATGTAAATAATTTGATTAATGGAATGTCATCTGATAATAACTTTTAGACGGTAAGTTGTATCCATGAGAAATAAATTAATATACATAGGCCATGAAGATTGTCGTAAAAAAATTAGACCATTAATTATATAGTGTATGATATGAAAAGCTTTTAAATTTTAATATTATAATAATTAATGTAAAAGAGTGTTATTGAGGTATTCTTTCCCAATCGATGGGGTATTAGGTGTATATGAGAGCCTGCAAATTTATGATGTAAAATAAATATTCAGACCATATTCATTACATGTCTAGTGTTCGAAAACATGATTTTTTTTTGTTTAGATAAAGTGAATAAGTATCTCAATTATCATAGTTATCCTTTAAAAAATAATGAAGAGAACCCTTATGATCTATAAAATATTTTCCCTTGTTGGAGCACCATATTCTGGATCATGAGTTAATGGTAAGGCATTAAACCTTATTCTCTTTAGCATCTCATGTACAATTCTAATTTACTTGGCCCTAGGTCATACTGTATAAACTAGATAAATGTTTCATTCCTTGTTAGACAATCTTACTAGTGTAGATTTGGATAAGGAACCAATTAATAAAAATGAAAAATATAATTGGTGTGTGCCATCTCTATTTATGAGGTCGGTGCTCAAGAAGAACACTCTAAATTATTTTTTCATCTCATTTTATGTGAAATTATTATGATCACAATAGAATGTTTTTTGAAATAACAAATAATTAAAAAATTAGGGTGTAATGAATTTTTACATAATATGTATATTATGGTGATTGGTAACATGGAATTAATTGATAGTAGTGGTATTTTCTAACTCAGGAGGGTCTACATAATAAATAATTAATTCCTTATTTACTTAATAACTAGATTACTTTTCCACCATTAGAATGGTATGTTAATTTTAATGAACTATTTGTTTTTACTTCTCTTCATCGATAATGATGACATGATATCCGAGGGATTATTTATTAATTTGTGAAATGTTTTACCTATTATTGTATGTCATATAAAAATATAATCCACCATATGAAATGAAATGAGACTAATCCAAATAAACAAGAACTTGGGAAAATTTAAGAGAATCTTCCATTGTAAATCACAATGATCCAAATATGATATATTATGATATTTACCCCTTATGATTTGTTGTTCGAGAAGACAAAAAAAAACTCCCTTATGGGAATTCCCAATGATCCCATTTGGTTTCTTGAGACATGATACTACTTATTCATCTTGATGTTAGAGGATCATCCAATAGATAATGTGATACATACAAAAATGGGATGATTCACCCCTAGAAAACATATCTATCTGGGAGAGGATTTTATTTTCCCCATATAGTGTGTCACATTGAATCTAGAGGTTCAACAATTTTATTTCATATATTGTTATTATTTATTAAATTAATCCCCCTATTTAACGCTTTATTTATAAAATTATATTTTCAAGAAGGATTTCTAATACATGGTGGTTCTGGAAAACTATGCCATACTTAAACCTTTTAATAGTTATTATTTAGTAAATAAAATTATCTCATGGTTGTATTAATGGACATGTGTAAGGGACCATATTGCTGGTGATTTTTTTTTGAGCTATGGGTTGGAATTTGGAGATGGTAGAAACAAAAGGTTGTGGACCAAGATCATTGGATTCATTTATATTACTATCTTTTCCCATATTTATATTATATTAATAAATTAATTTGGTTACATTACAAAATGAAATTTCATGATTGGTTATTCATATATATATTTTTGATTTGTACTTTATTTCGTTTGTGGATTCTGGTTTGGTTATTAAAACCCACATCTATTTTTTATCCTCTGTTATTATTTCAACTATTAATAAAACACTATACTAGAGGGTATAATGTCATCACTATAGTTTGTACACCCTAATTTCTTGTTTCTAGCCTCTTTTGTATTGGTATTTGTTCTTGATGTCATGTATCCAACCTCACTCACTGATGGGGATGTTAAAATGTTTTAATATAGCCCATGTTTTTTTACCATTTATGAAATGCATAATAAAAACTATATTTTTTTAGGACTTGGAAATGAGATAATTCATTGTAGTAGAAAGACATTATTTTTATGAAACGATGAGATCCCATGGATGTGACTGTTTTTTATATTATTCAGTTCTCATGGTTTGTTTTGTTTCACCCTGGTTTATTCACATGTTATGTGACGTTTTTAATAATTAATTCTTTTACTCATAGATTGGTATACCTTGAGATACGTATTAATATATCATGATTGGAATGTAGAGATATAAGTAGGCATATATTGATCATTCTAGGGACATACATATTATAACTGAAATATTTTCTTATATGAACTATGAAATGAAAATGCTTGATATTACTATTAAAATAAATGAAAAAATATTTAATGTTATGAAAAATCATTTGATAAGCCTAGTTTATAAGAACATTGATATAGTGTTTTTCTATAATATTCAGTTATTAATATTTATCTTATTATGGATTTTTTATTTTGAGATTTTTGTTATATCTTTAAAGAGAAAATGCTTCCACATCATAATTGAATTGAGAATCGTGAGAGTGTATATTAGAACACCCATAACACATTCAATATAAATATTATTGTAATATTGACGAATCATATAGATGACCATATCCCTGATAATTTCATCAAAATCATATGATACATGGAATGTGAGACTTCCAATGTTTTACCTTCGATGTATGAATAGATGAGAGATTTCCTACTAAAACATCCTCATATGAAAATTTGGGTGGGTGGATAGTGGCAGTTGTGTTCGGGATTCATTCAATATTTATGATCATTAAGAATCTTTGGACACCAACACAAATGGTGGTGAAACATGATTGCAATAACTTTTGAGTTCCATTCAAGTACATATGGGACATTGTTTAGTCATCTGATTAGTAAGAGAGGCTAACAAGTAATGGATAACCTTTAAGGATTAAGATCTATTTATACCAAGAAGAATTTATGGATGAGGTTTATCATAGTTTAATGCAAATAAAAATTATATTATGTAATTTATTGACTTTTTCAGATGCTTCTATGATATATATCATTGATTAATCAGCTTTAGAAGTGGATGTGGTCAACATAGTGAAGTGTATCTAGGATGCTATTTTAAATGAAATTACGTAACATGTGATTGTATTTTTTGGGAGAGAATTTGTAGTTATGATGAAATAGGATCTCATAATTGTTAGGAATATGAGAGAGTCCTTGAGTGATGGATAATTTGTTTCATTTGGGAAATATGGGAGCACCCATTCTAGGAATTGGAATTAATATTAGCGGAGTTAGAACCAAAGATATAGTGGGATGTTCTAACATGGGTATAAAAATATTTCTCAGAACCCTAACCTATTATAATTATTTAAATTTTTCAATGATAGACAGAAATGGCATCATTAATCATAACCCATTACGTAGAGTCAGTAATTAATTAGGTCATGCCGTCTTCAACGGTTCTCCAAGTCACAATTGTAGAAAAATAGTGTTAGAGGATTAGAGTATGAATCTATGATAGGGAGGGACCTAATTTTTTATATGTGGATATGTCTCTATAATTAAACCATAAAATTAATAATATTTAGCTCATTGGTGTAAATTTAATATTTAAAATATATATAGAAACTATTCATACTTTTGACCATTATAACTTTGAAAATCAATTATTTCATTCGACAAATGGGATTATTTTTTAAATTAATTTCCTACATATTTTTTATTAGAATTTTGGAAAATTAATTATAAATATTAGTTTATAATAATATATAATTTAAATAAGTGGAACATAAATTTTCACCAAAAATATTATTAGAATAAATTAAATTCAATTATAGTGATTACGGAAAAAAAGAGATTACATGGTGGTTGAACTATCACATAAGTTTTAAAATAACCTAAGGACTTGTAAAAAAACCATCATCTAGCCATATTTCGACCATATACACCCTTGTATCTAAATTTATCTATTATTGGATGTACATTATATATGGTAGACCTCTAAATAATGACTACCTTTTTATATTTAAATGAGCACTACTCCCACTCCTATATCAAAATAATACTAACCTAATTCACATATTTACAACTCAAAAGAAATTTTTATTGGTAAAAACCTATCTATATATTCTAAATACGTACCTCAAATAATCTTATAGTCCTCCCATTGAGCAAAAAACCAACTATGGATTCCCTTTGGTTCAATCCAAAAAGAATTACACAAAAGAAGAGGTAATATCCTTCAATAAGAACTTTTGTTTTATATTATTCGACAATCCTTAAATTATTAAAATTATATTGTTATATAATATCCTAAGTGTCCTAAATGTAGTATAATTAATTATGTTATGGAAATGACCTACTCTCACACACATTTCCACAAAATGGGATTCACAATCATTGTTCGTCTGTATAGCGGACAAAAGCCTCACAAACTAATGACATGGGTTTTTCCATTACCACCTTTCATGGATGAAAATAATGATTTAAATAATTATTATATGATATATATGAACTATTTATTCTTATTTTATTGTTGTATATTAGATACCATATTGTGTTTCATTTTGTGGGAATATGATATCATCATTTGTGGAAGTGTGTACAACTTCATCCTCAATGCAATATGATCCATTTACACATTACATGGAATGTATTAATTATTACAATAGAAAAAAATAATGTATATATGAAATAATAATTATATTTGGATTTTAATATATATACATATAATTATTTTTCATTGTTTCTTTCAATAAAACATGAAAAAAGAAACAATGTTCTTGCGTACTTAATTCATACTGTCTCAATGAATGGTTTGTTCTACATCATTTTTCTATCATTTATATATTATTATAAATATTTATATACGGAATATATCTTATATTAAAATCATGTAATTTATTTTTAAATATGTTTAGAATTAACTAATTATGAGGATAAAAATTAAAAAGTCAAATTATATACATGAAAACAATGTGGCAATCACATGAAAAACAACCATGAAATGAAATTGTAATAAGTTGGAAATATAAAATCAGAATTAAAAATATATGTTATTATTTATAAAAATTTGGTTATTTTAATGATTTATAATAAACCTAGACTTATTATACAGGATGATTGAACAAGTATGATGAAATTCAAGACTTAAGGTAAGGGTTTTCTCATCTCACTATTTTTTCTAGAATATATATTCTATATACATAATTTATTTTTATTATGTGGTGTGTATACCACCCTATTATATGTAATATAATAATTATTTTATTTCATGATATTTAATGTTTCAATTGATTTTATTCTATTATGTGTAAAATGTTTCAAAATCCACTTAGATAGTAATGTCTTTTCAATCTCATGATTATATATGTGAGATATATATCATACTAACCACTTGATTTCTTTTCTTGTTTTATATACAAAAATTTAATTTATTCTATGAATAAAATGATTAAATTTATTATTATTTACATATCTATAATAGTATCTCTATTTTATTGGTTTTATAGTTCAAAATTTACCTAATTAGTATTGTAAACTATATCTCAATTTTCTTTCATTGTGACAAATGTAATGTTAAGATTATATAATATTTAATTTTGGGTATATATTGAAACAATTCATGTTATATCATTAATTTCATTATCATCATGATATGGTATTATTTTTTTATTTTATTCATTCATGAGGTCAAGAATCAATGGTAAGAATGTTTGATGAGTTTATTATTACAATCACAATGTTTAGCATGATTGATTATAATTATCCTTCTATAGAAAAAATAGTATGATCTATATATCAAGAATTATCAAGAATTATCAATAATTATATTATCATCAAGATATTCATGATATCATGATGTTATGGAACACGTTTTCCAATCATTGGTGCTTATGAAAATTAAGAAACTATTTTGTGAAAATCCATCATTTTTTGTCTTTTATGATAAAAATAATATTCTTTCAAAATTGTTTTTTTACAATTATTTCAATAATTATATAATATTATACTATGATATTAAAATATATATCTATCCATGTTTAACCACATTTAAAAATTTGTTTATTAGTAATGATATTATCATTTTTTTATCACGACACTTTTTAAAAACATTTTATGGTGAAAGGATGAAACGTTCGACGTGTATATATTTATCACCCATCATGAATTTATAGTAGTTCCATATTCACATTTAAGTTTAAAATAACATATGTTAAAGAATATTTTTTCCCTATTAGTATGGTAATTAATATTCTTAATGTGTATTTAAAACAAAAAGGATTTGTAGAAATTTTTTTAGTTCAAGAAGATACTTAAATGGTCTTTAATGATTCAATTATATGTTTTCAAATATATTATCAAAGAAAAATGTGTTTTTGGATTTAATTTTGTTTTAAATTATTTTCAATATAATCAATTTTATTTTTTTCAAAACTATATTTTCATATAAAATTATTTAAATGATTTCATATATTTTTTTATAAGATTTTATTCATATTTTCATAGAAAAAGGTTTTTAAAAGGTTTTATTTTTTTAAGTGTATTAAATTAATTTATCACTTCCTTTATATGTTTTGATAATGATATCATTTAAATGAAATGACTTAAATGATGATATATCTTCTTTTATAATTAAAAAATCTACCTTAAACCAAACAAATTATTATAATTTTTATTTAACATGAAAAAATTTCTAACATAAATGAATATTTCCCTCAAGAAATGTTTTAAATTACTTTTAATGATTAATTTGGAATTGTTCAATGTGTATTTAAAATAAAATAATTTTATAAATGTATCATGTTTTAACGATTTATTTCCCAAGATTAGATATTTCGCTTAAAATATTGCTCCTAATTGTTTTTAGAAATAATTATCTTGTCAATATGATATCATTTGATATTTTTTTGACACATTATATATATTATCCAATGATTACATTATAATTCATTATTTTAATGGGGTATTTTTTGGATGAAAATATATTAGTGAAACATTTTTCTCATTAAATGGTTATATTACGATAAAAACATATGAAATCTATTTTCATTCTTTGGTTATTCTATGATTGAGTTATTATGAATATTTTCAATTTTCCAGAGGTTATGATTTGATAAAATGTGTATGATTCCTATTTCATTTAATCTGTAAAAAAATAATTTTTATGTAAACCTTGTGTTTTAATGTGTAATGATACGTTTAATGTTTTATTATCTAGTAGATAACATATATATGGTTTCATTATTTGATGGGTGGGAAATAAATATTCCTCCAATGAATTTTGTTATGATTCATGTTCCATGATATAGAAATGTCTAGAATGGGAAATGAACTAAATTTTGTAAAAGGATTTTTATACTAAGATATTCCCATGAGTATACAATGATTACTAATATTGTCTTCTGAGTGAAAATTGGTTACTAACACAGTATTGATAGTGAACGATGACAAATAACGTGGTTTTCGGAGTGATCTAACTCCACCGTAAGGAATGTACTATAGATGTGGATGGTGGTGTACCCCACAAAGTCGGTGTATCCCTAATAAGTTCCATTATAGATTTTATTAATGATCCTTGACTTATATGGAATGACTTTTATATTATTTAATGTATTCCATAAATTATATATCTTATTCATTTTGTATACAATCAAGGATTATGCTCATAGGTTGCTTAATAATAATAAATAATGAAATGTCAATATTTATTCTACAATTTATTATTTTTTTCTTTGATATGTTGGGTATTATTATCTAATGTTATTCTCATGCTGACATACTCTTATGATTTTTGAATTCATATGTATCTCATTAATTTAAAATTATTTAGATTTTGAAATCACCAATTCTTTGGATTCATTCCCCTTTCTAATGAAGAATGGTCTTAAGTATTATTACTAAATTTTAAGAACATTTTGAAAATATTTATTTTCTTTCACCATGTTAAAAGGCTATGTTATATGTCTCCAAAGACACTAAATTATTATGGTCCATGTACATGTACTATTGAAATGTACTGAATATTCATATATAATGATGTAATATCTATGTATGGTATGTCTGGGTATCTATTGTTTGTATCAAATGGAAGGATTTTTTAACCATTCAAAAATATGATGAGAAAATAATAATGAGATACATGGGGACATATCATAAGATTTATCATGGGATGCCTCTATAGGTAAGTTAGTGAATGAGTTAATGTATATGAAAATGACCTAGTATTTATGAAAATGATAGAAGAAGTGTTTCATTGGAAATAAAACATTTTGTTGATATAAAAACTGGGGGTGGCTCTTAAATATATGGACAAAGGAGTAGAAACACCGAAAACACAGTACTGAGATGGACTCAATTAGGTAGTGGTGCATGATAACATATCTTAGTACACCGTCAGTTTGAAACTCCTAGAAGATATTCATATGATATTTTAAAATTCATTATGTTTATTTTAAAATAGAAAATGACAAAAAATGTCTTAGAATGAGTTTAATTTAAAATAAATTAAATTACATTTTATAATTTAGATAAAAAATAAGAGATTTTACAGGATTATGTGGTTTTCTAATATGATAAGTATTTATCCATGTATTATTTTAGATTTTAGTAATTGGGAGTACGAGAAGAAACTAGGTATACACTGAAGGTGATGTAATTTTTTTATGATATGTCAAATGGGAAGAGCACTAGATGGAAAGATTGTGTTATTAATTCAAATCTGTTTTTATAGAACATGATTGATGATATGATCCATTTTCAACTCTCAGACTCAAAAAATAATAGAATGAAATATTTCACTATGAATTTTGGTAATAGATACCACATAACAACGATTATTTATTTTTTCACATGTTGAGAAACTGAGAATAAACAACTAAATGAATGTCTTATATGAAATAAAAAATGTTTTGACTATGGAAAAAATGGCACAATGCTAGTATCCATAAAAGGAAAATTAATAGATAAATTAATTAAATTGATTGAAATGTATGAATACATATTGTATTATCAATAGTTTAATTTTTTTTCTATAATGAATGGGAATTATCAAAATCGTTGTCCTGAGTGGAATGACTCAAAAAGATTTAGAAAAGTGGTATGATTAGTAGTTAAATTACTGATGATGATGATAGTTAAGTGAAATTTGAATAGAATGAGTTTTTGAGAAATTGGATGAGGTATTCATCATAATATATTGAGGAGAATTTTGAATAATCATTGTTTTTATTTACTTGGTTTTAATCATTATTAATTTTGAAGCATATATTAATTTCTCAGTTTGGTGAGGTTCGCTAATGAATTACATAAATATGTTGAATGGATCTGATGGAATATAAAAATTATTTAATTGAAAGATAATATAAATATAAATTACATTATTATGGTGTTAACAAACATGAAAATGTTTCTAAGGATGAGAATGTGATTTTTGGAAAAAAATAGTAAATATGAATATGTAAATATTACGATACTGGTTAACTCTGAAAAGATTAATGACGGTTTAACAAAGCAGTTTATGCAATCATGGATGGATTTACATAATTTTTCTATTTACAAAATATATATGATAATAATTTTAATTATAAAACATGCATTTTTTCTATTAGGATCAATGGTAAATCATTTTAATACTATGTCTCAATATAATACATTATGAATGTTTTTACATGATTGGTATATGAAATATAAGAGATAATTTATGATATATGGGTGGAAATTTTTTTGATGATATTGAGAAATTTAGTTTACATATTCTTTAAGTGATTAGCAATCATGTTGTTTATAAGGATATCAATTTTTGAACGGTTTAGGTTAGACAGATAATGTGGTTTGTGATATTAATGTAATATCATACCATATAAGGATATATGCATATTAGATAAAATATTCTAACCATTTTGATGCGAAGAAGATAGATTGAATGACTTATCATTCTATTTATGGAAATAATGATCATCTAATTCTTCATTATTGAATCCATAAAACTAATTTCAATAAAAATGGGATGTATTGTAAATAGATTAAGGCACAAAAGGGTGTTATTTTTCTTATGAATGTAAATTGAATCAAGTTATTATATATCATTGTGGATATTGTTTAACCTTAGAGATAATTGACATCAAATATAATTTTTATTAGTAATCATTGTGTATCCATGTCCATGATTTAAATTTCAACCTATCTCATCATTTCTAGAATCCAGTATTTAAGTTACATTATGTATCCATTTATATTTCCTGCATTATCTTTTCCAAGTATTTTTTATTATTAATTTTTATTACGTGGGTATCTGTGAATGGAACATTATATTATTAGACCTATTATAAACTAGATGAATTTAATGTGTTAAAATTATTAAAAGGTGGAATAATAAAACATAGTGTGGTTTTTTTATGTAATTTTTCATATTCATTTTTTATCATAAATTTTCTCTATTTTACACAACACATAATACATAATGAGTTATATAAAATAAATAATTCATTATTTTTTTGAATTAAACAAAAGGTTGATATTGTGCCACACCCTAACCTTATATTAGATTGTAGTACATACAACACTACATTTGGCTTGTGTTAAAGATAATTTCATGTTTCAATGATTTATTATGTTATATGTAATGCCAAATATTATATGAGTAGAATATAGTATTAATATTTTAATTAAAATATAATTATAGTAATCACATAACCAATGAAATTGAAGTAACAAAAATATTAATTATGATATGATAAAATGAATATGACAGTCATTTCATTTTATGTTTTATGATATGATGTTTATTAAACCAAACTCATTTTATGGTTAATTATCAAGTGAATGTTTTATCATATTATGTAACAATAATGAATTCATTAATAATGTAATGGGAGAGACCTATGTATACATCCAATACATAGGGTAATGATTTATATCTCAGTAGATAGACATGATTAGAATTGAAAGTGATCTCTCTTTAGTATTGGAATATTTCTGCTAAGATGTTATTGATAATGATCTTTGACAACTATGTTAGACATTATAGAGAACATGTACTATTAAAATGGTTTGGGGTGTTAACCCATTCTAATAAAATGAAAGGGATTAATTTTGGAATGGTGTTGTTCCCCTAGTAGGTATATACCACAAGAGGTTCCCTAATAGATTTTGGTCATGATCTGTCACGAACCAGCCCGGGTCGACCCTGAACCGGTCACCCGAGCCGGTCCGCGGCAAGTCCCGAGGGGCGTTCCCGATCCCCCCGGGATGGCAACAAGTGCCGGGCATTAAGACTTGATCGTTGGGAACGATTTCAGCCCAAAACAAAAGTAAATAGAACAGAATAAATAAACACTAACAGCGGAAAAGAAATAAAAGCCACACAACCACGTACCTCCATGTGACCTCTCAGGTCACCACACAACTAGAGAGCAACCTCGCTCCAACACTTAGCGACTCAAAACAGAAGACCTGCGACTGAAATGGTAAAAGATAGGCGTGAGCACAAAAGTACTCAGTAGGTGAGCCCAACAACAAAACCCAAAGCCCTGCCAGTAAATATAGAATCTACATAATCCAGGTTTGAACTATAATGTATAAAAGTAATTTTTTCATAATGTTTTACTTGAAAATCAAACACGAGACATTACCCTTATTCTTTTCCGAAAGTTAGTTCCATTTCATTAGTTTTAAACTCATTCTGAAAAGCACAGTGTTACATTTTCAAATCTAACCCAAAGCAAGTAAAGCATTTTCATTTGAAAACCATTTTTCTCAAAGTCCAACAGTATAGGCTGTGAAATAAGACTGAAAGAAAACAAGCAGGGAAAACAAGTGCAAGTAAAGGTAAACAGGTAAGGAAAACCAAGTGCAAGTACAAATAAACCAGAAGTTATCAGTAATAACCATGGGTGATCCTGAACATCCCTAGAAAACCCCTGGACGTACTCGGGTTCAGACTACCTGCCGGCATGGTACTCCATAGTCAATAACCAACTGGCCGCCCTAACAGCCAACCAGTGGCACATCCCTCCTGGCCTGTCTGTAACTCCAGGGGGTACTAACCCGTCTAATCAGGGTTAGCAAGCAACCGTCACTCGATAATCTACAAGACTCCCAGGAACCCATAGTAGTTTTTGTAACACTGTGTAAGTGGGAGACCCGCGCACGCGTGACTCATCTCACCGCACTTGCCAACCCCTTACACGGACATCGCTACACGACAACCCTCGAAGGGAAGTCCCCCTGTAGAAATGCCCTCACAAGTACGTATATATATATATAAATATAAGTATAATCACTTCACATTTGTTAAAGTGCCAACCGGGCCGTCATATCATTTACACTTTGAACATCTAACACTAAAACATTTCCAAGGGACATGACATACGCCACACGATTGAAAACCAGAAACGCACTTAGAACATTATTTAAGAAACTCAAATCAGCATCTCAAACCTGAAAGACGTTGGTATCACAAGTAAGAAATCATTTTCCCAGTTCCAAACGCACCCCACTTTTATCAAGAGCCAAACGGGCCTTTAAACACCTTTGAAAGAACAATATTTCTCAAATGAAATCCAGAATTTTAATCATGCATCAAAGGAAAACATTTTTCTTTTTCAACTACCAAGAACCACGCTTAATGTTTCCAAAAATCGAGTTTAAAGGTCACACGGCACTTCCTCTAATCAAGGTTCAAATAAAAACACCATTTTCCATAACCAATACACCTACCATTTTACACACACCAAAACCGCTTCAGAACCCAATTCAACATGATCTTTCGTTAATCAGGAAGAACCATCCAGCAAAACTACCATGGAAGCACACAATTAAATCCAAGAAAACGCTTTTAATGAAACGCTAGAATTAAAACTACTTTTATCATCAGCAGATCACCAAACTATAGATAACTACTTAGTAATACTTTTTAATTTTCTGAAACTTAATAAAAAGTCAAGGAATAAATAAATTCTAAATTTAAAGGCGAGTGCAAAGGGAGACCTACCTCAAGATCCAAACGCGACGGTAAAACGACCCTGGAACCAAGGCGCGATGACACGACGTGTGTCCGAAGCCACGTGACAAAGTCCAACACCCTTGAAACTGAGGCGCGGAGATGGCGGAACCTCGGAAACAAGGCGCAGTGATGACGCTTCCTCGGAAACGCCCTGCGCGGGTCCTAAAACAGTAGACCGTTAAACGGTCTCAACGATATTAATAACAGAATAATATTAATAATATTAACAAAGTGAAAATAATCGCGGTGATAACAATAATCACAATAATAATTATAACAAAACATAATAATAATAATGATGTTATAATAATAAAAATAATAATAAATATAATAGCGCAATGATAATTATAATAATAACAATAATAATAATAATAATAATAACATGATAATAATAAAAATAGTAATATTAACATAATATAATAATAAAAATAACAACATAATATAATAATAATTAAAACAATAATATATTTATAATAATAATAATAATAATAATATTGTATTAATAATAATAACATAATAATAATTTTAATAATGATATAATAATATAAATGATAATATTAACATAATAACAATAATAATAAAATCATATTAACATAATAATAATAATAAAACAATAATAATAATAATATAATAATAATAATATAATTATAATTTTATTAATATGATAAAAATGCTAAGCGTTATATAAGATTTAACACAACAAAAAAACAAAAAAAAAGATAAAAGTAAAAATGAAAACGACATACAGCGGAGGGGGGGTGAGATGCGGAGCAGCGGAGGAGCCGGGACGGCGGCGTGAGGAGGCCGGGACAGGGAGGGCGACGCGGGTTGCGCAGGGGAGGGGAGCGGCCGGACGGAAGGGGAGGCTGGCGGCTGGGCGAAAAGGGCGGGGAGCAGGGGCGGCCGCCGCTGGGGTGAGGCGCGGGACGCCGGACGAGCAGGGGGGGGCGGCGTACACAGGAAGGAGGGAGGGCAGTGCCGGAGAGGGTGGTGCGGGTCGGCCGAACCAGTAGGAGGCCGGAGGTGCGGAGCAAGGCCGGGACGAGGCGAGGCGGAGGTCCGGAGGGGGAGCGGAACGGTGGGCTGTTCGTCGGCGGTCGGTTGGGATGGAGGGGCCAGGAGCAGCGAGGTACCAGACGGCGGGAGCAGGGCTGGGTCGAAGGAGGAGGCGCGGCTTCTGGGTGCGGCGTAGGAGATGGGGAGGTGAGCGGGGAGCCGCGTGGGGGAGAAGAAGAAAACGAAAAAAAAGGAACGGGGAGAGGGAGAAGGGGAGGAAAGGGCTAGGCCGTAGCGCAGGAGCTGGGGAGCGGCCAAAGGGCCGAAGCGGCTGGGCACGGGGTTCGCGCAGAGGGGGAGCGCCGCGGGTAGGAGGAGAGGGGAAAAGGGTGGCGGCTGTAGGGGAGGTAGGCTATGGTTAGGGGTCGTTTTAGGTTTATATATATATATATGTATGATAAAAATAAAAATATTAATAATTATAATAAAACATTATAATAACAATAATAAAAAGTATAATTATAATCAAACCATTTAATAATAATAAAATTTATCATAAAAATAATAATAGAACTTATATTAATAATAATAATAAAACTTTATAAAGATAATAATAATTATAAAATTTACAATAATAATAATAATAACAAACTTAATAAATAAAATAATAATGATAATAAAATAATTTAACAATCCTAATTATATTACTATGAACACAAAGTAGAAGTTAAAATTTAACCGCCGGGCGAACATGTGGTCACCCGGGCCGAACGCACGATCACCGCTAGCGATGCGATGACCGCGCACCGGTGCGAAACCATCAATTACGATTAATCTTCGAAAAATATAAACCGGGTCCAAGAAAAGAGAAAAAATTATGGACGTCCGCGGTCGGGGTGTGACAATTCTCCCCACCACAGACACTTTCTGCCCCCAGAAAGTCACCAGGCCACTAGTCAGACAAAAACCAAGTCTATGACCAAACAGAACTAAAGGAGCGGAAGAAAACTGAGAATCTTGGGGATGACTTTATTCTACACAGGTCACACCTGACCGATCGAAGAGGGAACTAAGGTCCGAGATTGAGGGGAGAACACGAAGGGGTTCTCCCCACCACAAGAACTTAACTAGTGCAGAAAAGATGACCATTTAAATAGAAAACCCCGGGAAGGGGGGGGGGTCGACGCGGGAACTCCCAACCAACTCAAACCAACTCTTATAGCACGATTACTACAACACCTCGGTCAAGACATTGAATCCTCGACTAGAGTCAACAACTTCAACACCAGGGAAAACCCATAGAAAAACACTTAACCAATATCAAATTGGAGACATGATCCACCGAAGTCCACGAAACATAACCACATTTTAAACATAACTAAGACGAGGTCAACCCACACGAGAGTCAAACACACTTTTAAGAAGGACACACGATTTAGAATATCACCTCCACACGACAAGTCTGCTTAGATTATTACAGAACAAATCCATTGTCACTTTTTAGAAAAACAACACATTTACAAAAACCAGACTACTTGGATTATAATAGAACAAGTTCATGATAACCCCATGGTAAAACAATGAACGTACAACAACGTCAAGACTTAACAGCAGAAAAACAAGTACTAGAAGATCTTGATTGTTCCACTGCTAACATAGAACACCAAGCCTGGACCAAGGCTTCACACCCCTGGGGACTCCTGACTGTGCGCGAGCTTCACCCCGAAACTTGTGGCTGGGGCTCTGATGGCTGAAGCATCTTCTACCTCACAGTCAGGCACTGACATTCTCCCATCACAGCTTCCTCTTCAAGCGACGCTTCTTGCAAAACTTCTCCAGATGACACAGACAACCACGGCGATGACACGTCTTTGGAGGGTTGCGACAAGATGGCTTTAAATGCCCAAAACGACCACACTGAAAGCATACCATCGAATGATCTAATGAACTGGAAGCTGGGACCAAAGGGGATAACTCATTGGGGACAGGTATCTCTGGCATATTTTCCACACCAGAGGAGGAACTCTTACGAACAACTGGGGATGCTGAAGCACTAACCACCCGCACACCGGAAACCAACTCAGCCAAGAAAGCTTCCTCCACCAGCTTCTCGAAACAAAGGTCTCTAGAAGGGAGGACTCGCTCCTTGATCTCTGGACGAAGACCCCCAGTGAAAAGGGAGACCTTCATGAGCTCATGCGATGCTACCTCTGGAGAAAAGGGAATCAGTTCCTTGAAATGGCCAACATATGCCTTTACCGTCCGTTGACCTTGCTGAATATGCACAAGCTCTCTATTTTTCTCCAACTTCACTTCCTCAGGTACAAACCATTGGATGAAAACAGTTTTAAAGTCATCCCACGTTATTTTACCTTGCG
Source organism: Viscum album (assembly GCA_963277665.1). Lineage (NCBI taxonomy): Eukaryota > Viridiplantae > Streptophyta > Magnoliopsida > Santalales > Viscaceae > Viscum > Viscum album. The sequence continues at coordinate 1,599,166,869 of OY728133.1, read as the reverse complement.
TTGACGGTGGGGTAACCATCTTCCACTGGTCCAGAGCTGGACCCTCAAACAACTCCATAATTGCACGAACCTTAACATTATCGGGAGTTCCCAATATTCTAAAGACACGTTCCACTTCCTCGAGCCATTCCACTGCCTCTAACGGACCCTGATCACCATGGAGAACAGGCAAAGTCTGAGGAGGACTAAAAACTGGGCATGACATATCCGAATCCTTAAAGACCTTTCTAGGCGACATTTCCTGAGCGACATATAAAACACCAGGCCAAAACCAACATCAAATCGAAGCAACATCAATAAAACGCCTTCATCAAAAACAGTCAGCACAAGGACAAATCAAATACAACACAACCCAAAATAAAATATCCTCTTTAAAAATTCCCTTTTCATTTTTGATTTCAAAACCACCCTTTCTCAAGATCACTTTCCAAAAACCAATCCACTTTCAAACCAAAAACTTTCCAAAACCATTCTCCCTTTAAAACCAGTTTAGAAAACAAATTCAAGCGTTAAATTTCAAACACACCCAGGTAATCTCATGAACCGTTGCACATTTCTTTATCCACATTCCATTCATATGTGCATCAACACACACTTTCCATGCATTCTCACACATGTGCAAACGTTCATAAAGAGGACCTGTGGTTTCACCCCAAACCATTCTGAACCAACTCCAAGCAAACAACAGATTTTTCAAATCAAGAGATTTTAGTTTTAAAACCCATTTTATACATTTAAAATCCTTTAAAAGAAACCAGTCAAATTTTCAAAAACCCTTTTTCATTTCCAACTACGCACTCACACAGACCAAAACGGAAACAACATCCAAATTTGCATCAATCACTGAAATGAGGGACTAGTAGTCACACTCAACCTGGCGACATGGTAGTGGGCCATGTCCCAAGTCAGCGTCGACCACTAGAAGGAATTCAAACCACGTACTCGGACTCCACATGGGTCACTACTCCATGTGAAATCACGACGTAACGTCGGCTTGCCTCCATGTCATCTCTCAATCCAAGACAAACCAGAAAAGACAAGGACACAATTCCCGAACTACCCCTGGTAACTCGAGGATCAGTGCGAGCAAGAGTTCGCGACGCTCTTCCCGCACCTACCCCTCGAGTTCCGACAGTCCTAATCTCCTTCTACCGGACAACCCAAATAGCAAGAACCTCCCTCTGATACCATTTTGTCACGAACCAGCCTGGGTCGACCCTGAACCGGTCACCCGAGCCGGTCCGCGGCAAGTCCCGAGGGGCGTTCCCGATCCCCCCGGGATGGTAACAAGTGCCGGGCATTAAGACTTGATCGTTGGGAACGATTTCAGCCCAAAACAAAAGTAAATAGAACAGAATAAATAAACACTAACAGCGGAAAAGAAATAAAAGCCACACAACCACGTACCTCCATGTGACCTCTCAGGTCACCACCCAACTAGAGAGCAACCTCGCTCCAACACTGAGCGACTCAAAACAGAAGACCTGCGACTGAAATGGTAAAAGATAGGCGTGAGCACAAAAGTACTCAGTAGGTGAGCCCAACAACAAAACCCAAAGCACTGCCAGTAAATATAGAATCTACATAATCCAGGTTTGAACTATAATGTATTAAAGTAATTTTTTTCATAATGTTTTACTTGAAAATCAAACACGAGACATTACCCTTATTATTTTTCGAAAGTTAGTTCCATTTCATTAGTTTTAAACTCATTCTGAAAAGCACAGTGTTACATTTTCAAATCTAACCCAAAGCAAGTAAATCATTTTCATTTGAAAACCATTTTTCTCAAAGTCCAACAGTATAGGCTGTGAAATAAGACGGAAAGAAAACAAGAAGGGAAAACAAGTGCAAGTAAAGGTAAACAGGTAAGGAAAACCAAGTGCAAGTACAAATAAACCAGAAGTTATCAGTAATAACCATGGGTGATCCTGAACATCCCTAGAAAACCCCTGGACGTACTCGGGTTCAGACTACCTGCCGGCATGGTACTCCATAGTCAATAACCAACTGGCCGCCCTAACAGCCAACCAGTGGCACATCCCTCCTGGCCTGTCTGTAACTCCAGGGGGTACTAACCCGTCTAATCAGGGTTAGCAAGCAACCGTCACTCGATAATCTACAAGACGCCCAGGAACCCATAGTAGTTTTTGTAACACTGTGTAAGTGGGAGACCCGCGCACGCGTGACTCATCTCACCGCACTTGCCAACCCCTTACACGGACATCGCTACACGACAACCCTCGAAGGGAAGTCCCCCTGTAGAAATGCCCTCACAAGTACGTATATATATATATATATATAAATATAAGTATAATCACTTCACATTTGTTAAAGTGCCAACCGGGCCGTCATATCATTTACACTTTGAACATCTAACACTAAAACATTTCCAAGGGACATGACATACGCCACACGATTAAAAACCAGAAACGCACTTAGAACATTATTTAAGAAACTCAAATCAGCATCTCAAACCTGAAAGACGTTGGTATCACAAGTAAGAAATCATTTTCCCAGTTCCAAACGCACACCACTTTTATCAAGAGCCAAACGGGCCTTTAAACACCTTTGAAAGAACAATATTTCTCAAATGAAATCCAGAATTTTAATCATGCATCAAAGGAAAACATTTTTCTTTTTCAACTACCAAGAACCACGCTTAATGTTTCCAAAAATCGAGTTTAAAGGTCACACGGCACTTCCTCTAATCAAGGTTCAAATAAAAACACCATTTTCCATAACCAATACACCTACCATTTTACACACACCAAAACCGCTTCAGAACCCAATTCAACATGATCTTTCGTTAATCAGGAAGAACCATCCAGCAAAACTACCATGGAAGCACACAATTAAATCCAAGAAAACGCTTTTAATGAAACGCTAGAATTAAAACAACTTTTATCATCAGCAGATCACCAAACTATAGATAACTACTTAGTAATAATTTTGAATTTTCTGAAACTTAATAAAAAGTCAAGGAATAAATAAATTCTAAATTTAAAGGCGAGTGCAAAGGGAGACCTACCTCATGTTCCAAACGCGACGGTAAAACGACCCTGGAACCAAGGCGCGATGACACGACGTGTGTCCGAAGCCACGTGACAAAGTCCAACACCCTCGAAACTGAGGCGCGGAGATGGCGGAACCTCGGAAACAAGGCGCAGTGATGGCGCTTCCTCGGAAACGCCCTGCGCGGGTCCTAAAACAGTAGACTGTTAAACGGTCTCAACGATATTAATAACAGAATAATATTAATAATATTAACAAAGTGAAAATAATCGCGGTGATAACAATAATCACAATAATAATTATAACAAAACATAATAATAATAATGATGTTATAATAATAAAAATAATAATAAATATAATAACGCAATGATAATTATAATAATAACAATAATAATAATAATAATAATAACATGATAATAATAAAAATAGTAATATTAACATAATATAATAATAAAAATAACAACATAATATAATAATAATTAAAACAATAATATATTTATAATAATAATAATAATAATAATATAGTATTAATAATAATAACATAATAATAATTTTAATAATGATATAATAATATAAATGATAATATTAACATAATAACAATAATAATAAAATCATATTAACATAATAATAATAATAAAACAATAATAATAATAATATAATAATAATAATATAATTATAATTTTATTATTATGATAAAAATGCTAAGCGTTATATAAGATTTAACACAACAAAAAAAACAAAAAAAAGAAGATAAAAGTAAAAATGAAAACGACATACAGCGGAGGGGGGGGGGGGTGAGATGCGGAGCAGCGGAGGAGCCGGGACGGCGGCGTGAGGAGGCCGGGATAGGGAGGGCGACGCGGGTTGCGCAGGGGAGGGGAGCGGCCGGACGGAAGGGGAGGCTGGCGGCTGGGCGAAAAGGGCGGGGAGCAGGGGCGGCCGCCGCTGGGGTGAGGCGCGGGACGCCGGATGAGCAGGGGGGGCGGCGTACGCAGGAAGGAGGGAGGGCAGCGCCGGAGAGGGTGGTGTGGGTCGGCCGAACCAGTAGGAGGCCGGAGGTGCGGAGCAAGGCCGGGACGAGGCGAGGCGGAGGTCCGGAGGGGGAGCGGAACGGTGGGCTGTTCGACGGCGGTCGGTTGGGATGGAGGGGCCGGGAGCAGCGAGGTACCAGACGGCGGGAGCAGGGCTGGGTCGAAGGAGGAGGCGCGACTTCTGGGTGCGGCGTAGGAGATGGGGAGGTGAGCGGGGAGCCGCGTGGGGGAGAAGAAGAAAACTAAAAAAAAGGAACGGGGAGAGGGAGAAGGGGAGGAAAGGGCTAGGCCGTAGCGCAGGAGCTGGGGAGCGGCCAAAGGGCCGAAGCGGCTGGGCACGGGGTTCGCGCAGAGGGGGAGCGCCGCGGGTAGGAGGAGAGGGGAAAAGGGTGGCGACTGTAGGGGAGGTAGGCTAGGGTTAGGGGTCGTTTTAGGTTTATATATATATATATGTATGATAAAAATAATAATATTAATAATTATAATAAAACATTATAATAACAATAATAAAAAGTATAATTATAATCAAACCATTTAATAATAATAAAATTTATCATAAAAATAATAATAGAACTTATATTAATAATAATAATAAAACTTTATAAAGATAATAATAATTATAAAATTTACAATAATAATAATAATAACAAACTTAATAAATGAAATAATAATGATAATAAAATAATTTAACAATCCTAATTATATTACTATGAACACAAAGTAGAAGTTAAAATTTAACCGCCGGGCGAACATGTGGTCACCCGGGCCGAACGCACGATCACCGCTAGCGATGCGATGACCGCGCACCGGTGCGAAACCATCAATTACGATTAATCTTCGAAAAATTTAAACCGGGTCCAAGAAAAGAGAAAAAATTATGGACGTCCGCGGTCGGGGTGTGACATGATCCTTGAATTATAAGGAATGATTTTATTTTCTTATGTGTATGCCCCAAATTCATTGTTTTTTCCAATGATAAACATTCATGGATTATCAAATTGATTCCCTTATTATTCATTAATTTTTAACATCAAATCATTTACCATGATTCAGGTTTATGTTGTGTTATATTTAGCTTATGATATTTCAAAGTGACGCTAGTGTTTTGTCACAACCCACTTTCTTCATGTTGTGGGAAGGGACAACAATGTTCCAAACCCTTCATTTATTAATTTTAAAGAGAGATATTTAACCCTGAGTCACTCCATTAGAATGCCTCTGTGTGGTGACTTCAACAAAGGGAATGAAATCTACCACAAAGTGAAAGACATTACCTTTTATAACGAAAATAGGATCAGGAGATAAGATAATAAAAATAATGAATAAAACCAAACTGTTATATAAGGGAAACAAAAATACAATACATGCATGATTTAAATATAAAATGTCACAAAGGTATGACAAAAACACCAATGTAATGTACCAAAAGTATAGGAAACGTAGCAGAACAACAAATATTTTGATTCCCGAGCTAGTAAAGACCCACATGGTCATCAAGGTCCAACTAGAAACTTGAATGTATTTATAAAAATATATGGTGAGTATTAATGTTTACCTAGTAGGAAAACTAAATCCATTCATGAATAAGTGATGGAATATAATAATTCCCCTATGAGAGAAAAGTAGAACCTCAAAGCACCAACCAAGTAGTACTAACCAGCCAAGCCTCACCAATTCAGACACACCCAATAACACAATTCATTTAAAGTAGTAATATAAGAACATCATAATTTGGGTACACCACAACTATTTTGAATTGTATAGATTCTCATTTATAATATCTATAATATTTATGATACTACTATTCAAAAATGGAATAACACTACAAAAAACTATTCGCAAACACCTGTGCCTTAATCCACACACAAATCCTCCCATAAGACACTTGGTACCAAACAAACCCACATATCCCATTCACAGAAATCTGGGCCACAACAACCATGCCTTATTCTTAAAGACAATATGTCCATTTGTGATGACAGTTGAGAAAGAATCATGGCACACAAACAAATGGTATACTCATCCACAAAGAAAACATCCCCAAAAGATAATGGACATTGGTAAAATGTAGACCATTACATCCTGATCTGATAGGCTCAAGTGGTATGAACCCAGATGCAGGTGCGATGATGGATGTTAGTAACCAGCCATCCACCATCCCACCGTGATGTTGAGAATGAAACCCTCCCACATGAAACCGGGGTGATCACCACATGGTGCTCATCAATGGTGTTGTGCATTTAAAAATACCAAGAATCTACAGTTTATATATATATATATGTAATCATACCACCAAAATAACTTTTGGGTTTCAAGAAAAATGCCAGCCCACACAGGACAACATTTTCTTCTACACATATATACAAAACCAAAAAATATTCCCAGTAATACACATGCCTAAACCTTTTTCATTTAATCAAATTGCATTCTTTATTTAAGGGGTTCACTTTAGTTTATTTTAGCACAACCAAAGGAAACTAAAATCCACATACATACTCCTCAAAATAAGAAAATCCAAACCATATTCTCCATGAAAAAACAACACATATCCACATTAGTGTCCCACATCATAGTCATTTTTGACAGCCACAACATAAACCAAATGTATTCCCGCTGGTTAACACATCATCCATTCCACAATAAAGAAATCTCTCGACCATAGATTCTATGAATCCTCATATAACACCCCATACTCAAATACCATAGCAGGACTCCACCAAACAGAAGCCCCACATCACCAACAAACCCATCCCAATTCAAAGGACCAACCACTTTGTCAACCCCTGTAACCCAAAACCATGCATCACAAAATAGCACAACAAAACCCAAACATGGATCGAACTCAACAAATCACATCACACAAGCACACCATAAATCCGAGAATATTGAGATTTATCAAAAAAGGGTTATTTAATTTCACTTTAAATAACATGGGTGATCACATAATAAGATTGATCTAGGGTAATACGTTTTTTATCTATGTATACATGATTAATAAAATTTCCTCTTATAAAAATTTATCAATGGAATAATGGAAAAAAATATAACACCATCATGAAAAAGAAAATACTCCCAAAGAAGATTATTTTTAGTAGCCATTCGACCACAAAAATATCATCGTCATTAAATATAACAATTAAAACAAACAACAGATCATCAACATCTCCCATGTAACACATTTATCAAATTTAAATATTTTTGTTAAATTTAGATTCATCAGTTCTCACAAAGAATCATTAATACACCACTCAGATGATAGAAAAATATTTGGAGGTAGAAGAATACCTACTTGAAACAAAAGGTGACTAAAACTACTATTTTCTCCAAAATATGTGATCACAAGAATAACATGAAACACCAAGAAGAACTAGAGAAGAGAGGGCTCCATAACAGGTACATGAATATTTTAGAGTTGAAGGGTTTATGAAAACTAATAGGAAAAAAGGAAGAATATAATATGATATATTAGTTTAGGAAAAGTCAATATTGTAAAAATTAGGGAGACGATTTCACAGTTCTTGATAGTGAGAATTTAGTGTGACCATGTGGTTTGGCAATTTCAGGGGTCAAAGATCTTTAAGAATTAAATTAGATTTAATAATTCCATGGAATATTGGAGAGAGGATGTTAAAAACCTCTACCAATTGATAGGTTCTTCATTTAACGAGCCTTTGATATAGAATTGGGTGAATCTAGAAAGCTCATAAAAACATGAAAAACATGAAATTTGGAAAATTGTGATGTACTATTTGGTGTGTCACCATCACGATGAACCTTTACAGTTCGAACATTTTATAATGACACCAAAAAAATTCCATTGTTATGGTTCCCCTATTTTTAGGTGCCACTTTTTATGTGTCCCACAAATTCAGTGTTCCACAAATTCGATGCGCCACAATTTTGGTGTACCACTATCATAGTGCCACCGTTTCTTTTTTCCACTCTCGTGACGCCACCGTTTTGGTGTGACACTATGTTAGTGTGACACAATTATTATGACACCATCTTATTGTGCCACTATCGCTGTGCCACCATCACAGTTCCACATTTATTGCACCACAATTTTAGTTTTCCACTATTTCAATATGCCACTATGATGGAGCCACTATTTTGGTGTGCCCCAATTTGGTGGAACTAGATTTTTTGAACACTCCTGAAACTAACCTCTATGACCACCAACACCACCACATGCACTAGATTTTCATAAAATAATGAGATGGGGAATTTGAGTCATTACATAACATATCTCACAAACAATTCTTTTCCTTGAGAATTAAAAACCAAAATCAAAATAATGTGTTCCAAACAACCCCTCCTAATGATACTTATTAGGGATAAACCACCATGCATTGTTAAAAACTAAGAGATAAATACCAACATCCATGAAAACATTATTGACCACAACATCCCCGAAAAACCATAGAAACAATAAATGTAACACTGTCTAGGAAAATTGTTTAAAGAACTCCATCATCCATGTGAAGAAACTATATTCTCTGGGTGGCATTGACTTGCATGCACAAGTTAAATTATGTATACATTAAGGATTCTTGATTGGGGATCTGGTCCTCCCCTCTCCACAGTTAGAACTATTCATACATATTTTGAGAAAAGGGAAAAAATCATCTCATTGAAAATGTCTTCATGAATAACATCATAAGTAATGAAAAATGAAAAACACTATATCAAATCATAAAAAACATCCATGTACCCGGAATGCAGTTTTTCATCTCGGTCCCAAGTACTCTATTTGATGTCTCACTACCTCCACAACACAAAAACCAAAGGAATGACCGATCCATGAAGAACTCTCACCACATGATCCTCGATTATTAATGGTCTCTCAATGAATGTCAGGTAGTCCTCGATCTCCAACTCTCCCCAGTCAATGACGTGGGAGTCACCGTGTAGATACTAATGAATCTGAGGGACATGGAAGATGTTTTAGATCCTCTCTAACCATACGTGAAATTCAAGTTGATATTCTGAATCACCAACTCGATTATTTTAAATTATTTTTAATCACCCATCATTCTTTATAGAAAAACATATAATCCTTAATAATTTTAATAAATAATGTCTCTATTAATTTTATATTCTTCCCAAATATAATTAACATTTTATTTACTAAATAAGATATAATCTTATCCAAAACAATTCTCATAGTAAGTTCTAGTTCAACATTTCACTTATTGAGGATTGTAGGTCAATTTATAATATCTAATGAGATTTCCTTATTCTTGAATCACTATTGATAGAGATAATAATATCTCAAAATTACAAAAAATTTCACTACAAAAAGTACAATACTATTTTTATAGGGATCATTAATACAAAATTCTATAAGAAATAAAAGGTATTAGTGTGGATAATAAGTGTTATTTTATTATTATCATTCATTATAGTTGTAGTGATTTCATAACAATTAGCATTTTTCAGTTTCATCCATAGGTTTTGTGGTATATATTCATCATTAAACCATATATTAAGGAAGCGATCAATATAATTAAGAAACTACACGATTATATAGAACTTATGTTTGGATTTTGAATTTAGTTGAAAACATTATTAATTCATTTATTGACATTATTTTACACATCACTATAGAATTATTTTTCTCGATAATCTTTTGTCAACAATTAGAACATATTCTTGTTACTTTAAGTCATTCGTCAATTTTTTTCCTTCCAAAATTTTTGTCATGTAGGTGTTTAAAACATTATATTCCCTCCATGTGATATTAATATGGAGATTAAATTAAATTAAAATCTATATTTTTATTATTATCAGAAGAACCATGAGGTTTTCAATTATCAATATCAACATTGATTTTACATCAGATGATTTATTTATAGCTTTATATATCCATTTTATATAATTCCATTTTATAAAATGGATTGAATCCACTAGTTAATTGAATATTTTACGATGGATAATGATTAATCCAAAAACATACCATGAATATCATGAAAAATTTTCACCATTTGTACTAATTGTTTTTCACACATCATCATAATATTATGGTGTTTCTTAAACATTTTTTGATTGTCCAATATGATTGAAGTTATTACTATAGTATATCCTATTAAACTAATCTCATTCCATAGAGTAATGTTTATCCTATTACCTTGAATTTTAAATAATAATCGACCATTGATCTAGTTAACTGTATAAATAAAATGTTGTTAGGCTATTGATTTCATGGTTTATGTACTAGAAAATTGTTATATATTTTCCATCACAATGATCCATTATAAGATAAAATTGGATGAAATGTACCATAAATTGATAGTGGATATTTTTAAAAAAAAAATTCAATCTCATGTTTCTCCCACTTTGTTACATTCATTAAATTAAGACATGTTACCACTAATATTATGAGAACATTAAAAAATTATATTTAAAATAATTACGCAATAAATCCTAATCCATTCGGTTTCCCCTGACAAAGTTTTTTGAATTATATGTAAAAATATTTTTCAATCACTTCCTTCAATATATAACAATTAAATAAAACAGATAATGTTATTATGAGAAAATGTTATGATAGTGAAAATTCATATAATCATTATAAATCCTTCATAGGATGTCTAAATAATGCCACAATATTTTAAATCAATAACAACATAGGTATACCATAATCCATAATTTGTTATAATTTATTAAAACCATTTATAATAGTTCATAAGTAAAATGTGATTTAAAATAAGAATAATCATTAAGAGTATAAAAGTATGTTCACAATAAGGGGACACTCTCTATACTACAAAATAATTTCTGATATACACTCAACCTACTCTTTTAATTTTAAGAAAATACAATGTAAATTTATTGCTTCTAGATAAAAAGTTGCTAATTAATGAACCACATAAAATATCATTCCAAATATTACAAAATATCTCCAGTAATTAGGCTTCTACTCATTTGTTTTCACCAAATTTATCTGACCAAAATCACTAAAGATTGACTAAAACTATCATGTAACATATCTATATTTATATATGTTTCTATAAAATATATAATACAAGTCATATATAAATATAAAATATAATTTAATAATACCCACATGTCGAACATATTAGTTTATTGTATTTGGGTATAAGATACACATTCTTCATGTTGCATTAATGATCTTCAAAATCTTTCATAACGATCTTCTCAAAAATTAATATTCTTGGATATACCCAACATAAAAACATTCTTCATAACATATGGAAATGGAAAAAATTAAATAGTGATATTATATTCATGGTAAATTTAATCATTGTAGAAATTAATGATAAATTAAGCATAAAAAGAGAATAAAGCTATGAGTTATAAATATTGATAAATAAAAGTGATTCCATACAAAACATTGGCCATATTTCAAGGTCATGGTATAAATAATGGAGGTCTAAAAGTCATTAATCTTCATGGAATAGAATAAAATTATGTATTAGAGAATAATAGAGACATTGTAAGGTGGAAAAGAATAAAATTTATAACTCTTTTAACATATATTAATAGAAACATGTTATCTCATTTATGAGAGGACATGATATTTCTCTGTCAAAAAATATTTTGGGTAATAAATTCACTCTAAATATAATATTATGGAAATTAAACCTATTTCCACACAAATATATTATGTATAGAAAATCAGTTAAATGCAAAAAACAAATGCAAATGAGCCTTTGTCCAAGCATAATATCATGGGCGTGAAATCATTTTCACTCCAAAAAATTTTACATCGTGAATTGTTCATCTATACCAAATTCATTATAGGGATATATATTTATTGTTATGACATTCAAATAATATAAATCATATATAATTTTTTCTCAATATCATAAAATGTTCATTATTTTCTAACCCGAAAATATAAAATAGTTTTGATAAACATTAAACGTTTCATCATAGAATAACCTATGAAAAATACACATGTTTACAAATAATTCATGATTTTTAATCATATCCCATCCATGTAAGTAAAGATTTTATATATTTATCACATCCATATATGATTATAAGTTAATTAATGTGTTTTAAAATTATAAATACCATCAAAATAACATTAAATTCATTAATAATTAAAATAATATGTCCACACTGATAATAGTTTTTAACTAAATACATCATAAATATTGTGGAAATCTTATTATATATAATTAATCCTGGATAAATAAAATTTAACTATTAATGAATTGAGAAATCATGAATGTTGTAACATATGTTCTTGTCATATATGTTAAATTATAACATTCCATTTTCACTTTTATAAAAAGTGAAAAAAATCTAAATTGGAAAATGGAATTAAAAATTCATTTAAATATATTTTGTAAAGATAATTTAATCTGTATAAAATATATTAAAACTACCATATAAAAATATATATAATATTCTTGAAATATTTTTAGAAACCATATATATGAGAAAATGGATTTCAGACTAAATAGAGATATAATGTTTGTTATGAAAAAAAATTATTCATTCATCCTAATTAGTTAATAAAGAGTAGAAAATGTATGGAAAAAATCTAATTTCATGAAATAATACTATAATAAGAAAACTAATTATTTTATGGAAAGGAATGTCATAATATATTATCATAATAATCATTATTATAAAGACTACTTGTTAACAAAGAGAGTGTAACATTAAACCCTTACCCCTTCAGTAACATTTGAATAAGAAGACCCCAAAATTAGTAACATGAAATGAAAAATAAAATTTTAGTAAAAAAATAGATTAATGATTCATCATTTCAATGAGGTATAATATCAAACAAAAAATAACCATGTGGTGAATATTTCATATGTCACCTATAAATAAAAGTGAGACTATAAAACACTTGCCTCATGTATCAACATTATTCATACATTATTGAACCTCTGATATTGTTTCATTATAAGTAAATTAAATATACATACTCATTTATATCATACCGTTTTTTATTTTCTTATGATATCTTTTGAAAAAATTATTATCAATTTGTTATTAAAATCATTTTTCAGGATAATAAATGATTCCTTTTTGAAGCATATTTTGGTTCAGATGTCATGGTATCTAATATTTAATCATTGGTAAATGTTTTCCATATTTTATATACTGATATAAATATCATATTTATTATTAATATGTATATTTATATCCATCCACAAATGGTAGAGATTTATAATTGATTTGAACTACTAATGGAGATATTTAGCTTTATGTACGCATGAGAACTGTTATCATTTTTCTATAAGTGAAAAAAATTTAAATAAAAATTCCAATTCACATAATAACAATAATATCATAAATAAACTATAAATTAATCCAATCAATAATGATGAAAATATAATTAATTTGGTGATAAAAAATTAATTACAAAGCTACATGGTTTCAATAAGTCTCACATACGCACAAGCGAGTTTTCCACACTCCATATTTTGGAAACACGGCTGAAAATTATTATTAGATCATCGTAATAATAGATTAGAATACATAAGAAACTAAAATCATTATTTTTTAAAAGATATCATGTAACTATAAGGGGATAATTAAGAAAAAAATTTAAAATTCTTTTATAATAGTTATACATATATATTGAAGACATTTTATTACCCAGTAAACCATGAATGTAAGGTATTTTGGAAGGAAAAGAAGCTCTAATATATTGCCATGGAATAATTAATTGTATAATGGTAGGTATGGTCTGATATTTTTGCCTAAAATGTCATGAATAAGATAGGAGTGGGTGTTTTGTTTTATATGTGAGATGATTCGTAAACATAGAATTATAAAAACAATTTAAAATATAATTGAGACATTCCTATTACAAATGATTCAAAATGACTACATATTAAATGAGATGGAGGAAATTTTTTAAATATTATAATATTGTAATATTTTGAAATATTTTTGTGTAATTTTATTCATTATTTTTCTATGATCTTCTATGGTTCCAATTATTAAAGTAGAATCATGACTCTTGAAAGCCCGAATCTGGTTTCAGGATCTAATTACATTGTAATAAATTTCTAGAAATCATATCCCAAATGATTGAATTGATTAATAGTCTTGTTAAACCAAAAAAATAAATTAGTTTTTAAATAATTATTAACACAATAATTAGGAAAAAAATTTTTTAGGGTAAATATCACGCAATGTTTTTATATTTTTCCTTATGTTTCAGTTGGATAGGAGTCATGGTATTTCTCTCGATGTTTCAAATCTGACAATTTTTATGTTTTGTTGTTTTTATTTTCCTGTTTTTTTCCCATAGGATGATCCGTAGTTTATTCATGAAAATTTGGGAGAACATGTAGGATTTTTGGCATGTAAATAGAATTTGCACATTTGGAGCATGGTTTTGTAAACCAAGCAGCCACACCCAGGTAACCATGCAGTTGTTTCTAGATTCAGATAAAATAGACCACATGTTTGGTGCATGGGTTTGTAAACCGAGTGACTGAACCTAGTATATTGTGTAATGGTTGGTGGTTTTAGTCACATAATTCAATGTGGTTTTCATATGGTAGATGAAAATCTGTTGGTTGGTTATGCAGTATAACTTCTCTTAAGGGTAGGCTACCACAAAGTCTGTGAATAGTTTTTTAAACTATGCGACCATGACATGCATGTTTCATAGATCTAAAAGTTCATGAAATTTCAACTTTATCTCTTTTCATTTTAATCTTAAAACTCATTTTCCTCCAATATACTAGTTCCAGAAACCTAATTGGCTATTTCCCTTATTCTAAAATCCTCTCTTCCTTTAATATAAAGTATATCAAAAAATTATTCTAAGGATAATGATAGATCATCATGGAAAACTATCTTATCTCATATCCCTCTTCCTCTTTCATTCCTTTTCTATTATATTATTATACAATAATGGTAATATTGACCTATGGTATTGGATTACCTTGATTTATTTGGAGGGATTCATATGATTGTTGTTCATCTTCATTGTTGTTTTATTTTGGAACCCTTGTTAGTTGATTTTAGGGGTGCGTTGTTGATGCGCCATGGATTTGAGGTAGGATTCTTAAGAACTTGCAAATTTAAATTTTGAAATTAATTTGTTTCATACTTTTAATAACACATTTAATTATTTATTACTAATATGTGATCCTTGAAATTTTTATTTTGGAATTATAAGGGGAGATTTTATCTTTTATTAATGTTAGATAGACATGTTTTGTAAAATGTTACTCATTATTTGTTTGGTTATATGTTTGATTGGATTTGGAATCTGTTATGTGACATCTAAATCATGGTTATGTATTTTGAGTATATTTTTGATATGTAAGTTCTATGTATTGGTTTCCAAAGTGGTTTTGGTTTTACAACGGTTGTTATTGGATTTCAATGTTATTTTTCATGTGGTGATGCATAATGTCTAATTTATTATTTATATAGATATTGATATAGATTGAATAAGTGATGTGAATGATTCAAAAAGAGTTTTTCGAATGAATTTAAAATGTAAAATGGTTGATGGTTTTGTTTAAATTGCATAAAAAACCATTAGGGAATTATTTTGAATATTATTTGAGTTTTTATTATGAAATCCTCCATTAGATGTTTATTATTCCTTGTTTATATTTAATGAATGCAATGTCCTCTCAATAGAATAATTTTGATCTATTGTGAAAATTGGATATCTTTAGTATGGACTCTAGGAGTACAGTTTCTTCTATGGAATGTGAATCAATCATTAGGGTTACTCGAGGTTAGCCATGTTATTGAATTATGCATTTGATTCAATTCTAGGTTGTAATCTCTTAGGTCACCCCCATTATACATGAGATATGGGAACAAGGCATAATGAATGATTTTTTTAAGAATGATAACTACATTGGATTTATTATGTTGTAAATGGGGGCCAATTGTCGTTGGGTATACTAGGATTGTTACTATGGTATTTTTCCTAGAGTTTGTCATGAGTTTTGATGGATTAGAATATTTATAGTGCTTTGATTTAATTAGGCATGGAATGATACTGGAGATTAGTACAAAGTATTTTTATGGTATTGATTATTTATTATATTTTATGTTAACCCATTTTTATTGGAACTTAGCTGATGTGATGATGATTGAGTTACTTTGATACCTATATGTTTTGAATTTCAATTACCATTAATATGGGACTATTATAGTTCTATCTAATTTTTTGGTCCATTGAAAGTGATGATGTTCTTAAATATTATTTAGAAGAAAAATTAATCTTAATTTTTTATATATCCTATTTCACTTATTTGAAATGAATGCATACATTTTCCCTAATAACGACAATGTGTAACTAATAAAAGTAACCATGTTTCAGAATGATATAGGGTAATGGACCATAGTTTTTTTCAAGTAAAAAGTCTTAAAAAATATTATATATATTTTATTTCAAACATGAAGATAATGTTTTTTATATTTTAATGTAAGTGAATTTGGAATAGAATATCAGGCTATCCAACAAACTTTTAATACTCACACATATTTTTACTTTCTGTTATTTTAGTCATTAGTGTTCGATTTATCTTGTGTTTGATCATCCAGGTCGTTGAATGATATTTTAATTAGAGGTTTACCCCCAAGGACACATGGAGAGCACATAGTCATCTTGTTTAGTTTGTTTTGTTATACCATATTTCAAAATTTTCCCATATGTAAAAGAAGATATTTTTTTAGATGTATTGGGTTATTGGGAATCATCCTACTAATCTCTAGGATTAATTATTTTTTGTGAAATAATTCCATTAATTTAATTTACTGATTCATAGCCATATTTTTATTTTCATGGGGATCTGGAATAGCTTTCTGGCCATGTTTCGGATCATCTCGATTTACAGGTTCGGGGTTAACCCATGTGGGATCATGAAAAAATGGTATCAAAATAGTTGTGATCATCAAGTGACATTGGTTTTAGGAGAACCCTTTGATACATAGGGATGTCAAGGTATATATAGTAGGATATTTGAGAAATGATATTTAGTAACTAGATGGATTTTCTAAACCATTTCTCATTCAGATCTTCAGGTTTTAATAGGATGTCTTGTATTCATTGTTTCATTTGTTGTTGTTGATTGTTTGGTGTTTGGGATATAAAAATGGAGTTTGTAGAGTTGTCTATGTAGGCTCCCTGGGCATAAAAATCCATTTGGATTTGAGTCCATAGTTCTAGAAAGATCACTATAATAGTAGTGCATTTGGAATATAGCCACCAACTATATGGTGAACTCACACATCAACACTAATTTTTCCCGTGTTATTTATCTTATATCCTCTTTGATTTCTGAAATTTTTATTGAACACCCTATTATTATAATTTTAAAAATAGGGTTTTAGTGATAATTGTTGTATTTTTGAATGTGTGGAAAAATTATTTTCTGAGTCAATATTAAAGATGACATTAGAAAAACTTATTTTCATAAAATAACCTCATTGCAAAAAATGGAAATGATTTTACATGATTGTACTTTTTAATCAAAAAATGGGATTTATAGAAAACCTTTATTTGATAGACGATTAATTTTTTTGATTTTTTTTTAAATTAAATGGAGAGGATATTGAATCTAATGGATTTGGGTATAATGAGACATGTTGAGATTCTAGAAATTTTTTTTAATTAAACAAAAATGGATTTTGATGGAAATTAATAGTATTTCGTTTTAATGATTATGAAAATAATTTTATGTTGGGAATCTAAATATTTTCTATGACTTGGTGGTTATATATTTTTGGATGGTATTATTAATTTTTTAATAATGTAAAATGAATTTTTTGTGTAAAATCAAGTATGTTTTTTTTTAGTTTTTTATGTTCTCATGGGTGGTCACATGCATGGTTTTATATGAAAGTGTTGATGGGTGTCCGGAAAGTAATGGTTGATGGGTTCCTAGGGTGAAATGTAAATTTTCATGTGTTTGAGAGTAAAATAGATATAGATGTATGTTGTTTAACCCATAATCCATGTTTTAAAATAGAATGGATTTTAAAAGGAATTTTTTTATGCTGATAATATCTTGTTTTCCTACATTAAAAATTTTCACCTATAATGTTCTTACACAAGGGGATTTTTTTAAATTAATTGAACTTCATTTAAAATATTTATTTTAGTTTTCCCTTCAATTTTCCACATAGATTATCGATGGGTGATTATCGGGAAACTACGTGTGATTCCCTTTTTGAGGGATTTCCAGTTGATCAATCTAAGGCTTTTGTTCTTGGTCTTCAAAAGATAAATTCATTATTATTTTATGGGAATAAAAATCCACTCAAAGTGGTTCAGTATGATTGAGAAATCAAAATTAAATTTTTCCTCATTGAGATCCAAATTTGTTGAAGAATATGATTTCATATTTCATGATTGATGATTCACACTAGATGTGGTGGATGTCAGTATCCTGGAAGAAGCCTAATAAAGATCATACATCAGATTTATTCAAGGGATTATTCATCAATAATTATTTTTATAATAAATAAATGATAACAAAAGATAAGGAAATGTGTTCTTTTCACCAATGTCATGGATTAGTGTTGATGTATTTTCTTTGCTTTAGGGACTTTGTTCATTTCCGTCGGTTACATGTTTTAGAAAATCGTATAAAGACTTTCAATTTCAAGTTTGGGATTCGTCCAATCAATAGACAAAGGATTCAATTCTTACACTAAACTGGTTCAATGATGAGGTGATAAATTTTATTATTGTTGATTCCAGGAATGACGGAGTTCATGTAATCATCACAACTAATTAAATACCCTAAGGAATTGGTTGGAATCCCAACAATGAGATTGGAATGAGGCATAAAGAAATTAGTGGTTGTCAGGGAATTAAAAGGCCTCAGGATATTTCAACAACATCTTATGGGCATGTTATCCTAGTATTTTAATTGAGTTTCAATATGGGACATAAATTGAAATTGTTTCCATGTGATCAAAGACCCTTCCATGAGAGTTTACGCTTAGTTCACATGCAAAATTTGTTTTGGGGTGTCGCTAGAAATATTAATTTAACCAATTCATTGAAATGATTTGTTGATTAATAATCATTAAACATTTACTTTTTAATTGTACATATATTTTTATGAGTTATTTTTTTTATGTTGTTCTAGTCATGACTTCTTATATTCAAAATGTAAGGGAATGTTTTAAGTCTTATAATGAACTCATGTTTTTAATGTATGTGTGGTTTTCATTTCAGAATATCTGGTGTTTTTTTATATCTAATCAGATTGTGCATGTCATTTGTTGGGGATATCAATTCCTAACTCTGATTTAGTAGATACTAAAAGCATCATGGATCCACCCAAAGGCATTAGAGTGATGATGGAAAATAGTTAGTAATTCTAGGGGTGTTGATTCATTGGATATCTTTCAGTTGTGGTTTTGGTGTTCAAATAATTACCCCCCTTCCCACCCCTCCTATTCTGGTTGGAGTTATTGGTCCATATGGGTATGTTATCATGATTGTATAATCTTATTATTTATTAATGGTGGTGGTACCCACCATGGGTCACATTTAAATTATTCTATGGGAAATGAGATCATTGTAGTTTAAAATGGTGGTGTGTCATTTTATGTCTTCCCATATTGGTGATCTATTATGCTTTTCTTTAGTTATTAAACTAGGTGAGGTGGCCTCCTTTTAATGTATTTTTATTTCAGTGTTTCTATGGATGTGGGTAGAAATTTTGTTTTTATGTTTTCTCAGTGATCATTTTTTCAGGCATGGTTACAAAGTTTGTGTCTATAATATCCCATTGATTCATGGTAATTCGTTCTTGATTTTCGGTCTATTTTGGGAACATGCATATGTTCTATAGGTAGGGTATGAGATGTCCATTGATAAATTGTATGGATACTGTGGTTGTGGATTCCTTAGTCATTAATCAATCAACTATATTTTTTTTGGCTATTTGGGGTGGATGGTGATATTGGTGGGGGATTTGTAACACACGTTTTTTCAGGTTATGATCCCTAGAATTGGAAATCCTCAACTTTCTCTCAAATTTCCATTTCTTGTGAGGACTATATTATAATTTCTTTATTTGTCTCTCTCTTTCCACATGGTTAGTCCTCATATAGTTTGGGAGTATTTGGGAAAAAAAATTATTTTTAGTTTGGATCTAGGTTTGAAATAGTTGATGCATGGTTTTTTAAGAATTTTAGTAAAACCAAAGTAACTCTTCAATAGATATTTGTTTTGGAGAGAACCTACAACATGATTGGAACCTGGGTTAGTAAACTATACATCCAAACCCATGTAAATATGTGGTGGGTGGTGGTTTTGGAAAGAAAAAATCACATAGTGTATTCATGGTATATAAAAGCATGTGAGCTATTCATTTTGTTGATATTATCTCGGGTAAGTGCTACCATATAGTTGGTAAATAAATTTTAATTATGTGTGATTTTCCAAGATATAAAAATTCACGAATCTCTATCTTTTCCCTCATACAATTTAAAATCAAAAACACATCATCCTCCCATATCCTGGTTCATTTTTCCCTAATGGGATCCCCCCTTTCTCTTTAAGCCTCTCTCCCTCTCATATGATTTAGATCTAAAGATTTATCATGGGTTTCCAAGAGATCATCATGGTAAACCATCTTATATCTTCGCCCACTTCCATGTTCATTCATTTTCCCTTAGATTCCTTTCCACTTATGGTAAGGTTGACCTAGGGTTTTTGTTTCACTAGATATTTTTGGGGTTTCATTTCTCTACGGTTCCTGTTCAAATATCGTTGAATTTGGAACATTCATTTATTGAATTATGGGGGTGTGTCGTTGAAGTTTCATGAATTTTATATAGGATTTACATGCCTTTTGCATTTAAATTTATGTTTCAATTGTTTCAATCCATTATCCCGGCTTTTAATTATTAATAATTTAAATATTAAACTAAAAATATTTTTATTGTGTTAACAGATATTTGTTCCATGATATACATTAAATAAAAATGTTTTGTTAAACGTTTCACATGATGTGTTAAATTAAATGACCTACTACCATTATCATTTGTCATGATACATTTAAATCATAATTAGTCGTTTGAATAAATTTTTTATTATAAAAATAATTTTTTGGGTTCATTGTTTATGTTTACAAAATTGTTTTTGTTTAAAAATATAATATATATTTTTTTAATGTTGTATGGCACTTGATGATGGATAATGGAATGTTTTTAATTTTTATAGAAATTTATTTTTCTCTATATTTTTATGGGAATGTTAAAAATAATTAACTGACTTTGAAATGGGAAATGGTTGATGGGTTTGTGGAAAATTCATAATGTCGAATTTGTAAAATTATTAAAATGGTTAGAGTTTGTTTTATAAAAATATCCATATGATGAATCACATGCCTTATGATGATTAATTGATGGAGTGTTTTCACTAAGTAATCATTTTTATGAATAATGATATTTGGATATATGTAGTGAACACTCCTTGAGTTAATTTTGTACTATGTAATGTGAATGGATCATTAGGGTGGCTCGAGGTGAGGCATGTTGTTGAATTATTATTATTATATATTCATGTGATTGTATTCTCAGTTAGCATCAGTTTTATCACCACCGTTACCCAAGATACGTTAGAAACTAGCATAGTGATAGAATGTTTTGAGAAAAATTAATCCAATGTCTAAATTATAGACATGATAGTGGCCCATGGTAGGTTTATATATTTGGATTATTACTATGGTATTTTCCACTCATTCTATCATGTGTTATAGGGGATGTAATTATTTAAGGAGAATTGATTTCATCCTATTTGGAATTCTACTGTGGATGGGTCTCTTGTATTAGAATGTTCGAAATTATTCATGATCTCCTAAGTTCACCAATGTCTATTACCACATATTTTATGAAATGATGACTTATATGGTTGGTTACTCATGTGTGTTAAATTTCTATTTCTTTAATAATCTTTCTATTATAATTCCTTCTTGTGAGGAGTTTTCTATGAATGTGATTAATTGCATTTAATGTTTAATAAAAATAGAATTTAAGGTAAAATTTTTTATACACTCTAGTTATGTTTTAAAATGAATTCATCTATTTCCCTTACCAAATTTTAATTTATCAGTAAGGAAAATGAACATGGTTATAAATGCATTATGTAAGTAAACCATATATTTCATTCATGTAAAATGTGTCTAAATGATTAAATTTATATATAGAATTTCAAACATGGTGTTGATGTTTCTTTATTTTAATGTATGTTCATTGTGAATAAACTATTGAGCTATAAAAAATAGTTATAATAATAACACCTATAGTTTTTTTACATTGGGGTAGGATTCCATTTTAGTTCTCTCGTTGAGGGAGATAGTTGATCTTTATGTTGTATAGTGGCATGTGGGGTCACATTGTGACTGGGTAGTCATATTTTTCTATAGGTTTTGTTGTATAGTTTTTGTAAATTTTATCTATGCATAAAAACATATTTTGGATAAATTTATGTGTATTTGGATGTTAATGTTCATTCAAATATTTTGATTATTAATTTATTGTTAGGAGAAACCATTGCATTATTGTTCTCAGTTTATTCAAGACAATAATTTCTAATACATGGGGATAGAGAAAGCGCTTTGGTCCAGGTCATAGATCAACCAAGGTGACTGGTTTGAGGTTGACTGAGATCTATTTTTGACAATATCATTATACCATCTACTGTATCCTTACATAACATTCTCTATACACATCAACAAATCCTATGTAATATAAACATAGTGAGGGTTATAAAAATTTATTACTATGTGTAAAGTAATGTTTAATTAATAATGAATTTATGGGAATAATGATTATGCCATGGTATATAACTGAACCCACATAGAATTTAATCATCAAAGTATGAAAGAAGTGTATAAACAATATTGAAATGAAGGAAGTAGAAACACATTCCATTCAATAAATAAATTAATAATGATATGAATTGATATACTTTTTCATCATCAAAATATGAAACATAATAAATGTTTAATCAAAATGAATTTGATTCATAAAATATTGGATGGAATGTGTCAAGATCATGATCCACAATTTTATAATGTTATATACTTGAGATAGAGAATGTATGTGGGAAGAAACAATCTATTCATCTTTGAAATAAACTCGAAGGAATTTTCACCACATAATTTTATCTCATTAGAGTAATGATTCCTCAAGGGTATATATGATGACTAGGACCCACTAATTAATTCATGTCCAATGCATTCATCACATATCAAATAATTAATATAATTGAAAAAATGTTCTGTATAAAATGTATATTATTAATTAAAGGATACATTTTTTTGAATTTTTTTGAAATTAATAAATTAACATGCAATGTATATCCAAAATTAAAATGTTATATGGTTCAAGTAATAATCATACCCATGAAAAAATGATATAGGAGAATTTCAATGTCAAATAATGATATGAAATAGAATATTTTAGGGGAGACTAAAATGTATCAAAGATATGAATTTCAATATTAACAGATGAAAATTGAATCCAAAACCCCACAAATGAGAAATACAGATGGTATAAATACAATATACAACACTGAATTAAAAATATCAGGTTTTTATAAATTAAGATAAATAATAAAAAAGTTATTTAAACGATATTCTTGGAGAAAATATACAATTTATTTGAAAACCCATTTAAAATACAAAAGGGTAAAAATATATTTAGTAAACAATTTTTGAATGGCTAATTTTTTTTTAGGGTTTTTAAAAAATAAAATCGTTTTTGAAGAAAAATGTGTCTCTGACTATATATATAATTGAAGATGTGTTTTCAGAAAAAAGATTTCTAACAATCATTTGAGATCCAAAGAGATTTAAAACGTTAAAAATACTTAAAAAGTTCATGAATAACTTGTGGATATGAAACATAATGGTTTTTTGTATCAATGGTAATATAAAATTCATTAAATTAAATTAAATATCATTAATATTATCCTTGAGTAAAATTATATTTACACTTTCTAGAGTGTCTAAACCCACTGTGAGAAATTTTATATCATAATTCTCATGAATGAAAAATTTAAATAAAATATTTAAATACCATGAATATTAATGGATTAAGGGAATAATTTATCAATACAGGATGTAGATAGGTCATAACATATGTATGCAGTGAATATGACATTTATCTCAATATTGTGAAATGTGAGATAAAAATTTCTTATTAAGTCTGAATTTTCTCATCAATTATTATATAACATATTA
Organism: Viscum album; assembly: GCA_963277665.1. Taxonomy (NCBI): domain Eukaryota; kingdom Viridiplantae; phylum Streptophyta; class Magnoliopsida; order Santalales; family Viscaceae; genus Viscum; species Viscum album. Next base: position 1,599,142,640 of record OY728133.1, on the reverse strand, counting down.
ATGATAACATATTAATTACATAATTTATTCATGACATTTATCTTGTTTACCAAAAATATTTTTTCACTTATTACCATGTTTTATATGACTACTTAAAAAATTATTTTTACTTATGGTGTTTTGACTGAAATTAGTTTATGCATCAGAAACAACACTAGTAGGTCAACTATGGTCAAAAGGGACATTATATAACATCTATAGAATTATAATCCCGATATAATTTTCATAGTTAAAGATCTATTACACTTTTAAACCATTCATTAAAAATGAATATGAAAAATGAACTAATGGTATGATCATATAGATGGTATTAATAAGGAAAATGATATTTATTATATTTCTAGATATGATATTATGTCATTAATGTGATATAATTGTTTTTTATGAAACATTATTTTAATTGAAATGCCCATTTATTAATTCCATATATTGTATGATTGAATCACATCACTTTTAGGACCCGGAAAAAGAAAATTCCACTAACGATGTTATCATATATATAAAAAATGGAAAAATTATTACATTTTTTGTATAAAAATTACTGACGAAAACAAGACTTTTAAAAAAATTATATAAATAATTGTTTCCATCATAAATACACCAATGAGAGGTCATAATGAATGAACTAACAATCATCATTTTGTGTGTTGGTAGTTTATCGTACAAATAAATAGTATGATCGTTACCCAATAGGTGGAATTATGTGTATGTGTAAGATGATCCATTTACAAAATTATCATATCAATTTATATATTATATTATTTTTTTATTTAATAATTCAATAAAAAAATGTATGAGTAGATAATGGAAATAAAACTAACGTGCATGACGAAATATGTTTCCAATTCATCTGGTAACTCTTTTTAAATTGCACCAACTACCTTCCATGCAAGGATTTATGAAAAGAGAGAGGATTTATGATTAATGATGGATTTTTTAGGATACATTATGGTAGATAATGGTTTATTTGATTCTTCTATAGATTTTTTTGAATGTTAAAGGGGTGAGTTTATTTTTATAGCGTAGGAGGAGTCGCACTAATGTAAATTTTTTAAAAGTGATTTCCACCCATTTTTTTAATTTATAATTAGTCTAATAAAAAAAATGTACAGAAAATGTATTATAGGGTCAAAATATTACTATATTATGAATTTTTTATAAATATGTAGGTCATTTGGGACCATAATATTGTGGTTTAGTAGTTTGTTAAACTTATTTGTCTCTTAAACGTTGTAAATAATTATAATTGATTTTACTACTATTTTTGTGAAAATAAAAAGTTGAAATTATTTGAAATGATAGATGATTATAATTATAAATATTGAATCCATTTTTATATATCCCAATCATATATGAGTTAGACATAAATATAAATTTAATCATACTGATAGACAACAATGCAAATATTAAATGTAAAAATATTGAATATATGTATAAGTTTTTATATTAAATATCAAATTGTAATTGATTAAAATGGCCTAAATGTGAGTAATAGTTTATTAATTAATCTAATTAATCATTAATAGAAGATTAAAAGAAAATTTATCCTTTTATGAATATAATACCAATAACTAGTTTTGAATTAAATTTCATTATATTCAATTATTCATTAAAAGATGAAACATCATAAGAAATACAAAACATTGATGTTAGTAAAATTTTTAGATTAAAATATCAATGATTTATTTTTATTTTATGTATAATAATTTAAAAAAAATGGATTTCAATTATTTTCCCCATTAAATGGCCATAAAAGTGAATTTATTAATATATTGGTTTATATTTGTAATATTAGGATTGTTCTTATCTTATTTCTTTCAAATATATTATATGAATATAAAAAATATTATATATAATAAATAACCTATATGTTAAATTAATATCATTCACTTTTTTTAATTAATTTAATTTTTTTCATAAAATAGCTTTGTGCACATAAAAATAGCGTTCAATAAAAACAATCCATTTATATTCAATTGGTTCTTATATTATAATTTCTAGTTATTTTATATCCAAATAATTTATATTATATTTGATTAACCCATATAATTTTATAAGATAGTTAATAATATTCATTACTTCTGATTTAATGGCCATGTTATTTATTATCATAATATTTTAGTAACATATTTTTCTTTTGTAAAACATGGGCTAATATGTGAAAAAATTCATCAAAGGAACCCATTATTGTGTGCTACACACACTTACATAGTATCATGTCATTTGAAAAAGATATAAAAGATTTAATTTGTTTGATATATTAATATATTTTATTGTCTTAGGGTATCTTTTCCCCTTAAGTTCCTTCTGTTTCATGTTATACACACTTTCAAATACAATGTTGATATGGTAAATTTTTAGTGTGGTACATTTTCCCCAAATTAATTAAATTCGTTACTCATAATTGAATCTATATTGTGGTTAAATATTAATTTATATTTCATTTATTTAAAATATCATATCACGAGAAGGGTTTTTAAAAAATCCTATAGAAATAAGAGAATGGGATTTAAAAAGTTCACATGTAGTGACATATTACTATGTCGCTATGTAGATGATCATTAGTAGCATGTAATGAAATATTCATGGGGAAAAAAGAATATATACAAATAGGTAGTGATTTATTTCATAAATAAAAATATAGTTAATCATAAATTCAATTTTAACGGCATAAAATCATTAAATTGGAGAGGATTTAAAACAAAATAAGTTCAAAAACATTAATATATTAACACAAAAATTTTATATACATCAGTTTCATAAAGATGAGTAATTCTTTCTCTACCTACGAATAAAAGGATATATAAATACATGAAATATTTCTATAAACTAAATTTAATCCTTTGGTTTTTCTTTGATCAATTACCAATTCATCCATTACATACTGAAATGTAAATCAAAAAATTATCATGGATGCCTGAAGCACTAAAATTTACTTCTAAGTGATCATAAAGCCTATAAAAAAGTGAAAAGTATTCCCATATGTCACTAACTATTATACAAACCCATTATGTTGGAAAAATTATTTTCTCATAAAAACATGTAACACTAATTGATCATCATTAATAATTATTCATCATATTTTTTAAGTAACAACAATGAGAAATTAACAAGGACATTGCATATTTTATTGCTCATCATTAAAACATTATCATCTTTTGGTCAAGCGTTCATGTACCAAGGACAACCGTTATTTGATGGGTTTTTACCCATCATAAATGTTGTCATATTACGAAACCACACTAATATAGTTTCCAAAAATATATATAATGAAAATCATTGTAATAAGGTTAATGTATAAATACTCTTTTTAAAAAAAAATTCAATACAACCCAAATACATTACTACTTCATCCATTTGTCTACATATGGGTCATTACATTGTCTAGGATTTCTCCACTACAACAGAGATTTTACTTAAACAAATATGAATAGTGTGAGCATTAATTATCATATTGAAGAAAACATATAATCATTTGGATTATGTTATCTAATGTTTTCCATCATAAATCATGTTCCCATGTTTGGTACAAAACATACTCTAATAACAATTGTAGTGACCTAACCCCAAAATTACATGATATGGTGTCATGGTACCATTAAACTGGTATAAGATACAATTAAATATCATCCCAGAGAAACAAACAGTTTATTAGTATTATTATATCATTTTCATAAATTAATTTTGAATTACTAATTAATATAGTAATTACAACATAATGTTTTTGAGAATAACATTATTCTGTATAGTGTATAATTACGTATCCTTCTTAGTAAACATCATGGATTCCTGGAGAAAGGAAATAAAAAAAGGCTGATATAAATTTCCCAGACAGGGTACATTACTATCTATGAAATAATGAATCAATAAGAATAGTAATTATGGAATGGTAAATAATATAACCCACATACCATTTAATCAACATACAATGAATGTTGTTCACAATAAATATGAAAAATGTAATAAACCGAATCACATTCAATTCAATCAATTGACTGATAATGAAACAAATCCCAATAATTTTTAATACAGAAAATATTTTGGATAATAAATACTGAAAAAATGAAGTCAATGGTTAATTGATTGGATGTTTGGTATCATTAACATGAACCACTATAATGTCAACATTTATCCTCAAGATACTTAATGTACACTAGTTGAATCCAATCTATTATTCATGAAAACAAATGAGAAGTGTTTTTCACACAATAAATTTGAATCATGAGACTACTGATGCATCGAGTGATTATATAAAGTATTGGATCCACCCATCCCTTCATTTCAAAATTAATCCTCACATATTGAACAATAAATTTATATCAAATACTATATTAATTATTAAATATATATATTAAATAAATGATTCATGCTTATCAATATCCCAAAAAAATTTAATAAATTTAAATATAAAAACCATATAAAATGTGGAATAGGATTTATGAAATAATCATATATATGAAGTATGATTTGAATGTTTAAGGGAAATGAAATATCAAATAAAATATCAAATGAATATAGGAAATCAAGTATGATTTGAGTAATAATGAAGTGTTTATTGGGAGAAAAGTGATATTATAAATAGATATTTTAGAATTTTTCTTTTGAAATATATTCTATTATTTTAAAAAACATTATAATTTAAATTAACTTTTGAAATAATTTTATAAAAAATATATATTGTTCATGAAAAGGATTCATCAAGTAAACGACTACACGTAATTTCATACATGTCGTATGAGTTAAATAGTTTTAAATTTTTCAGGGTAAAATTGTTAGAATCATGACTTATTTATAAATAGATAAGATTATGACTTTTAAATAATTGTTAAAAATGGTAAAAATAACAGAAATTAATAATTTGTAATGTTAAAACTCATTTTTTAAACACATTTAGAAATCAAGGTTTTAGAAAAAAATATGTTCTTTCGACTAAAGAGAGAAATAATGTTGGGATGTCATAAAAAAAATTTACCACTGAGAGGAAAATGGTACTAATAATTGAAGAAGCTCATAAATAACCATAAGAATTTGAAATGAAAGGGTTTATAGATCATTGGTCATATAATTTTCTTTAGTGGTAATGCAATATTTCTTAAATTATTCTTGAGGAAAATAATCATTAAAAATTCCCAAATTTCCCAAACGACATCGAAAACATTTTAAATTACAAGCCTCATGTAGGAATGATATTAAATGAATGTTTTAAATAACATTAATATTAAATTATTAAAGATATAATATCTTATATTGGTTTTTTGATACACTAAAATAGAAGTATGCAGTGAATATTGCAATTTTCTTTGATATGTAAGAAGTGAGATTAAATTCATTACAATGTGTCAAACTTTTCTATCGTTTCTATATATTACTAAATATTCAAAATATGATAATTATTAACATGAATTATAATCATCTTTATATATTTCATTAATCATTTTTTACATATTACCATGTTGTATTCAACTACTTAAACAACTATGTCTATGTCAGTTTGTTTGACCAAATACAGTTTATAATTCAAAATAAAATCATTTTTCAGTAATCTATGTCCATGTGGGTCGTTAAATAATGTTTACAAAATAATATATATTATTTTATTTTCAAAATTATAGGTCAATTATTCTTATATACTTGTCAATAAATATTTTAATGAGAAATGAACCAATGGTACAATCATGGAGATAGATTCATGTACAAACACATTAGTAACATTGCCATTATTCAATGATCATTACAGAAAAAATATTAGTAACATTAATATTTACAGAATTATAATTATTCCACCCATACCATATTATTTAATCAGATATACATATACTTATAATTTATGTGATATAAAATGATTAACCTCCTGTCGAGGAGGTGGTAGTCTACAAGTCCACGATTGACATTATCATTTTTCAGTGTGTGAAAGGGTAATAAATAATATGTTATATATTATATAACCAATTAAATATATATTTCATCAATATATATAAATATAGCATATCACATTATTTCAATTAAAACATTTTTTTATACATTCTATGTATCGTTGGACCGAATCACATCAGTTTTAGGAGGTGGCAGTCCACGATTCGAAAAACAATATTATCATATTTATATAAAATGGAATGCATAAATGATGGTTACATATAAAAATAAAAAACAATAAAGAAATTATAAATATAATATGAATCATATAAAAGATGTTTTTCAATTTTAATTACCACCATGATAGTTGGTAATTGAATAACAAACAATTATTGTTTCATGAGGCAATAGTTGATCGTAGACATAAATGGTAAGCTCATGAACAATTAGATGGTTGTGACTATTAGATTACATGAAAAAATTAACTTATAAATATATTAGAATATTTATTATAATAATTTTGTTAAATAATTTAATTAGGATTAATTATAGAGTAGATAATTGAAAAATTCGTAATAACTCAAGGAAAGAAGTTACCCCTTCATTGAGTAAAGCCATTTTTTTTTCCAATTGGAATCCGTGGAAGGATTTATGAACAAAAATATGATTCTACAAATTGGGTAGTAATTATTGGGTTCTATTTTGGAATATCCTAGTTGGTCTATTGTGGCTTGAGAGGTGTTAGGGAGTTGGAGTGTTGGGTTCCTTTTTATATTGGTGGAGGAGTAAAACTCTTGTATGATTTGAAAGGGGAAATCCCAAAAAATAGTTATTATGATATGATTCACAAATAATGAATCAAAATTTATATAAGCAAGTATTGGGTTCATATATGGACATCCAATGGATTTTGGATATGTTTATAGGTCATTTTAGCCCTTACATATATGATCTTGTCCTTTGTTATGCTAATTTGAATATTAATCATTGATAAAACAATTTATTGCATTCACGATTAATTTTGGTGAAAAACTAATTTGGATATATTTTAAATTATAAATTGTTTTTAATCAAAAAATGGAATCCATTTTTAAAAATTTCAATCAACAATGTGGTAGAAAATAATATAAATGTAATCCCACTAAAAGGCGACAATCAAGGATTTTAATGTTAAAAAATATCAAACGATATTTATTATTTTATATTAAATTTAGAAGTAAAAATTATTAAAATGTCAATGATTTGATTAACTAATGTAAATTATTTTAATTTTCTTTTAGTCAATTTAATAAATTAATTTAACCATATAAATAATTTATAATGAAAAACAGTTTTTAATTAAAGTTCATTATTTTTCTCAACCCATTAAATTAAGAAATACACTGAAAAATAAAAAATAATATACACTTAGATAATTACAATGCACATAATTAAAATATTAATTTTATTTTTACATACATGATTTATAATCGTTCCAAAATTGTGATTTAGAATTGTTCCTCCATTATAAGGTAGTAAAAGTATATTAATAAAAATATAAGTTTTTTTTCTAAAATATTGTGTTTGTTCTTATCATTTTTCCATAAAATATATTGGAAGATTATAAAAAAATATATCATTGAATATATAAAATATATAGTTCATTAACATCATTCATTAATTCTAATTAATATAAATTATTCTTTTAAAATATCTTTATGGGAATAAAAATAACTTTCAATTAAAACCTTCCATTTATATTGAATTTGATTATACATTTTCATTTATAATTATTTAGTAACCAATGAAATAATATTATCTTTTGAGAAAATATTTTTTTATGTTATATTATCATATTCATAATTACAATTTTAATGTATAGGATATATCTTATAATAATATTTTAATAACATATTGTTGTTCGGTAATGCACAATATTGCATGTAACGTAACTCATCAAAGGAAATATTTGTTGTTTACTAAATAGACATACTAAGTATGATGTGCATTGAATGATATATCAATGAATTAATTAATTTAAAATATAAATTATATTTTAAATTCTTGGGATATTTTATCATCTAACGATCTTGGTGTTGTGTGTTATTCCCGATATCGAATACAATGTTAATACATTAGATTATCAAAGAATAATATTTAACCTTAACTATGTTAAAAATATATTTCAATATTATAGTTTTATAATCATACATATAACATTAAATGTTTTTTTCAAAATTTTACTACTGTTGAAATTTTAGACCATATTGTATCCACACCTCCTTCATCTAATAATATATCAATTTTAAAATAATTTAATTAAATATTTATTTCATTAAATCATATTAATATATTTTTAGAAAGAATTTATTTATTATTTCATTGATGAAAAAATAAAATGTATAAATTTTGAATCCAAAACATTTCAAAAATATATAATATGTCCCAATTATCTACAACATTAGTTGAACAAAATATTTAACATGAATTCTTTAACCTTTAATACATTTAAATCCATTAACATTTGACAGCTAATTGAATAAATATTGTTACGACATTCTCAGGTATGTAAAGTAATTATTTAATTAATTAATATAATTAATAATTCACTATGATAATAAATTTATTTATTTTTAAAATATTAATTTTCAAATAAACATATCCTATTTCAATCCATATTTAGAAATATTAGATATATTATATTCAATAGTGTGATATTTTCTATTTATTACTTAAATTGATATAAAATTTATAATAAAAGAAATATGAAATAATTCAAAAATATATTTGTGGCCTATATGAAAATGGATGAACTCTAATCATCAAAGAAGTTAGAGGTTTTAGTTGGGGCCTGTTTTAGTTTTTATAATATTATGAATAACAATAGTAACTCGATTCACCCTTAATGAGGGGGAAAATATTTACAAAGATTAATATTCATAATTAATAAATATAAAAGGTATGTGTTTAAAAAATTTTATCCTCATGATCCCAAATATGAAATCAATTTAAATGAATTCCATTCCTAGAAGTGGATGTAAAATAATTAATAAGAAAATACAAAACCCAATAGAAAATTTTATTCCTCAGAAAAGTTTCGTTATAAGTTTACGAATTGTTTTATACTAAATTTGACCATTAAATAGTTTATGTTGATCTAATTTGGTTTAATCATAATATAATATAATAATTTTTTTAATAAAACCCCTTCGATAAAAAATTTGACTTTTTAAATGTTTGAAAAAATATAGTTTACAACAAAAATTTATATTTTTCACAACTCACTGGAAAATAAATATTTAAAAAAAAATTAAAAAAATATCACCATAATCTAAATTTGATATGGTGTATTAAAAATTTTCATTAAAATATCAGATAAATTTTCTAAAAGTTTCATAAATTATCTTTCACATTTCTCCCAACAAAAATTAAATCAATTATTAATAGAACAAGTATTTTTAGAATAAAATATCTATAGAAAATTTAAAATTCTTATTTCCCTATAATAATTCCAAAAATATATTTTTAGATATAGTTTTATAAATATTATCAATTTTCACATTCTATTTATATATTCCAATTTAATAGATATTTTATATCAATAATAATAGTTCATGGATAGATTACGTTGGCTCTTGTGTATTGTATAAGCTATCAAATATATTATATATTTAAAATATGGGGGTGTTACAAAATGACATGGAAAATTGTTGACATTATTATGGAATTTAGTTTATTTTTTTTATAATAATCAATAATAACATCACCTAATTCAATGTTTCATGAGTGATTTGGTGAGTGTCCATAATTGACTAACCTCACAAATTGGAAATAGTACTAATTGCATATGATAACTACTAATATAACATTGATACTCACTACCACAACATGATGAGAGAGATTAAAATATAGATTCTATAAATAGCAAAAAAATTGTTGTGGATTAAACAATTTTATTATATGATTTTTTTAAATATTAATTCAATACCTAAAAAAGTCTCATAATATATCACATTAATTAATAAAATTTGTTTCCTTCTAAATTGTTCATTATATTTCAAAATAAAATCAAATTCTACATTATTTATTTTTCTAATTGTGAAAAAAATGTCACCCATGAAGACAACATTTGGACTCCAATATAATATATTGAGCCATAAATAATTTTTTTAACAAATTGATATTTGGGTCGAGAAACATGTAATCATTTCCTAAGAGGACGTGTTAAATTTGCTTCAACTAATTATCTTTATCCATTGTAACACTAACCATGTTATCTCTATTGATCTAATTTTTCAGTTATCATTATATCTACACATAGAAACACAAATCTAAAATAATATATTGAAAACATAATATTATTATTGCCATGTGAAACATCATGTCTTTGGTGAGAATATAAGACCATGGATACAAATAATAAACCAAACACATAGATATATATATACTCCATATATCATTAATAAAATAAAATAAATTGTAATAAAACTGTTAAATATTATTTTAAATTAAAAATATATTGAATCAGATATTCTATGTTTTCAAAGACATATAGATGATGATCCCAATAGAGAAACAATGAAATTATCCATGGTATCCTCTACACATAATATAAGAGGATTAGTTAAATCACAAGTAAATTAGATATCATTTAAAAAAACTATTTTAAGGGGGAAAATAATGTATATTCTACGTAAAATATAGAGAATTTATTTATTAGGCGTAAATCATTTTGATTTTTCAAATGGTATTCTTTTTAAATTCAAGGATTATGATTTTAAAATTAAATATCACTTCATATGAAATTCAATATATTAAATACTCAATTAGTAATATAAAAGATTAAATAAGTTATTTTAAAAATATATACAACATTGAATTAGGGTACAATATTTTATAATTTATTTAAATCATATATTTCTTTATTGTTGTTAAAATAAAATTTTGAACCATCAATAGTCAGATTGATATAAAAGTCAGTTATTGAATCCAAATGATTTACATAAAGGAATCTCCACGTTTCCATTTTTTCAGTACAATAATAAGATGTCCAAAATTATTCCATTATGTAATCTATACTAAATCACATTTACTAGTGTATATATATGTTGAACTAATGTATTTTTTAGACAGATTGCACATATGACGTCTACTAATCTATTCACAAAAGTATAGATATGTGTTTATAATTTTTCTATAATAATTATACAAACAAATGTTATTGAGTAATAATTTATAATTTTTTTTCATTTCTTTTATGTAAGTTTTAATATGGTTATCCATGATGGGGAGACACTCCCCAAATATAATACGGATTTGAAAAAAATTAAATTTTGTAATACCAACATTTCAATAATAATATATTCATCCAAAATAATTTAATACACCCCATAATAATTATTATAATCAATATTCCTTAAAATCAATAATTATTTAGAAAAATAAATAAATATAATAGACATCATCTTGTTTACAATATCAGGTTAATAAAATATCAGAACCCAGGATTAATTGTTTATTAAATTACATTTAAAATCATAATACTAATTAAATATTATATTTGAAAATAATTTCAATACATCTAGGAGAAATTATAATTCAATCAATTATGAATCTAAAGAAAAATTTAAGTTTGGAAACTACCAGGATTATTAAGCAGACCCACTATAACACCAAACTAGATCTATAACATCCTAAGGATATAAATGTGGTTGAATAAGATTAAACTTAAAAGAGTATTGTCAATACATAAAACCCTTCGCAAAAAATAGCATATTTATAAAAGAATTATATAATACCAATTCCTATAAATATTTTTTAATTTTATAATATAAGTATAGAATAAATTCCAATAGAGATTTTGAATACCTTTTAAGAGGATATAATCATTATACCTCTTCTGGTATCCTAAAAAAAATTATTCAATTTTATAAGTTACTTGAGGATCATTGAATGATTAAAATAAGACATCATAAAATATTTTATAGTGAAATTATTTATAAATGTTTTTCCCATTATTTCACTACTACATCCAAATGATTTTCAATATATTGGAAAATTATTAATTCATTATACAAAAATATATTTTTATTTTTAAGATTCATTATGTGATCTAGGTGATTATATTGGTTTCCTTCCACATTAAATATTTTTTTCTTCACATATTTAAGAGAAAATTTAAAAAGATTGGTTGTAATGTAAAATAATAGAACCATGAAATAAATATTAAGATTAATTAATATTGTTTTGGTTATATAATAGAATTTGACCATCAATGCAGGAATTTATGTGTTTATCATGGAAGAAGGAAAGAAAACAGCTCAGTCCCCCATCATTTTTGAATGATAATTCATAAAAATATAAATGGTACATAATAAATAGTAATAATGATTCTATAGTAATGAAGTTTTTTATAATTACATCCAATTAAATTTTATGCCGTAGAAATTTCCATTAAAAGAGTACTCCCCAATTACAATGTCATATCGTATAAAATATAATATTTGTTCGAAAACTAGTATAGCAGATGGAATGTTTATTTTAGGTGAAAAAATAATATTTTAATATTATATATGAATGAATTGTTATAAATTTCGAAATATTGTAAAACCATTGATGGATAGGATAAATTTTAATTTATTAGAAAGAATTTATGGTGTACTCAATGGAAAATGGGATGATAATATATTTCTTTTACAAGATATTTAAGTCACTAATCTTCTGAATCTAAATATAAAGACATCTGTAGGATATCCTCTATATCAATGACTGAGTCAATTTTTTATACGAATTGTATTTTGTACTTATAAAAGAGGGAAAAATACTCATGAAACATCTCTCCTAATAATGACGAAATATTATAATACATATGATAAAAAATGTGAGATTTTAATGAAGAAATTAATGAGACATTCATGGAATATATTAAAAAATTCATATACACAAGAAATCTACTTGAAAATTATTCAAAACATAGTATGATATCAATGATTATACATTACCATACAATGATGGATGTTTTTTAAACAAAACTAATGATGTTATTATACGATTGAATCATTTACCAAATTTCTTATTAATAATGGTGGGACATAAAATGTATTTTTCCCAATCAATTGGTGCTACACATTATAAAAAATGAATAAATTATACTATGATTCTAAAATATTTGGATGATTTTATATAGTAAAAAAAGATATTTAGTTCATAAAAAGTACCATTTAAACATAATTTTTTTTAACCAATCAATATAAATTCAATTGAAAATACCAAATAATATTTTTATATATATTTTCTAGATAAATTTATTTTATTATTGAATTTGAAGACAATGGGACAAAAACATTCATTATATCTTATAAAATTTTTACCAATAAGAGAATTGTATCTTGATCATACAATACAATAGTTTTATTTAAATTATTCAAATAGAGGATTAGAAATATCTATTACTTTTATTAGGGATAACAAGATTTTGTATTGATTATATTACTATTATTGGAGACTCAATAGATCACATTTCTAAAAAATTTATAATACATATAAATGCTTTTTTGAAAAGAGTAATGTTTTTAATTTTTTCAAAACGTTTCATTTCATGGTTTAAAAAAATTATATAGATATATAATTTTTTAAAATTGGACCCATGATGAGTAATGTAAACTGAATCTATCAATTCATTATCATACATAAACATTGTTAAAACCATGATATATATTTGATAACAAGGGTAGTTTTATATCATAAAAATGTTTCTAGTGATCGAATTGTCATGATACGTTTTCTAGAATATTGGAATGGAATTTAATATATATTTCCAAACATTATATTTTAAAGCAGAATTTGAACATTAAATAATATCTAGAAAATATTTGGAATCTTGAATTTACTAGCCCACACGAAATATATATGGTAATTAATTTTTGTACAATCTGAGTAAATCAATTAACATGAAATATTTTAATTTGAAAAAAAATCAAAAGGATAATGAATTTTAATAATTTAATTTAATTATTGAAAAGATATTTAGTGAGAGGTAATGTCATCTTGGTATTTAACAAACCTTTTTAGTTATAAATATTATTTCAAAATTGGAAGAGGATAAATCCACTTTGAAAGAGGATTCCATTGTAGATTGTACTTTTATCTTGAATAATATTTTTATTATATTTGTTTTATTAATAGAAATTATAAGTCAATGAGGAACTCAAAATTCAAAAATGACCATGGAGGTTTAATGAGAAATTATACAGTCACACAAAAATCAACAAGACCCATCCATAAACAAATAGAAACACTGATGCTTCCTATAAGGATATTAATTGAATTCAAAGAAAATATATATCATAAAAAATGAAATATTAAATAAAAATATAGAACAATCATTGTTTGATTAAAAACTATATATGTGTACACAACTCATAGACTATTGAGTAGTCAAGTTAATTAATGATTATATATGAAAAAATATATAGAAAAACAAACATAAAATTCCATAATTTGAAAAATAATTGAAATGGTAAATCCATATTGGAAATATATATATTTTAAATGGAAATAAGATGTATCGAATGTGATAAGATAGTTCTACAACAAAAAATTTTCAATGGTGTAAAATAGTTTCTTTATAACTTAAGACTCTAAATGATTCCAACTAAGATTCAATTTATATGGGGAGATTCATTTAAAAAAACAAATTTTTATCTACATAGTACTGTTAATATTACTATTTTTTAAAAAATTAAAACATTCAATTATAGTAGTTATATAATAAAGAGATGTTATAAAAAAAATTGTGAATTACTATTAGAGGATATTTCACTTTTTGAAGTATTATACTAGTAAACAACCAAAATTAGAACATTAATCAAAAAATATTTATTATTATACATAATTATAATATTCATTATATTATACATAAATTTATATCAAATGATTATATTTAATTTTTCTTGTGTGAGATATGTTCAACCATTTTTGAGATTAATAATTTTAGTTTTAATGTGTTTTTTGATGGTTTCATTTTTTATTAAATGTTTATTTTAAAAATATTGAACAAATTTTATTCTATTCAAATTTTTATAACCTATATAAATATTTATTAAATAGTTTAAAAATATAAAATAGATTTATATAATTATTTAAAGGAAATTATTTTTTGATTTAAATTTTTGAAAATCCATGTATAGACATATATTTAAGTAACTACATACAGTAATATAATTCTAATATTAGAAATAAATATAATATAAGGATTCTAATACATACATGAAATTTTATATAAAAATACTTTAATTCATTATATAACTATGTTATTCATTATTAATTATATTATTATTGTAATTCTAGTGAGATCTTTTATGAAATATGTGAATTTAGTTAAAAATAATTATGAAATTATTTTCATCAAAAAAACACTTTTAAAACAAAATTATATCAATGACTACCCTTGTATGTGAATATTTTTATCTCATTGTAACCATGAATGATCATGATAAGAATATATAATATAATCTTAAATCTCTAACAATCCTTTACTATTAGTAAATTCATGATCATAGTTGAACTTTTTCTTGTGGAGAGAGTTGAGTAATTTATTTTACGTTAATTGTGTTTGGTTAAAATCTGAATGAGATACAAGTTTTATCAGTTATGTAAATATTTATTAATTTACATCAATTATAAAAAGATGTTTGGGACAATATATTCAAAATATTGAAATTTTGGTGCATATAACTACATTATGAACTAATATTATTCTCTAAAATACGAATATTAATGGATACGAAGACTATAAATCTTGCAGAAATAATATATCACTTATAACGGAGGTAAAGAGAATAAAAAATAATTATCAGAAATAGACAAATTATTTATATTGAGTATTGAATGTGTGCGCATTAATTGAGGATTTAAAATTAGTTGTAGGTTAAAATTTTAAAATTAAAGGGAATAAGTGTAACATTCCTACGTGTAAACAAGGCATAATTCATTTTACTTAATTTTAGAACCAAATTTTTTTCTTTACATATTAAATCTTTTAATCAAATATACTATTATAAAGTCATTGAAAAAAACATAAAATGTCCTCATAGAAAAATAATGACTCTACTCATTGGGTGGATATTTAGAAGTTTAAAATTTTTATATTGACCCATAACTGTGTTTAAAAATAGAGAATGATTACATGAAATACATATATCAAATGTAAATTAAAATAATTTGATTTCTTGGGAATAATTTTGTTTTAGAGGATGAAATTATTTAAATGAATTTAATGTACATCATATAGTTATTAGAGTTATGGGATTATAAGAGACATGATATTCTTGAGTGAAATGGTTTTTGAATGAAATCATAAATTGGTTGTTGTTCCAAATTTTATAACCAAAATATTATAAATAGTCACACATCCAAGAGTCTATCTGTATCACCTTACGATCTTATATAATCATTATGTATGATTGTTTTTACATCATGCAACACCATGTTAAACAATGCATATAATAATGTTATGTCTAAATATTATAGTAAATTCAATTCCTTAAAAATTTGGAGAATTAATTGGATGAAAAATCATTATATATATATTGGTCGTAAATAATAAAAATTTCTTCATTGATTTATAAGAAATAATGATTCAATTTTCCATAAAGTAATATTATTCATGAAAAAAACATTTCATTTAAAAATTATTTTTAATTATTTTGATGACATAAATATTATTTATTTATTTCAAAATGAATATGATTAAATGAATGATTAATTTGAAGTCGTCATATCACTATTATTTCTGGGTTTGATATTTGGATTTTTATGAATATATTATCTTCTATTTAATAATGAAATTATTTATTTATTTTAAAATTTTATTTTTGATCATGAAGGAAAAAATTAAATTTACTTTTCTAATGGTGTTAAATCATAATTATTAATATAATATAATAGATAATATAATTTTGTTCATTTGAGTCAGTTTTATTGATCAATTTTGTGTAAAATATGTTTAATCATAAAATTAGAATCTATATGTTAAAATATTTTTTGTTTCCATTTGTTATTTTATCCAATAAATAGTTTTATCACTTATTGAGATCATATCATGTGAAATGGTTACAATATATTTAACAAGAAGGTTTATATTTGGAAAATAGATCAATCTTTTAAATATGAATTATAACATTGATTTTTTTTGTAACCTTAGTTGTAGTAAAATTTGTAAAATGACGATAAAAAAAGTTGTGATTAGGTATCCAAATCCACCAAAAAACACAAATTTATTTCATTTTAGGGTTTATATGTGACTGTAATCATATTAAATTTGAATATAATGAATTTTTTATCCATCTCCTCATAGTAATAACATTTAGATAATTCTATGTAAATAAAATTCCAATATTACATTCTATTGGCTTCAATATACCAAATAATTTATCAAAAATATTAAAATACACAATGTTTCATTATATATATTTATTTGAAATACAAATTGATATTATTTATTATAGTAATTAATTTAGAGATTGAATTATTACACTAAATACGAATACAATTCTGACTCAGTATTCCATTGATTAATAAGAAAATATATACAATTATATTAAAAATAATAAAATTAATACCATTTAAAAAATTAATATGTTAAATGAGTATTTCTAGACAAATGTGACAAATTATTTATTTATGAAGTTATTATATTCATATTTCAGAATTTTTCTTAGTTTCTTCAAAGGTAAATTATATTAATAGTGCAAAATGCATTAACTATATACAATCAAAATAAAATAATATTAAATTATTAAAAAATTATAAAAATATTTAAATAGAAAAATTTTGGTGATATTAGGTATAAAATTTCATTTCATGGCCATGTTTGATGAAATTTTCAACATATAGGAAAAATTCTATCTTATTAAGTGTCGAAAAGACATTATCGTTGTTATGGTTAAAATTGTTTAACTATGGGTCCATATAAAAATATATTGTTCAAGAATATAGTTAAACTTTTAAAAAAAATTATTGTTTTACTCGATTTCAACCACATAAATTTATATGATCTAATTATATTTCGATTTGTAATCACTTTTCTTGATAATGTATAATTTATTTTATATCATTTTATGTAATTCCATGTCAACCCTTACCCTCACTAATAAAAGAAAACCCCTTTATAATGATAGATAAAACTATATGAGCCTTATATTTAGACAATAACATGCTAAATTATTTTATTCACCTCTATATCAATGAATTATATATTTCTATTTTCTAAAAATAACATTCCAATTGTCCGTAAAAAGGGATCTGAATGAGGCATTCCATGGAATATGTTATAATCTTAATTGACCGCATCAAATTTATTTTTTATTTTACATCCAATAAATATATGGTATTTATCATAAATTAAAAAATACATATTCATATTGATAAATAAATGTTTCCATGAATATTCATTCTCCTTTTTTCATCATCGAATCTATCCAATGGAATATCAATTTTTTTTCATGTGTACATACTTCTCATGTTCTCCACGTTGTGATATAATTCATTTTCCCTCATGATCCATCATGGATTTTTATTATCAAGAGTATAAAATTTTTATAAGAAATTATTTTAAATTTATTACTTATGTTATTATAATTTCACATCCACTTTCATACATTCTATTGTCTTGCAAAATGATAATGTCGCTCGTTCTTCGTATAGAAGACCACCACCACAACGAAATGTGGGTTTATCATTATGGGTGTATTAATTAGATATTAATAGAAAAATATTTAATAAACTCAGTATATATATATTAATTAATAATTAATATATAAGAACCCAATATTATTTTCTATTTATTCATTCCATCCATCATGAATTGAAATTACATTCTTCCATGCATACATTTTAACGTCTCCTCGAACAGTGCAATTAATTTTCTATCTCTAAACATTATGGATACTCAAAATAAATATATAACGATTATATATTTTATTTATATCCATATTAAAATTTATGATATCATGGAACCAATATCAAATTACACTGACTGATGTTTCCAAACAGAAACAAGATTAATCAATAAAGAATTTATCATCGAATATAACGACTTTAAAAAATGTAAATAAAAAAAGTGACATGTTTTTATAATAATATAACAAAATGTATGATTTATACGTTTATGGTTCAATAATACGTGAAAAACAGTACTATATTTTTAATACATTATTTTATAATGAGTGTGATGAATGTAGAGACTTGAGTTAAGGACATTCCATATCAAATTATCGTCTTTGGGACATATGTTATGTTATACACCTATCTAATTAAATGAGGTGTATATAAATATCTTTAAGAATGTTATATAAATTATTTCCCTATATTCATTGTATCATTTTATTAATTAGATGTTATTATTTCATGGGGATTATGATTCAAAAATTACCAACGTGGTAAGGGAACTATGTTGCAAAACATTTATAATTCAGGTTTTTATTCTTGATCTTTCATTAAATAAATTATATATTAATTATTCTATTAATACATATGATATTATTCTACCATGTTTATTTCTAAAAAATTAATTATTTTAAATTTTTTCATCACATTATGTAATCATAATATCATGATGACGTGTTTTGGAAAACTACATATTTTTTACTACTGGATGGAGAATATTTTTCATCAATGTCAATAATTTCATATAAATAGATTTAGAATATTTTTACGAGTATAATATGGTTTATTTAATATATTTATTACAATATGTAATTTTTAAAATATTATTATAAGGGATCTTCCTCTCATTTTATAAAAATTTTATATTTTTTACATTTTGTTCAATATTGTGAAAATAATGTCCTTTTTAATTTATATACATTAGAAAAATTCAACAATATAATAAATGATCAATATTTTGAAGCAAATTTTTTAAATTTCTCGTGTATAGTATTGAGGAAAACGATTTCATTAATATTTGTTTAATTCTTAACATTTCTAATAAGTTGTTACAAAGAGAAAATGTATTTTTTATTAAGAAATGTCTAATGCAACCATTAAAAATATTTTTCATATATGTTGAAATTCATTGATGTTAAAATGTCTTTAATGAGGATATTATACAATTTATCCATCGTTATTCTTTTTCTGAATGTATTAACATTATAATGAAATAATGATTATGAAACCCCTTTCATTTCCATGGGTTATTCAATGGTTAAATGTTTAAAAAACTACATATTTTTTAAATTATATAATATGATTAGTGTTTTATGATATTTGGACACTCATATATATTATTTTAATTATGTTAATGGATTTCCTATAATTATGAATCACACCAATTAATTTTTTATAGATGGATAAATCATGATTTAATAATTATATTCATGAACCTATCTTTTTTATCATGATTTTAAGCATGGACAATTATTTCCTATCCATATGATTATGGGTGGACCTAGTTTTATTTTCAATAATACTATGGGTGAAGCATACATTCAAGTGAATCAATATATATTTGACCTATATTTTATTCTCAAAAGATTATGTGATAAACATGTTTTGTACTCTTAAGCATTTGTGTCGTCATGATTTAATGTTGGTAACTCATTTAGTGAACATGTTACTATTTATTAATGTTTATAATAATATGGGATAATATTTTATAATATTTTAATGTTATTATTATTATAATAATGTTTATAATTATTTATTTCATTATGATTCATGTCTGATTCATGTCAATGATAAATTTATTGGACCATGGTTAAAATATAGTATATGCCGATTATGCTTTTTTGAAATGTTATTATCATGTACTCATACACGTATAATGTTTTTATTCCTATCTGATCATTGATATCTCCAAATTTTCCCTTATTAAGAACATTATATCACACATTGTTATATTTCTTATATTGACTTTGTTTTTCTTGATATCGTATTCTATGAAATTGTTGGAAAAATTCTGAGACTATGCGTTGAGATGACGTGTGATTCAAAGTCCTAGTGTGATGGAATTTTTTTAATTTTTTTTTAATATTTTTAGTATTGTGCAGGTGTAGTTTTTCCGAAGGTGTGTTCTTATGTTGAAACAGTTTCCCAGATGAGATTTCATGGGGCACTATTGCATAATTTGAAGTTGGATTACATTGTGTAAGGCCAACCCTTGACTGTTGAAGGATAAGGGTTGAAGATAGATTTTTAACATAAACCTCATTAAATTATTCTTTAAAAATATTATTAATTAATGCAACATCATATTTTTTGACATTTTTTAAAATTATTCTATTATTTCAATAAGCCTAGAAATCCCCTGAGGTATGAAAAATGATCTTCCTGGGAAAAATACCTACTGAATCTTGAATCAGGATCATGACATGGATCGAATCAGTGATTCATCAACAACACCACAAATTCTCTCTTCATCAATTATAAAATATAATCTAGTTCTGGAGATCATTTTTTTCACTTCCCCAATCAGTAATCTCATTAAGAATACATACCAATAAAATAAAAAATGATCATGCAGAACAATCATTGTTTTTCGGTCGGTACTATTGTTGCGGGGTCTATGGATGAATGACCATAGAATTGATGTTGTATTTGAATTTCCATTATGAAAAAAAGTAACCCTAATAAACACAAACATAAATCTAGTTCTGTTAATTATTTATGATTCGTGATTTTCACCTTCTGATATTTATTTTTCATGGATTTTTTTCATTTGTCACGTGATTTGATAAGTCCAAAATTGATCAATCATTGTGAAGCTAATTCTTGGCTCAATGATCTGATATCGTGGATCTGGGATGGACATGACACCAGGGAGATGAGACGATCATGGAAACAGACAGATCAAAGCAGAATGGGAGATTTAATTTTTGACCCACAGAATATATAACATATTCCTGATTGGAAAATAGATGACAGGATCCTGTCTAGTGGCCTGTAGATGTGGGAACTAGCATGCTGGTGCAAATGGAGGCATGCTGCAACATGTAATTTCCACCTCCTACTGTAGCGGTGGGGATAGAATGCCCGCAGTGCCGGCTATGGGGACCCATGAAAAGTAATACTAAGTTGCGAGACACGACGATAGTGAATGAATAGACACATGTGGATGAGATGTGTGTGATGTTTTTGGTCCATGTGAGCAAACCAGCTTGATGGGGGAGACACACACCCTTTCATCAGGTGATGCATCATGTGGGTGGGGCACGTGTTGGTGATGGTCGGCCTAAATGATTCGGGATAGACCTAGTGAAATAGTGTATTGAGCGGTATGGCTGAATGAAATGTTCAGCCCAACCGAGTCAGTCTAAGGAAACCTGATTAGTTGGGATGCACCTCATGGATCGGGTTCAGTTAGCAAACCCCATCCGTAGTCCGGTTGGTTCTGTCCTACTAGGTCAGGCCGGGTTAGGCCCCTACCAGCCATTCTTTTCTAATATGACCTTAACTCCCATACATATAATCCTTTTGAGAAGATTTCTTCAAAGTTCAATCCCATGGGATGAGACGGTCATTTTTCGATACTCCCAGAGAGTATTTCTGGATGACTAAAATAAAATAATGTTTTGAAGAATATGTCATCCTGGTAACAGAATACCTTGAGCAGAATCAGGGTTTTTCATGTTGATAGAATCTAGGACGGTACTATCTAAATTGTCTACGACATATGTATTTATACATCTCTACTTAGGTGGAGAGAGGATGCGACATATTATGGTCACAGGTTCATTACCATTTTGTATTTTTCCCACTTCTATATATAAAGGTAGAATAAATACTCACTATTCTAACCAGGGATCGATTTAAAATTTATTGATGTATCAATATATTAGGTACTCCACTACTGGGTTGTGTGTGATTCCACAATTATAGGCATTGGTAGTCCCTCGTCATTCTGGGGGGGGTTCGTAAGTAATGTTATGGAAGAGTCGGTACTCTTCTATTATTATAGGTAGTGTTTTATCTATATTAGGGTCAATGCTCCCCTAACATACATAGGTTAGGGTCCACAATACCAATTGAAATTATAGTGTCAGTACTCCCATGTAATACAAGATTTTGGGTCATTAATTAATTGAGTATGACTTCTCTATAGGTTAGGGTATATGTACTTATTTTAAAAAGTCATACTCTCCTGTGGGACTAGGGTGTCGGTACATTCGAAGTAATATTCTATTGTAGGATCTGAGTGTTGGTCCACGCATATGGATTTTCACTCCACCATTCATTGTTGAGGTGGGGATCGAGCCCTTCATGTTGTTATAGCTCCCACTGCTGTTGGACATAGTTGCGGGGACTGGGCACATCATTATTAAGAGAATGATACATTGATAGGAGCAAGTGATCCCTCAATTGAAAAATGTGTAGGACACTTGTTATAGTATCAAGAGATGCTTCTTGAAAGGGTTAGGAGTAGGGCTCCCTCATCTGTGTACAGTGGTGATGGAGGTCCTCTCTATATTGGTTTCCTTAGTCAAATATTTGGCATAAGACATCGATGAATAAAACTTTAGTGCTGAGAAAAATATATTAACCTATTTAGATGTTACTGATAAAGTGTACATCTAAAAAGAGATATATCTTGGAAGATAGATCTCAGGGAGCATGTTCTCATGGTTTTATGTGTTACCTTTATAACCTTTTATAAGAATCCTATTGATGGCTATGTGGTTGGAACCTTATGATTCTTAGTATCTGAGATGTTTATTTCAAGATGTTCTTGGAAAATGTATGGTCATATTCCTATATAGGGGTAACTATACCTTGTATATTTTTCTCTTTGTGGTTTTCAATTGTGGATTTAAGGGGTTCCAATAGATTAATTTTACAATCACCTCTCCACAAGCATTTCATGCATGCGTCTTGTATTGTGCATCTGATTGATGTTTTTATGGAGCCCTATGTGGTCCATGACAAGGGGGTGTTTAACGTGGTCAAGACAATCGTTGTGCGTTCTTGTGACTTTTTAGATGACAATCATTGTTTTACATTTTATTATAGGTTGGACTTGTACTACATTTCTCTTTTATTTTGTGGGTATGTGTTATGTTGTAGTTCTGATTATTGAACTTAACATCCCTATTTTATTTTTTGTGTGGTATCCTGATTTTATTTGTGCTTGTTTATGTAGTGTTTTTTCATTTTTACCAGTTGTTTCATAGAGATGTGAGAGTTTGTATAGTTTGATATGATAATTCCTCCCATTTGTCGGATATGCCAACTTAGTTCTTATTTACATCACCTGGCTTATTGGAGGCATTCCTGTGGTAGATATGACATGGGCCCCATGGGACGAGTCATGAAAGAGTGGTATTAGAGACATGTTTGTTTAAACATTGTGACCTGTAGTCTATAATTTTGGTTTGGGATACATAGAGGCAATGTTATGGTTTTTCAATTTTTGCACTCAGGCTAGATATTTATGTGTTTTTATGGCGGCCAAAATATTCAATCACTGGGACTATGATCACAATCTTTTCGAAGTGGTATATAAGGAAACTAGTCTTCGTGAAATTAGAGTCAATGGCGTCATATAGGAATGGTTTTTATTTTTAATGTCCCATCATGACTCAGGTCTCCATATATAATATATTTATAATGATTCATCATAATCCCCATTATGATTCCTCCATGATTACCACTATATAAGATTATAAAGAATGATCTTGATTATTATCTGTCCCATGAGTAAACATCCGTGCAGGACACGAGTTTTGTGGCATTGCCTCTAGGTGTTCTGGTAGTGGTTCCAGCACCTGTAGAGCTGTATTTTTTATAGGATGTCCAGTCAAAGTATGCATGATGTATGAGTACAATACATTAGTTCTATAATTAGTTACCTTTGGAATATTTGGGTGATACTGACTTCCACACAATAGATGACAGGATTGATTAAGCCACTCATGTTTTTCTATTATTGAGGACTCCACCATATTCGATGGTGGTATTTGTTGTGATCCTTCTTCAGGGATCATTAGGGTGATGATGGATCTTTGCGTTACAATCACATTATGATGTGACATTCACAGGGGAGAAGATCATGCAAGGATTCATGGAGTAGTTTTAGACAACCACATTTGAGGTCAATGTGTATATAGGAGCTTCTGCGACATCGATTGGGAAACATGATAGTGGTAGAGCTTACGATGAAGTACATAGAATTGTCGTGGTACTCCTTTGTCATGGCCCAATACCGATTTCTTAAAACCCAAACCTTCGAGCATAGCTTACAGAATGAAATTAGGGAATCAGAAATTTCACTAAGTATTCCTACATATTTTGGAGTTCTAGTGTGACTCGTGGTGGTTTAGAGTTTCATGGATGAGGTGTAGAAGGATGTGACCCCCATAAGTGGTTATGTGACTAATGTATCTGCATGCGATAGAAGATGAAAATTTAATGGATCATGGTGTTCGAGGAATAAACATTCTTGAACTCAAATGCATGGTTCTATGGTACAGTAGTGTTGTAAATGACTGGATAATCCATTAAAGAATTAGTGTTATACATGAAAAGGCTGGGGTGCATCTCTCAAGAGATTTCTTATAGCATTGTGCTGTTGAGAGGGGGACATCTGATGAGACTCCTTGTCATATAAATCACATGGAAAATGGAGTTTGAAAAGATAATGGGTGAGGAAGAGGAGCTAAGAGAGCTACAAGAGGTGGAATACTCTTTCTATTTTTCACCAAACACCCCCAGGTGGTCCGCACTAGGCTTCGAGGGATGGATAGTGTGGGTTAAGATATCTGCATGTGGTCATGGATTATTACCCAGAGGTTCTGGGAGAGTTCTGAGGTATGCACAATGTCATTTCCTCATTTCCAGCTATATTAATAGAAACTTGTGCTAGTCTATAACATATTTCCATGAGTTTTTTTGAGAGATAGAGGTTTTAAAACATCATGGACTTTCCCATATTTCATAGAGACTTCTACAAGAGGATAGCCGATGATCACACACTATTGTTGATAGTGTTACCCGACTCATGCATGTGAGAGTTGTGTTTGGGAGAACGTAGACTTAGCATTGAGGACTTAACACCTCATTCTTGGTATAGACCACTACCATTCATTACTAGATTGACTATTTATGGTTTTTTATTTGGTGTGCCTACAGTAATCGAATGAGGTTTCCTTTTTCAATAAAAAACAAATCTCAAACAGTACAAGTTCAACTCTCGAATGTAACATGCAGAAAAAGGGAATCATGCGGCCCAATGGTTTCTCTTCATAATCCATGATTCAATAAAGAATAACCACATTGTGTTAAGCTTCAATCATGAACATGTGACACATAAAGAGGATTTTGTAATGTTAATATAGTGGAGGATGATAGTGGTGGGGTTATTTTAGTATCTGCATCAAGATAGTGTAAAAGTGGGCCTTTAGACCCCATGACATCATATGGACCATGATTCATGATTATTTTCCACTTGTCATAGTTAAATAGAACATGTTTCCATTTTCCCATAATGTAGTCCTGGTAGAAGTTTGATGTTAGAGTGGTTGATGTCGGTGTTTTTCCTCTGAGTGCATCGTCGTAAGTATCACAAGTACCCTGGGAGATATTGATGGCATGGATGTCCAACAAGGAGCTATATTTTCATCTTTTTTGGGTATTCTTTTTATTTTGAGGAACAAAAATACCTAAGGTTGGGATAATGTAATTACTCATTTTATCATGATTTATTATATTAGAAACTAGATGGGAAATTTCCCTAAAAACAATTGAGAAGGTGTGTTATTCTGAGGCCAAATGTTCTTGGAATAATTTTTCAAAAAATGGTATGAATTATAATAGTTACATGAGTCATTTTTTCAAAATGTGTGGAATAAATTTCAAAAAGATTCTTTGATCAGAAATATGAGAAATCCATTGCATTCAGAGTAGTGGGTTTAAATTATGTGAGGCCTATCCCCGATCAGTATGGGATGGGGGTGGAAATTGAAATTAGGTTTGTAATCGCCATTATAATATTCAATAATTTTTTTATTGATGCAATGTTATATTTCATTTTTTCTTCTTTGTTAACAATTAATGTTTATTTCCATATCCATTAAAATCCTCTTATGAAGGAAGAAGGATCCACCTTTGATTAATAAAAATGGATTGGCTGATCTCTATGTGGACATAGATCATATGAACAGTGGATCAATGATCGACAAAAAAGTCTATTCACTCATAACTAACTATCATCGAAATTAGGGTAGTGTGTTCATGATCTGTTTTCATTTCCCCATTCATGAATATCATGATGAACACAGACCTATCAACTGAAATTTTATCCCATTGTCTAGTCGTTACTGTGGGATGAGTTTTACTATTGTGGGGTTTATGTGTGAATCACCTTAGAAATGATTTTGGATTAAAATTACCCTACTAAAGACAATGAATATCAATTGAAATGATTGTCGATCAAGGTTAGATCATATTTTTTGATTCATTATTAAATCCCATTGATATTAGTTGATCACAAGAAATCTTCACTTATCCAGTGACTTGACAAGTATATGATTAATCGATCATTTCAATCAAAATTCAGGGTGCAATGATCTGATATCATGGATCTGATAAGGACAAGACATGAAGAAGGTTTGACGACGATATAGTTGGATGGATCAAAGCTGCATAGAAGATAGCATCACTTGATAATTATCTAGAGTAATGTATTATTGTGTGCATATGAAAACATCATGACGAATTACATGAACATAGAACTATAAAAAATCTTATGAATTGGAAAAAGTAATACAAGTGCACTAGAAATTATACTAGAATCCATAGATGTCCGAATTCCAGTGTACCGATGAACGGGTGGCCATGGAATCATCACTGTGAAACTGTGGTGGGTTTCTTGGGGTGGTGTGACGTAGTGGTTCTACATAGCCAGAATTGTCTGGTTAGTCCACATGTGAAATTCATTGCCAACATGATTGGATTAGCTAGATAGGGGTGGTTCACACCTTGGGGCTGGATGACGCAGCATGCGGTTGAGCTATGTGCTACAAGAGGCCATGTCAGAAGTTGCTAGACAAACAGGTGGACCGCTCTACCACGATTGGGTGGGATGGGTTGGCATATTGGGTCAAGACCATAGGTCCAGGTCAACCTAATGTGTCAAGTTAGAATCAAGGGGTCGGGTCGGGCCCTGCAGGTTGGGTCAGACCAAGCATGGACACAACCATTAAATTTTTCACTAAAACTCATGTAACTACCAAACATATAATATGTATGATGAGTCGTATTCCTAATTGGGACCATTTTACTGATATGGTACATTTGAGATGCTTTAAAGTAATGTTTATGGAATTTGGTAGATGACCTAATGGTCTGAAGATTATGTTATCCTAGTCTAATAAGATCTTCAGTGGAATCAGTACTGTTCACATAGAAAGATGCTAGGATGGTACTCTCCAATAGTATAGGTAATTATAATTCTATACCTATCATTATAGTTGGAAATGGGAAACCCAACATCATGACCATAGTTTAGTTACATTTTAAAAGTTTCTTCCCAGATATCGATGAACAATGATTATGTACTTCTCTCTTGGACCAGGGGACAAGTCCTATCTAATTGGTGTATCAATAAAATTGGTACTCCCCTAATTGGTAGGGTATGGGTCCTCTATTATATGATTTGGTACTACACTATCATTATTGGGTGAGGTCCCTTCATATGGTATGTTTTTTAATACTCAGTAATCCCATGTTGTGCTATAGAGCGGGTCATCTACATGGGGTTAGTACTCCCCTAACATACAATGGTGAGGGTCCCCCATAAAACACAAACTGAAAGTGTCGGTACTCCCCTATCATACCTGGGTGAAGATCCAGTGGCCATTTAGAAGAACACCAATACCTAGAAGTGTTGGGTCCTTGATATATGAAGCCATACTCTCTTGTGGGATCGGAGTGCAGGTCCATCAAGAATCATACGTCCCAATTAGATTTGGGTGTGGGTCCTCACTAATGGAGTTGTAATCTCCCATCCCCAGAATATGTGGGGAGAAGGTCCTCCCATGGAGTTTCTCCCTCGGCTATCGAATATAGATTTGAGGAGGGACCCCATCAACAATATGAGATTGATACAATGATCGAAGATGCTTCATCATTAACAAATTGAAGTTGGGCCACTACTTATATAAGTAGTAGAGGTTTTGCGGGATGGTTAGTAGAAGGTATCCCTCTTGTTTCTAAACGGGTGACAGTGGGAATCCATACATTGGTTTCTATAGTATTTTTTTGGGTGAATGTCATCGTTGATTGAAAATCAGGTGGTGATAATTGGAGATGGACCTAGTACTATGTTTCTGATAGAGTGTACCTCTTATACGGGAGCAATCTATGATGGATGAGCTCATGAAGTGTTTTATCTTTGTTTTATGTGTTTCCTTCCAAACCTATAATTAGAATCATGTTTCATGATATGATTTTGTATCAATATGTTTCTTAGTATATAAGAGGAGTATATCTGGATATTCTAGGTATATGTATGTGAATAAACATTTATTTAGATGATTTTACCTTGCATTTTTTTTCCTTATGTGTATCCATTGTGGTTTTAAGGATGTCCTACTGAGTATTTTTTTACTCACCCATGCGCTGGAATTTCTTTTATGCATCATGTATTTTTAATATGATTGGTGTTTTGTCAATTCCCTAGGTAGGTGAGGACTAGCAGGTGATTAGAGAGCGACAAACAAATAGAGATGTGTTCCGACGAGTCTTCAGATGACATTCCCAGAAGCGTTGTTCATTACATGTTGGACTATTACTGGAGTTCTTTTTTCTTTTATGGTTTTTTATTCTATCACATTTCACATTGTTGCACTATAGTTTCATATGGAACTATGTGTGTGGTCATAGTGTTTTAAATACGTGTTTACAAAGTAATCTAAAATGTCAGCATTTTTTCATCAAGATGTTTGTGTGGGTACATGTACTTATGCTAATGCCTTTAATTTGTCGGATATTCCTTCTTGGGGCTAGTCACCATCCCCTTGCCTATTGGAGGAAGGATTTGGGTACTAATAGAAAAAGCACAATGGTATGGGTAATAATATTTACTTTGCCTTGGTAACGAGGATTTGTATATGATGGTTATGTATTAGAAGAGTTAATTGTGGGAATATAGTTATGGGAGATATTGAATATTTATTATTAACTAAAATGATTGTATATCTAGTATTATGAAATTTTAAAAATTTATGGTCCGAATAATGTATTTTTCTTCTATATTGAATATTAATATAATATGATACAAAAAATATATACAATATGATTGGGTTATAATAATCGCTATCTAATAATAGGTTTAGTCATTATATAAATATTTAGGTTTGAAAACATTTTGGAAATCCAAAGGACTTTTCCATGTTACGGATAACATACAAAAGTTTATGTGTGGAATATATTATGTTGTTCTCTTAGAAATAAATCCCACTCTATATACTATATGTATAATTATTTTTGGAACATAATTATATATGGTTTATAACCCCCAAATGATTTTTTTGAGTATATCTCATCCATCACCCTAGGGCATGGTGACTGTGCCCATACTATGTACCTGGTCTGACACTCATATTGGATGTTCATAGCATAATTAGAATATTATATTAGGTAAATTATGAATAATTTGAAAAAATATATTCACAATATATGACATATTAGTATCGTATGGTGTCATATATTGAAAATATTGTGCAGTGATTTAGAAATAATAAAATTGATTTTTCATGATCATAGGGTTTCCCACTATAAATATAGTTGTTCATCAGATAATTTCATTTATTAGTCAAAAAATGGAAATTGGAGGAATTTTATTTCAATGAATTTCAAAGATATAATAATGGTTTTCCTCATGTGAAACCAATTCAAATGATAACTATAATGTGTAATAATCTGATTATGCCTCATCGTCTATCTCGTTATATGATTAAAAACCTCAAATTGGATTAGAATCATGACAGTCCTAATAAGAGGAAAATTTAGTTTCATGAAGAAAATAATGGTAAGAATAATAAATTTCCTATATTTCAATTATTTGGGAAGAATAACCCACATATATTTCACATAGTAATAATAATATGTTTTTTGTGTTTAAAATAAAGATATAGATGAATTTTCTATCGTGGGAAAATGAAATTTTTGTTTAATGTAATGGATGACAATAATGGTTTCCCCATTGAATCATATATGGATGAATCTTATAAAATTCGATTGTATATGCATTAGGAAAATTTATTTAATTGTTGGAAGGATGAAGAAGATGATCAGAAATGTTTTATAAGTAAATGTTTTTTATAGAAGTGACTACAAATGACATATAAATAAAAAATAATTATAGAAAAAGATTATAAAACACATTAAATTAATTTAGATTGATTGGGTGATTTAATTTTTTATATATTATTATTTTAGATTTATGTTATATATTTATTTTCATAAACTGTAATATGGATATATGAATCATTTAAAATTTATGGATATTTTCACAGTAATTTTTCGTAATTTATTTTCAATAATATGTTGAATGGTTGTAGTATCCTTACATGAAATTTAATTTCAATCAATATTTTATTGAAAACACGTTATTTAGGGATATATAAAACTGAATTTATTTTTTATTTTGATATACAAATTTTTTATGTGATAAAATAGATGATTGGTATTGATTATTTAAATGCGATAGTATTAAAGGAATTGGAACTAAATTGTTGTTTAATGAAAAAATAGTTTATGTTATATTTTATAGATATGTCATCATTATCAATTTTATAGAATATATTCTTTGATGATATAATTAATTTTTTGGAAAATATTTTATTTTCATAGAGTTGTTATGGTTATTTTTGTTATTATAATGATTCATGAGAATATATGATCACGGTATTCACAATTTAGATATGTGAAATTTAGTGAATAATTATGATGACAAAAAGATGAATGTTTTGTTTATTTTCGATTTTAGTGTCATTATTTATAAATTTTGATTTCTCATTTTAAAGATAATTTTTCTTTTTCAGGGTCTTACATCTAACCATTCATGGGATATGTTAATTTGAGCTCTTGTTTTTATTGTTATTGATTTTCATTTTGATATACATGTTATCCATACTATATAACCAATTCAATCAATTTTTGTTTTTCTAAATATGACAAGAGATGATAAATGAAATCTATTTCAATTATCGATACCATGTCCAATTAAAAGTAAATATCAGTTCTTTTGGTATGAAAAATACATCTTGATTATTTATATCCTAGAGTATGATATAAATATGAAATTGATTAAAGTGCATCAAAGGATAAAATTTTCAAATGATATTGAAATAAATCAGATTGTTTTTAACATATTATATATTTATATCTTAAAAAAATTCCTCAACTTTTATATTACTTTATTGAAATAAAATCATTTACTTTTATCGTCGTTTTTATGAATTGATGGTATTTTCATCCATCATAGATTTATAGTTTTATTGTGGTTAACATTATGATAAACATCTTCAATATCACACTTTATGAATCCATGGGAAATATTTTTCTCTAATGTGTCCATATTTTTCATTCCCACTATTTATCTCCAGTATAAAAACATATTTATGTTTTACTTCATAAAACATTTGTATTTCCCATTCTATTAATTTGAGAGGATGTTTTATTAATCCTTTTTATGATAACTGTTATATAGAAAATGGTTTTCAAATATAATACACCTAATTATAAAAACTATTTTTCAAATTATGATGATATAGATTATTAATGTTTGGCAATTGTGACACTCTGATATTTTTAAATTTTACTATTCTCGATATAATATACAACACGCAACAGTATGATATACAAACCATGATGGATTTTTTTCAATGTTTTACTTATAAACCAACTATTAAATAAGTTGGTATGTATGTGAATTTCAATATTATGATATATATATATATAAATTTATTTATATATTCTAACACAATATTAATAAATTGATTAATTCTTAATAGATAAGAATTTATTTTTAGTAATGTCATAATATATATAAAAATGAATTTCATTTGAAATGTATTTTAGTTTCATATTTAAAGACGTTATTATAATTTTTTTAAAAAAATTGATAATATTAATTTATATTTTTGATAATAAAATATAATATTTTTCTTTGGATGAATTTTTGCGATATTTTTAAAAATATTTAATTTTTGATAAATAAAGAAAAAACTTATTTTTATTTAAAATAGAAAATTTATTAAGAAAATGTATTGTTAAAATTTTTTATAAACTATTCTAAAAATATCATTAGTTATATTATTTTATGAATAATAACACAATGTCATTTGGAAAAAATTATACTTTTAAATTCAGTAAAAAACATTTTTTAACTGAAAAAAAAAATTCTGTAAAAAAACTATTTTCCATTATGGTTTTTATATTTATATTAATTTAATTAATGCCACTTTTAGATATTGAATACAGAAAAATTAATACAAAACATAAAATCATGAGGTTAAATTTATAAATATAGGTATCTTATTTTTGTTTAATAATAATACTAACCATGGTTAAAAACAATTACAATGCTAAAGGTAAAATCAGTTAAATATGGTACAATATAATGTGATAAGGTCTAAAAATAAACAAAAAAAATAAATTTTTACAATTTGATGGAACTAATAATACCCCAACATTTTTAAATTCAAATATTTAAAATTCTGGATCAATTTTCCCATGAGAATTTGATTTAAATTATTTTATGTAAAAAACATTAAAAAAATGACATTCCTTTTACTTTAATATATCTAATAATTTATCATAATGTAAAATGTATTTCATGTTTTTATATAAATATTTTTTTTGAATACAATCTAATTTAATTTATCATATTAATTTATTTTCATTTTTTATTTTTTATAAATACCACGAATACATACACATCCCTGATATGTCATTTCTTTAAAAAATAAAAAAATTAAATAAAATTAAAATTATTTAATGTTTTTAAATATTTATATATTATTAAGTTACATTACTTTTTTATAAATATACAAAATATTAAAAAATTTTATTAATATTATATTCGAATTACATCCTTTTATTAGGGTCATTGAAATCAATTTAAATTAATTGTTTCAAAATGAACGTAGTGATATTTTATTAAATTCAAATTTAATGAAAAATTTTTTCAATCAGAAAAACCTGAATAATAATAATGTGGATAATATATTTTCTTAAATTTCATACATAGGGAATTTATGTTCCAATTAATACCTTATACGTAAAATCATAACCAATTATAAGTGAAATTTTCATTACCATACTTTAGGTTAAATTAGGATGATTACAGGGTTAAACAAAATCATAAGGTTTAATAAACCACTAGAAAAATACATGATTCATTTTTTGATGTTATTTAATTCAAAAGATTTTATATAATCAGATATAAATCTATTATGATGCATTTTTATAGGGAATTTTTATTATCATATAATATTTTAAAAATATTGCACGAGTTCACCTCTCATCCCTTACAATAGTGAACAACTCAATTATATTACATAAACCAAATTTCGCTTCGTAGATTTATTAAAACCTGATGAATTATTATATAAATATTTCTACCAATGAAATATATGTTCTTGTATTTTTAAATGGCCATTCAATGGGTCCTTTATAAGGGATATAATGGAGGCCTACTGAAGGAGATGTAATAATCTTACCAAAACACCATCAATTTTCTCTACATTATCCATATAAAAATATATGAAATATATCATAAAATAATAATTATATTTTACTAAATATTTTTAAATTGTGTAATTTTTATAAAACCACCTTTATTAGTTGTATTTCCCATTAAATGGGAAATGAATGTACCACAGAAGTGTATACACATATAATTATATCAACGTAGATTATATAATAATCATTCCATCACCGTAGTTAATTTATTGTCATTATGATTGGTAGTATATGTATGTATTTTATTTATCAAATAAATATAATTACTCAATTATAATATAACATATACCTTAATACATTCATATCTATTTGGAAATAAAAAAAATACTTGGGCATAAGTGTGGACTTAAACATCAACAAAGCGATGTGATTTGATCTAAATTCTGATTTTAATTGGATTTTACTAAGGATATACTAAATTATTTTAAATAATATATATTATATAATAATTATTCTAAAAGGGTAACTATTTATTTACCATTATTTCATTCCATCCCTTAAAAAAAGAAAGAGTAATTCATTTTTTATCCATCTATTTTATAAATGACTCCAAATATATTTATAATGAATATAAGTTATGATTATTTCATTATTAACATTATTTTGATGATGTTATCAGGATAAATGTTAAATGAATGAGGCTTTCAAAATAATACTTGCCAAAAATAATGAAAATGTTTCCATATAAAAAAGTTATTTTATAGTATATTTTTACTAAATGAGTCATATGATATCACTAGAAAATCATAAACAATATGATTGATTTAAAAATGGATTGATAATAAATTTTCAACAAATATAAATTTATTATATAGTATGTTCAATCATTTAATATGATCAATGATTCCTCAGGTGAGTGTTAGTCATCTAATTTTTTTTATTGGGACATATTTTACATAATTCACCTATCATCATATATGTGGGGTATGTACATAATAATTGAAATTTTATTTCACGATAATCCATGTTTTCATGACTTTTAAATATTCAATTGAATCTATTAATTTATGAGGAATACAATTACAATGTTATCTAAGAGTTTTGGTGTCAGTGTTTTAATACTATTTTAATTAGGATTATTTATTCTTTTGTTATAATTGATGAAATTTTCTTATACATTATTGATAAATACCATTAATTTTATTTTCCCTTATTTATTTCTATTAATTACATATTATTCATTCATTTTCCTCTCTTTGTAAACTGAATAGTTTAAAATATTTTTTCTCTTGAAAACTGATAATGTTTTACTACTCCATCGGGAATCATTTTCTTCCACATCCATATTTTAATTAACATATTTGAAATAATATTTTTAATATTCTGAAATGTTTTATTAAATAATTTTTTACCAATGTTTTACATTCAAGAAATTTCATAAAAGGAATCACACTATCAATTTCAAAATGTGGTATATTTTGATTTTTTTTACAATTGTGAAGTTAATGTCATTTAATAATTATAAATCCAAAATATGATTTACTATAATCATGAAGACTAAATTATTTTAATATTACATTATAATCATACATGATTCCTTTGAAAAAAATGTTTTCCTCAATATTTGGAAAAATTTTGATTTTAAATTTGTTATTTTTATGGGAAAACAATATTTTTCACATAAAATGTTCCTACTGATATCTTAAAAGAAGCTCTATCAAAGATGGACTTATTTCATGATTCCTATAAATTACTAGGGATATAATTCAATAATATAGTCCATATTACCTATCATTATGGTTTGGTTTTATAAAGAAAAAACGTTATGAAGCCCATTTCATTTCGTCGAGTTATGATATAATGAAATGAATAAAAAAGGCATTTCATTTTCATGGGTTATGATATGATGAATGATTTTTGATATCATGTCCAAAAAATGTATTATTTTAATTATGTGTTGTGAGTCTACGATTAAATATCCATCCAATGCATTTGTTAAATATGAATATCTCAAGAGTAAATTAGGTTACCTATAGATTTTCATGTTAACAATTTTATGCATGGATTTAAATTTCATGTCCCTAAGATTTCATGCAGAATTATTTTTTGTCTTGATATATTTATGTGTCTACTAAACTTCTATGCCCATTATTTATGTATAGACAAAGAATTAAAGTCCATGTGATTATTTTTTTTAACCTTCATTCATGTCTATTAGATTACATTATGTCCTCATCTGATGTCCTTAACAGAATGTGTGAGCCTATTTATATTTATTATAATTTAAAATTATATAAGATCATATTTTTAAACATTTATATGAGAAATTTATGCTCTCATGTCTTGTTATCATTTATTCAATTATGATTCATTTCGTATGAACTTCTAAGGTTTTATTCTTCAACCGTGTTTATAATCTATGATATTTTGTTTATTTTTTAAAAATAATAATCCCATGTTCTCATACACTTATGCATATTTTTTATTAATTGATCATTTATAACTCCCATATTTCCACTTAATTAGAATTTGATATCCCCCTTTATTATTTTTCCATTTCACATGTAAATAATATATTTTTTTTAATAGTTTATATTTGAAAATATTACTACAACAGATGAAATTTATCTTAGATATTTAATATAATTCCTTGAATAATAAGATTATGTATCCAATATCTAAAGACAGTAAGCCTTTAGTA
This sequence comes from Viscum album, assembly GCA_963277665.1. Taxonomy (NCBI): domain Eukaryota; kingdom Viridiplantae; phylum Streptophyta; class Magnoliopsida; order Santalales; family Viscaceae; genus Viscum; species Viscum album. The sequence goes on along the minus strand of OY728133.1, from coordinate 1,599,105,427 downwards.
TCTATACACCTATTTTTTGACATGAAATTACTAATCATTAAATATATATTTATATAATTTATAAATAAAAACATGTTTTCACTATACAAGGTTTAAATGAGTGTGAGTTGATAGATGTGCTATATTATGTTCATTTACCTCATAATAGATTTATTTTCTTCCATAACATTTATTGATTAATTTAGTTTTTAGTGATTCTAATGTATCAAATTATTTTAATTGATTCTATAAAATTAGCTTGAAATATTTAAATCATGAATTTATTAATTTATTTATATTTAATATTAAAATAAATTTCAATCTATTGATAATCATATAATATTTATTTTGAATGTGATGAATATTTTTGTTCATTTTTGTTATTCTGAAATATGAACTAATCAAAAATAGTAATTGTCGAAAATTTAATTTAATGATTTTGATAATGATATTTATCTTACGAATGAAATTATTGTTAATTATCTTATGGAATTATTTAATTAGATTACTATTATTGTGGATGAAGAATGGTGTAGAAAATAAATTCATTAAAAAAGGATATTCTAAAATATGATTTATATAGAGGCACGTAAGGAAAATTACTTTATTTGGGGGAGAAACTCAAGGAATATTATTAATTTAATCATAAGAATAAGAAAAAATATATGTTATAGAATTTTATATAATCCAGAATTGTATATGAATTTGAAATAATTTCCCAATATTTGTTATACATTCCCCAATGTCTGAGGAAATATTATTTGACCCTATATTATACATAATAAATTCAATAACACTAGCATTGGTGATGTGTATTATATTTTTGACATGTAAGAAAAACTTCATGTTTGATATTATATAAAAATAACATTTATTTACCAATAAAGTATACATTACATTTAATAAATTATATATTGTGTTTAGACATGTGTATTTTTTAATTATATATATGGATTTCATATGTAATATATTTTTATGCATAATGTTTACGAATCCTTAATATTGTTTTATATGATTTTTGGTATCATATATATGGGTTTTACAAGGTAAAAAAATATTAATGCTTAAAATTTTGTTGATGATGAATATAATTATATTCTTATAGGCTGGATAACAAATATGTATTACTTTTTATAGTAAAATAATATTTTTCTCATAATAAAATTTTATATTGGGAATAATATTTAAAAAAATTATGAGTAAAATTTATAAGGAGTTTCATATCATTGATAAATATAGTTCATGTGTACTATAGAGATAATGAGAATATTTTCATTTTTGAAATCTTTTCCAAATTGAGTAATAATGATGACCATTTACTACTTTCAAATGGAATATTGGATGTGTGAATTCATAGTGGAAATGTTTTCGTGAACCTAGATAATGGGTGAGAAATTTAAAATGCATGTGTGGGAAATATGAAAATGTTTTATACATGTGTACCGATACCAAGAACTAAGTACAAAAGGTAAATATATTTAAGAGGATGGAATGTTTTAATAGAATTGTTTTGACAAAATGAGTTTCAAAGTACTATTTATTTTCATGTATCTACTACATAGTTTTTGTAAATCTACTATAACTATTTTAATGGAGAGAAAAAAAAATTTATTTGGATTTTTTGATGGTATAGTTTTTCCCATCACTTTATTTTAATATGAATAATAAATTCTTCTTGTGATATTTGGTTTCAATTAAAATTTAAAAAATTTGATTCAATAAATTAGTATATGATTGAGATTCTCATTCACTTTTTCTATTTTTGGTCATAACATATTTTCTCTATGAACATAATTATTTCCACATATGATAAAATTTAAATGGTTCTCTAAATATGCATCATGTGATAATAGATAATATTTGGGAAGATATATGTTATTTCTCGATTTTCCATGAATAGATACAAATAATTAGATTTTTATTGGGTAATTTTAAAATAACTCATTATGATATTCCAAATCTAATAAAGAGGAAGAAATTGAATTAATGACTATTCATTCAGAACATGCACTTAATACTATTACATTATGAGATATTATTTATGATGAGTTATATCACAAAAATCATTTATGTAGGGGTTCAATCAATTTCAGACTATAAAATTAATCATTTGGTAATACAACCACTAAACCATTCACATATTCTATCATTATAATTTTTCAAAATTATTTATAATTGAATTCTTAATTGTTTTAACAAGTTAAATTAATCATCACATTTTTTGATTACCAATTATGAGAGAATTACATGTAACAAAACAAAAATGATTATCATTTTTCGTCACTATAAAATGTAAAAACATGGTTAATTTAATTTTCTTACAAGATTGAGATATGTGTCAAAATGTCTATAAATATTACAATTAATATGTTGCACTAAATAAAATTATGATTTCGATGTGGGTTAATATGAAACTATAAAAGAATAATGTCGTAGAATTCATAAACATAACATTGATTGAGTATACCAGATCTATGAAGGTTATATATTTACTTACCATGGCATTTTGTGTGGTGGTTATAAGTATGAAAACAGAGTAGTTAAATCAACTATTATCATTACAACATATTGTGGATATTCTTAATGTTGCATGGACAATAAATAATGAAAATTTATAATATTTAAAATTAATTGGTTGTTTCTATTATATTCACATTCATTTCAATTTAAAGGATATGTTGTATATTAAATACAAAAAAAACTATATGTTGTGGTTATTATGAGTTTAGATTTTACATCAAGGATAATGAAAGTTAGAAAATGTTATGAAAAATATTTTTATTTAAGGGATATGTTTTTCGTAATGAAGGAAATGTTTTTTTATTAAAATAGTTGAGGAAAATATACCATTAATCATTATATTTTGAATCTAGAATGGATTCCAATTGAGGATATATTTCATCCATTGGTTAATTAGGGAATGATATAAGTGAAAATTAAAATTTATTTAAAAAATTATCCAACTAATCACATTCCACAATAGTGATAATCTAATGATTAATGATTGAATCAAATATTTTAATTATCATTGCATTATTTCTTATAATTTTAGTGAGCCTAAATTATTTAAAGGGACAATGGATGTTATTAATAGAATATATATATTGTATAATTAAACTATAAAATATAATAATTTATAAAAATAATACTTGGGAGATGATATATTTAATATGATAAAATAAATCCTTCATAGATATTTATATTAGCATGTCATATAAAAACAAAACGTTTTAACAATGATTAAGTATAAATTGGTTGTGAAAGAGATATCAATTTAAGGAGTTCATTTGTTACATTGAATATTTTCTAGTATTATAAGATAAACCGATACAAATTTTTTATTGATAATTGATTCTTGAGAACTATTAAATTTTATGTGTATAGATATGATAACTACTATCCATTATGATATAACTAATGGTAGAATATCTTGTGATTTATCTAGACAGATTCATTTAGAAGTTCAAATAAGATCTTATTTTCAAATAAAATAATTTTTTATACATAATGTAGGAGACACTAAATCAGTGGATTTTAAATATTGATGAATTCATAGAAAAGATACAATTTATGATTTGCTACATAGAAACATATTTTAATTTCAAATCATTTATTAACTATCATATGATGATCTTTTTGTCCATATGGATGATATTATAATTATAGGGTTATATGAGCACTAGATAAATGTGTTGAAGAAGTATTAATACAAAAAAATTTACATAAAAATTTATACAGGGAATTAATGAATCATTGGATGAGTATCATATGAATATTGTTACATGATCCATGATGATTTTATAAACTAAAAAATTTGATAAGGCCTAAATGATTTTAAAAATGTTAGATATAAAAACACAATTCCATTCCTCTGATAAACACTCATTATACAAAAACCATATTTATTTATTTATATGTCATTTTGTACACTCAACTAAACATAACACATTTCATGGATGTTTTAGTATACTCATAGAAATCAAGAAAAAAATTATAGACAGGTAGTTATGTGGGTTCTTATATATCTAAATGAAAACTAGGGATTGTATATGTTACTTAAAAAGGTATTTTATTTTGTGTATATATTGATTATGATGTCAACAATTACATTTATAGATGAAAATCCAAAATATTATATGGATATATGAGGTATAACTATGAGTTTGGATTAATAGTTTAAAAAGGTTGTGGAATTGTCTCTAATTAATTAAAATATATTATTTTTACTTAAGAAATAAATGAGATGATATGGTTATGGAATTCACTAAATGTATTTTCCAATGATGAAGAAGTAATTTTTTTTTCTATTTCTCATGGTATAATATATCATATAGAAATCATTTATCACCATTCCATGACCATGTGTATTCAGTTAAAAGTACATTTTATTAGAGGTTTAATATAGAATAGATCATTTTACTAGGGGGATATTCATAAATTCCTTAAACTACAAATCCAAATGACCATTATGATTTTCATAAAAATATATAGACATGAGTATTTCTCAGTTGGGATATATTGATGATGATGTATCCACGGGAGAAAAATAATTAGAGGAAAAGAGTACAGGGGAATATTATCTCTGGAATCAATCACAACATTGGAGATTAATATTATTTTTGGATCCTAATTAGATGTTATATGGAAATTATTGTGGGGGTGAATGATACTTATTTCCTAACCAAATTGTAATATATATATATTTATATTGAATATGTCACCTATGAAATATAGGTTGATAACATGATTATATTTAGTTCTTAATACATTAGTAAATTATGAATTTTTTTTTCAAGTAGTAAACAAAATAGTGGGGTGAATTGAGTTCTTATAAAAACTTTTATCTTAATTCATTTATTTACAAGTCCCCAATTTTAAATAAAATACATAACATTTATCCCAAGTTGTATATTTATAAAATATTTCATTATTTGAATGATTTATAATATATATATCAGTTCCCAATTAAAATTATTATCTTACCTTTTGAAATCTATCTACTAAACTAAATTTAATAAAATCACCATCTCAGATCTACTGTCAAACTGAAGTAAGGCTTTATGGATGAAATAAAAATAAAAATGGAAAGGATTTGAAATAGAACAATGTATTTATAAAAAGTTTTTTAGTCTCAATCTGATACTTAGATCTCCTCACAATGTTACTATTTAACAAATATCAATTTATAAAAATAAAACATATTCAAAACATAGATCAGGGTACAAGATAACATACATTACATTCCTGGTCAATAGACCTCTTCTGCGGTTTTTTTGATGTGCTAATTACAATAGGTCATTAAAGGACCTCTTCAATTGTTAAATGCGGGATTTGTGGTGTAAAAAAGAATTTTTTGTGATGATATATATGTACCTTGTATTTTGGTGTTAGAAATTGTCTGTGTGTTCATATAACAAATAGATAAACACTAATCACATTATAGATAATATACATAAACATAGATAAAATTTAATGAATGGTGTTAGACGGATATGTGTTTTTCTTATTTCCTTCTTTCAGACTCAATGTATATTGCATGAAGTGGTACTAGAGTCAACATTAGAGAATAGATATAAAAACAAAGGTTCATGAGGAATTTTTTCTTATCTTCTTAGTGTGTTAAAGATTTTCTCTATGTTTTCTTAACCTTTCCTGTATTTTTTATGTATAACATCATAAATTAGGGTTCTCAAAAATATTACTATTTTTCACATTTGGATTTTATAGACTTATTATTGAATTATTTTGTTCTCAATTATCCATTTTGGATTAGGTGATCTATTTATACACATCAGGTACCATATGAAGGATTTCATCGATCATGTGTTGGTACCTCATACATCGTACTCTACTCCGATAATTATTTTAATGTTTCGTCAAAAGGATATTAACTTACTCATTATCAACAAATAAAACAAATATGATCATTAGTAATATTTGGGAATTTAATTGATAGATTTGTAATGTTTTTAAATCATTAATGGTAACTCATATTAGTAGGTAATACATTAGTCGTCTTAGTCTGTTGGAGTCCAAGACATGTCGGTGGCTCAGACATGTTGGTGTCTTATGATTGGTAGGCCATTTAGTCAAAAACTAATGCATCAGTGAATCATCTATCAGTATCATATATATATAAAAATAATTAGTCTCAGTCAGTAACTTTTTTGGTTGGTCAATCTATTCGTGACTCATAGCATTGGTAACTTAGACTTAATCGGTGACTCGTATTTTGAAAAAATCTACGAAGTAGTGTGTAACTCGATGCAATGGTGTCTCATATGACAGTATTTCAAACATCGGTGACATATCAATATCAGTGGATTATACATATCAATGACTTATACTTATCCAAAATTGATTAAACAGTTTTTTGATGAAAACACTATCAATAGCAGTTATATATATATGAAAATAGGAATAATCATTATTTGACTTAATAAAACATTATTTACAATTATTTTTTACTATTACAAATAGAGGAGGTCAACAATCTCCCCCTTTTGATGATAACAAATCATGGAATTATATAGAGAAAATATGTAAATAAAATTATCAAATGTATGGTTTGTATAAGATTTAATAGAGATCATATATGATGAAACTTTTATAAAATCACAAATACTATATAGATCACATAATATAAAAACAAATATATATAGATTACTTATTAATAATTATTTTAATATCATTCCCTATCTAAGATATATTCCATAAACATTCTACCCCTACTGGGATCATCAAAATCTGAACAAATAATTATGTTAATGAATAGAAAATGGTATAAAATAAAATAACATATTACATTAAACAATCAACACAAGATAAAACAAAAATTCTATAAAAAAATCCCTTTCAAGGATCCATCCAATTACTACTTCTCTAGTGTGAAATCCTTCACGCCTTTCCCCATATTAGTAATGTTTGTAGTCAGAATAGTTGGTGTATAATTAGTTGAGTTTGGACACCCAGTGGGTGTATTGGTTGGGGGAAGAAGAGCACCTATTAACACAGAATGATCAAGGATTGGTATAAAAGGGCTAGGAGTTCATGTAAGTTCCAGATTAATGATAGTATGTAATTTTCTAATAGGATGATCTAGATTCATCGAAAAGAGAGCTAGAGAAGGAGTATAAGGGTGGTGGATAGTTTTAATAGGATAAGATACATGAATAAAATCGTATTAAAATTATGTTGTATGCAGGGATTTAATATAATGATGAAGCCTATTATTATCTAGATACCATTTTCTATAGCCTTTCTAAAATACATTTTTATCACAAACTATTGATGAGAATGAGGGAATTATTTAAGACATTGGACTTTTTCATTGTTGACATCAGTGTAAGATATAGTCTCAAATTTACTACTGAATAACTAAAATAACTATCCCAGTGATTCTTAGTATAAATCCGGTTAACTTATAAGTATACGTTATTTTTATATGTTCTTGAATTTATGAATAACCCTTAGAGTTGAATTTTACCACATAATAGACATGGTTATTATTTTGACTTATGTTATCGAGGCTTTACAAATCTAATCCACCCATAATTTTATTTATCTATAATCTTATTATAATAATGATCATCTCATCATCAAGAATATGAATTGTAGGAGTAGTTGAGCTGGATGTAAATTTACAAACATCATGAAGATATAATTGCAAGTATTTTATATCATGGGATATAAGCTGTTGAGTAGCAATCATAGAAGATGCATACTCAAGGCTTGTAACCTCCTTTTCTATTGATATCATATAATCAATGGTCATACTTTTAATGGATGATACTATAGTATCCATATCATTGTGTTTATTTTGATTGTATGACACAATTTCTTCATGATTGAAAATGATATCAGGTTCAAATTGTGTAAAAACATCTCCATTAGAATACATCAAAAAAAATATTAACACTCTCCAGATGAGATGGTTTATGTGGAAGGAACCATCTAATTACTGATCACAACTATTATTTATAAATTTTGAGCTTAGCCTTAGTCACGTAATCTGTAGGCACTAGTATAGACATAGAAATAGAAGAAGAACCTTCTGTTGGATAAATTTCAATAATATTTTCATCCTTATACCACAATTTTATAAGGATAAGTTTTCTCATCAACTTAGTCTATGTAATCCAAACCCATGGTCATATACCATCGATCTATGTTCCATTCGGTCACATCTATGTCATCATAGGGAGTATGAATATTAAGTATCGTTCTTTTGGAAACCTCTCCCCCTTAATAGATACATTATATGTAAATAAAATAGATCTTATATTAGTGTTTCTGGAATGTTTTCTACAACCCTAAATTCATTATTCATATGAAATTTATGAACTATTTCCTCAACCACATATGACATATTAGATTCATGTGGCTCCCAAAGTGATTCATTCTCCAAAAAAGTAGTATGAGTAGGATCAACAGGCTCAATATGACATATATTAAGATAAATAGGATCTATAATAGGACCATCATCATCATAAATTAGGTCTGGTCCACTATCATATTCACCACTTCCTTCTTTATCATCATAATTTTCATAATTTTAATTTTATTCACTAAATTCATTTACATACGATTTATTTTATTCCTCGTCTTCATCACCATCATGCTCTTATTATTACACACATAGACATTAATCTTCTTCACCATTTGACTCCTCATCTTCATCACTACCATTAAACCTGTAATAATTATAGTTTTATAATTCATTTGTCTCCTAGTCGTCATATTATTCATGCAGAGGTTCCGTTCAAGGGATATGATTGGGAGGGTTTTTAATTCCATAGGTCATGCATTTTGGAACACTAACTAATTCTGGGTCAGTTCTATCATCAATAGGTGAACTATTTCCTTGGTTTGTGTCTTCTCAATAAGCTTATTTAAAATACTCACAATAAATATATGGTCACAGAACAAGTTTAACCAATCTTATGAGCATTTTAGTGTGTTCAACAAAATTTGATAATTCATAAATATTATTATTTTCTTTAACAAATTGTTTCTTACGGGGATTCCAATTGATTTTCAATCACATAAAAATAAATTTGGTGACACAAAATCCATCACAGACCATTACTAATTCATCACCATCATTTACCAAACCATTAACTTCATGTATTGAAAAAATAAACATGGAATAAGACATTTAATTTTTATATAAGTATTGTATAATCATCTCATATATATGAAATGTAAATACATGAATTGTTTAATCATACCACCCTTCTAAAAAAAATTATACAATACAAATCATTGTATTTTAATGAGTAAAATTTCTATTTTCTTAGACTTTACTTATGATTAATGAACTTAATCCAAAACCAACATTCACCATCCAGATCTATTATTATTTTTAATAAATGATATCCAATCTTAGTAAGATTATAAAATGATTTCTCAAAACATAGAAAATCACTATGTAGAGGTGATATTAACTAATGATAATCAAAAACACCATCGATGGGTACCTTCAATTATTTTTCTCACTGAATAGAAGAAAAAAAATCTATAACCATTAACTATATGCTTTATTCCTAATTCCAATGTGTCTTTATGATGTAATTATTCATAAATACAGTACTTCTGCAATAGACCTAGTTAAAAATTACTTAATTTGATGGAAAACCACATTAAGTATCCTTTTCTTTATAACAGTTTGAAAAATAGACTTTCTTGAAAAAACCATTCAAAATCCTCATCGTTTTCTGGAGTGATGATTCAATTTTTATGTTTCGGATGGATCAGTTCCATTTTATATTCAATTGATTTTTATATTATGATATGTAGAAGGATGAGACTCATCAAAATACATCTAATATACACACATTTCATTATCCATTATTTGGATTCTAATGTTGTTGGTTCAAGGAAGAGAGGTTGAAGTTCATGAGAGAATGTTTTAAGTGAATGTGTGAAAGACTAGAAACATGAGAGTATGTAAAAGAGTTGGATCAACTCTGGTTTTATCATTTATGGATTCAATGTTCTAAAATATAAAATGATAATTAATATAAAATGAAAATAAATTAGTGACATTTAACATCAACATATAAAAATGACAATTATTAGATCAGTGAGAAAGATCGATGAGTCTTATCGATGGGTAATCATCATTGAGTTATCATCAGTGACACGTAAATGATGACACAACAATTGTTAGATATCAATGGTGTGTCATCTATTGTGAGTCATCAATGGTGATAGAAAAATTTTGAGACATCAATGGTGAGACATCAATTGCGAGTCCCTAAAATTTTATCATCCCCAACTCATGACTACTATACTCATTCTCTAATAATTCAATTGTATAATAAAAATATCAGAAACATAATGTTTAGTTACAATGAATATTAATGATATATAATCTTTTTGATAATAATATCTCAAAAAGTTATTTCCGGAAATAATATTTTTTGTTTTTTAATGATAAATTACATTATAGGAAATGAAAATTTCACTTCTGTTTTCACAGTTTATAGAGACAAGCCTAAATTGATATCCATAATCGAGAAAAGTTTGTTTCATCCACAAAATATGTACACAATAAATTGATTCCTCTGTGTATTAATCAATTATTTTAGATAATGTATAATAATTTTTTACTACACCATGAATCTATATACATTGAAAAAAATTACATATTCCAGATGTTCAAATTTATCTTACATTCAACAAACAATGATAACATCAGAATAAATATGTCACATGATTTTTATATATGATAGAACTATCTAATGTTGGTAGTACACATGAGGTATTTGGAATCTATTTTAATAGTAGGAAGGTGTTACTCAATGTGAGTTTCTATCAAACAATGATGCATAGACACATTAAACATAATGTTAGGTTGTATAGAAGTAAAGTAAAGAAGGCTCCCAATCATCCCTATGTATTTTTTTATCAACTGATTTTCCATTTTTATTAGGATCCAATTTATAAATGGTAATCATCAGAGTATCATAATCATTGTACTATGCAAGAATAAATGTCTTCAATGATCATTAGTATTTTTAAAATTAATTTAAATAACACATTCCTTAATTCGAAAAATTAGAAAACTAAGAAAGAATTTGGGCACAACCATTAAACTCATTTCAAATAAATTTTTTTTATCATTTTTAAGAAATGAAATCATAAAAAAAAAATTAGATTAATGAATAATATCATCATTATTGATTTTAAACATCTAAAATATCTCTGAAAAAACGTTTCATGCAATGATCATGATCAACAATACCTTTTGTAAAACTATTGAATATATGAAATGTGTTGAGCCAGTCATACCACGCTCTTTGGGCCAATATTAATACATGCATATATATTCTTAATTTGAAAAATAAAATTTTTGGATAATGACGACTTGTAAAAAATAGGGTTATTTTAAAAAAAATATCTTCAATTATATAAAAATTTAAGAATGCTATTTTATCCTTTTATTGATAGTGTTTGAAATTCATATGTTTTATATAATGTAGAAGGATTATAAAAGAATCATGTCTTGAAATCGTTGAAATTGATTACTTATAGTCATTTATTTGTTTATGAAAATTACATTATGAAACTAATCCAGCATTATGTCGTACTAAAGTTCAATCATAATCTTCTTTTGTCTCAACACCAACATAGTTCTAATCGTAAAGGTGTTTGTGGGTCAATCAACAAGAATTAAAAAAATCTATTAAACTAATGAAAATATTATTGAATATATATCACACACATTTCAAAATTTATTTAATAATTCATGTTCTTCGGTTCATTATATGACAAAAAGGATTGTTGTTAAACTTTTCTTATGTGATAATCTATATTATATGTTCCCATATCTATGTCTATGACTAAATAATATAATGAATCGATCTTATGGGTTATAACGGTTCTATAAAAATATGTGATAATTATTTCAGAATACTATATATGTTCATATTAATTTTAATTAGAATGTATAAATTTTAATGAACATGATGATTTTGATTATTTTTTAACAGTAGATATAATGGGTTTAGAATTCTTGTCAATATTGGACAGGTAAACCTCAATATTTTACCCATAAGGTATGGGATCATGTGGATATGTTATATAAAATTTGACATGTAAAAATTCATCTACAAAATAGTTTATTCTATTGAATACACTACAAGATTTGTAAGAGGTTGAATAACCTATGAAAATTCCTTCATCTCTCTTGGATTCAATATTAATAATGATTATAATTTGTATTAAGGATAAATAATTTGAAACCAAATACATTAATGTAATTAAAATTAAGATTCCTATTTTTCAATGAATTATTTCGGGGTTTCATAATGATTGGTATAATTTAAAATATATTGACTATATACCAAGTTGTATTTATATATGCTTCATAAAACAATAGGTAGATCCTATTCATTATCTATACTTTGAGCTGTTTATTATAATGTTATATTTCTAATTTCTATAACTCCATTCTGTATGGGTGTCCAAGGAGAATATATGTTATGACTAAATCCCTTTTTAAATAATTTTCCATACCAAAATATTTATTTTCAAACTCATAGATATTGTCACTTATTAATTTTTTTATTCTGAGACAACATAAGGTCCCAACAAATCTGTCGTACCAACTGAAATAATAACATTCTTCTATCTTATTAGTTAATACAGTGTTGAAGTATATATTGAAAATTAATCTCATAGAACAACACCATTGCTCATAAAAGTTATACAAGAATCATTAGAAGGTGAAAAAAAATCCATGTAATTCAACACAAGTGGTTGAGATGTTGAAACATATTTTTTTCTTGTAAAATATTTTATGTTGTTTTTCTTTATGATAATTATTATATACATTATTATCATAAATGTTTAGTTTAGGTGGATAATTGAATAGTGATTTTTTGTAATGTTTCTAAGTGAGTGAATGTTATAATGTATTGGTCTCAAAATCTATATCGATGAATCATTACTGAAGGTACATAAGAATGAATTTTTTGGTGAAACTAGTGGATCCATATTTTCAATAGAATCATTTTCATTTATAAATTAACTACATACTAACTGTTTTTTAGAATTAAAAACATTAAAATGTTCATTTTCAAATATAATATTAAAAAAATATTCTTATAATTGTGAAATGATAAGCATATTGTACATTAGACAATAAAAAAGTACTTTAGAAATTTAAATTGAATTAACATTACCGATTTGGCCAAGGAAAATTATTTTTTTCTTATATATTCTATAAATTTGACATGTACACCATCTATCTTGATATGATTATTTATGAATGAATAGTCCCATTTCATGTTTCTTTAACACACATTGTCCAGGTACATTAAGCATATGTAGGAACACATAAGCTAGATTTCCTATAAAAATTTTATGCTAGAATAGACTTTGGTTCCGGAATTTTTTTGGGTCCAATATCATTAGTAATGAAAAAGTTAGGAACCAAAATTATCAATATAAGTATCTTATACACAATATTTATAGTTTTAAAAAATTAATATTTATTTTATTAAGTGAAACTAGTAGCTATAGTAGAATTTTTAGTGCTAGAACTTTTTGCAAAAATTTTAAATCAAGCTATAAAACCACATTTTATAAATATTCAAAAAAATTGTTTTAAACAAAATTTCAATACCCATATTAATTACCAATACCAATAAAACATTTAAGATAAAAATATTTACCATGAATTTGAGAAAAGGTATCTTTACCATTTTTATTTCTCTCCTGAAACATCATTAACTACTCATAAGAATGTTTGAGTTCATTTTTCTCATTGAAAAATTCATCATTTGTTTCCATTTCAATTGCATGTTCCTATTAATAATTAGTATAAAATGAAATTTAAGCTTTCAGAGACATATATATATAGTCTCGTACATTTCATGTATCACAATTATTTTTATGTATTCAAACATATCCCCTTTTTCCATTTCTTTATAATTTTAAAAATATGATTCATCATCTTAATTTTGATAATTCTACACATGTGATTCTCGGGTTACCTCAAATTTTCACATACAACACAAATTGCCTGTTATTGCCTTCTCAATATTTTATAATTTTGATACATTGTAGTTATTATCAGATGAACTCCATGTGGTGTTCATTGCCTTCATTTATTTTCTTTCTATTCCATTATAGTTATTTTAATACTCTATTTTTGGACAACCGATATTTTCATGTTCGTTTCTATTGCATTAATATTAGACTGTATAATTAGTATTGTCACTTCTATTCTATTAATTTTTTTCTATTTCCCTAGTTTTTATATGCTAAACTATAGCTAGGCATACTATATAACATCATATTTATATATAATTATAGTAATATTTTCGTTATTTTCTATATTTCCTCATCATTATATGATGGTGCGACTTCAATGTTGGAACTATCAACATGACATTTCAGGTTCTACAATTTATTATTTTTGTATGTAGTTGTTTTGATAGCCAGTAACTTTTTTTATTTGGTATTCATCTTCCTACCTATAAAACATCATTTCATCATCATACATGATCAATATACCAATAATCTCTTTTACATGTATTGAAACAATGTCACAAGATTCACTAATAGATATTGATATCCATATCCACCTTTCTTGAAAAAACATCAAAATTAGTATGATTCATTCCTTGGTAGTAATTATCTTTCCCAATGATATCATCATATTCATAGTCTCATTTAACATTAGAATCATGTTGAGGATAGTTTCATAAATCCTCATTTTGATTTTATCATATTTAATGGAATATGTGTTCAATGTATTTTCCTTAACATTAGGGGTTCCATCATGAAAAAAGGCTAAAGTATCCAAAATTTTAGAAGCTGTTTAACATCCAAAAATCCTATTAATATATTCATCATCTATTGTATTATTTAATGTGCTTATATCACCAAAATTTCTGTTATATGATGTATTTGTAGAATAATACCAAGTGTTTATAGTAATAGAAAAAATCTTATACTAATCTAAAATGACATACCAGATATCAAATCCATGAATTCTAAATATATTTTTATTTTTATTTTCCACTAGTCATAATTACTACTATTAATGTTGGGATGTGTATTGGTAGTAGAAACCTAATATTTTTTATCCACTTAATAAAATTTTAATGAATGAAAAAATTTGAGTTGATATAATTTTTGTGATAATGAAAATACTCAACTAAACTAATAAGTGGTATTATTTTTTAAAAATATTTTAAACAGTTCTAATACCAGATGTTTGTCCTAGTATGACATTCAAGAGTGTGGTGAATTAAGGCCCGATAAACATTTACTGCCTAAAACATTTATTTAAATGTAACCAATTTAAATGGAAATGTTTCCAAGAAGACCAAAGTATAATATAAATAAAATTTGTAATTGTATAACATAATTATCAATGAATTCATAGTTATGAATTAAAATAATTATTTTTACATTTTTAATCAATCTACTAATCCAAATTCTAAAACATACACTCTCTAAGAAAGAAGTTCAATGTAAATAAGGGTTTCTGGTTCAAATGATAATAAACAATGAATACAAATCTTGAAATAGCACAGTGAATTTTTAACATGATTTTTAGTCCCAATTTGATACTTAGTCCTCTCTTATTGAGATCAAATTCAACCAGGAAATTTAAAAAAATTAACATTATCTATACGTTAGATTGAGGGAATCAACATCATAAAATGATATCTAGGTCAACTGACCCCTTTTAACGATTTTTTGGGAATTAAAAATACAATAGGACATTCAGGGACTTCATCAATCATTATTCGTTGGATTGTAATTTGAATTTTTTTAATGATATCATTATGTCTTCTAGATTGTGGTTGGATTTTGTGTGTGATTATATTACAGATTGAAACACACTGATAGTATTATAATTAATTTATAGAATCATAACTAAAATATTGAGAAGGGTTTTCTATGGATATATTTATTTTTATTTTCTTCTTTGAAACTCCTAAAATATATCTTGATATGACTATGGTCAAATAGAGAAACCGAGGGTTCTGAGGCCTTCTTTCTTCTGTTCAAAGTGAAGAAGATATTTTCTTCGTACTTTCTTCTCAACTATTCAATTGTTTCTATATAGTATCTCTAATTAGTGCTCACATAAATATTCTTGTTTTTCAGTACTAGTAATTTCTGACTAATTATGATATTATTTTATTCTCACATACATTTTTTTGATCAGTTATTCTTTTTAATCACTACATTGATGATGAAGAGCATGATCTTGATTATGTTATAGTACATTATTCCTTGTAATATACTCTTATAATGCATATAATTCTTTATATGAAAGTTTATTAATTTAGAAAATATCATTAAATAACCCAAATAACACTGTTACTAGAAAATTTGTTTTTATATGATAGATGTGAAATTTTTCTATGTCTTCAATGTTGTCTAGGCATGGTAGGTCATTATATTGATGATTAATCTATTGGTGTCTTAGACATGTTAGTGTCTCAGACTTCGTGTTATCTCAGACTATTCAATGTCTCGGGATTGGTAGGTCATTATGTTGATAAGTGATGTATTGGCGACTCTTCTATTTGAAGAGAATAATTAGAGAAACTGACTATCGTTTAGACTCTCAATTGTTATGTCATGATTTTAGTGACATGTGACATCAGTAACTCAAACTTATTTAGGGATTTGTCATTGAGAAATTTTTTTGATACTATCAGTAACCTGATGCAATGGTGTCTCATCTATTCAGAGGTCAAGCATTGGTGACATATCATTATTAGTTATTTATTCCTATCAATAAATTGTAAAGATCCAAATTTTTTTAACATGTATTATGATGTAGATACTATCATAAGATATTAATGTTATATAAAAACATGATTAAATAGTATGTATCTTAAAAAACATATTTATTTATGAATTTTGAGCATTAAGACAAGAGGAGTTCTACAAAAACAACTGATCAATGGGAATAAGAAATTTATTTTAAATTTGAGAAAACTATTGAAATGTATAACAATTTTATTAAAGAAGATTCATGTTGATATAGAATAATATTATACTAGTAATAAATTTTGTGTTAATGTGAATGGATTTAGGATTAGAAATATTCATGTGTCATTAATTAAGAAAAAATGCTTAAATATGAAGATGTTAGCTTTTATTAAAGAGAAAATGAAATAATTATGGACAAAAATCACCTCATATAATATGTTTCTATGACCAACACAAAAACACCACAATAAAAAGACACATTTTTTGATGTTAATATATATTAGATGGAACATTAACCCAAAAATAGAATTTATATGTTTTATATAAAGAGATATATATATGTCATGATTCCATGAAAAAATATATAAGGGTGGTTCTTCATTCCAAACTAGTTATATATTAGTATAAATTTGATAAATTAAATGAAATTTATAAATATATACAGATTTAATCTAAAAAGATATAAAATATTGAAATTTTGATTCTGATAAATATAATTTTTTAGATTTTGAAATGATCATGGATAGATTACAAAATATAGTGAGTGTTATACATAAGATAGATGAAGAAATCATATGAGAATTCAATGTTATATGATGACAGGTTGAATATTAAGGGAAACTATTGCCTCCAATGATGTCTTTGATAAATTAGATTAAAAAATATATGAAAAATCTTAATTGAAAAAAGATGATCCAAAATTCCTATTACAAAATTTTCAATATTGAAAAATGAAATATTAATAAGAAAAATTCAGCCTTGGTAATGATAAAAAAATCATCTTTAAAACAATGTTATAAGAATCCAATACATAATAAAAGATATATTTGGGTGGGGTAATATGTATCTAATGATGAAATAGTGATTAAATAATACAATACAATAAAAGATATATATTAATAATATGGAAATATAGGAAGTACCAAAAATGTTGCTCCCTATGAATCCATAATGTTAATTGTTCTATGTTTACATTTTTGGGAAAATATAACTCCACATTGTATTTATCGATTCAATTTATATTATTAGTGGTAGATAAAATTTAAGAATTGATTGGATAATCATAATAACAATTTTTATAGAATTGGAAAATTAATATGGAATTATTTATAGTTTGGATTCTCTAGGTTCTAGGAATAGATCATGATAAGTTGTATCAATGTCATAGTGTAGATAACTATTTATGTGGATCGAATCTCAGTAAACCTATTTGGAAATGATTATTATCATTTAGTTAATGCATGTGGATAAAAGGTGGTTACATTTGTAAAGATTATTATGGATAAAAGTGTTTAGACCACATTTATTTGTGATGAGAAATTGTTCTTCTATTTTCTTGGTGTAACAAAATTTCAGTTGATGATGTGGCATGAATGCATGGTCACTAGTTTTGAGGTATGATAATTCCATAAAAACCCAATATCATTCTAGTTTATGTATGAATAAATGAATAAAATAGAATATTTAATGGGATACCCATCCTATCATAAATATGTATTATTCTGAAAATCCATATTGAGTTATCTTTTAAAACCTGAAGATCTGTATGAGAGGAATGGATCTTTCCATTTAAAATAAATGAGAAAAAATTATTGAGATGGGTTTAGGAAAGAAAATTTAAATGTTAAATTTTTGTTATTTTTGTTGAATGAATATTGACATACAAAATAAGTATAATATCATAAGACATTATCAAATAGGTTATTAGCTATAGTGTTTTCATTAATTTGTACAATGTTATATTTAGGTATATTATTAATCAATACATGGTTTTGGTTACCATGTTGTGTTGTATATAACACATGAAGATAAACAAATATTTTATTGGATATCATTATATTAAAACCATATTTCTTAAATAGGTCTTGTCTCATGTGAACGTAGATTGGATGATTAATTTAATCATTGAATACATTATCTTATAAATGTTTTTATTTGTTAAAATATATTGGTGTAGGTTTGAACCATAAGAAAATTAAAATTTAATAAAATTTCTGTGTATGAGAAATATTTTTATGAAAATTTAATCACATAAAATGAGTTATGTAGTGGTATATAGATAATGAAATTAAAAAATAAATAAATTGATATTAATAATTTGTTTCCGAAACACATATATAGAGGATATTCCAAAAATTATGTTCTTATAAAATGATGAAAAATCAATATAATAATGATCCTACAAATGAATTTGGGTTTTTTACTAATAAGTATGAGATTCATTATGAAGTGGTAACCAATGATATTCTAATGATATTTTCACATAATATTGTTTTGTGATATTTTGGAAGGTGTTATAGATTCAAGAATATTTTTAATATTATGAGATAATATTCCTAGAGTGTCATAACAAATTTTCAATGGATTTTAAATATATATAATGTAATTAAATAGAAATCCGAAATAAATTTCTAATCATAAAATTATGTTTTAAAATGAAGGAAATAATGCCTCCTTGATGGTAATAATATTATAGATGCTTAGATTAATAGATATTTTCTAGTTTTAAATGTTATTATCTTTTCTGGAATATAAATTTAATCCTAATTTTATGGTGTTGTCTTCGGTTTAGTCATGGGAAAATTTATAGATTCCCCCATGACCATGGGGGATATTTTTATCATTAAAAAGTGGAAGACATTTGATATAGATTAACGGTTTTCAACGATATCATAAAATATTTGAATTAAAAAACAATATTAGAAAATAAGGATAGAAGAATCATTATAAATTTGAGGAAGGATCTAATATCTACAGAAGCATCGGTTTAATTTTCATTCACAATAGTTTTAAAAATAATGTTATTGATTTGGAGAAGTGATGATTTTTTTATAATGAATATAAAATGGAAATATTTGTTATTATTTGTGACAAAAAACCAAAAGGATCAGTAAGGAAACAATGATGTTAAATATAAAATTTGTTCACATAGTATACCTTAGTACATGTTCACATCATAATTTTATTATATGTGTATATATTCTATTAATGGTGAAGAATGTAATGTTTCATGCTTCTATTTTACATGGTTTATCACATTATAATTTTTATTGAAAATAATGGATTTCCTAAAACTTTTTTATTGATATCACTAGAATGAGTAATTCTAAAATTACATAGTATGGTTGATCCCAACCAGGGTATATTCCATGTATTTGAACACCATTCATGTTCATACATAATTATAATTATATCTTATGAAAGAAAATGATCATTTTATATTTCATTATGAGTCAACTATATTATATTTCACTCACTTATGGTGTTATTCATTTCATTACGTCATGGTGGAGTTGTGTAATCAAATAGAAAAAAAACATGACTACGTCAATGTATTTCAAGGTCTTGACAATTTTAACAAGTCTTTTCATGGGAAAATGAGTCAATGTTTCCTAATTTTTGGTCATTCTTCATGGTGGAGACATACCATTATATTGTGCTTAGTAAACAATAATATAGTGAGGTCGAAATATCAAGCATAATTTCTAGTTAATAAATAAAATTATTTCCCATGAATGGTGAAATTTTCAATTAATTATTATAAAATAGTTCATATTTTATGTTTATAAATTAATATAATAAAAATTATAAGAATATATTTTTTCATTTTTAATAGAGTATTAGTTTTTCTAGAAATTAAGAATTTTTAATTTTTTTCATTTAATCGAGGAAAAAATAAAAATGAAATGGATGTGGAACGGATAGTAGTAATTGGATTTGGAGAGGGAGAAACATATCCAAAGGAATTGAAGACATCAATCAAATCATATCTTAACAACATCGTCTTAACATTCTTATCAGACTAAATATATTAATTTATAATTATGTGTATTTTTTCTTTTGATGATATGGAATGTAAAAAAGATTATCTACATAGCACGAATAAATATCACAATTACAAAACTAAAGAAATTCTTCCATAAAATTTATCCATGGGCTATATCAATATACCAATTCATAGTAACAGTCTCTATTAATATATTTTCATTTATCAAAGTTATTAAAGGATTGATAAAAATGATATACAGAATTCTATAACAAGAATATATTCTTAGATTTTTGATGAATGTGTCAACACCATCCACAAACATAAAGACTATTTATATAGGCCATCTATAGACCCTCCATAAATGCTAAATATCATCCTATTAAATACAATGTTTCATTAATGGTTCAAGTGTTACTACCATTTATTATCAAAGGGTCAATGAACATTCTATTAGGAATAATCAGGGATTGATTGGAAATGATGAATATGTTTTATAGTGGTTGTCAATGATTTTAAAATTTATTAGGAATCATTGAAATCTATAGATATTTATATTTTTGTTTTTAAAATGTTTTTTATTTTAGTAGGAGTGGTTGAAGAATCTATGAGAATATATGATAATGTTCAAGTAAGTTTAAGAATTTAATTATTTTAGTGATATTTTTATATATTATAGACTTCTTATGATTTTTTTCTTATTATATACTATGGTTCCACTATATACATATCTGAAAATTCTGAATAAGTGAATTTCTCAAGGTAAATGAATATTATTGTTGGACTAGATACGAAAAATATCAAAAAAATCATTCTGATATTAATTCAGTTAATGAGGTTGAACTACATTATCTTTATATGATTCATAGAAAATGAATGTTTAATTTTTGAAAAACATAAATCAAAATATTTTATAAATTGTTAAAAATGTTATATATTGGAACAAATGGAGGTTAATTGATTTTTATAATCTTACTAATGTTAATATGTTTTTAGAATTGTATTATTTATGGAACAGTCATTCTTTATATGGTTTTTTAAGGCTGAGTTTATTGATTCTAGTAATGTGTTAAATTTATTGATTGACATAATAAGTGTTATTGGAATTACATATGGTTGAGATATTGTATATTGTAATGATCCAAATCTATTTATGTCTCAATTATTTGTTTCGTGAAACATCATAATATTAATGCCCTCCAAAATTTCATAACATTGTGGACATAATTGTTTTTTGAACCATATAATCTATAAACAAAAATAAATACATATTATAATGGAAAATTAATTTGGAGATGAATGTGTTATTATATAGTTAATTAAATACATAAAACAAATTATTATTTAATCTATATTATATTGTAATTCTACTCATCACATAGTTTGTTTAAAAATTAAATCAATTAATTATTTATTAATATATAATTCAACTAGTGATTAATATAGTGGAATGAGTTGAGTTCCCTATGTATTCCACTATAATAAGATGACCCAAATCTCTAGATGATTATATATGTTATAATAAATATTATAATATGAGAATGAGAATACGATATTATTTCATTAATCTATTGAAATTCGCAACGTTGTTTATTTGTGATTTATTTTCATTTGATATTTTCTATTTACATGATTGAATAAAATAATATAGTTTACTATAAGAATTGAACATCAGATATTGGGAAAATAAATTAGATCAAATATGGTGATTTTGCGATTATACCTATATTTTAGTTTATTGAGAAAATGACTAGTGTATTTTAATTATATAATTCTTGTAATGGGTTCTAATATGATGATATTTAATTGATTTCTAGAATTTTTTTATTTATTGAATATTTTTTCTTTCCCGGTGTAGTGGATAAAATGTATAGACAACTAAGAGGAAATATGGATATAAGAATAATATTATGATAATGATAAATATTCATGATATGGATTTATTAAGAGAAAAATATTTGGTATTCTGAGCATTCATTAATCAAGAAGTAGATCATTTATTAATTCACCATGATGTGAAAAACAAAAATATTTTACTTCTATAAAATATTTAACTAATATTTAGGATATTGAATATGTTATTTTAATATGATAAAAGTATATGTATGGATAAATTAGTAAGATTATTAATAGTTTGTAGACCATCCTAAACAATCTTTTAATCTTTATTTATTGGTTCTATTACATACGCAACTACAACACATCAATGACATCAAGAATTTTGTTGTGTTTGTGATGTGAAGGATTGAGTTTTAGGATTATATCTACCCCTAAAACAAGTTATTTATAAAAATATTATAGTGGATAATTTAATAAATATATCATAATAATTAATGAAATGATTAATTCACCCACATTGTGGTTAATCCTTGTAAAAATTGGTGATCCAGGACCATTTTATTTATAATTTCTTCCAAGTAAGGAAAGGATTAATATCTAATATATTATTCCTTAACATGTATCAAATGTTTCTTTTATTGTGGATGGAATTGTAAAATATTATGAACCACGAATTCATCCTCTCTCTTATGTTGATGAATTATTCTTGTGGAACCTCAATTGGTACAAATTAATTTTGGTTCCCTCAGTGAGATCCAACGTTATTGTGAGAATGAGTATTATTAATTATATTTATTGATTTCATATTCAAATCATTGGTAGAAATAACTAA
The DNA here is from genome assembly GCA_963277665.1 of Viscum album. Taxonomy (NCBI): domain Eukaryota; kingdom Viridiplantae; phylum Streptophyta; class Magnoliopsida; order Santalales; family Viscaceae; genus Viscum; species Viscum album. The sequence goes on along the minus strand of OY728133.1, from coordinate 1,599,082,040 downwards.
CATGTTTGGATGAATTTAAGGATATCATATATATTATTTCAATTCCTGGATGTTTTAGATTTTGCAATAGGGGGACTTCAATAAATGAATGAATATATTAAAATTTGTGTAAAATCCAAGAATTCAATTATTATATTATTATTAAAAAAGATTTCATGAGAGTTATGAGAATTTATACTTCTAATTATATTTTGGTATAGTTAAAGAAAGGATATAAAGAGAGTAATAATGTTAAAGAGTTTAAAATAATAATTTTTGGGGAAAAATATTTTGCGAAATTAGAATTGTGTAAAATAAAATCATTGATGATTATTTTTTATGAATAAAACATAATCATTAATTTATAAAATTTTGTTAAAATTAATAGTATTTTACAACTCTATATAAGGAAATTTGGAACATATAATATTTATTTAATCATATTCACACTAAACTAAAAATAGAGAGGAACTCATAAGTGAATAACTACATAACATCATTTTTGATGATTAAATTAAAATATTATAACTATACAAAGACAATGATGGAGAATATATAAATTTTGACGTCATTATGAATCTCGAAATTCATGTTCAGTAAAATAATGAATCTGGTTATTATGATGAAGAGGATGATAATGATAATGATTAATAAAGATTCATGAAACTAATCCCCAATATAATAAGAAAAGGATAAGGAAAATATAAATGAAAATCTTCCACTCAAATGGCTTAAATTTGTTGGAAATGGAAACCATACTATAAACAATCCAAAGGAATGGAATGATAAACTTGAGTTATAATATCTAAGTGAAATAACTCAAAATAATTATTTGATTCATAATTATGATGATTCGAATAAATCTGGTAAATATCAAATGATATTTAGTTGAATAATGAGAAGAAATATTTGGAGAAAATAATATGAAGAACATTATATATCATGTAGAAAATGAATGATTTAGTCTAATGGAAAATTTCTAAACTACATTTTTCATGTTTAGAATCATGAATAATAATTAACTTCTAAACAATGATGAGGTGAATGTGATTTCATAGAGCAAATGTTTAAGTATTAACTTGAATAATGTTTTGAGATAACTAAAAGGATCTATAAAAAATAAAAATTATAAGAATGAATTATTAATGACGAATAGTGGGGTGGAAGTCTTTGTCAAAATAGAAGTATAACTCTTTAATTAAATAAATAAATCAAAACATAAATTTCTTATAGGGATAAAATTATTCATGGTTTGGAAGGAAAAAATTGAATGAATAATTCCTTAATAAATACCAATATAAATTTCATAAATCAAAGAATGAATTGAATAATCTATAAAAATTTAAATAAAGATTTTGAGATCATTTTTTATACGTCAATGGTTGTAATATTAGATAGTATGAACAAAAATATGAAAACGCAATATACTAAATCTAATACTAATCATATTTCACACATAGTGCAGTTTCATATTTAAAATACAGAAAATTATTGGCAAATATAAATGGTGAGAAACAATTTTACCATTCAATTGAATGTCATAGTGTGTCTGGAATAACATCCTTACCAATGAAGATGAAATCATCACAAAAAGTTATCCATCATCAAAAAAATTATTGATAGAATTTATTCAATTATACAAAATTCAGATATATGGGAAATAAAAGTGTAATCGTATTTTATGGAATAAAAATCATTCTTATATGCATAACACGTGTCTTATAGAGATAAGGAATGGAGAAATGGTGATTACATCGAAGAAGATAATAAATGATTCATATTTAATGCAATGTTTGAGTTTGAAAGTGATAAATATATATACAGAAATAACATAATGTTTTTGAATGAAATATGTGTTAGGTGTGACAAACATGTTTATTATTCATGGAAATTCATTAAAATTATTACAAAATTGATATCAAATAAATAAATGAGAACACCTATGATATTTTATAAATTGATGTAGGATGAAAAGTAGTTAGTTATAGAAGATTGCTTATAAGCATATAAAATCAAAAGCCAAAGAGTCGTTATATTTTTTTAATAATCCCTCAATAAGTGTAACATAATAATAATGAGTAATTTTGAATAACATTATTTTGGAGTAATAATATTTATAAATAATGGTTCTATAAGTTGAAAATGTGTTGGTTTTACATATATTGATGCATATAAGATCATATTTAATGATATTATTTATACAAATTGGATTATTCTAAATATATTATGTGTGATTTTATTATGAAATTATGGAAATAAAATTGTGTTCCTAAAAAATCAATTCATTACTGAATATTCAAATAATTAATGAATCGTTATAAAACATGATATGAAATTGGTAAATATTTTAAAATTGTGATACATACATTAAATGCTCAACGACCTCAAACTACAATGATTATTATTGGATATATGTAATTTATATTTTATCATAATGAAACAAAGTATAATATCAAATCATGAAATTGATTTTGACTTTCCTAGCTAATGATTGATTGAAAATATTTTTTTGGATACTTGAATATTTGTAAAATCTTCCAAGAAACTCATAAAAGTGTATAAATTAATCATATGAGTAATATTATATTAATTTATACCAAATATAATAACTTATTAGTTGTGGTTTATATTTTAATATATTAATTTATGATTCCAATTGGTTGAAAAATTTCCTGTTAAAAATAAAAAATCATAAACTATTGATATGTTCAAATAAATAGTATTCTTATTGAAAAATATATTGGAGTTTAATTGAAAGGCTGAGAAGAGAGAATGGTAAGGAATATATATATATTTATTTTGAAAATTTCTTTATATCCCATTGAATTAAAAATCAATAATGTTCACTATATAAACCCTAATAGAATGAGTGTTTTTAAAAAAGATCATGAGTTTTATATTAATTGGATATGAAATGTATTCTAAGAATAAAATATATTCTTTTTTGGCATAAAAAATATTTCCAGTACTGTTCAATTTCAAAAAAAGTGTTATCTAAGACATGAAAAATATATATGACACTATATGAAGATTGGTTTCCTAAAAACCTAATATTGAAGGACATCAAATATTTTGGTATTCCAATCTAAATGACTATCAAGAACATGAATCTTGGATTTATAATAAAAAATAAATTAAAGGAACATTAAACGGATACCCATCCAATGGTAGATTTTATATGTTCTAGAAAAAATGGATTTATATAAATTTTAAATGACTTTTTGTAAACGTGGTTAAGAATCCTGAAATACATGGAATTTTAGAGGAATTAGTTTATGAAATTCAAGATGTGAACTATTATAAATATTTATGAAATTTTGGATGATGATGTTTGAAATAAAAATATTTATACTAAAGTAAATTTTCAATTGTTCAGTGATGAACATGGTTCTTATGATACAAAATCAAGAAGCACCAATGAATAAATAAACTTGTCAATTAATATAATATTTTAGGATAATCCGTACAACATATTAATATAATAATATTTATTAGGCTAAAAAATATTATTTTCTAGGTGGAGGCATAATATGTAGTTTATGTATTTAAAAATAATGTATATATTAAAATCATAATATTGAATAGAGTTAAATGTATTATAACGTATCATGGTGGATTGTAGTAATACCATAAAATAAATACTTTATTTGCACCCAAAGGTTTTTTATAAATAAAGTAATTGTTAAATTATGGGTGACAAGAAATAAATCATTTATATTTTCAAAATTGTAATCATAATTTGAGGCAATTGATTTTGAAGCCATTTTTTCATAATTTTCATGGTTATAGTAAATCTAAATATTTTTTATAGTAGAATATCACATAAATTAAAAATTATATTTATTTTATATAAATTAAATATTTTTGGATTACGAAATAGTGGAAGAAGTTTTTATGAAAAAACATGATAACATAATTATAGATAATAATTGTTGTGTGGTTTATATACTGAAAATTACATTGTATATCTTGAAATAAGAACATATGGAATGAAATTGAAAATTATATGGCTACATGAGTGATGAATTTTATTAATGGAAACATTGATAAAAACATATATACACAATATATTCCATAATTTACATTTATTTATATTATATATATATATATATATCGCATTATATATATTGGTAAATCTGATATATGTATAAATAATTTCTGAATAAAATTATGATGAAATATGAGATGTCTTTATTGGGAGAGATCATTTTCATAGTAATTTTTATGGTTTCAAATTATTATTTATCAATCATAAAATATGTGTTGTAGAAAAGTTTGAAATATTTTTGATTTGTGAATTCTATGTTAGTATATACTGTCATTATAATTGTACAAAATTAGCATATAAATGTAATTATAAATTTTATTAACATTATATTCCTTATGAACATTATTGGATGTCTTATTTATCTATTAGATTAATGAAAACATATAAAATTTTCAAGGAATGTTTTTCTTGGATATAATAGATATCAAAAATATTCTCATATATGGTAAGCTAAATGATTTTGGATATATATAATCGAAAAATTGAAATGTGTGATGTTTTTCAAAAATAGATCATAATTAAAATAGTGGAGACTCACTAATTTATACTACATCATGGAATATATATATATGATAACCACATTCATATAGGATTTATGAAAGATGAGAGTTTTCTTAGATTCTAATATAAAAATTATCCTATATTTTCCTCAATATTATATATGGATATGTTTATTATAGTAAAAGATGAATATACCTTGATGTTTGGGATACAAATGTAGGTCGTATATTTGAAGATCAATTTTTATAGACCAATAAAAATTCTTTATGACAATCAAAATATAGTCATTCTATCAATAGATCTAATAAAATAGTCTAGATCAATGTGTATTAACATTACATGTTAATTTATTGAGCAACAAGTGTCCTTCGAAGATTTAAAAAATTGTTACTATTTTTTATATAATATATTAATACTACATGGTAATACTTCCCCTGTCACCTATATATGTGTGGAATATAACACTAATATAATTTAGATTTTATTCACTGATGGATAAGTGTGTTATTTCAATTATCAAAATATAATAATAATCAAAGCTATATTTTAAATTTTAAACAGATCCTTATAAAGAGGGTGAGGTACATATTTTTGTTTTATAGTTACTTAAAATTTAAGCATATTGAAATTAGAGGATGGATAAACATGATTTAAAATTAACAAGAAAATCATTTAATTAATATATAACAACTTTTCACTTGAAAGATTAATTTATATAAAAATAACATTATATGATAATATGGTTTTAAAAACTTCTCATTTGATAATGTTTATGATTAGAAGATTATAATTTTTTTATTTTTATAAATAATTTAGTGAACTTGAGAAAGAAAAATATTGTTGATACAAAATTCAAATATGGGAGATTTATGTAACCATATTGAATATGAATGAAATTACCAGAATTTTTTAATTTTTTTGGTTGGTGTTTTCTCTATTTTTTTCTATTTGTAAAAGAATAATTGGAATAATATATTGTTTAATTTCACATTATTAAAATATTTTTATAATTGTTAGAGTGATTTTAGATGTTATAACATCACTAGATAATTTTAAGATGAAATCTAGAACGAAAATTTTTTTGTGCTATATATTTACAAAAATGGACATTGAAATCCTAACGCCCTAAACCCAAAAGCCTATTGTCAGTGCATTATTTTAATACATTGGATTCATTATATGGGATTAAATCAAAATGTACAGGGTGGATTAGTAGTTTGGGAGAACTAGATACATTCCTATGTTAAACAAAACAACATGAATAGAAAAACAACATATATGTTTTACTGTGAACATCCACCACTCTAAGATTATCTCTACAGGTCACTCATAAAAATTTAATCACGTAATGAGAAAATGAAGCATAAGAATATGGTGGTGTAAATTGATTGATAAGGGATAAAAATAGAAAATCATGAATCAAGAAGAACTGAATTATAATCAATTAGGTGTAATCAATATTGAATGGTGAATAAATAAAAAACTTTCACCATTAATAAACTGAATCAACCAAAATCTATAGATTTTTTTATAGTGAAAATATCATGGATAAAAAAATATAAACAATTATATATGATTATTAATTCGACGTCATTTAACTGGATCATGATGCCACTATTCAATAGAATCGTTTTATGTATGTGGCTATAATCCCATTTGATTTTTGGAAACTATCTTGAAAAGGTTATCATCTGCTGATTTATCTAATGATGTATGTCAATGCATCGAGGGGTTTTTGAGGTAACTGATCATCACTAAATGTAAAATTCATTATTTATACATATATTTTATATAGTTTAATTATTCCTTCTCAATATATATGTAGATTATAGTACACATATTCATCAATACAACCATAGATAAAACAACATTCCAAATAAACAACATATGTAAATGTGTATACGACTAAAGGAAATAATCTAATCCATGAAACAAAAATATGTATATCAAAAATATTTAAAATTTATAATGAAAAATAATATCAACTGGGATGTGTTATAAATCATATAATTTTTTAGGTACAGAATAACAAGTGTGTCTCAATGAAATGGAAATTGATATAATGTCCTTTAACACATGGTAATCAATTGACTTGTATAACATAAAATTTATTACCACAAAATAATGGATATAATAAAATTAATATAATGATAATAATGTTTATTTATATGAAATAGTATTAAAAAACACACCACATGAATGAAATATGTGGTGAACAATGGAAATCTCGTGTAATTAAAAGTTTTATATGATACCCCTTACATTAATAATGAATTTGTACTTTGTTTGATATTAATGACACCAATAGTAAAATTTAGCATAATTAATTAATATATAAATAACTACTTATAAATGAAATTTCCTTTGTATAACCTTTTTTGGTAAATTTGTAGCCTTTTTGGGATTAAGATGTTTGATTTTATTGTTTTGTATGCATTTTCTTCCTTGGTTTTCATTATCGATTTTCATGTTCTCGTGAATGGAAGTTCATTTGTAATTTGGTTAAGAATCCAAATTTGTTATTATATATTATTAATAAAATTATAGATATATAAATGATCTTATAATTATTTTTTATACATACCATGAGGATAACTTGTTTGATTAAGGATAATGATAAACTCTTCTATTACATGGAGATTTTTTGCATAACAAACTTGTTTTGTATTATTAATTTATATTTTCTGTATATAATGATTCCAAAAAAATTGAATATGATGAAATAAATATATTTTGATATGAGTCAACTATAAAAATTGTTTTATCAAAATAATTAATTATGGTAATAAGAATTGAGAAACAATCATCCATGAATGTTATAAAGTAACTCATCTCAGACAGTGTTTTCATTTTTAGTATAAGTGTTGGGGGAAATTTGGTTGATGTTGAAATTGTAAATTACAATAATAAAATTTAATTTCATCTGAGGTAATGTAATTATCATATAATTTGGGTGAGTGCATATGATTAAATAAAAAAATAATAATGGAAATCGAAATAACATAAATGTTGTGAAATCCATTAAGATAATTCAGCAGCCTAACTGTATCACTTAAAAATAATAAAATTATTTTAAGGAGATAAAAAGATATCTAACATGTGATAAATAATATAGAAATAAAGATGGATATGTAATGAAATATCATAGAATTAGTTAATTTTAATTTAATGAAACTAACATAATAAGAGTTCTTAAAAAAGAGGGAGATTTTGAGAGTAAAATTATACAACATAACGACAATGAAAAATGGTTATAGAAAACAATAAATTGAAAAGGTAAAAATGGACACTCATTAATAAAATAATCCAAATATATTATAAGAAAATTAAAATATTTAAAAAAGAAGATGGTATGAAAACATGAAATATATAACTCAGAAAAGATAATGTGATTGGAAAATAGATGTTGGAAATTTTCTTAACATGTAGAGTAACTCATATGACTTGGTGGATAACACTTTAGGGGCCTGAGGACACCATAAAAGGGATACTAGTTATTTAAATATACTATTTAATTTAGGATTATGATTTTAATTAAATAAAGTTAATTAATCTGTTGGAATTATTAGTTAACGAGAAAAATATTTTTATTAAATTCAAAGGACACCTCATTAGTTGCTTCCGCAAAACTATGGGCTTTACCATGGTATTATTCACAAGAGACACCTCACATAGTATTTTAATGTTAAAAAGTAAACCAAAATATTATATTAATTATTAAATCATTATGATGTCATTAATAATACTGAAAAATCAAAAAATTTATTTTACTATTCACAAAAATTTCATTTATTTTTGAAAAATCACAAAAATTCACCCAAAAAATATTTTGACGTGTAGAATTTAAAAAGTAATTCAATTTTTTATATATTTTTTTAAACATAATTTTTTAATTAAAATCATTACTTATTTCAAAAAAACAATATTAAAACTATAACATGTTTTATAACACATTAAGACATTAATCAAGGTCCCATATAATTATATTATAACCATATGATAATAATGTAACAAATTTTGAATACATTTTATGAATTTAAATTTAAATTTTAAATTATTAAATTAATAATAAATTTTTTTAAAATATATAAAACATTAAAAATTACCAATACATAAACTGTGATCGTTTTTTCTCTTATAAGATGTCAAAATTGTATTGATACATTCAAAGTTGATGTTTATATTTTTCCAATTTATTATATATTTATTTTAATTATTATTCATAGAGTTATGTTACTATTCTAAATGGTATATTAATATTTCACAAAAATTCATTTTTCCTTGTCTGACTCAAAATATATTATATTAAACAACTATGTATTTCAGTTTTTTTAAAATAAAATTACAAAAGTTGAAAATTTATTTTATTTTGATAGGTTATAATAAAGTGTTTTTTTTTTGAGAAATAGTGTTTCATGCATTTTATAATAAATATATTTTTAAATTAATGGAGTTTATATTATTCCCACTAAAACAGAATTGTGTTCTCACAATACAAAATTACACATAGAAACTTAATGATTGATTTTTGAAAATTCCCTTGTGGGAAATCCACATAGTAAATCCGGATAATAAAATATCATCCTTAAAAGGGGTTATGTTAAATTTGGTGGTCAGAAAAAAATAATCATTTGAATGTGGTAACATTTCCTGTATGTAAACACCTGAAAATAGACGAAAAAATTAACAATGATGTTCTGATGGAACATGATACAGAACTTGTTTAGATGAATGATGATTAATAAAAACTATAAAATACGATGAAAAAACTATATTTATATTATCAAAGATTATGAAAATAGAAAAAGTATTTTTTTCAATAAACTTTTTCATAATTTCAGGAATTATTTCACTCTATATTAGTATAAATTTACATTTATATTTTCAAACCAATCATTGTATTACACCATGAACTATCTATAGCTCATCACTTTGCACAGGTTAAACTATATGGTGATGTAATACATTAACCTGTAAATATCATACAATGACCAACTAAAACCATTTCATATGTGTTGAATAAAACAAAATATATAGATACCATATATTATAATAAATTCCTTTGAATATCGTAGATGAACTTATTGTTAAACATTAATCAACATGAATAATATCTAATAATTAACATTCCAAATATGTGAATGACATCCTCGTGTATCCTTCAAAAATTTGGTAATAACTATAATTACCAAAAAATTCATATGGAAAACATTAATTATTTCATATTATCTATGTAAGTTATAAGATATTTAATATAATCATTAAATCCAATTGTTTTCTAAACTCCTTCGATGGTAACATATACCCCTTCTCGACAAGTCATTAATTAATTCCAAGGTACTCAATACTTGACACAAAAAATCATTTCATCATCATCATCACAACAATAGATATATATTAAGGATTTTCTTTCAATTAATTATATATTTTCAAAAAAAATTAACATTCGTTGAATTTATTTTATTTCTACTATTCAACTTATGGTTTCAAATCATTAATGAAAATGTATAGTAGTACAATCCTAATATATTCGAAATTTTTTATAACCAGTACATTATTGACAAAAAATATAAATGATATGTTCCATGAAAAGGAATATTAATCATTCTAAATCATTTGGGGTTGAATCTTAATTCTACCATTATACAGAATCATAATTTGTGGTAGATTCTTTAGATTCATGGGATATTTATTCACACAAGGTCTCATATACATGTTTTTGAATAATTATATATCAGAATCCTTTTTTTACCATTACAATCACAAAAATTGTGTACTTTTTCTCCACACATATATCAAACTCTCATTCCCTTTATGCATTTATTAGTATGATTATTTCTATAGTTATCACATGTGGGAAACCCATTCGATCCCTTCATCCCATTATCTGTAGTTTTCACTATCATCATCTTCATGTTTTGATTCCATTCAAATACAAGGGACTAGTGGAGTTATTTTCATACAATTTTTTACACCTGATATTCATAGACATTCTTTTATATTTATCCTAAAATTATATCTTAGGGCTTTGTTTCCTAATCTATATTTTCTAAATCAAGTTTCTAATTTTTCTACAAAACTTCCTCTGATATGAAATGTAACACCCAAACCAAAGAATCCCAGAGCTAATGCATTGTTTTAATAAATTATCATAATTACATAGAATCATATCCCAATGGATTGAGTAGTTTAGTTGTTTTTGTTAACTATATACATATAATGGGTCAACATTAATAATTGAAAAGAAATAAAAAATATATTTTTTTGGTAATATCCAAAAAACTATGTTTATCAATGCAGGTTTTTTATAAAAAAAATATTATCAAATGTTAAAATGAAACATAAAAAATCAGCGAGCTCCAATGCTCAATAATGGTTAAAAATAGTGGAATCATTAATATTCACTAATTTAATCATAATAAATTTGTCACATTCAATATGGAATTGTGAATAAATGAAAAACAGACTCTATTGATCAAATGAATGAAACTACATCCATTGATTGTGTCATAAAGAAAATATCATTGATATTAATAAGTAAAAATGATCCATTATATATGATTAAAAATTAAAAATTTTGAATCTATAATATGATACCATTATTCAATTAAAACGACTAATTTCAGTGGGTAGAAAATCATCTTCTTTATTATAAGGAAACTTGAGGGGTTTGTCAGTTAATGGATAGTCACATTAAACCTATCAATTCATCAAGGGGATGTTATGGGACCTTATCATCATAAAATATACAACTAATTATTTATACATATATTTAATTAATGTAAAATAATCCTTCTCAATATCTGTTATGAGTAGAGGACATAGATTTACCAATATTTCCATAGATAAAACAACATTCCCAATAAAAATAGTATGAAAAAGGGTATACGTCTTAAGTAAATAATCATATCCTTGAATCCAGAAATTAGGTATATATATTATATTAACAATTTAGAATGAAAAATAATCTCAAAAGGGATGTGGATACACAACATAAGAATTATTAAGAGAACAATACCAACTATGTCACATTGTAATGGAAATTCAGACAAAGTCCCTTACCACGTATTAATAAAATGAGTCATATGAAGAAAAATTTACAAAAACAAAATAAAGCATACAATTACATGAATATATAGAGAATAATTTTAAATAATATCAAATAGAAGTACATAGTACACCACATGTATGAAATAAATGTGATCAATGAAAATTCACTGAATTAAAAGTGAGATAATTTACAGCGTGCCATGAGCCCAAATGTGTTATTCGTATGATTTTGATGACCAGAATAATAAAATATAGATTATTTAATTAATAATTATTGAACATAAATTACCGGAAATTGATTTATTATAACCTTATTAGGTTTATTGATTACCTTTCTGATTGGTTTAAAAGGTTAAATTTGAATATTTAGGATATATTTTCTTCCTTGGTTTTCAAGATCGGTTTACTACTACTCATGAATGGTAGTTTATTGTAATATTGATAATTACAATGAATTATTAATAAATATTAATAATGATATTATTGTGACATTAATTATTTTATAATATATTTTTTCAGATACCATGAATATTGATTGTTTGATCAAATATAATGAAAAACACAAGGATTACTTAGTTGTTTTGTTCATAATGAACATGTATTCTATAATGATTTTATATCATTAGTGTGTAAATATTATAGAAAATTTAATAAGAAGAAATATATATATTATGATCTATTTTATCCATAAAAATATATTCCGGACCACAATTGAATATGGTAATAAAAATTTACAACCCATCATCTTTGAATGTGATAAATTAACACATCTTGGAAAATGTTTTCATTTTTAATATAAGATGATGCGGGAAAGTGAGATGATGATGAAATATTACATTAGAATAACAAATTTTCACTGAATTTAAGTTATTGGAATAATCAAATGATTTGTATCAGGTAATATTATTAAATAAAAAAAGGAACTCTAAATAAATGAAAGGTTGATATATCCATTACGAAAATTCGAAACCAAAACTAAGTCACATTAAAATTTCATTAAATATTTTGATAAGAGAAATGGTTATCTCAACATTCATAAATATAGTGTAATGAATGGGGGATATTTCAATATATAGCCCAAAATAATAACATTATAATTGAATGATAATAACATAAGAATAGTGCTTGAAAATGATAGATAATTTGAGATGAAAATTCTACGACATAACGGCAGTGCAACATGGTTTTAGAAAATATTAAAAATTCAAGTAATTTAAAAAAATACATTAAAATAACCCAAACCATTTCCCAATCTGTATAATTCAAAAATGAAATATATTATTTGAAAATAATTTTTTAATTGTATTTTATTTTTATTTTAAAATAAAATCATAATTATTTCCAAAAAACAACATTAAAACTATAACTTGCTTTATAAAACCTTGATAAATTAATCAAATTCCCATAAAATTATCTTACAACCATATGAAATTAAAGCAACAATTTATGATTAAATTTTATGGAAAAAAATATATTTTAAATTATTAAAGTAATTATATTTACATAATTGAAATATTTTTGACCTACAAAAATAAGAATTCTTAGACAATGATCATTTTTTCACATATAAGATTTCGAAATTATATGTATATATTCATGGGTAAATTTTCCATTTTTTAAATTTAAAATTCATTTCTATTGATTACTTTTCTTGAGGTAATATTATTATTCATGATGGTATGATTACATTCCTAAGGGTATGTTACTATTCATAATAAAATATGATTTTCTTATCACACTATAAATATCATACTCAATGCAACAATGTATATCAGTTTTTTGAATATCAAATTACATAATTAGTAAAAATAGGTTTTTTGGATTGGTTATAATAATTCTTTTTAGAATATCTTAATTTCATTCATTAGATATTAAATATATTTGAAATTTTATTTTTTGTTACAGAAATGATGCTTCCTATGATATTGTATGGTTTTTCAGGGTAAAAGTAAAGAAAAAATCATCGAATAATTTATCAATGGTGCATATTTCATAAGGATATTCTGAATTAGACAATTGAAAAAGAAAAATCATTGTAAGGTTGTTATATTTTGAAAGTATGTAATATATAATAGTTTCAATTTTCATTGAAAATGCATGGCTGAACAATATATTGGAAAAAAATCATATTAATTATTTAAAATATCAATGAATGGACATCACAATGTTCCTATATTTTAATAAGTTTTTTTATGTTTATATGGTTCAGAAACACTAACATATTGAGAAACATTAACCTACACAAAGATGATGGTAAAATAGGTATCGTGATTTTGTAGAAGTATTATACAATATGATATAATTATTATAGTTTCATATAAATATTTATATTTGAAAAATGTGTCATCAAATAGTGTTAAAACATTGTAAGTCTCCCAAATTCAAACTGTATATCTTCTTATGTTTGATGAAATCATATAGTTCCAAACATTATTAAATTATGTGAAAATTAATTCTAAATTGTATAAATCATAAATTTAGATATATTAATATCATATTTGAAAATATATTATGTGATATAAGGGATTTTCATTGGTTAATTATTATTAATATGAATCTAACTCAACATACAATATATGAAAATGAAATTATATAATCCATTTCTAGAAAATAAATTTTTTGATTCTATAACAATGAATAATTCTTCAAATATATGTTTGATAAGAAAATTTCTAACACAAGATGGGTTTCCATTTTTCTTATATCATGATGATATTGCTCAATACATGATCAAATTGATTATTTTCAGCTGAACCATATATAATGACTTATTAAATATCATATCACTACAGGAATCCTATTGATATCAAAAATTAATGTAGTCAAAATTTTTTTTCTGGTAATGCTTTTCGAAGAGATATAAAAATAGAAATGAGAATATAAATTTATGTAGTTGACTAGGGAAATCACTTAAATAATGAATGATATATTCTGTAATATTAATCACATTACCATATATATAGGGAATCATATAAATAATCAAAGTCATTTCATTACAGAATTTAGGTATTTATTTTCTAGAATTTGTCAATTTTAGAATTTAATTTATCCTTGATAAATTGAATAAATTCATAGAGAAATTATACGGACCAATATTATTAAAATACCAATATGATAAATTAAGATACCAATGTTAATCAATTTTGAATAAATCAATTCATGGTATCTCAGTTATTTGATAATCAATAAGAATTTCAAAAATTGATTTTTTAGGTGTGTGACCATAATATTCAATTTTCATAATTTTTTCATTATTTTTAAAGGAATTCAATGTGATCGTATAGATAATTGATTATTTTAAAGGATTAATTTGATTGATTTTAAATAATTATATAAGAATCCAAAAACCTCACGTAATATTAACCATCTTGATTGATTAAATGGGCTACTAATGGAAATTGTTTAATTGTAGGAGATGATGCGTATTTAATATAGTGTACTATATTGTTGGATAATACCTGATGATGAAAAAGATTTAATTGGTACTAAAATTATTGTGTCAAGTAATTGAATCTAAGGATATTATCACACCAAGTACATATTCACAAACACCATGGGGAAAACATGTAACAATTATTAATATTTAATATATATTATTTATTGCTCCATTTGGGTAATGTTTGGATTAATATTTGATTTCACAATTCATTAAATGATATTATTATTTTATTAAATAGTATATACATTTGTAAAAGATTAATCATGATATATTCATCAAATTCACCTTTATAGTGGTGTACTCATTCATTAGGTATGCCTTCTGAAATGATTAACGTATAAAAATTTATTTTTGATTCTCAATGTTGACTTATCATGATCACATGATTATTATAATTATTCATGATAGCTAGAGTATGAGATGAATGATGAAAAAAATGACATTATACATCAAAGGAAATTACATAAATAATTCTGTGACATATTGAACTTCAATATGTTCTGGTTCCCATCAAAACAGACTATCACATGATATAAAAAAATATACGTTCAGGATCCCTTATTTCACATTAAAATTACTATTAAGCGTTCAATGAATTATAGGGTTCTCAATAAAAATAAAAGAAAAAATTAATCCTAACTACAAGGGAACATAATTAAGAATTACATAATCTTGAGTTTTATGTTATTAACTAATTTTCTTACATTTGAGGATATTTTAAGTTTTTTAATATTAGGGAATTGGGACAAAAATATATATATAAATCTATATACTATAAAATGGACAGTTTTGATTGGTATCCAATTTATCAATAATATATAAAATTTAAAATAAAATATTTGTTATCATGATTGATAATCATCACAACATTCATTTTCATATGTTAATTTTCTTTATCCATCATTAAACATGATGAGACATATTTCAAAAAGGTGGAATGATCAAAAAAATATCATCAAGAGACATAAAATAAAACAATTAAAATTGATTTTCCATGATTACTTTTAAAAAAATTTCTTTTCAAAGTTGGTTCTGGGATCAATATAAATATTTTCTTATCATATAAATTACATTTTATTGCCATGTATTTTAATAAATAAATCATACGAAAAATAAATATCAAAACGACACTCATAATGGATTATTTAAAATCATGAAAAACTCTTAAAAACCGTTTTAAAATGTTTTAATTTTCACCCTTAAACCATACTAAATAATTTATTTTGAAAATAATACCATTAAATACATTTTAATAAATAAAATGATTACCATACAAAAATTGATGGAATTTATAAAAAAAATAATTATCATTACATATTATAATCCATATCAATATTATAAATCGAATAACCATACGGTTGACTACCATATTTTATTCATTGGAGGGATATTACACACTTAATCATCCCTGGTTTATATAGTAACCACTCATGATTAGTTAATAAAACAACCACCTCAGCCAATGTATTCCAAAACCATTGTTGCTATCTTCGTTGATGTATGTATCTAACTATTTAAAATTATCAATAAACCATAGAAATATTTCTCAACATGTTTTATATTGTATTTCATCTAGGGACATGGTTTAACGCATGGGCATAGGTGAAATTTTTAGGGTTGAAAACTATGCCAGTAGCCTATAGAAATGGTGTCCATAGCCCAAAAATAATATGTCACCTCGAGAATTCGATCATTATACCTCAAATATAGAATTAAGATGCACAACTACTACACCACACTATGATTCGGGTATATAAATATTTATTTTGTTACATATATTATTTAATATTGTAAAAGATAAGTAAAAACATTTTCAATATTTCTTCATGCTATATTTTCTGTAAGAAAATTTATCTCCTATACCGGGATGGATAACATATATCCACATATTTGAAAGCCATGTCTATATGTGTCTGTTATAGCCATCCAAAAATGTCATATAGCCATAGTTATTAAAACCATTGCTATAGGCCACACAACCATGGATATTTCCTACCGATAAAAAAGGATTTAAAACCATGCCTATAGGATAGTCGAAATTGCATATTTTACTACATGTGACATAACCATCCATCATAGTTCATATCTTAACAAATACTTCTTGGATCATAACATAACAACCCATCATTTTATTATTATGGTACCACCCATAATAGTTAATAATGTTCAAGAACACTAAAATAAAAATAACACATATGTTTTTGAAATCTTCAACATTGCCCAAATAAAAAATCATCTTCACCTATTATAAAACATTTTCAGAAATTGAAATATCCAAGAAATTTAAAAACACATTTTCAATACCAATCTATAAATAAAAAGGGATAGGTGTTTTTCTGTTGTCGATAACATGAAATGCATTAAAATAATCCTAATATAAAATAATGGCCATAATGAAAGGAAAGTTCATTTTCACCTTGTATGTTAAAATAGAATGATCCGTTAGTATTTTTTTAAATAATTTCAAAACACTGCAGGCATAAATGTTAAAAAGATTCTTTTTCTTAAAATTTTTAAAAAATTCTGAAAATGAATATAAATTCCATTATTCTTTTTTATAATAATTTAAATATTCTATTATAAAACATTCAATAATATGTATTAGTAGGAAAAATATTTTGAAACTAAAAAACAGAAAAAATTCAAATAGGATTTTTAATCAAAAGTATCCCTAAACACTTTTCAAACATATGAGTCATAATACCAATGAAATAATAACAACTAAAAAAACATTAATTACATTTATAATAGATAAATAAATGATATAAGATAAAAAATAAACAATATATATACATCACTGAAATTATTTTTCACAATGTCTACATATTCAACAATGAAATGAAATTGAGATGGTGCAGATTACCATGAGTCCAAATCATCTTGAACATTCATTATATACATGAATTATATACATATATAATACATTTAGTAGATTAAAAAATTTATCCAATATTATTATTCATTTTATTTTAAATATTAATATATTATATACATTTATATAATCAATTAGATAACATCAGTCATTTTGACAATGTACAGTTCATAAATAAAAAATAACATTGCTAGATTAAATATGGTGAAAGTGGACATTAATCTATTATCTCTATAATTTATATATTTTAAAAATTAAAATAACGTTACATCAATTATAGTTTCATACTTTATCAGAATAGTTGATATGGAGAAATTAACTATTTCACAATTATAGAGAGTGTAGGATCGATGTATAAATTAGTAACGTTTCTATTTTTCATCTATCATTGTAAAATGAAGGTAGATATTATAATACAATTCAAGAATAGTCATTATATCATAAATAACATATTTTTCCTTTAAATACATATATATTTCACGTGTTGTGTTGATGAAAATATAATTGCATCACTTCATGGAATTTGGTAGTCCAAACACTGTATGAACAACATAAAACTTATCAATGAATTGAAATGTAAGAAGGAAAATGTTATATTATATTTTTAATAATTTAAATATGTCATGACAATCATAATATTTTAATATTTTGACATATATATATATATATATATATATTAATTTACATTTTACTTTTTAGATTCCATGGAAGGAGTTAGAAAAAAATGAATCACAACACTTCACGAATTGGAAGTCCATCGTACACAGAAGTGACATTTTCATATTCCCCAATGATTAGAATTTAAAAATTAATATTTTAAAACATATTAAAACAAGTGTAATTGAGGTAATAATATCATAAATATATATATGTATATATTAAATACATTTTTATAATAAACTCTTTGATCCATTGATGGAAAAATATTGACATCAGTTTGCTAGTTGGTAGTCATATGTACACAGAAATGATGATTTTATATACCATATTATATAATATGATTTGTATTTTGGTTTTTAAATTCTAATAATAACCTCCAAATATATAAGAGATGTTTTTTTATTATAGATAATTAATTGAATAATATTTTATTGATGTTCTAGAGGAATTTAAATAAAAATACATGGTTAAAATGATAAAACTTTATTTGAAAAAATCCTTATGTAAGAATGAATGGCCCTCATATGATGGGATTATGAACAAACTAAGAGATTAGATCATGATTTGGGAGATTAAGTTGTTATCAGGACATGTATTTGATGATCCAAATATCTTTTATGGTTTTAATAAAATAAAACATTGATTTTAATTTATATGGGCGGTGAGTGGAACATTCTGATTTTTGAAAAGAAATAGTGATTTCAATGTTTCCATATTCTATTCTAGCCTCCCACTCAAAAATACAATATGTGGTTCCCTAATATGTTTGAAACATGATAAAAATAATTCCTCATAGTACACCAGAGACTACTTACTAGCATTGAGGGCCTAGGGAGTGTTCACGTGAGAATTATGCACATACTAATCAAAGTGTAACAAAGTGGAATATTACAATGAAAATATTTCGAATAATATGTTAATAAATCCCATCATTACTGAATATGATAAATATTAATAATAAATAGACACAATGTAATGGTTATAAGGCCTTATAGGTATAAAAAAATGAGTATATCGGTAATAGTGAAATCAGTAATATACCACATGACATAAAAATTACAAGATAAAACAAAATTCAACACTATGAGAATTATAATCCAAAGCTCAATACCTTACACTCAAACACTATCCCAGAACTAGAAATCATTATATGTAACAAAGAAGCACTAATTTATCTATAAATTCAATAATTAATACTTCTTTGGTAATATATATAGCCTATGTAAGGTGTGAGATGTACTTTGTAGGTCATCACAGACATTGTCTAGATCAATAAAATAAATTCATATAAAATAGTAAATGTTCTAATGGTAAATAATGTAATTAAATTAATAAATAATTATATATATCAGACTTCGACTACATTGTATCCCTAACTGAATATACCTTCCTTGGTATAAGCTGGATTTATCCGAACAAATTTAAAATGAAAATTTACGATAAGTGGTATACATGGATAACATAAATAAAGCATCAAATTCGAAGTAAGCCCTGAAACGTGATTCGGCTTGGTTGATGTGTCTACTAATTTATCATATATTCAAATCATGTTTATTATAATATGTGTCTCTTGAATTTAAGAAGTATCTTGTTCTTGTCTACAGTGTCCATTTAAAAGAACCTCTGTATCGCACCTGGATCACCACAAATACCTGATGCTGAAAGTGTCCAACCAATGTCATCCACAAATTAATCTTACATACCACCTTTACAATGGTGTAACCATGACCTTCTAATTTTCTCACATATAACTCACATAAGGATACCAAAATCACTCGATGCAAGGTATAACCATATTTACCACCATGATCATCTATTCTGTCTCCCCTAGATAATTGATGTCAATAAAAGGTACAAGTAATCTTCTGAATTGCCTCATCCAAGGCATAATAATAATATATCCAACCAAATTCAATAATCTCAAATACAATGCATGATGAGATTGTCCAAGTATCTCCTAACTCATGACACTCTATTTTCTCTCTTATCATAGTGAAGTAAGGGTTTATGAATCAAATTAAACAAAAAGAGAGAGAAATTTTATGTAAACATCAATAAATGATTCCCAATCCAATTAAATCAAGTAATCTAAATATAATAAATCAAAATTAAATATCCTTAATGGATTAACTCAAGTCTATCAAATTCTCTTAAATCAAATTATTAATTTAGAATCAATTATTACAAGGGAAACTGCTCATCATTATGAGTAAAAACTAAAGGATAAGGGAAGATATGATTTTAAGGATTGTTACACCCATATGGGAGAATTGTGTCATAGAATACACCCATCACATATGAATCACAGGTAGTAAGGATCATATGATGCATGTAAATAATAATTAAAACCATTAATTTAACACTAAGGATAAAAATCTGAAAGGTCTATCACACTGGACAACATTTCATAATATAGATGAAATTAAAAATTAAGGAAATAAGTAGAATAACTACATTTGGTTCTTAATGCTCTTCTCATCTTTCTTCAGCCCATAATTTGGGTTATAATTTGATAACAATGAATATTTTACCAATTTTCTAAAAGTATGGAAAATGAGGTCATACAAAAATGTCACAAGAGGGAAGAAGAGAAACTATAAAAATATAGAAGTGTAGAGAATACAGATAAGTATCTGACACACCTAACAATGAAGGAAATAGATATTTCATGAGTTATTTATCAATATACCAACATTGGGAATAATGGAGTGCATCAGGTGTAGGCCACTTGGGAATATGAAGTATAAAAAAAAATAGACTTTAAAAAAATTAATAGGAAAAAAAAATTATTTCCCATTTTAATATTTTGGTGTCATGGTTTTTCCACATGGTTGGCCAAACTGTGTTCCAATCATTTGCCCCATACTAAAAGGGACACCCCTTGCACATGATCAACACATCGGTTGAATAACTATGTGCATCCTTAGAAAAATTCCATAAAAAATTCTATCTTCAATCCTATATAGGAATGTGTTCTAGCTCAAATGATTGAAAAAAAAATAGTGTGTCACCCCTTATGCTCTATGGGAATTTCATGATTGAGGTATATTATTCGAAATAATGATGAGATAACAATGTGGCTCTATCTGTACCCACAAATTATAAATCTCATGGCATTGAGTGATCATAGAAATCTTCTAACCCACTTAAAAGAATTTGTGTCACATTACTAGAATAAAACTAATGGAATTGAATAATAAAATAAAAGTATGTACCTCAATGAATATAAATTATTTCATGAACTCTACTCATTAAAAAATCTCTTCCTTGAGTTTCTCGTATGAGGTTGGTAAAATGTTGTTTGACAAAACTTCTGGCCACTGATCACATACATCAGTCTCTAACTCATAGGTCACATCATATACATGGTAATGTTTCCATATAACTAGAACCAGTTTAACTAAACTTCACCAATGATACATTGTTCTCCAGTCAATGATACATATCAGATTCTCTATAAAGGATGAATCCATATACCCCACAATAACCATAGTTCTAAATGAATGAGATGTGTGCACATGATACAAAAAAATCTCAGATTCATGGAAGACGTAGTGTATGGAATGGTATCTCTTAGGTAATTGAAATCAATAAGCTACCGACCTGACTCTATACATGATCATGAAATGGTCAACATAAAGGCCCAACAACATTTCTTATCTCTAAATTCTTTTATTACACAATATGGGTGATACTCACAAAAAAATACAATGTCCCACTATGAGATCCATAGGCCTATGATCATGATCTCCATATGATTTCATCCTGGATTGAAGTAGATCCATAAGATTATAAATTAGATTTGAATTCACCAATGTTTCTTTAATGGGATAAGGCCTAGTAGATTTTAATCCCCTTCCTTAGTATAGTCTACCATAAAAATCCTCAGACAATGCCACATAAATCATTCCATTGAAAATTTTATTGTTTGAAAATCAACAATAGGTATATGGTTCTCCAGTGAACAAACAAAATCATGAATGAATTCTTATTGAATTTCCTCTAAAACCTATATCACCTGCTTAGTAGTTCCACTAGTATGAGGGTATTATGTTTAACATAGGAGTCCATGTGATCCATGTTCCTTCTATTTCCCCTACTATAACTATGTCGCAAACTAGGCCTATCTGTTTAATATGATAGAATGATAAATACAATAAATTCTCACCTTATCTATAATATAAATCCTTCATGGATAATTAATTGATATGTTTCCTCAAATATGAATGAAGTGCGAGTAATTTTCAATCATGTTGTTGATCACTAATAATACATATCCACCTTGAGTGGAAATCTAGAATCACATAAAAAATCCATAGTGACATCATTACATTTCCACAATGTGGGGGATAAAATCTATTGACGTCCAAGAGGTTGATCGTGCTCTGCCTTTAGCTTTTGATAGGTGGGCCACATCAACAAAAAACCTACATGTTTTTTCTTCATACATAGAAACCAGTACAGATTATGTACAGCTTGGTACATCATGGTAATCCCAATTGGAATTTTCCAGATAGAGAATCAACAATCCCCATATATTATATTCATGATTATTAGAAGGATCTCATACACACGAAGATAAAATCTGGATCTTATTTTCATCAACAATACAACTAAGAGGTGTGTTCTCACCTAAGACACTTTCCATTAAGATGCAGACCTCAGGAATTGAAAACAATCACTTACTCCCCCATTTGACATGAGACGATGAATTGAAAAATATTTTAAAATACGATTCCATGGATATTCTAGAACCTCAATGTGTAACATTAAAAATTCATTCATCAGCTTCAACACACTAATAGTCTTCTTGAAGGCCAGATTCCGAGTCCTCTTTCTCAGGACGTCCATTGCTACATCAAGATTCATTGTGTTATAAGAAATCTCAATGTTAAATAAATCCATCTATTTTACCCACATATGCCACCATCGATTAATGTAATTATATGTGGATATGTATTTTATACATTTGGGATCTATGTAAAAATAATAAGTCTCACCCTATAAATAATCTCTCTAACATTGTAAATCATTAACCATTACTTCTAGATCATTGTTATGCATAGGTTACTTCTTCCCATGAGGTATCTACTAGCGGGACCCTTATTCTAAAGCCCGATTATCATAATCAGAACACCTCCATTCCCAATTTACAATTCATCATAAACAATTATATATCTTCTTCCTACATCTAGTAGGATCTAGATTTGTGCTTATTTTGGCCTCTTGATTGACTTATAAAATGAAATATCACAAACCTCTAACCAAAAAATAATTCATTCACTAATTTGTACATCCAATAAGATTTTTTTATAGGCATTATAAATTATATGAATGGACTACAATTGACATTCATACATAAGAAACCGTATGTGTAAAATACAATCATGGTATTAACCGATGAATCTACAACAATCACCTTCTTTAAGAAAATCGGTACACCTCCATATGTCGTGATATGACTAAATAATTGAACCTTATTGATCCAAAAGACAAATTTTATCAACATAACATATTATTGTTTCACTCTTAGGGAATTCATAATGATATCATCAGGTATTAAATTTTCCAATATATTGTGAAAATACACAAAGATATCATCTATAAATAATACAACAAAATAATCCAGACATTTGTTCAAAACACAATTCATAAAATCAAGAAACATTTTGAGTAAATTCATATGGAAGATCAAAATATCTACAAACTAATACAATCTATACATTCTCTGAGACATTGTACGTGGTATTTTTTATGGTATCAAATGAAATTAATGACATCCTAACCACAAATGAATCATAGAGAATATTGCCTCAACTTATATCTAGTTTAAGAGAACATTTATATGTGGAATTTGATATTGATTCATATTCATAAGCTCATCCGAGAAAATATAATTGATTCAAAATATGATGTTATGATCTACCTTCATAGAATAAAGGATAAGTGAACCCCATTGAGAAGATATGGCTCAAATGTTAACCATTTCCTCTAAGTCTTCAAAATTCTTATTATGTACCTAATGATCAGTAGGTTCCATCCTACATGGAGTGAGAGATATTGGTGCTACACCTAGAACAATATGGATGGGGAAATATTTCACTAATAAAAGAATTAACCAATATATTTCAACACAAATATTTACATGAAATGCTCTTTTGTTGGAGGTAATTCCACAAACGACATTCCAGAATAAGTAATAAATAGTCAATCCATCTGGGTAGTAACTATACCATCACATCATGATTGGGTCCAACTCATCACTCATGGATATCTCATTTTCCCTAACGGTTATAGAATATTCCCTTAGGTGAGGAAAAAGACACACATTGATGATATAAATCAATTTTTCCCTAATAAGTCACTTTCCAGACCACATTAAGATTAACATCAAAGATGAACATCTTATGTCCAAATAAAATCTAAAAAAATGGTTACCCACCTACCACAGGGAGGTACACATTAATCTAGTAAAAACTCTATAATCTATCCCATAATGGTGTCTCTATATTCATAACAACATATAATTACCCCATCTTTAAGACCAAACTCTCTATAATTGCATCAAATGTATTAGAATTTGAAAAAAATGTGTCTAATAAGGATTATATAATTGTAAAAGCTACCAAAATTGTAACATTTACTATATATCAGCATGGACACTACTCATTGGGTGTTGGATGTACTACAATTATATAGAGAGACTCGCAACCCTAAATGGAAACCCCACTAACTTGAACAGTACTACTTTAATAGGGTTGAGCGTCTAATGTTTTACTACCTCAACCATGACCACCTCCATGACCTGATCATCTATAAGTAGACCAAATCATAACATGACATAGAGATATAGATCTTGATAATGAATGTGGTGGTGGGTTAGATACCTTATCCTTGGATACTACATTGATTCTTTGGAGGAAATGCTACATGTGACCCATCAAGTTGCATGCCATACACTCAATCAGGTTCATTATACACTGGTGTATCTTATGGTTTATCCTACAACACTGGTGACCCAACAGATAGATATAATTATATTTTATCAATCAATAGCTTCCACCATGTGAATCCTAGAAACACGTTTTCTTGTCACAGGACAAACCATCTCTCTATCTGAAATCTGAACTACCCGAGATCAAATTGTTAGCTTCCATCATGTTATACTCTATAATGAGGGCATGATCACTGTGTCAGAAAAAGTTGTAAACCAGAATACATTGATTTAACATCAAATATAATACACATCAGCATACTCAAATCATCATTCATTCATTAGTTCGTCATCGGTATGAGTCCATGTAATGATTTCATGCTCATAAAACTGAGTTTAGTACTCAATAACAAAAATAGTTCCCTATAAAAATGTATACACATTATTTAGTGGTATTTTATTATCATTTTCCAAAATAATTATTCATAGAGTTCATTATGGATGTCATCCTAGAGAATACATTGCTGACAGACATCACAAATGATAACATCCCACAAATTCTAGGCGAACTCACATGGAATATAACTGATGAGATTAATAGTCCCCTATAGAGGCATCTATATACCCTCTAAGATTGAAAACAAGGCCTCTATCTTGGATATTATTTCCTAAGGACCATCATCCATAGAAACTTATGGAGGATACTACTATAGGAATTTCCACATCTATTATGCCATAATGGTTGAACTTCTCAAAGATCCCAATACTACCTATATAAAATGGTAGAATCTATCGAACAACCTATCATTATCGCTTAGTGGAAGAGCCATTGTAGGTACATTATGTTGAAATTCATGAGGTAATAATAGAGGATAACATTCCACCATATATTAAAAAAATTATCATGCCATTACATGGGGTATGAAATGATGATTTCATGGGAAAATAGTTCAATGATTTCTAACCATATACCTCTGTGAAAATATATAGCAGATAGAGAATAGGGGATGTATTAAAGGAAAAATAGAGAACCTATCTATAAATAGTCACATATCAATACCTACTCATTAATCAAGTACTATGTAATAAAATAGATCATTTAAGATAAAAAATACACCACTTACAACACAATACCAATGTTGGGCCATGGTCAAGGTCTCTCCCAAAACAATAGATCTTCTAGTATTTTTTTATAATTATAGGATATATAGGAAAATAACCTTTACATTTCAATTGGAATCCCCATATAGAAGTAATTATTTCTTCTTGAAACATTTATTTGTTGAAGTCATTTCCTATTTAAATGAATATTTAAATCTCAATCTAGTTAAATGTAACACCATTTTCTATTTATAATGACCATAATCTTTATAAAACAATATTTTCATGACATGTAGCTGTGATTTGTCCTTTATATCATGTATCAGGACATAATAATACATTTATAGTACATTTAATAAATGAACTAACAATCCCAATTTATCGAATTACTCACATCATAAATTTCAATTGTCATTCATCAATGAAATCATCTATTTTTTTGGCCATAAAACTAGTGGTTCATGGCTCACTAGTTCATTTATTAGTTAATTAGGTTTTCATAAAAAATCTATTCCTGGAAAACCATTTATAATTATGTATGACCATTAATTAATCTAAAAATATTATACCTAAATGGAAATTTACCACATATAGTTATACAACAATTAAGGAACATATAAAAGAATATTTAATATAGGAAATGAACACAAAAATATAAATATGGAGTTTCATAATGCCTGAAATGTAATTCCTATGGTTCAGAGTATTATTGAAAAATAAATAGGTCCTCATATCATCGAGTGAATTTAATTATTTTTCATTATAAATAAAAAATTAAAATAATATCACATAGCATGTGTGTTACCCTTTGGTAAAATGAATACAACTATCAATGGTATAAATAAGTATAGAAATGAACATTCCCATGTAATTAGGTTTTTGGTCATCTACTACTATAGAAAAGCCTCATTCTTAAATCTCGATATATCCAATTCTTTATTATAATACAAATACATTTACATAAACAAACAATTAATTCTTGAAACCACATTGTATTATCTCTCTATGGAAGCCACTAAGTGGTTCCTCAAGACAGTTGGTCACATTATTTCAATGCACCTCCATATATAATGTAGAAATCAATATACCATGTTGTTCCTAGGGTGTTTCTATGGAGAGACTACTCACAGATTAATCAGAGTTTGACATAGTGGTATATAATAATTATAAGAATTAGGATAATGAATAAATAAAATCCATTACAAATAATTAGGTAGATTCTAAATTATAAATATATAAAATGTCATAATGATGATGTCATATATCTATGAATAAATGATTACGCATGATATAGTGGAAACATGAAAATAATACATGATATTAAAAAAACAAAAAGTTCACTACTTACATCATGAGAATATGCTTGGCTCCCTACTCTTATACCCCATTGTTGAACAATAAATCATTTATTATTAGCATGAGGCTTCTCTTAATCTAAACCAAAAAACATTAATTCATCAAGGGTGACCTGAGTGACCAAAGTAGTTTATGATATATAATTAGTTGTCAACCACCAATAGAGTCTATTGAAATCCAATTTGGGTATATAAAATGACTAGTGTGCTAATGAAAATAAATTTAGGTAATTAATAAATAACAATATATATATTAGACCCGGTTCCTTGTGGGTTCCCATTCTGGCTCTACATAGTTCAACAAAAGATGGATGTCTCTGAAACAAGGTATCTTGTAAATGTATGATAATGTGTATACATGGTTATAGTGAATAAATCATCAAATTAATACCTATCCTAGGAATGTGACATTTATTTGAAAATATATCCTCCATTTAAATGGATTGTCATAATTAGAATATTATTCAATTCGCATCTAGAATTTTTGTAAATTGAATCGGGGGACTATCCAAGGTGAACAATGTAACGAATCCTGGCTATTGAAGTTGGGGAACCACCAATATTCAATATATTAAGATTCCATCAAATGTGAACCATATATTAATCCCATGTATCACCCTAATAATTGTGTAAGAATGACTCTCAAATACTTTCAAATTGTATCTCAAATAAGGTAACATGTATCACTCTTGGAATGGTATAAGAATCATTGTCACTAAGCACATCAACAGTGTCTCAAATAGGGAACTGGTGTCCCTCAAGGGTATATTTCCGATTCATTGGAATACCATCCATGTTGTTCTATGTATCACCCAAGCAAAATCCAAAAATCATGATTACATATCAAAATGATCCCATCTTGGACATCATAAAGTTGATAACCTTCAATTGCTCCAATCAAATAGTGGAGGACTGGTTTATCAATTAAGTCACACACTAATTCTCAACATTATTTTTATAATTTTTAATAATGATTTACATTTGAATTAATTCAATTGATTTTACTAATCCATTATGTTTAAGGAAATTAAATTTCAGTGGCCCTTATATGATGGGATTATGAAAAAACTAAGAGATTACATCATGGTTAGAGAGATTAAGTTGTTATCTAGACATGTATTGGAAGATCCAAATAGATTTTATGGTTTTAACAAAATTGGACATGGATTCCCTTTTATATGGGTGGTGAGTGGTACATTGAAATATTTGAAAAGAAATAGTGATTTCAATGTTTTCATATTCTGTTCTAGCCTCACACACATAAATACAATATGTGGTTCCCTAATATGCTTGGAAACATGATAAAAAATATGCCTCAGTGTACACCAGAGACTACTGACTAGCATTGAGGGAGTAGGGAGTGTTCACGTGAGGATTATGCCCATATTGATCATAGTGTAACAAAGTGGAATATTACAAGGACAAGATTTTGAATAATATGTTAATAAATCACATGATAACAAAATATGATCAAGATTAATAATAAATAGATACAATGTGATGGTTATAAGTCCCTATAGCTATACAAAAATGAGTATATTGGAAATAGTGAAATCTATCATATACCACATGATATACAAAATTACAAGATAAAACAAAATTCAACACTAGGAGAATCATTATCCTAAGCTTAGTACCTTACTCACAAACACTATCCTAGAACTAAAAATCATTTAATGTAATGACGAAACATTAATTTATCTATAAATTCAATAATTAATACTTATTTGGTAATACATGTAGCCTTTGTAAGGTGTGATATGTACTTAGTTGGTCATCACTGACAGTTTCTAGATCAATAAAATCAATTCATATAAAATAGTAAACAATCTAATGGTAAAAAATGTAATGAAATTTATAAATAATTATATATATCAGACTGGGACTACATGGTATCTCTAACTAAATATACCATCATTGGAAGAAGCTGGATTTGTCCGAACAAATTTAAAATGTAAATGTATGATAAGTGGTATACATGGATAACATAAATAAAGTATCAAATTTGAAGTACGCCCGGAAACATGATTCGGCTCGGTCGATGTGTCTACTAATTTAACATATATTCATATCATGGTTATTAAAATATGAGTCTCTTGAATTTTAGTTGTATCGTGTTCCTTTCTACAGTGTCCATTTAAAATAACCCATGTATCGCACCGGGATCACCACAAATAACTGATTCTGAAAGTTTCCAACCAATGTCATCCACAAATTATTCTTACATACCACCTTTACTATGGTGTAACCATGACCCTCTAATTTTCTCACATATAACTCACATATGTAAACAAATATCACTCGAGGCAAGGTATAACCATATTTACCACCATGATCATCTATTGTGTCTCCCCAAGAGAATTTATGTCAATAAAAGGTACAAGTAATCTTCTTAATTATCTCATCAAAGGAATAATAATAATATATTCTATCACATTCAACAATCTCAAATAAAAATCTTGATGAGATTGTCCATGGATCTCCTAACACATGACACTATAATTTTTATCTTATCATAGTGAAGTTAGGGTTTAATAATGAAATTAAACAGAAAGTGATAGAAATTTTATTTAAACATCAATAAATGTTTCCCAATCCAATTAAATCAAGTAATACAAAAATTAGAATAAGTCACCAGTCATAAATCATAATTAAATTACCTCAATGGATTAACTCAAGTATATCAAATTCTCTTAAATCAAATTATTATTTTAGAATCAATTATTACAAGGGAAATTGCACAATATTATCAGTAAAACCAACAGGATAAGGTAAGATATGATTTTATGGTATGTTACACCCATAGGGGAGAATTGGGTCATCGAATACACCCATTAGATATGTATCACAGGTAGTAAGGATCATATTATGCATGTAAATAACACATAAAAAATTAATTTAACATTAAGGATAAAAATCTGAAAGGTCTATCACACTGGACAAAAGTTCATAATATAGATGAAATTAAACATTAATGAAATAAGTAGAATAACTACATTTGGTTCTTAATTCTCCCCTCATCTTGTTTTAGCCCATAATTTAGGTTAGAATGTGTCTACAAGGAATATTTTACCAATTTTATAAAATTATGGAATATGACGTCTCACAAAAATGTCACAAGAGGGAATAAGAGAAACTATAAAAATATAGAAGTGTAGAGCTTATTGATAAGTATCTGACACACCTAAAAATGAAGGAAATAGATATTATATGAGTGATTTATAAATATACCAACATTGGAATAGTGGAGAGCATCAGGTGTAGGCCACTTGGGAAAATGAAGGATGAAAAAAGTTAGATATTAAAAAAAATTAATAGAAATTTTTCCCCTTTTAATATTTGGAGGTCATTGTTTTTCCACATGGTAGGACAAAATGTGTTCCAACCATGGGACACTCACTAACAAGGGACACCCCTTGCACATGATCAACAAATCAGTTCTATATCTATGTGGAACAGTAAAAAATGTCTTAAAAATGCTATCTTCAATTCTATATGGGAATGTGTTCTGGCTCAAATGAGTGAAAAAAACAGTGTTTCACCCCCTATGCACTATGGTACTTGCATGATTGAGGGATATTGTACTAGCCCGGACCTCTCCGGCCCATTCCTTTGTCGAAAAAAAGACATGAAATGTTATGGAGGGTAGAATGGACATTTCCCACAATATTCAGAATTTTGAAACTACACGTCGTGTAGTTTGAGTACATGCCATGTACTACATTGTCGGGTATACCCCATGTTGAGGTCATGTTCTTTCCGTGTAAAATAAGTGTGTACACACCGTGTTCCCCATAATACACACTATATAGTCCCTCCCCACATACGCGTTACCCCCTTAACTCGTTTGTTGACCAGTCGACGACCGTGTTCCGTGTTGGGGTCGTTTCCTTGCCGCGTGAAATAAATGAGTACACGCCGTGTATCTAGTCTTACATGCTGTGTAGCTCCTCCCCGTGTATGCGTTACCCTCAAAGCGTGTGTTGACCAGTCAACGTCCGCGTTCCGCGTCGTATACCGTGTTGGAAGCTGTGTGGCGACCGTGTGGAATGGATTAGTACACGCCGTGTACTAAAATGTACACGCCGTGTACTTTTGTTTATCACGCCTATAAAAGGAGGGGTCCACTCCTCCATCAGACCACTCCCTCTCCTCCCTTTTTCCTTCAAGCGGAGCCCTCCCAAGAGACTCCCAGCTCTTTCTTCCATAACTTCTTCGTCTGAGCTCCGATTTACGGTCCGTCCGCTGCCATGGGATCGTAGCGACAAGAAGAAACTTCTGAGCCTGGATCTATTGTTTTTTCCTTCGGCCTTCCTTCTCCAGCTTCCACCCAAGGAGGCTTTTTCCGGGTTTGACAAAAGTGGCAGACACTGAAGAACGTCCCCGGGAGTTGTTCTGAGGAGCGTCGTGATCAGGACCTGTTGAGGTAGGGATCTTACCTTTGTCTCTCCCTCTTTTGTGTATCATGTGTGGTGGGTATCCTCTTGTTTAATATGAGATACGGTTGAACCATTAACTAAAGATAAAAACCGGTTAAATAACGGGTTTTGGGGAATTTTGTTCTTTTTTGGCTTTCCCATCTTTCTTATCCCCTGATTTTGTTGTGAATTGAAAGGCTTCTGCCAACTGAAAATCACGGCCATTGGGGGCCTTTGCTTGCACAATAATTTTTTTCCGAACTATTTGTGAATGGAAGCTTGTTGAAATGTGGAATTTGGATAATCACGTAAATATTGGTTTATTAAATTAAAATTGGAACACTTGTGTGATCACCCCAGTTGAACAAAATAGAATAATGAACATGTGGGTTTGGGTTGGTTGTTATGGAATGTGGGAATGTAATTTTTGGGTTTTTGTGTGATGTGATGCTTGGTAGTGGGGCTACAATGTTGTGTGGTGATCAATGTTAAATGGTTGGTGGTGGTTTGTATACGGGGGAAAGGTGATGGAAATGTGGAATGTGGAACTTGTTTAATGTGCGGAACGTGGAAATAAATGAATGGTGGGGTTATGTGATGAAATTGAATTAATGTTTGATATGATAATCAACTTGTTAATGAGATGGTATGTGTTTGCTTACGTTTTACCTAACTTTTGTTGTGGTTGGAAGGGATATGTTTATGAAACGATTGATCTGGTTGATAGTTGCCCAGTAGTACGGAACTGAATAAATAATCCTATTGAAACATGAAAACCTAAATGTGGTTGGGGTTGTTTGTTGTATTCATGCTTCGTGATAGCAGTGTCGAGGCACGTGCTCATTATCTCTGTTTAGAAGCCATAGGTTGGGCTGTGTTTTTGGTATATATGTATATAACTGTCTCTTTCATGTTTTGTCGCACCACACCCATGTTGGGAACTAGTGTCGAACACCCACATTTCATGGTGGTGGGTGTTTTTCCCAACACTTTCATTAGTGGATGGTTATTATCTCCTTTCTGCTCCCTTTCCTGGATAGCCCAAGACTCTTCGGGAATATGCTTTAATGTCTTGAGGCGACCTTACACCCAAGACCCTTCGTGTAGGTTTTGATAGGCTATGATGGCTTGAGGCGACCTTACACCCAAGACCCTTCGGGTAGGTTTTGATATGGTGACTTTAGCCCAAGACTCTTCGGGCATGTTTGTTTTCCCAAGAATCTTCGGGATGAGGCCCAGGTGTGTGCGGGCGGGTTGTGTGGTTTTTGAGGCCCAGGTGTGTGCGGGCGGGATGTGACAGTTGTGGCCCAGGTGTCTGCGGGAGGGATAGTGGTTGAGGCCCAAGTGTTTGCGGGTTGGGTGTGGCAGTGGGACTGCGGTGAGAATGGCAGGATTGGTTCGATGCGTAGGATGTCTTGGTAAACAGTGGGAAATGGTGCGGGGTACCCAATACTCTTGTTCTTATATATACTATACTTTCTAGTGTTCCTCGGTGACTGTGACTGGTGAGGCTGGGTGAATAGATTCTTTGCTAGGTATTGGTTCTTCTGTTTTCTCACGGGACATTAGGATGTCTCCCCACTTGTGCATGTGAGATTTAGGTTTCCCTACTGAGTATACTTGTAAGCTCGCCCTACGTTTATTTTCAGGTTTTCAGGAGGACTACCAGGGCCGTGCGGGACCCTACTAGTCATACAGTTGGAGATGTTGTAGTTTTTGTTCTCTTGTTTTCTTTTGGTGTTGTACTTTGAGCTTACATGTACTTGTACTTGTTTTCAAGTTATATTTAATCATGCATGTGGGGCTGGTTTGGGTTTATTTTCCAATAATCTCATTCTTTTCTATTTGGTGGTTGACTTTTCCTATTTCACGATCCTAAATGATAAAAAGGGTAGTGCCTCCCATATTTTTGAAACCTCATACCCTTGGTGCTAGTCGCCACCCCGGGGCCTACTGGAGGCGGGACTCGGGGGTCATTATCTCCCTTTCACCATTGCCAGCTCATGCGGGGCATCATTGATGGAAGGGGGTCGTGACAGAATGGTATCAAAGGTTATGGTTGAGAGATAGGATGGAGTCTAGAGTTAGGCACAGTGAGGATTGCATGGGATGGTAGGGTAACAGTGTTAGTTAATCTTGGTGTGTGACATAGGCCAGTGAATACCTGCTAGGACATGGGATTTTGGGGCCCCTCGTGATCTGATGCAAGGACCCTAATCCTACCAAACAACCAAGTGATGCTACATTGATTGCAAGGAAGAGACCCTAGGAAAGGTACATGAATCATCATATTTGTGTTTTACTTGATTTGGGTATTCTGGGAATAAAATAAAGTGATACAATTAAACCTTGAGAAATCTCCTTGCTACTCGAGCTTAGGCTTTCCTTGTTTTGACGTACAGCTATGGCACCTGGACGACGTCCCCGGGTGGCTCACACAGCCGAGGCCCAGTAGATTCAGGCGGACGATCAGTTGAATATTGATTGAGAGGAGGAAGATAGCCAGTGGAAGAAGACTCTCCGTTCGTTCCAGCGGCAAACCCTCAAGAAGTACGAGGGTAGTACTTCAGATATGGAGATAGAGGGGTGTCTTGAGGAGCTAGGGATCGCTTTTACCTTGATCTGTGCTCCGAGGGAGTACTAGGTTCCCCTAACAGTCATTCAGCTGAGAGGTGTGGCGCGCCAGTGGTGGATGCCCAACCTCGGGGAGAGGACAGAGATAGATGTTCCATGGGCGGACTTTGAGAAGGAGTTCGGAGAGGAATTCCTTTCATCCATGATTAAGGCGGAGAAGCGGCAGGAGTTACTCTCCCTTCAGTAGTGGAGTATGTCAGTCCGAGAGTTAGGGATTAAGTTCAATAATCCCTTACACTTTTCTCCTGAACTCTTCCCGGATGAGGAGTCTCGGGCGAGACTTTTGGAGGAGGCACTTCGTCCTTCGCTATAGTATGTTGTCACCCCCTTCACCCTTTCGACATACATGGCCGTACAGAAGAAGGAAGAGGTTGTAGAGAGGATGAACTTGTATGGAGGTGCACCACAAGAAGGGATCCAGCTGGGTCCATCGAAGGAGAAGGCAGTCAGCAGCAGGCCCCCTGTGACCGGACATTCCAGATTCAGGCCATTGGGGAGTAGGCCCCAGCAGTTCCAGTTCAGATCTTCGGGACCCTGTCCCTATTTTTGCGAAACCAAGGCCGAGGTGTTTTTCTTGTGGAGGTTTCGGGCACCTTCGGAGTCGGTTCCTAACCCATGCTCAGTACGGTGGTGGTGGGCAGGATCAGCACCCGCCTCAGCAGCACCAGTTTCCGGCGAGGCCCTTCCAGCAGCAGCAGGGCCCTGCTCCTCTGAGGGAAGACTTTGTAGGAGGAGGCCGACCACAAGATGCTCCTCAGGGACCTCGACCAGGATGTGGTCGGGGAAGTGGTTGACATTAGAGGGGCAGAGGAGCTGGGCGTAGGCAGTTGCACGCATCAGAGTTGGCGGCTCCAGCAGGACCAGAGGTGGTTCGAGGTACGATTTGTTTATTCAGCACTCTTGTCTCTACTTTGTCCGATTCAGGGGCTTCACACTCTTTTGTTTCACCCGGTCTAGCCCATTCTTTGGTTCTAGACGTAGAGAGACTTACCTGACCCTTCGTTCTGAGCACAACTATTGGAGGTCAGACCCGTTTATCTTGTGTTTGCCGGGGATGTGAGCTGACGCTGGGACCACATCGTTCCGTCGGGGATCTTCTTTTGCTACAGATGCTGCCATACGATGTCATCTTAGGCATCCACTGGCTATTCTCTGTTAGTGTTGTTATTGACTTCTTCCGAAAACGATTCGTGTTCTTCGACCTAAACGGGCAGCGTGTAACTTTTGTTGGCAAGAGGAGCTATCAGGTGGGAAGCCGGCATGCGAAGCCTCTCCTTTCTTTGTTGGGTGGGTTATCAGTGGTTCCAACTGATATGGAGATGATGGATGTCCCAGAGGTTGTAGGGGAGTTCCTCTATTTCTTTCCCGAGGAGGTTGTGACTCTACCCCCCCCCCCCCGACGTGATATTGAGTTTCGGATAGACTTACAGCCGGGTGCCCGTCCGATTTCGATGGCCCCTTATCAGATGGCACATTCGGAGTTGTGGGAGTTACGGATTCAGATTGACAATCTGATAGAGAAGGGTTTTATTAGACCCATCGTGTCGCCTTGGGGTGCTCCAGTTTTGTTCGTGAAGAAGGAATATGGTGGTCTCATGCTATGCATAGACTACCAGAGGTTGAATCAGGTAACGGTCAAGAACTGTTACCCCTTCCAAGAATAGATGATCTCTTCGATCAGCTGAGGGGAGAAGGTTGGGTTTCTAAGATTGATCTGCGTTCCGGGTATCATCAGCTAAGAGTAAAGGACAATGACATCTCGATGACATCTTTTAGGTGCAGATATGGGCACTTCGAGTTGGTAGTGATGCCGTTTGGGGATACAAATGCACCAGCTGTGTTCATGGGGCTTATGAACATTGTCTTCTGAGAGTTCCTGTACCAGTTCGTCATTGTGTTCATTAATGACATCCTGATCTACTCAAGATCAAAAGAGGAACACATTGAGCATCTCAGGGTAGTCTTCGAAGTCCTTCGACACCACTAGCTTTATGGGAAGTTTTCGAAGTATAAGTTCTTGACACAAGAAGTACACTTCCATGGGCACATGGTGTCCCCGCATGGAGTGTTAGTGGACCCGTCGAAGGTAGATGTAGTTGTTTCTTGGGCAGCACCCAATAGCGTGGTAGAAGTTCGTAGATTTCTGGGGTTGGTTGGCTATTATCGAAGATTCGTTTCGGACTTCTCTCGAGTCGCTGCTCCATTGACAGCCATGACAAGGAAGAACCAGGTATTCTTATGGAGCGAGCAGTGCCAGAAATATTTCGACTACCTAAAGGAGAAGTTGGTCAGTGGCCCTATACTCAGGTTTCCAAAGGAAGGATCATTGTATGAGGTGTTTTGTGATGCTTTTGGCCTTGAGTTAGGGTGCGTACTGATGCTGAAGAAGGGTGTGATCTGCTATGGATCTAGGAAATTGCGCCCTGAAGAGCGTAACTATGTCACCCATGACCAAAACCTTGCAGTAGTAGTGTTCGCACTGAAGTTGTGGCGACATTACCTCTTTGGGGAGCGCTTTGTGGTCTTCTCAGATCATAGGAGCTGACACTATATCTTCTCCCAGCGTGACCTGAACTTACGGCAGCAGAGATGGGTCGAGTTCCTCCAAGACTACGACTTTGTGATCTATTACACTGAAGGTAAGGGAAACATTTTGGCTGATTCCCTGAGCATGATGTCGCATCAGGAAGTGGTTCGAGAATCGGCTGATGCTTGGAAAGAGATTGTAGAGTTGGCTGCCTTGCACTTGGATGCAATGGTAGAAGGTGTTAGAGGCTGTTTTTTTTCAGATGACAGTGCAGTCCTCCTTGTGGAAGCAGGTGGAAGAGTCTCAGTGGGGAGACTCTGAGGTGGAAGTGATGTGGGATCGTGTCGATTAGGGGAACGCTCCACAAGGATGGTCAAGGGATGGCCGACATCAGATGCTCTTTCATGGAAGGTTGTTTGTTCCGGAGGCGATGTGTGAGGGAGTACTCTATGAGTTCCATAGCTCAGCCTTGGTAGTACATCCAGGAGTTTAGAAAATGTACCGAGGCATGAGGGGACAGTTTTGGTGGTCTGGTGTGAAACGGGCAGTGGTGGAGTTTGGGCCTAAATGCCTGGTATGTCAACAGGTGAAGGCAGATCACCATTTTCCTCGTGGTTTGTTGCATCCTTTAGATGTTCCCAAGTGGAAGTGGGATGTCATCTGAATGGACTTCGTCACGGGACTACACAGAGCTCAGGGTGGGTACAATGCTATCTGGGTAGTGGTGGATCGACTGACGAAATCCGCTCACTTCTTAGCCATCAAGGAGTCGGGATCGGGGAATAACTTAGCACAAAGTTATGTGGACGAGGTGGTGCGTTTGCATGGAGTTCCGAAGACTATTGTCTTAGATCGGGATACTCAGTTCACCTCACGATTCTGGTAGATGTTACAGCATGTTTTTGGCACCCATCTACACCATAGCACTGCTTTCCACCCTCAGACTGATGGGAAGACAGAACGGACTATCCAGACGTTGGAGGACATGCTGCGAGCATGTGTTCTGGATTTCGGAAGATCATGGGTACGAAACTTGCCTTTAGTAGAGTTTGCCTACAAAAACAACTTCCACTCTACTATTGGCATGGCGCGGTTTGAGGCTTTGTATAGAATACCATTCCATTCACACATTTGATGGGCAGAGTCTGGTGAGACAGGTACTCTTGGGCCGGAAGTAGTACAGAGCACCACAGAGAAAGTCCAGCTTGTGCGAGAGAGGATGAAAGAAGCTCAGGACCGACAGAAGTCTTATGCTGATCGTCGGAGGAGGCCCTTGGATTTCGAGGTGGGATATCATGTGTTGTTGAAGGCTTCCCCTCGACGGGGGCAGTGGAGGTTTGGGAAGGGGAGTAATCTCTCCCCTAGGTTCATCAGACCTTTCGAGGTGCTGAGGCGATTCGGTGAGGTGGCATATCCGCTGGTCCTGCCACCTCAGTTGGAGAAGGTCCATGACGTCTTCCACATCTCCCAGCTTCGTCGGTGCTTTCACGACGACTCTCATGTTATCTACTGGGGAGAGTTAGATATGGGAGACGACGCGACCTTCAAGGAACGACCAGTCAGAATAGAGAATCATAAATAGAAGGTGCTATGTGGATGAACCATCGTCTTGGATCGTGTCTTGTGGAGGCATGGCAGCCTCGAGGAGAGCACATGGTAGCGGGAGACCTAGATTCATGCTCAGTACCAGGAGTTGTTTTGACTTTTGTTTTCCTTTATTGTTTTAATTTTATGCCATGTACCTTTGATATATGAAATTCTTGGCTTGTTGGTTGTGAGACTTTATGTTTTCCTTGATCTCTGGAAGTGTTTAACATGTTCGGATGTGTGAGGAATGGAATAACCTGATCCTTAATCCAGACGCATTAATGTGGAGCGATTAAACCTGTGCAGGCGAGTCAGTGCCACATAAAGCAGATAATATCTCGACATAAGAGAAGAAATTCCTAACTCATATGAATCGGGTAGTTAGTTGGTTTCTTGTTTTAACGAGAGCGCTAAGAGGTATCTTGTAGGTTTCTTCAGGTTGGTTTTTGAATTCTTGGGGATGAGAATGTTTTAAGAGGTATCTGATGTAATGGCTCGGACCTCTCCGGCCCATACCTTTGTCAAAAAGAAAGACATGAAGTGTTCCGGAGGGTAGAATGGACTTTTCCCACACTTTTCAGAATTTTGAAACTACATGCCGTGTAGTTTGAGTACACGCCATGTACTACGTTTCCGGGTATACCCCATGTTGAGTTCGTGTTCTTTCTGTGTAAAATAAGTGTGTACATGCCGTGTGCCCCATCATACATGCCGTGTAGTCCCTCCCCGCGTACGCGATACCCCCTTAACCCGTGTGTTGACCAGTCAATGACCGTGTGCCATGTTGGGGTCGTGTCCTTTCCGGGTGAAATAAATGAGTACAAGCCATGTATCCAGTCATACACGCCATGTAGCTCCTCCCCACGTATGTGTTACCATCAAATCATGTGTTGACCAGTCAACGGCCGCGTGCCGCATCGTATACCATGTTGGAAGCCGTGTGGCGACCGTGTGGAATGGCAGAGTACACATCGTGTACTACAAAGTACATGTCGTGTACTTTTGTTTTTCACGCCTATAAAAGGTGGGGTCTGCTCCTCCTTCGGACAACTCCCTCTCCTCCCATTTTCCTTCAAGCGGAGCCTTCCCGAGAGACTCCCAGCTCTTTCTTCCATAACATCTCCGTCTGAG
The DNA here is from genome assembly GCA_963277665.1 of Viscum album. Taxonomy (NCBI): domain Eukaryota; kingdom Viridiplantae; phylum Streptophyta; class Magnoliopsida; order Santalales; family Viscaceae; genus Viscum; species Viscum album. Next base: position 1,599,041,804 of record OY728133.1, on the reverse strand, counting down.
CTCCAATTTATGATCTGTTAGTGGCCACAGGATCATAGCGAAAAGGCGAAACTTCTGAGCCTGGACCTGTTGTTTTCCCTTCGGCCTTCCTTCTACAGCTTCCACCCACGGAGGATTTTTCTGGGTTTGACAGAAGCGGAAGACAACGAAGAACGTCATCGGGAGTTGTTCTGAGGAGCGTCGTGATTAGGACCTATTGAGGTAGGGATCTTACCTTTGTCTCTCCCTCTTTTGAGCATCATACGGGGTGGGTATCCTCTTGTTTTTTGTGAGATATGGTTGAACCTCTAAATAAAGATAAAAACTGCTTGAAGTATGGGTTTTGGGGAATTGTGTTGTTTTGTTGCTTTCCCATATTTCTTATCCCCTGATTTTGTTGTGAATTGAAAGGCTTCTGCCTACTAAAAATCACAACCATTGGTGGCCTTTTCTTGCGTAATTATTATTTTTTGAACTGTTTATGAATGGAAGCTTGTTGAAATGTGGAATTTGGATAATCACGTAATGATTGGTTGATTAAATGAAAACTAGAACCCTTGTGTGATCGCCCCTGGTTGAACAAAATAGAATAATGAACATGTTGGTTTGGGTTGGTTGTTATGGAATGTGGGAATAAAATTTTTGGGTTTCTGTGTGATGTGATGCTTGGCAGCGGGGATGCAATGTTGGGCGGTGATCATTGTTAAATGGTTGGTGGTGGTTTTTATACGGGGGAAAGGCGATGGAAATGTGGAATATGGAACTTGTTTTATGTGCGGAACATGGAAATAAATGAACGATGGGGTTTTGTGATGAGATTTAATTAATGTTTGATATGATAATAAACTTGTTAATGATATGGTATGTGGTTTCTTTCATTTTACCTAACTTTTGTTGTTGTTGGTAGGGAATTTATTATGAAACGCTTGATCTGGTTGATAGTTGCCCAGTAGTAAAGAACTGATAAACTAATCCTATTGAAACATAAAAACCTAAATGGTGTTGGGGTTGTTTGTTGTATGCATGCTTCGTGATAGCAGTGACGAGGCACGTGCTCAGTATCTCTGTTTAGAAGCCATAGGTTAGGCTATGTTTTTGGTATATATGTATATAACTGTATCTTTCGTGTTTTTTCGCACCGCACCCATGTTGGGCACTAGTGCCGAACACCCCCATTTCATGGGGGAGGGTGTTTTTCGCAACAATTCCATTAGTGGATAGTTATTAGCTCCTTTATTCTCCCTTTCCCAGATATCCCAATACTTTTCGGGCATAGGTTGTGATGGTTTGTGGCAACCTTACACCCAAGACCCTTCGGGTAGGTTTCGATCGGATGTGGTGGCTTGAGGAGACCTCACACCCAAGACCCTTCGGGTAGGTTTCGATAGGGTGACATTAGCCCAAGAAACTTCAGGCAGGTTTGTTTTCCCAAGAATTTTCAGGATGAGGCCCAGGTGTGTGCGGGCAGGTTTTGCGGTTTGTGAGGCCCAGGTGTGTGCGGGCGGGATGCGACAGTTGTGGCCCAGGTGTCTGTGGGCCCAGGTGTCTGTGGGCGGGGTGTGGCAGTGGGACTGCGGTGAGAATGGAGGGATTGGTTTGATGCGTAGGATGTCTTGGTAACTAGTGGGAAATGGTGTGGGGTACCCAATACTCATGTTCTTATATATACTATACTTGCTTGTGTTACTTGGTGAGTGTGACTGGTGAGGCTGAGTGTATAGATTCTTTACTAGGTATTGGTTCTTCTGTTTTCTCACAGGACATTAGGATGTCTCCCCACTTGTGCAAGTGAGCTTTATGTTTCCCTAATGTGTATACTTGTAATCTCACCATACGTTTACTTTTAGGTTTTCAGGAGGACTATCAGGGCCGTGCGGGACCCTACTAATCAGACAGTTGGAGTTGTTGTAGTTTTTGTTCTCTTTTTTTATTTTGGTATTGTACTTCGAGATTACATGTACTTGTACTTGTTTTCATATTATATTTAAACATGCATGTGGGACTGGTTTGGGTTTATTTTCCTATACTCTCGTTCTTTTCTTTTTGGTGGTTGAATTGTCTTATTTCCTGATCCTAAACGATAAAAAGGGTTATGCCTCCCATATTTGTGAAAACTCATACCCTTGTTGCTAGTCGCCACCCCGGGGCCTACTGGAGGCGGGACTCATGGGTCTTTATTTCCCTTTCACCATTGCCAGCTCAAAAGGGGAATCTTTGATGGAAGGGGGTTGTGACAGATATTATTAGAACTAATGGTGTGATAACAATGTGTCTCTATCTACACCCACAAATTTTAGATCTCATGGCATTGATTAAGCATTGAAATCTTCTAACCCACTACAAAGAATTTTTGTCACATTAATAGCATAAAACTAATGTTATTGTATAATAACATAAGAGTATGTACTTCAATGAATATGCATGATGTCACAAACCCTCATCATTAAAAAAACTCTTCCATGAGTTTCCCATACGAGGGTGGTAAAAAGCTGTTTTACAAATGTTCTGGCCACTGATCACATACATAATCCTATAACTCCTAGGTCACATCATATACATGGTCATGCTTCTATAGCACTAGGACCAATGGAACTAAACATCCTCAAAGATAATTTGTTCTCCAATCAATGATACATATCATATTCTATATAAATGATGAATCCATATCCCGTATAATAACCTTAGGTATAAATTAATGAGATGGGTCCACATGATACAAATAATTATAGGATTCATGGAAGACATAGTTTATGGAGTGGTACCTCTACGGTAATTGCAATAAATAAGCTACTGACCTAACTCTATACATGATCTTGAAATGTTCAACATAAAGGCAAAAAAACATTTCATATCTCTAAATTATTTTATTACACAATATGGGTGATTCTCACAAAAAAACCAATGTCCTACCATGCGATCCATAAGCCTATGATCATGATATCCATTTGATTTCAACCTAGATTTAATTAGATCCATATGATTCTAAATTAGATATGAATTCACCAGTGTTTAATTAATGATATTAGGCCTAGAAGATTTTCGTCCACTTCCTTAGAAGAGTCTACCATAATAACCCTCATACAAAGCATTCTAATTCATTTGCTGGACAATTTTATTGTTTAAAAATCAACAATAGGTATATGTTTCTCCTATGAACCTAAAAAATCATGAATTAATTCCTATTGAATGTCATTTAACACCTATATCACATGCTTGGTAGTTCCACTAGTATGGGGATATTATGTTGAACATAGGAGCCCATGTGATCCATGTTCCTTCTATTTCCCCTACTACAACTATGTTGTAATCTAGGCCTATCAGTTTAATATGATAGAATGATTAATACAATAAATTCTCACCTTATATATAATATAAATCATTAAAGGATAATTAATTGTGATGGTACCTCAAATATTTAAGAAGTGTGAGACATTTTCAATCATGTTGTTGATCACTCATACTACATAACCAGCTTGAGTGGCTATCAGGAATCACATAAAAATCTACATTAACATCATTACATTTCCTCTATGTGGGGGATAAAAACTATTGGCATCCAAGATGTTGATGGTGATCCTCCTTTATCATCTTATAGGTGGGCCACTTCAACAAAAAAAACTACATGTTTTCTCTTCATTCCTAGAAACTAGTACATATTATGTACAACTTGGTACATCATGGTAATCCCAATTTGAATTTTCCAGATAGAGAATCAATATTCTCATATATTATCTTCATGATTATTAGAAGGAACTCATACACATTCACATAAAATCAGGACCCTTTTCTCATCAACAATCCAACTAAGAGGTGTGTTATCACATAAGACACATTCCCTTAAGATGCAGACCTCGGGATTTGAAAACTATCACTTACACCCCCATTTGAGATGAGAGGATGAATTGAAAAATCATTTAAAATATGATTCCATAGATATTATTGAACCTCCATGTCTAACATTAAAAATTTATTCCTCGTCTTCCAAACACTAATAGACATCATAAAGGCTAGTTTCCGAGTCCTCTTGCTCAGGACGTCAGTTGTTACATCATGATTCAAGGTGTATAAGAAATCTCAATGTAAAATAAATGAATTTGTTTTAATCACATATGCCACCATAGAATAAAGTAAATATATGTGGATATGTATTTTATACATTTGGGATCTATGTAAAAATAATAACTCTCATCCTATAAATAATTTCTCTAACATCATAAATCATTAACCATTACTTCTAGATCATGAATATGCATAGGTTAATTCTTCCCATGAGGTATCTACTAGAGGGAATCTTATTCTAAAACCAGATTATCATATATCAGAAAATCTCCATTCCCAATTAATAATTCATCATAAACAACTATATATATTCTTCTTACATCTTGTAGGATCTTGATTTGTGCTTATTTTGTCCCCTTGTTTGACTTATAAAATGAAATATCACAAACCTCTAACTATAAATATTTCATTCACTTATGAGTTCATCCAATGATATTTCTTTATATGCATCATAAATTCTATGAATGGACTATAATTGACATTCATCCATAAGAAATAACATGTGTAAAAGACAATCATGGGATGAACCCAAGAAACTACAACAATCACCTTCTTTATGAAAATCAGCACACCACTCTATGTCATGATATGACTAAATAATTGAACCATCTTGATCCAAAAAAATGAATTTTATGAAAATAACATATTTTTGTTGCACTCTTAGTGAATTCATAATGTTATCATGATGTATTACATTTTCCAATATAGAGTGAGAATACAAAAAGACATCATCTATAAATAGTACCAAAAAACAATCCAGACATTTGTTTAAATCAAAATTCATAAAATCAAGGAAAATTATGGGTAAATTCATATAATAGATCAAAATAACTACATAATAGTATATTTTGTACATTATATGAGACATTGTACTTGGTATTTCTTATGGTATCAAATGAAATTAATGACATCCTAACCACAAATGAATCATAGAGAATATTGCATCTACATATATCTAGTTTAAGAGGACATTTATATGTGCAATTTGATATCGATTCATATTCATAAGCTCGTCCAACCAATGATAATTGATTCACAATATGAGGTGATGATTTACCTTCACAGAATAAAGGGTAAGTGAACCCCATTGAGAAGATATGGCTCAAATTTTAACAATTTCCTCTAAGTCTTCAAAATGCTTATTATGTACCTAAAGATCAGTAGGTTCCATCCTATATGGAGTGATAGATACTGGTATTACACATAGATCATATAGATGTTGAAATCTTCCACTAATACAAGAATTAACCAAGATATTTCAAAAGGGAATATGTAAATGAAATGCACCACTATTGGAGGTAATTCCACAAACGACATTCCCGAATAACTAATAAATATGCAATACATCTTGGAAGTCATTGTACCATCACATCATGATTGGGTCTAACTCAACATTCATGGATATCTCATTTTCCCTAACGGTTATAGAATTTTTCCTTAGGTGAGGTAAAAGACACACATTGATGATATAAATCATTGTTTTCCAAGTAAGTGAATTTTCAAACCAAATCAAGAATAACATCAAAGATGAACATCTTATGTCCGAATAAAATCCAATGAATTGGTTACCCTCTTACATATGGGAGGAACACATTACACTACTGAAAAATCTATAATAGAAACCATAATGGTGTCTTTATATTCATAACAACATATAACTACCCAATCTCTAAGACCACAAAAAATTTTAATTGCATAAAATGTAATGGAGTTTTAACAACATGTGTCTAATAAGGATGATATAAATGTAAAGGATACCAAATTAGTAACATTTACTATAGATGGATGTGGACACTACTCATTGGGTATAGGATGTACTACACGTATGTAGAGAGACTTGCAACCCAAATAGGAAACCTCACTATCTTGACCAGTACTACCATAATAGGGTTGAGAATCTAATGTTTTACTACCTCAACCATGACCACCTCCCTGACCTGATCAGCTAATAGTAGTCCAAATTATAAAATGACATATAGATATAGATCATGATCATTAATGTGATGGTGGGGTAGATACCTTATCTATGAATAAAATATTGAATTTTTGGAAGAAATGCTACATTTGACCCATCATGTTTCATGACCTGCACTCAATCGGGTTCCTTATACACTGGTGTATCTGAAGGTTTATCATATAACAACGGTGACCCACCAGATAGATATAAGTATATTTTTTCAATCTAGAGGATCCACCAAATGCATCCTAGAAAAATGTTTTCTTGTCACAGGATAAACCATCTCTCTATATTGAAGCTGAACTAACCAAGATCAAATTGTTATCTTCCTTCATGTTATACTCAATAATGAGTGCTTGATCACTATGTCAGAAAAAGTGGTAAACCAAAATACAATCACTTAAGATCAAATATCATACACATCCCCATCCATAAATTATCATGGAGTCATTAGTTCGTCATCGGTATGAGTCCAGGTGATGATTTCATGCACATAAAACTGAGTTTAGTACTAAATCACTAACACAGTTCCCTATAAATGATGTATACACATTATTTAGTGGTATCTTGTTATAATTTTCCAAAATAATTATTCATAGAGTGATTTAAGGAAGTCTTCCTAGAGAATACATTACTGACAGAAATCACAAATTATAACATACAATATATTCTAGGAGGACTCACAGGGAATATAACTTATAAGATAAACTATCCCATATAGAGGCAACTATTTTGCTCTAATGGTTGAAGGTCTCAAAGATCCCAATATTATCTATATAAAATAGTATAATCTATCGAACAACCTATCATTGTCGCCTAGTGGAAAAGCCATAGTAGGTACCTTAAGTTGAACCTCATGAGGTAATAATGGATGATAACATTCCACCAAATATGAAAAAAAAATTATCATGCCGTTTCTTGGTGTATGAAATGATGATTTAATGGAAGAATAGTTCAATGATTTCTAACCATATGCCTCTGTGAAAATATATAGCAGATAGAAAATAAGGAAAGTATTGATGGAAAAATAGAGAACCTATCTATAAATAGTCTCATATCTCTACATACTCATTAATCAAGTACTATGTGATAAAAAAGATAATTTAAGATAAAAAATACACCACATACAACATAATAAAAATGTTGGGCCAGGTTCAATGTCTCTCCAAAAACAATAGATCTTCTAGTATATTTTGTTATAATTATAGGATATAGAGGAAAATAAGATTTACATTGCAATTGGAATCACCATATAGAAGTAATTATTTCATCTTGAAACATTTATTTGTTGAAGTCATTTCTTATTTAAATGGATATTTAAATCTAAATCTAGTTAAATGTGACATAATTTTCTATTTATAATACCCAAAATCATTATAAAACCAAATTTTCATGACATGTAGCTATGATTTGTCCTTTATTTCATGTATCAGGACATAATAAGACATTTATAGTACTTTGAATAAATGAACTAACAATCCCAATTTATAGAATTACTCACATAATAAATTACAATTGGCATTCATTAATGAAATCTTCTAATATTTTAAGACATATAACTAGTGGATTATGGCTCACTAGTATATTTATTGGTTAATTAGTTTTTCATAACAATTCTATTCAAGGAAACCCATTTATATTGATTTATGACCATTAATTAATATAATAATATTATACTTACATGGAAATTTAACACATATACTTATACCACAAATAAGGAACACATAAAATAATATTTAATGTAGGATATGAACACAAAAAAATAAATATGGAGTTGCATAATGCATGAAATTTAATTCCTATGGTTCACAGTATTATGGAAAAATTAATATGTCATCTTATCATCGAGTGAATTTAATTATGTTTTATCAATGAAATTAAATTATAATAATATCACATTGCAATGTGTGTTACCCATTGGTAAAATGAATACAACTATCAATGGTATAAATATGTATATAAATAACCAATCCCATGTAATTAGGTTTTTGGTCATCTAATCCTTGGAAGATCCTCATTCCCGAATCGGGATATATCCAATTCATTATTATAATACAAATACATTTATATAAATGATAAATTAATCTTTGAAACCAAAATGTATTGCTCCTCCATGGAAGCCACTATGTGGTCCTCCAAGACAGTTGGCCACTTGATTTCAATGCACCTCCATATATAATGTAGGCATCAATATAAAATGTTCTTCATATGGTGTTTTTATGTGGAGACTAAACACCGATTAATCCGAATTTGACATAGTTTATATAATATTTATAAGAATTAGGATAATGAATAAATAAAATCCATGATAAATAATTAGGTAGATTTTAAATTATAAATATATAAAATGTGATAATTATAATGGCCTATATCTATGAATAAATGGTTGTGCATGATACAATGGAAACAAAAAATACTATATGATATACAAAAAAACAAAATGTCCACTACTTAGATCATGGGAATATGCATGGATCCCTACTCCCATACTTCATTGTAGCACTATAAATAAATTATTATAAGCATGAGGGTCCCCTTAATCTAAAACAAAAACATTAATTCATCAAGGGTGACATGCATGGCCAATGTAGGTTATGGGATATAATTTGTTGGCCACCACAAATATAGTCTATTGAAATCCAATTTTGGTATATAAAATGAAAAGTGTGCCAAAAATAATAAATTTAGGTAATGAATAAATAAAAATATATATATTAGATCCAGTTCCATGTGAGTTCCCATTCTGACTCTACATAGTTCAAAAAAGATGGATGTCTCTGAAGCAAGGTATCATGTAAATGTAAGATAATGTGTATACATGGTTATCATGAATAAATAATCAAATTAAAACCAATCCTAGGAATGTGACATGTCTTGGAAAATATATCATACAATTAGATGTATTGGCATAATAAGAATTTTATTCAATTCCCATTTAGAATTTTGATAAATGGAATCGTGGGACTATCCAAGGTGAACAATGTAATGAATCCTGACTATTGAAGTTGGGGAACCACAAATATTCAATGGCGTATAATTCCATCCAATGTGAACCATAAATTAATTCCAGGTATCATCATCATAATGGTGTAAGAATGACCCTCAAATAATTTCATATGTATCTCAAATAAGGTACCATGTATCCCTAGAGGAATGGTCTAAGAATCATTGTCACTAAGCGCATCAACAGTGTCTCTGATAGGGAACTATTATCCCTAATGTGTATATTTACTATTCCTGGGAATACCATAAATGTTGTTCTATGTATCACCCCAGGAACATCATAAAATCATGATTACAGATCAAAATGATCCCATCTTGGACAACATTAAGTCGAGAAGCTTCAATCTCTCCAATCACATATTGGAGGACATGTTTATCAATCAATTCACACACTAATTCTCAACATTATATTTATAATGTTTAATAAATATGTACATTTGAATTAATTATATGGATTTTACTAATCCAATATGATAATGGATGAAAATAATATTACAATACAATTAAGGGATGATCTCAATGATATCCACTTCTCTTAATTCAATTAATTATTTTAGATGATGTTTCACTTGAGAAGGAATCCCCAAAAGAGTGGATAAAAATCTCAATGTAAATTATAGTTAGTAATTTAAGGTAGGATACACCCATTAGAGTGGATCATATCATTGAAGATTCCTAAAAGATATGAATCTCAATAAGAAAGTATTGAAAACATCATGGATATAGTCCATGAATTATCTAATTTAACATTAAAGAAGAAATACTAGATGTTAAAATATTAAACACTATTATGCATGATATAAACTCAATGAAACGTGAGGTAATGATTTTACAGATCCTACCATTTATTCATAGTTCTATCTTAATACAGTTTTGACCCTCTAATTGAGCTAGAATTGTGGAAATCATATTTTTTCTAAAATTCACAAAAACTATTGAAAATGTGTTCTCACGAAAAAAAATTACAATATATTATAATATAAAATATGAAAGTATTTAATAGGTATAACGATTATTGAGAAGAGTCTAATTCCCTTTATCTTGAATGAATTGGAGATCATATGAGGGGTTATCGAAACCCCTTCATTGTGAATAATATGGAGATTCATATGTGATATGTTAATGAAAACAAAAGATGAAGATCTAATTAGGTGATTAATACATAAAATATGGGGAAAAGGAAAATTAAACATTAATTTTGTGGATGAATGGGGTGACTATATGGTTGACCAGACTGTGTGACAACAATGGGCCCTTCATTTCATAGGAAAAAACCTCCCACTATATAGGTTCATAGTTTGAAAATCCAATGGAAAATAATTAAGTAATCTATTTTCATTGATATCTAAAAAAATCATACGATTGAATATTTGATAGAATAGTTATAGAAAAACCACGCACCCACCCATATTCAATTTTTGAATCACATGGTGGAGGCATACAATTTGGACTAACCATATTCTAATCTTAAATGTCATTTTTCTTCATACAAATTTGGAGCCCCAATCTATGAGATAGAGTTATAATATCACAGACCACTCAATATCATTTAATTAATATTTATATTATAAAATAATTGGTTTTTGAAAATTAACAAATGAGTTTGTACCTCTCTGAAAAGCATGGATCTGACATCGCTAATGCTCCAAAACAGACCATTCACAAATCATATATTTTAAAAGGTCAAAATATGGACCAGAACAAAAATATGAACAATTCGATACATCATTTTATGTGTTTTATTTTTTGTTTAACCCCCTCGTATACTAATTTTTACACTAACCACAAAAAATAAATAATATTAATTCCATTATTAGAAATTTTTGAAAATTAAGTTGGCCTTATTAGATAATATAATTTTTTTTATTCAAAATAAGTAATCCATTATCCAAAATCAATTATTATATGTAGACAAATTTTATTTATATTGAATCACATAGATGTGATTAAAAATAAGGTTCAAAAAGTGTATTTTCCACAAAAAATATGATTTTATATTAGCCCTATAAATAATAATAATCATTCTATGGATAAAAGTTTATATTTAATGATATATTATATAAATGTTTTTTAAATAATTTCTTATTATGGAGTGTTTTAAAAAATTATAATGGGGAATAAGAAATCACATTAAAATTTCTTTTAGATTTCAAGATTTTACCACTAAAAATAGTCATATACTAAAATATATTAAATAAATGACTCAAGATTAATTTATTAGATAAACTATAACTAAATAATACATATTATTCTTCAAATCAAATTAAAATTAAAATACTTCTTTTATATAGTTTCATTTATTTAAATGAAATAATTGTTTTATAAAAAATGTTTATATTATTATTTAATAGAATATATATTTGTCATATATATCCCAAAATTACACCATAAATTAATTTAGTTATATAGATTATAAAAATGATGTTAATTATATTCTTTAAATTTTTTAAAATTTCTAAAAAAAGAATATCTTCTCACAAAAAGAAATAAAATCATTTTAGAATAGCACTTTTTATTAATGAAAAAAATGTGATAAAAAATTTGATTATTTACAACGAAATTTTTATTTAATTTATATACTATAGAAAAGTTATATTATTTTCATATTTTAGTTAGTACTATTTATATTAGTTATAATATCCTATTTAAAACAATATTATATCATTGATCATTTAATATATGTGTTAGGTTTCATATATGATAGTGAACATAGAGTCCTATTAAATATAAAATTTACATTATAATTTAATAATGAATATAATTATATAATTCATAAATATTAATAAACATGAGGGTTCTTTATTCAATATTTAAATGTTTTTTTTACAAAAACAATTGTGGATAAATCCTCTATGTGTTCTCATTTCCCATGTTTCAACAATTCATCCACATGATTAAATTTTTTTCTATTCATATCATGAATTTCACTTCACTCTTTCACCAGAAATGAATGAATTCAACTTTTAAGTATATGTTGATATATTAATCAGAGGATTAAATTCACATAGTAGACATTATAAGTCAATCTCATGGAATGTCTCGAATATTGAACTCATGTGTAGTCCACTAATGGGGGAATATGTATTTGGATTCGATGTACATAGACCACTAGTAGAAGGAATATGGATTTGGATTCGACATACCAAATGGAGGAGAAATGTGGGATAATAGGGAAGTCACATATAATCGATGTACAACATGTCATGATGTTCCAATTCACCAAATAGAAGAGAAACACATGATGATATGGATGAAACACCAAATTAAAGAGAAACAAATGATTAAGGGGTTGAGTGGAATCATGAAAGGTAATGTACAAGAAAATGGAGAAGTTATCAAGGATTGGTATCTTTCAATCGATGATTCGGAGGGAGAAGGGATGGGATGGAAAATGAGTCGGGTGACATAGGTATGTGAGGAGTGATATATTTATTAGTAAACACAATCTAACCCTATTTCCATTGGTATATAATTCTATCACATTAAATAGAATATATTAAAAAATTTAATTTACAATGTTTATATTTATTATACAATGGATAATGTTCTATAAAACCATTGATATATATATGTCCAAATATATCATTTTCCATGAAGTGAATGATTATTTAATAATATAAAATTGTAAGATAAAACATTATTGAGAAACCTAGGAATTGTTCTTCGTATTGGATTATAAAATAATATTTTAATATTTATATTTGATGGAATAGGATAAACAGACAGTGTCATATATTGATGAAAAGGATTATAAATTTACCCACCATAAAAATTATTTTTCATTGTTATGTTGTTACACATTATTATCATCGTTTTCCACACTATGAGTTTTGGTTTTATTCAATTGATCAAACCTGAATGAATCACGATAATTTTTAATGCGACAGAAAGTTAAATTTTTCAATCATAAACAACCAATTCATATGAATGATGGAGGAAAAATAATATTGTTATTTTAATTATTCATTCTCAAGATAGTAGTTTTAAGGAGCATCCAAATGACAAAATTATGGATCTACATTTTATGGAGTTCTTCATGAGACAACATCCTACATATTTTAGTCTTTCTATTGATAAATTATTTCTGACAAATTGATCAATAACATATGAATGACATTTTTTATTCCCAAAATGTTTGTAGAATTAGAATTACATATTGTATGGTTTTGGAGATGTTCATATTATTAGTGTAATTTTATCAAGAACATTAATAAAAAATGAAATAGTCTCCATTGGGTGGGATTAGTTAAAGATCATATATTTCAAAAACCAAATTCCTTATATTATTCAAACTAAAATAAATAAGGGATTACAGAAGATAAATTAAAATGTTTTGTAATCCATAAGTGTATATGAGTAAAAAATTAAAAGACTTATGATGAATCTTTTGGTATTATCTACCAACAGGATATTATGATTTATTGATTTATCATGGGTTTTTCTGAGGCTGTTTTTCATAGGGGATATTGGTAGAATTGTATAAAAAATATTTTGTGATATTAATGTAGAGATTGTGATTTTAGTTACCTATCAACAAAATTTATTTTATATGGAATGAAATGTGGAATTAAAATAGAAATTAAAAATACAGGGAGAGAACATGATGAGATAATCTTTATGATCTATGTGTGGAAAGAATCATGGATGAAATTACCTTAAGGGGAATGTTAAATGATTAAATTGTTTATATAATGTTCTTAATTAAATTTAATTTAAATGTTATTGGAATAATAAATTAGCTAATTATGGATAGAATTCATCACAAAGTGGACTACACACACACTAGTGTTTAAAATGCAGGGAATATGTTGATTATGCAATATAGTTCTTAATCTCAATGGTTATCAGAAATGATAGACATTAATAATATATTATGTCAAAATAAAGAGGTAAAGTCCATGAGACCATTATTGATGATGTGGAGTACAATAACGAATTGGTGGAGGGTACACATAATATCCACTATAATGTTTGTAATATCTTATTTGATTCTAGTTATACACACTAAATTATATTTAATAATAATTATAACGGTGTAAAAATACCACATCAAAGATTAAATGATGAATAAATAGTGATACCCCTTTATGGTATTATAATCACATATCAATTATATGATTCTTCTTCAAATGAATTTTGAGGGAATTATTTTTCCTAAAATATTGTTATTATTCCTCTAGTTGAACTCAATGTTGTCTTTATCAAGTATTCTATTTCTTCTCATAAAACCCACATAAATTTAAAAGGGTAAGAAGTATTGTTTGATAATATAAACCAAAAAATCATATTATATCACTCCAATGATAAATTTGAACATCAATTGAAAATTTAATCCATTTTATGGGACGTGATTCATATTTAAATTGTGTGATTATGTAATATAGTTAGAAAAAAACTCACCGTTTATTATATGACTATTTTTTGAGTGTTTATTTTGTATTTCATTGTTGAGATTCCTACATTTCCACTAAATCATGATGTTTATTTCTCAATAAAAATTATAATTTGTTCTATGTATATTTCAAATACTACATATATAATATCCCTATTTAGGTTTCATGAATTTAATATTAAACAATTAAAGATTACTGAAAATGTTGTTATTTGGCAATGTCTTCCACCTTGGTGTGCCCATGTTTTCTTGATGTAGAATTAAGAATCTATAACACTCTTCCTTGATTATTTAAAACTATATACGGTCACAATCATGAAAATGTATCCTATACCCTGTATTGAAGACTTATTTGAACATTGTAATAAAGATTAACGACATTTCAAAGAATCAAATTCATTAAATATATAATCAATTACGGGTAGTAGAGAATAATATTCCCAAAGAATCATTACATAGATTGTATGAACATTATGATTTTATAGTGACGTGATTTAGTATTAATAATTACCCAACTGAACTAATAAATTTAATGAGTAGTCTTTATATATTACCCGACCATGTTTTTTGTAGACATATAGATGATAATTACATATATTAAAAGAGAAAGGTAAATCATGAAGATCGCATTATTATTTTTCTTTTGATCTTATAGAATTATATGTTCCATGACGATTTTAGAATGTGTGTATTCTCCTAACAAAATATCTATTTTTATTTTTTATAATATTTAGAAATGTTAAGTTTTTGGATCAATGAAATACATATGTTACTAAAGGATAAAATTAACAAACTAATCTGATGAAGATCCATTGTTTTTGCCTAGATATATATTATTAATTTTGTGTGATGAATTTATCAGAACAATCAAATCTAATCTCCATGTTCACTCAAGGTGGATCCAAGTTCAATTTGAGCAAAGAATTTCATAAAAAATTCAAAAAAATTAAATAAATAGATGTTTAGTCGTCATGTGTGTTCTTACATTACTCTACAATGTATAAGTTTTTATAATATATAATGATGGCCCCAATAAATTAATGTATTGAATCATATTACATAATGATGTTGTCATTTATTATGACACATGGAAATTTAATATTAATGATAAAAATTATACATCTCATGATTTGAAATTAGTTGTGGTAAATTCTAAATTACTAATATAGGTTCATTATGAAACTAGAGAATTGTGTGATATATATACTAACAAAAAAATGTTAAATATATTTTCTCTCAATAATAGTTCAATATAATAAGAAAATATTTTTAGAGTGGATTAATTATTATTACTTATTAATACATTACCAACCTATGAAATAAATCATGGTTGATGATACGGTGAGTATAAAGGATAATATTATCTATCCTTTGATGAGGACAACAAAAGAATAAAAATTCAATGATACGAAAAGTACTGATTTAGAAATGATGATGTAAAGTGTGAAGCTATACATTTAAGAAATGTTTGTTCATTTATCTATCCATGAGAGGATTATAGAGAACAAATGGAAGTTTTAAAATTGAAAAGAATGTAGGAAATGATTCTCAGTTTATCATTTTTTACAATGTAATGATAATTTTTATGAACAATGTTTTTGTTCAATCCATGCTATATTTGAAGGACCTGTGGGATGATACTCATTGATAATCATTAACTATTAAACATGAATTTAAAAAGATATATTAGGTTGTGAAGTTTTTTGTTGGTAGGATAACGTGAATAAATATTTTTTAGTGTATGTGTCTAGTGATTGGAATGTCACCATGTTATGGCTGATTGATGGAAATATATGTGGATTTCACAAGCCTTACATATATTAGAACAAAAATGGGGAAACATGACCATGATATTTTAGTCTTCTAATAATATTAAAATCCCATAATTAAATTTGGGTATTATTTAATAACTATACAAAGTAAACACACTTCAATGCAATATGATATGGACTCTCCCTTGACCATTTTGACAGAATAAGCATTAAATAAGTGCTAAATTCACATGTAGTACAACATACTATTTTATCTTATTTGGATCTAATTTTTAACATGGATCATTGGAAAATTATTCATAAATATTTGGATATAGTGTTTATTTTTATTAATATTTATCCTCCTCATAAATATAGAAATTATAATAGAACCATTAATTATAAAGTGTTTATATTTATATCCTGTACTATGAATTTTGAAGGTGTTTGTGATCATTACCTTTCTCTAGTTTACTTTTAATGAAACAATATCAATCAATAATGAATGAAAATGGATCATTATAAATCCCTCAATAGATATTATATTTTAAAAAAATTATGGGATTAATATGGAGAAATAAATATATTATAACCTATTCTATCTAAATAAATAGATGTGCGAATTAGATCAATTAAAAAGCACATCGACACATATCAGAGTTGATAAAATTATTATGAGGACAATAATTAGTGAAACATTTAATTTTATGTTGGTGAAAAGGAGTTTATATGAATTTATTCTGTAAATAATTTAATGAGATTTAGTACATATGGAAATTTGATCTGTTTGAACATTATACCCTTTGATATTTTTGATTAAGTAAGGACAAAAAATTATCATCTGTCTCTTACATTGAATATATCTCATGTTCATGACATGTTAACAGTATCTATCTTGAAGAAGTACATACATAATCATTAATGTATATTTAACTAAAATTATATACGAAAAAATAATGAAATTTTAATTTTTGGAATAATATTTATAAATATTAGATCAATGACATATGATGAAACCGAATAAAACTACTCACATAGATAATTTAATTTGTTTGAATCAAAATTTTGATGAATCTACATGGGAACTTGAGTATCAGATGAACCAAAGTTGTTATATTTTTATTGTATCAATTTTAAATAACTTCTATAGTGAGATTAATTTAATGAGTTGTAGAATGTAATCCTATTGTTTTTAATGATATAGCCCTATAAATAGAAATTATTTCGTTTATAAATTGTGGTACACACAACCCCATGTCTAAATTAACAATAATATTGTATAACATTATTAAATTTAAATTAAATTGTTATTTATTTATAGATTTAACTAGATTATGAGAAATAATTGGATTACAAATGTGTAAAATAATTTCATTGGTCATAAATTCATAATATATCAAAATTAAATCATTTCCAACTAATAGTTATGTTTATCTAAAAAATATTTATATGTGGAAAATGTATATTTATTTTAATAATTTAAATTGAACATTATTCATGATATATTTTAATGAAATTTATATATAATATATTCAATCAACTATATTAAATTTCATCTAGTATTTATTATGTTTGGGGTATGAATAAATAATGTTTTATGCATAAAATTAATATTTCAAAAAAAATTCATTGTATTTGGAAAAACTATTCTAAAATTAATACACTCAACATATATAAGTTGTATCCTTAAAAAATAACTCCATATTTGGAATCATTTTTTAAAAATTTCATAAATAAATCCCCTTTATTTTCAGTCACTAAAATTAGTAATCATAATAAATATTGGTCACCTTGATATAGCTAATACTTTTAATAAAGGGTTGAATATTTGGTTCAAGGCATTAAAACATATATAAAACATTCTGTTATACTATTATAGGTGACTCTTTTATTATTTCCATCCAATTCTAGAATATATTTCCACTTTTTTTTATATTTATTTCATTATTATATTTATATTTTTTAAAAAAGAACAAAATGTTACTATCTTGACATTAATACCTCTAAATTTTTTTCATAATAATAATAGGTGTTGAATTAATAATGTTAAATTTGACATGAAATATAAAATATTATTTTTTATCAAATTTATTAATTTATAATTTATAATGATTAAATAATTAACATAATATCTTTCGTAATAACAACCCAATATGTATTATATTAGAACTAAATTCAAATAAATGATTCTAAAAAACATTAAAATTAATATAATTATGATTTATTATTTTGTTACATGAGTTTTTTAGACATCAATAGAATATTACTTATTTTTAAAATTATTATATTATAATTCCTTATTTTTTATTGTGTATTAAAATCAGAATAAAATGAATACTTCCAAAATTTTCATTAATTATATTTGATAACAATTAATATTTATTTCAATAAATTAAAATTAATAAAAATATTATCTTCATCCAAGTGAATGTAATATAGTTCAAAAATATCAACCATTGTCCATTTATAAATCACTTTTCAATTTATCGTAACATTTTTCAGCATTTAATAATGAAATTGTTCTTATCGTTCCTAATGTTTAAAAAGGATAAATGAGGGATTAAAATAAGTCAAGGATTAAAATAATACCAAAACAATAATTAATATAATTATATTTAAAAAAATCAACCTTATACTATTATTAATTCAGTATATATACAATTGTATAATCATTTCTAATGTTTTACTAAATTATATTTAAATATTCACTGAAACTCCAAGAGTGCCCCTCATATAAATAATAAATATTAATTTATTATTCTTTCTTACTCAGACCTTTAGTGAAATATAGATCATAAAATGCATTTAATAAAACCTTAGTTACAATCATTACCACATACTATTTGTTTTAAAATTCCTTAATGATTATTCATTAATGTCATGTGGTGTAATCTAAAATAGGGGTTACATCAATGATATATAACTCGTATCTTATCATTTATAATTTACTTATTCTAAAAACACATACAAATTTTTCATATCCATTTTTATATAATTAATAATGTGTTGTAAATAGAATTTGTTTTATTATTATGATTTATTGATCATTAAAATCATTTATTACATCATACAAAAAGATAAAACATCACTCATGCATACACTCATTTTGTCGTCTTCAAGCATCTGTCTGATTAGTTTTTCATCATAAAATCACAAGGATTGTTTAAATGTTGAATTTAATAATAATTTATATATTAAGAGTGATGTTATTATGGTATTTAAATATTAATAACTATGTCAATATATTTTTTTACCCACTGGAAAATTGAAACAATGTTCATTCGTATGTATTGTCTTCCATCTCCAAAAATGGTGATTTTAATTTTTCTACCTATAACTTTTATAAATTACTATAAATATATAAATAATGAAAATATTGTTTTATTATATAATTATTAATATTTTATATATGATATTCCCCTGATCTATGCACATGTACTAGGTATTTAAAACCAAAACATGCATGAAAACTGAACAATTTTACGTTCAGAATAATGATTTTACTTACAAATTGTTAATAAATAAATGAAAAGATGTCATATATAGATAAATAATTGTATTATAGATATAATAAATGATCTATAATAGAAGAATTATAAATATATATTTTTTATTTAGGAATTTAATATCTTTATTTATAAGAAAAAAACATGACATAATTGTTATATGTTAACATCTAATTATTTATCATTGTTAATTATGATAATGTTTTTGATGATAATAATTAAATATATACCATTAAATAATAAATATAAAATTATCACCCTCTATTATTTTCATATTTTAATTTTACATTTTTTTTAATTCAATATATGTACTCAAGGGTAAAAAAAATTAAGAAAAAATAACATTATTTCTCTATTTGGTCTAAATAACATTTTCTTCCACATTAATGTATTCTAAAAATGTTTTAAAATATTATTTAAAAATTA
Organism: Viscum album; assembly: GCA_963277665.1. Classification (NCBI taxonomy): domain Eukaryota; kingdom Viridiplantae; phylum Streptophyta; class Magnoliopsida; order Santalales; family Viscaceae; genus Viscum; species Viscum album. The sequence goes on along the minus strand of OY728133.1, from coordinate 1,599,021,731 downwards.
TCCTATAATTTTTTTTATGTTTTCGCATTATTTTTTTCATATAATTTATTTAAATTGAAAATTTTTAATTTAAAAATGATGATCTTATTACGTTTTTCTAAAAGTGTCAGTGGAATGTTTTCTTTTTACATATAAAACATGAGCATAATTTTCAACCATAATGACTGGTCAATGTTATGAATCATCATTTATATGTTATTATGGTATATTTAAAATAAAACAAATCATTATTATATGAGATTGTAAATATTTTAAATAACTGATAAAAATGTGAAAATGTTATTTTCCAAATGGAATCATGCAAGTGTTCTAATAATGGTATTTATTGATCTAAAATTTCACCATTTGATGTTATAGATGTTTTATATATGATATGATATAATTACATAATTATTATTTTTCCATAGGAATTTCATGTTTATGATAATAAAATGTTTATAGAAAATATTTTTTTCATGGGTTATGTTCTGATTAAATGATTTAATGAATATGATAACAATATATTTTTAATAGATTATTGTAGATAAAATATTATGATTCTTATTAGATCTTAATATTTTATGATGTGATAAACTGTTTATGAAATTTATTCACAATTCACAGGTTATGATATGATGATTTACTTATTCATTCAAAAGAATTTAAAGGAATATTTTAATATTTTCTGTGGACGATATAAAATCATTATATTAAAAATGAAAAAAAATTGAACGATATAATATTTGATATGTAACATTGTGATCAATCAATCCCTGAAGTTGTTATATATATGTGACCAATATAAACATGAAAATCCATTGGAAGTTAAAAATAATGATAAACACGTTATGAAATATATATAATTGTCCATCTAAATACAAAGGTCTTAGATAAATATCTAGAAAGAATAATTAAATTATTTTTGGTAGAATCATAATATACTTCCAAAATTTATTTTCTTCAACCATGAATTATATTTATTATTGTGATAAAATTATATATATATATATATTGGACACTTTTATAAGATGTATATGAAAAAATATTATCAAAAATGTCTAATCCTATTATATAAATCATCATATTGTGAATTTTTAAGAATTTTTATAGATTATTGATTTTTCAATGAATAGTAAAAATAATTATTTTATAGAGACTTATATTCATAATTCATGAGTTTATAGATTAACACTATTATAAAGTGCTTTTAATGAATAATTAGTCATATTTTATTATTAATAAGAAAATTAAATTTATTTGATTCAATTTTTTTTAATATGGATAAGAATACTTATATTTCTAAGAAACAAATTTCATAAAAACTATTTTGATTTGTTTTCTACAAATTCTTATATTAATTTAATGTATCCTTATTATCTAAATTTAATCCAAAAAAAAATATTCCATATTTATAATTTTATTTTCAAAACATGGAAAATAATTACCTTTTATTTTTTATCAATATGTGTAATAATCATAACAAATTTTTTTCATATTAGTATCTGTAAAACTAAAAAATAGGGTTAAAAATTTGGAATAATTTTTTTACATTTCCCTATCACATGCTTTTATCTAATTATATGGTTCTTATTCACGAATTACTATCTAATAAAATAATATATGGCCGCATGGTATCATATATCATTGATTATGGATTTTATATTTATTTAAATAAATGATAAATTCCAAAATTTCACATTCTTGATTGTAATATCTCTAAAATTATATCATTATGGTAAAAAGAGGATATTTTTCACTACAAAATATTATTATAATGATAAATTAATTTTTATTGTCATAGTAGTTTTTTTATTTATTATATAATTTCTCAAATTGATAATGAAATGTTCACAAAATGGGTTTTAAATAATAATAAAATAAAATAAATTATTTTAAAAATAGTACAACAATTTTTTTTATTTAATATTTTCATCTAAAAAATTTTAGATAAATATAAAAAAAATATTGATGTAATTATGGTTTTTATGTGAATTATATTTCATTCATTTTGTGTTAAGTGTAAAATTATATAAATAGTGTAAAAAATGACATTAATAATCTTTTTTGTTATATAATAATTTAATAAATTATATAAAAATCATAAAAATCATAAAATCATAATATTTAGATAATAAATATTCATAAGTATAATTTATTTTTAATTTATGAGATTTTCATTTTTTATTAGTGAAATTATATCTTTTTACAGAGAGAAAATGATTCTATTGCAGTTGTGGATAAAATAGGTTAAAAATATGATAAACTGAAACTTATGGTTTAATAAACCACTAAAACATGCATAATTTTTATTTATTGAGCAGATTTTACCCACATCATGCCATATCCTCCAATTTTTGGATATTGGGATGTATTTTTCATCAGAATAACATCAACATATTTTAATATTTTAAGATGCTCTAAGATTTCCTTTCTACATACTGATTAATGTTAACCCCTCCATTCATTTAGTTACATCACACTGAGCCAAATAGCTAAACCAAACATTATTATATTATTTTATCACTATACCAATAAATAAATTATAGGTTTTTTATTTTTAAAATTATAAAACCTTTGTTCTTTATTACAGTGATAAAAATGATATATTATATAAACTAGAACATTAGATGACTCTAAGGAGCAATAAATATATTACATTTGGAAATTAGGAACATTAAAATGTGACTTAAGATATAAAATAAAACAAATTTTTTAAAAACATAATATACATGTCCACAACATTCCTTCAAAAATAGAAGTGCATGGGACAACCTGAGGACATTCAAAAGAAAATGGTGATTTATAAACACCATTAATGGAATAATCAAAGAATATCCTAAATAATATATATCATTTTTGTAAATTGGTATATCAATGGAGCATAATAAAAAAATGAATATTAAATAATGATATATAATGACTTAAATAACATGGAAATGTAGCAACAACATTTAACAATATATTTGCCTGATCTAAGGCTCGGTGCACATGGATCATTTATAAAAAATCATTTCACTTGAATTAGAATGATTAAACTCTCATTGCACTTGACATATCATGATACTAATATTTACCCATTTCAATTGGGTATTATTAGGGAACACCGTTCCTAATCATTTCATTTCATGGTAAAGTGTACAACCTCGATCATATAGCATGGAGTCATTCGAAATCATCATTTATTCAACCATAAAAAAATATTTAATAAAAAAAATATAATATATAATCAAAATGTAAATGTTAATCATTTTTAAAACTTTTGACTGAGAAATGGGCATGGTATTCACTAAACAATTACTTAATCATAGAAAATCACAGTGAATTTTTGGCAGCATAATCATGTGACAAAAGAATCAATAAAAATATTTTATTGGAGATTAATGTGTATCTCATTATATTTAAATGAAATGTATAGTAATGGGGTCATATATATACTTTTCCAAACATATTTAATGTAATTTATAAGAATAATATAAATAAATTTTTTGAATGTAAATGAGGAGAGAGAGATACCATATGGAATTTCGGAAGAGAAATGAGTGTATATGGGAGTAATTAATGAGAGATAATGGGTCATATAATCATTAAAATAGAAGGAGAGATGTATCGGGGTTTTGAAAAATCATACCCCTAATTTAAAAATTGAAAATAAATAGGAATAACAATATATGGGTTCGTGGACATAAGTATGGATGGAAATTGATGTTCCCTTACTTGGAAGTGTAATCTCAACGGATTGGGAGGTATGAAAGGGGATTCATTGAAGCATGAGGTTATTTGGGTGGAATATAGAAAAAGGAGTGCAATGGTTGATGTAGCTGCATATTTTTTGAGTGAAGATGAAGTTGGAGCGTGGGTGGGATTATATGTGAAAAGGGAGAGAATTCTATATTATTTAGGTGTCAGAGAAAACAAATTAAAATAATCAAAACCACAAATCATACCTTGGTTTTTTCCATGGTTTTTTCCAAAGGGGGGTGTACAAAATTATTTTATATGTTCATTTGAAGAACATATTAAAATATTAGTCTTGCTTATGGGGGGAGAGTCACACTCTCACGGAAAATCATTTCAAAATTTTAAAATGTTTTATATGTTATAGATGGTCCACTGAGACTTTTTAATGTAAATAAAAACAACATAAAATCACATTATGTTAATGGTAAAATATCTATTTTCCAAACATCGTATTTATATTATTTTATTACATGATAATTGGTTCATTATAACATCATAAAACACATTATATATTTAAACAATATTTAATTTTTGACCGAAACATTCTATTGTCTTAAAATATGATGAAAAAGTCGCCATTAGATAAATTATATTTCCTTATTCCAAAAATAAAATTTATATTATACAAATAATTTTTGATATATATTAAATTTTACATTTAATATAAAAATAGACATTTATCGAAAATTCAAGTGTTTTGAGGAAAATTACTTTCAAACCATAATAAAAATTACAATTGTATTCTTAAAAATTATAAAATTATTTATATATCATAAAAAATAATTTAATTGTAATATATTATTAAAAACAATTTAGAAAAAAAAATCCATTATATCATCAAAATAGATTTCATAATTGAATATTGACTTAAAATACTATATGTTATTTGAAATCTAAATACAAATTAAAAATAATAAAATGAATGTATATTCATTATTCAATAAAAAAATAATGAACATAATCATAGAGTTGGGTTCTTATTACATAAAAACATATAACACCCACATAACACCTAAGGGTAAGGTGTGTGACAGTGATAGATACTTGAGGAGGCTTAGATAACATTTCTGAGGTGGTAATCTCTATTAACATTCACTTCTCATGTAGGTGGTTCCATTCAAGCTTATTATGATGATGCTCGAATTGGGAATGGTCATGAAAGAATCCTAGTGATGCAACCTCCTTTCCATTATTCGATAAATGGTCTTTGTAAGTAGAAATAATAATGGATTAGTCCATCACTCACTTTGTATGAGTAAATATTCTTTTTTAAATCCCTATTTACTTACTAATCATGTGGTCAATATTCAACATATATATTAGAAATAGTAGCAAATCATAATGGTATTTTAAAAACCAAAAATATAAAACTAATGTATAGAATATGTTTTATATAACCAATTTACATAATAATTCATTTAATATTAACAATGTGATTTTTCATTAATAAATGTTTTGTTCATTACAATCTTCCCCTTTATGAATTAACACTCAAAAGTTATTCTCCAAAAATAATATAGATAATGGAAACTCTACATCATCACTTCCTCGGATTCACATGTTGCCTCTTTAAACTTTTATATTTTCCCCAATACCATGACAAGATCCATTGCCTTGTTTCTTAGAGATTTTTTCATATTATCTAAGATCTTCACGGGATTTTCTTCATTTGAGAGGTCATTATCCAATGGTACCACATATTTATTGAGTATGCGTGATGTATTGGGTATGTTCTTTTTCAAGAGTGATTCATGTAATGCATCATGTACTTGTGACATGTATTGTGGGATTGCTAGCTTATAGGCCACTGACCCAATGCGAGAAAGGATCTCTAATGGGAAGATGTACCTTAGACTAAGATTTCCCTTCATCCCAAATATCATTACTCTTATTATAATGTTATGTGGACAAATACCGTGTCTCCAAAATCAAACTATAGGTCTATTCTACGATTATCATCATAGTTCTTTTTTTCAACTATGTGAACTTTTAATTTGTGGCTGGATGTCATTAAAATTCTCCACCATTTCTCTATCCATTTATGGACCTAGAAGTTTTCACTCCCCAACATCATCCTATAATACCAGTGTTCTGAAACTTTTACCATAATTGAATTTATTTGGATCCAATGGGGTTCTTGAGCAGAAATAAGTTTTGTATGAGAACTCAACCAAAGGAAGATGTTGATCACATCTTCCTTTTATGTCTATTAGGAATTCTCTAAAATATTCCACAAGTGTTTGTATAGTCCACTATGATTGGCCATTATATTGAGGATGGTATGTCTTACTGATGATTTACTAATTATTCAGAGACTATTGAAGACTCTTACAGAACATAAAGATGAATATTGGATCTTGACCAGATACACTTGATAATTGTAATCCATGCAGCCTTACTACTTCTATGATATATATCCTTGCTAGTTAATCTAATCATAAAGCATGCACAATTGTAATGAAATGGGAGTATTTGTATGTGATCCAAAACAACCATTATATTATTGTACTCATTGGATGTTTGATGCAAAATTCAAGGGTGATGTTCTCACATTTCCACATTGGTATGGGAAATGGTTTTATCATCCCCTAATACTTCTACCTCTTATAAATTTCTCGCTGACACACTAGGAATTTTGATGTAAACTCAGTAATCTCCTTCTTTAAGTTATTACACCAATAAATCTTTTGGAGATCTTGATATATATTTATGTTACCTTGGTGATTGTAAAAATTTGAGCTAAGGGCATCATCATAATGATTTTTCATTTACTCTTGATTTGATGGAAAACATAGCCTAGTCTCAAATCTCACAATTCATTCTTTATTAAGATTTAAATTTGAGTATTTCCCTTTACTAATAGTTTCCACATTTTTCAAAATTCCCACACCATCTTTTTGAGAATCATTTTAACTATCCAAAAGAGAACTTTGTGAAATAATTTTTGATAGGATTGATAATGTACCCATTTTTTATGATTCCCATGTTCATCTTTGTCGAATCTAAGAAGACATGATCATTTTAAATTATCACCAATGATTGAATTGTTTGTTACTTTCTACATTGAGTTTCTTCAACCTTGTTATCCATCCTACGGTGGTAATGGATTGAGTAGTCAAAGTGTTTGATCATCTCTATCAATCATAATTGTAAAATATTCATGTCTTTATATGTGAATTTATACTTGTGGCTTTTGTGGACCATATAAATTTTACACTTCTCCCCAATGAAGTAGTGTCACCATATTATAAATGTGACGATCGTTGCATGCAAATCCAGGTCATGTATTGTATTGTCTTTCTCATGAAATATAAATTTCCATGATTCATATGATAATATTTTTTCATTTCGCATTAACACACATCTCATTCCATTCTTCAAATCATCTTAGAATACCAAAAAAATTATCCACTAGTGAGTAATGTTATCATGACAGTAGTGATAAACCTCTATTAAAACTCGTTGATTCTCTCTTCGTATTCATCACTCCATGCCAGCAGGAATCCCTTCTTAATTATCTTTGTAATAGGGTTTGGCAAACGTGAGAAATTTATCACAAATCATCGATAATATCCAGCTAACCTGGGGAATCTATAGATATTTTTCATGGATCTTGGCCCTGGTAACCCCTCAATTTCATTTTCCAGAGAGGGATCCACAAATATCACATTACTTGTGTAATGGACCGGACCTCTCCGGTCTATAACATTGTGAACATGTGGTGGTGGAAATGTTTTGGGAGGTCAAGGTGACTTATCCCCTAGCCGCACCCTATAGGTAGCTCAGTCTACCGGTAGCTGCAGCCTACCAGTAGCTCAGTCTACCAGTAGCCGTAGCCTACTAGTGGCTCGGCCTACCAGTAGTTGGGGCTACCGGTAGTCACGGACTACCGGTAGCTCGGTCTACCGGTGGCCACCATCTACCAGTAGCTCAGCTATCACTTTTCCAAATTTCTAGTTCTATGAATAGTGTTTGTAGTTTTATAAACAGTATATGTAAGTGAACATTATCGTTAGGTGAACAGTATCAGTAGGTGAACAGTATTAGTAGGTGAACAATATCGGTATGTGAACAGTATCGGTAGGTGAACAGTATTTATATCGGTGATCCTTTATCAGTAGACTTGAATAATGTTTTATCGGTGAGGATCTATCGGTAGACTTGAGTTTCTATCGGTGACCTTCCATCGGTGACATTCTATCGGTAGACTTGAATAGTGTTCTATCGTGAAGTTCTATCAGTGATCTTTTCGTTCCTTTGCCAATTATTGAGTTATGTGAATAGTGTTTCTATAATGGTGAGTTCTATCAGTGACCTATTCATTCCTTTGCCAAATTTCACGTTTGTGAACAGTGTTTCTATAATGGGGAACTTCTTATGAGCTACAGATTCCTTCCTTTTCCAAATTTCATGTTTGTGAACAATGTTTCTAGAATGGGGTCCTTCTAAGAACTACCAAATCCATTGCCAAATTTCACTTTTGTGAACAGTGCTTCTAGAATGGGGACCTCATAAGGGCTACCGATTTTTTCCATTGCCAAATTTTAAGTATGTGAACAGTGTTTCTAGCTTCCAACAGTTTCTCCCTTTGATGTTTCCTTTGACGTAAAATATATTTTAAAAGTTATTTTAAAGACATTAAGGCCGATACAAAGGCCATAAATCATATATTAATTATTCACAAGGATGGGATGGTTTTATTTCACTTGGTCAAACTTCGTGGGTTAATGCGATCCGTTTTTAATAGAGAATAAACTGAATCTTAAATCGTCACCTATCTAAATATTAAAAAAGGAATGAGATATCATTCTCTGTTGTTCTTCCACTTTGTTCTCAGCTATGAGACGCTAGAACCTTTCTATTATTCATGTAGGAGTTTCACAACAAAAACCCTACTCCTTCTATTGGTTCCATTGTATTTTGGATTCAACCGAGCTGTGTCTGTCAATCTTTGATATAATGTATGTTTTACTGTTGTTCCTTTGGGGATCATCTTTTCATGATTCTCCCTTCTATATCATACCATGAAATTTTTATGTTTCTAATGGGGTTTTTGGTGGGCTGGTTGGTGTTATCGTACAGTGGCATCCCTGGGTAGATGTAGTTGTCGCTATAGGAGGAATGTGAACCATTGTTTGGATAAAGGACACCAAGAATTGTTGAGGTAGGGGATTCAGGGCTTCTCAACTTGATATGTTCAATCGTTGAATTAGAATGATTTAGCCCTTTGGATCATAATGAAAATGACCTAATTAAATACTTGAACCTGATTAAATGAATTGGTTGATCGCATGTTTTTGATTTGTACCGTGTTAACGGTTTGCCTCATGTTTTCCTAGATAGAGTGATATCTATGATTTTCTTTGATTAGTTGTCCATTCTTGATGGAAATTTATAAATAATGTAAAGAAGGAATAATTTGTTATTTAATTGGATAAAGATAAAGAGGCATTTAAAAGAATCTGGTTGTTGTTGTTGTTGTAGTTGTTCTAATTTGATTAGTGTAGTAATCATGTTAATTATTTTGTGATAGCTTACTGTATAGGTTTTCCTAGAATTGGAACCTACAAATTGAATCTGTTAATTCAAGTTGGATTAAAGAACTACTAGTTCGATAATTTCAAAAAGGGTTCTGAGTTACCCTCTTGCTTGAAGGATGGATGACTTGTTAAAGGTCCAAGAGCCCATTCGATGTGATCTTTGATTTCCAGCTGCTTGTGATTTGATGTGAGCCTGGATGGATGTTGTGATATGTGGAGACATGGGGACTTGTGTTTGTGGCAGCGGATGACGCCTAGTGTGGTGAGTTTCATCGGTTTATGCATGTGGGTGTCGGGGAGGACACAAAGGATACTGGTATGGATAAATTTGATTGCTGGATGTTGGTGGTTTCATTTGGTTGTTTATCTTCTTTACTTTTCCCCACTGCTCAAGGAATCTGGTCTTGCTTACCCTTCTTCCGAAGGAGGCGACGACACGCGGGGTATGCCACATGATTTCCTTGTTTAGCCTCTCTAGGGAGAATGGGTTTATGCTCTTTCTATAGGTGGAAAAGACTTGAAAGGTAGTATATCTAGTCACCGTGTTGAGCCCCTTTGTGTTTAATAGCATAGGATAGATTTCTAGAATGCCTGTGAATATGGGAAAGTAATTTCGACAATGAAAGTTTTTTTAAATGGTGATAATCCACGGGGATGGAGATACTAGAATTTAAAGGTGATGTGAATCTAAAAAGGAGCAGTTGTTTTTGAATGTGATGTCAATTCAGTTAAATGTTGAATTTTTCGTAGTTAATTATTGTTTAAGGAATTAATTAACGTACAGTGGAACTGATAATAATTCTCTTTAAATGGTTTTGTGCTTGTAGGATACATAGTCATAGAAGTAGCAGCCTAGATTCTGAGAGACGATAGCTACAGTTATGTCTATGACAATGTAATGCCCATAGTTTGGTTGTGAGTTATATATATATTCTATACTTTTTATGTTTCTATACGCTACTCCACCCTATCGGTAAGGGAAACTGACACCCCGGGGATTCTGAGCCTTGGGGGGTGTTTTCCCCAACATTCTAATCGGAGGTTGAATGGATGACTACCCCCATTAGCCCCACTCTATTCTCTTGGTTGATACTTATGCTTTTGGAATAATGGATAGTTTTCCCCATATATGTGTTTAGAGGGATGTAATGGCTTGTGGTTATTTCACACACATATATTCTAGATATAGTATCATATGGACTACTCTAGGTGTAACGTGTATAGGCTGTGATGGCTTGAGGAACCTTACTTGGTGTATGGGCTGTGATGGCTTGAGGTATAATACCCGATGTATGATACACATTATACGAGCAGTGGTGGCTCTCGAAAACTACCTGGTTACTTTTGTTTGTGAGGATGGTGTGGTGCTTAGCCCAGGTGTCTGCGGGAAAGTTTTTGTGGTGCACGTGCTGCAGATTGTGGAGCTTAGCCAAAGTTTATATAGCCAAGCCTTTGTCGAGAGATGCACAGGACGGATATCATTGAGGCAATGCAGAAAACCAGTGGGTTAGTTGTAGCAGGGTACCCTTGATATTCATTATTTTATTCTATATTCTTGTATGTGTTACTCAGTGAGAGTTTCCATGGTGAGGTTGGAAACATAGTATACCTATTTAGGTGACGAGTTAGTTTCACTTGTTGTTCACTGTGCTTTAGAATTCTCTCTTTACTTTTTCATGAGAGACTTTGGGGAGGATCCTACTGAGTATATTTTTATACTCACCCTATATATATACAAACTGTTTTACAGGTTGCATGAAGAAGGTTGGAGAACATGTTGGTCACTACATTCTTGTGGTTGTAGGAGCTGTTCGGGCTCGTGGTCACTGCTGTTTTATTCTCCTTTGGATACTTGTAGTTTTTTCCATTCAGTTGGGGTTCTTTAGAATGGAATTTCATAGATGGACTTGGGTTTCTTTTGTATTTCAATTCTGAGTTGGAGTTTTTGGGTGTCTATCATATCTCTCTCTTCTTCATGTGTTCTGTTAGAGGGTAATGCCTTCCATTTGTGTGTTTACTATACCCTCAATTCTAGACTCCAACCCGGGGCCTACTGGAGATGGGAATCGGGGGTTATTATCTCCCTTCTCACATTGCTGGCCTAGGAGGGTACACTTTGTGGGGAGGGGGTCGTGACCAAGTGGTATCAGTGTTCTGGTTGAGGGATAGAATGGAGTTTGGAGTTAGGCACATGTGAGGTTTCATGGGTTGGTAGGGAAATAGTGTCATTCGTGTTTATTCAGTGGGGTAAACACTGGAGACTGGAAAGGACATAGGCATTTAGGGCCCCCTATGATCTGTTGCATGGACCTTTATGTTTATGATGACTACTAAACAAGGTGATACTGGTTGCAGGGTAGAGACCTAGGATAGGATCATGCATCATTCTTCTTTGAGCATGTGTTTGAATGGGTAAACCTTTGTATTGGATAAACTAAATTGAATAAAAGAAAACAATTATATAATTAATGTTGAGTCTCCCATATACTAGGCTTAAGAGATCTAACGGTTTGTTCTTTTTCAGGTATGGCTCCAGGTCGACGTCCTCATCAGGTTTTCACAGAAAATGTCCATCAATCCATTCTAGCAGATCTCCGCTGGGTAGAGGTTGACGATGATGACACTTGGAGGAAGACACTCCAAGATTTTCAGTGCCAGTGTCTATAGAAGTACGAGGGATCTATTTCAGATGCAGTCACGAAAGGCTGGTAAGAGGAGGTTGAGATCGGCCTCAGCTCGATTCGTGCTCGGAAGGAGCACTGGGTGTCCTTGGTTGTGACGATGCTACATGGAATAGCGAGGCATTGGTGGCTCTTGTTCCTTGGGGATCGTGAGGAGTAAACGATCTCGTGGGAGGAGTTTTGAGACATGTTCAGAGTCGAGTTTCATTCTTCGACTACGAAAGCATCCAGCTGCCAAGAGCTTCTTACCCTTCGACAGGGGAGCTCTAGTGTTCGAGAGTTTGGAATTTGTTTCAGGAACCTTCTAGGATATGGTTCAGACCTGTTACCAGAGGAGGAGTCTTGGGCGAGGCATTTCGAGGAGGATTTGCGTCGAGTGATCTAGCGCCAGGTCACCCAATGTATGCTAAAGAAATATCTCGAGGTGATGGAGAGGGTAGAGGTTGTTGAGAGAACATTGGCCAGGACCAGATCGTCACGAGAGGGGAATCGTCACAATTCCTCATGAAGTAGAGTTGTGGTCTGAGGTTCCCAGTTTTCGGGGCAGAAGAGTTTCTGTTCACCTGGTGGTAGGTCCCATCCATTCCCATCTCATTTCAATAGAGGCAGAAACTCTCAGTCCTATGCCAAGGGATCAGGCGCTTGTTTTTCTTGTGGTGGCCGTGGTCATTGGCAGCGGGATTCCTCGAATTTTCAGAGTAGTCATTGTGCACCGGGCGCTCCTCTCCAGGTTCCTCCATTGAGGTATTTCCAACCGAGGCAGTAGCAGTAGGTTGCACTAGCTTTAGATCACCAGAGGGTAGATGGGGCAAGCAAAGGACAACCCCATGATGCTCCTCATCCTCAAGGAGCAGAGCGCGGCCATGGTGGTGGTCGTCATCAGGTTCAGAGAGGTCATGGAGGAGGTTGTGGTCAGCTTCATGCTCTAGCGTTTCCCTCTCTAGGCGAGCCAGACGTTGTCCAAGGTACCCTTTTCTTGTTTTCTACCTTGGTTTATTCCTTGTTTGATTCCGGAGCGACACTGTCCTTCATATACCTTACCATTTTCCATGCTTTGGGACTTGAGGTAGAGAGGCTTCCAGTGCCCTTGGCATTGACTACGCCAGTTGGAGGTCAAGCTATTTTGTTTGACGTATGTCGAGACTGTGAGCTAGTGTTGGGGTAGCACTGCTCTTGGGGAGATTTCCTATTTTTACAAATACAACCTTATGATATCATCCTCATCATGGATTGGTTGTATTCGTTGCAGGCTATAGTGGATTGCTTTAGGATGAAGGTCATCTTCTTCGGTGCAGATGGAGAGAAGGTGGTGTCTTTTGGTGGGTGAGATCCTCGGATGGGTCATTGGTAGGTTCCATCCTTATCATGCATGATGGCTGAGATGATGTAATGTTCTTCAGAGGTTGAGCAGTTGTCATTTCCTATGGTTGTGTAGGAGTACCCTGATGTCTTTCATGAAGAGGTTGTATCATTACCCCCTTGACGAGAGATCGAGTTTGGGATTGAGCTATAGCCAGGAGCATCTGATATCTCTATGTCTCCATATAGAATGGCCCCTTATGAGTTACAAGAGATAAGTATACAGCTTGATGGTCTGTTGAATTGTGGTTTTTTTCGGCCAAGTGTGTCACCATGGGGTGCACCAATCTTGTTCGTAAAGAAGTTCGACGACAGTTTATGGTTGTGTGTCGATTATCGTCGCTTGAACAAAGTGACAATAAAGAACCGCTACCCTCTTCCATGGATTGATGACTTATTCGATCAACTGATTGGTGCAAGATGGTTCTCAAAGATCGACTTGTGATCAGGATATCATCAAATGCGTGTGAAGGATGGGGATATCCCGAAGACTGCTTTCTGTTGTCGTCATGGGCATTATGAGTTCGTTGTAATGCCATTCGGCGTGATGAATGCTCCGGCTATATTCATGGGATTGATGAATGTTGTGTTCTGTGAGTTCCTAGACTTGTTTGTGGCGATTTTCATTAACAACGTCCTTTTGTACTCTACATCTGATGAGGATCATGTAGAGCACTTACAATCCATTTTGGAAGTTCTTCACCAACACCAGCTATTTGGGATGTTGTCGAAGTGTGAGTTTTGGAATTGAGAATTCCACTTCTGGGGTCATGTTGTGTCCCAACAGGGAGTATCTATGGATCCATCAATGATAGAAGCAGTGTTGTCTTGGGAAGCCCCAAGACAGTGTCGGAGGTGCGATGATTCCATGGTCTTGTAGGCTATTACAGGAGGTTCGTAGAAATGTTATCACGAGTTGTGACTCCACTAACAGCTTTTACCAGGAAGGATCAACTGTCCATATGGAATGATCAGTGTCAGGCAGTATTCGAGTATCTAAAAGAGAAGTTGTTTTGTGCTTCCGTTCTTTGTCTTCGAGCTGAGGGAGTCCAGTTTGACGTTTTCTACAATGCTTCACATCTGGGGCTATGTTGTGTATTCATGCAATAGAGGAAAGTCATTTCTTATGGGTCTTGACAGCTGCATCCCCATGAACGCAACTATACCACCCATGATTTTGAGTTGGCAGCTGTGGTGTTTGCTCTGAAGTTGTGGACACATTACCTCATTAGTGAGCGCATTGTGGTATTCACCGATCATAAGAGTTTGAGGATTTTTTCTCTCAGAGAGACTTGAACTTGAGGTAGCGTCAGTGGATAGAGTTCCTGCAGGAATACGTCTTCGAAATATCGTATACCCCTAGGAAGGGAAATGTTGTTGCTGATGCGCTGAGCTGAAAGTCACGTAGTGATGCTGTGTGTGAATCCAGTGATGCCTGGTGAGTAATGGAGGAACTGTCAGCATTACATCTTGATATGGATGAGGTTAGAGGTAGAGGTTGTATTTTCCAGATGATGATGCAGTCGTCCCAGATTAAAAAGGTGGAAGAGTCCCAGTTTGGTGATTTAGAGGTCGAAGTTTGGAGAGACAGAGTTGTTTGTGGAGAGGCCCCTGATGGTTGGTCGGAGGATGAACAACACCTAGTATTGTATCATGGCAGACTTTTTGTTCCTTTGGCGATCCGTGAGACGGTTCTCTGAGAGTTCCGTAGTTCTCCCTTAGCAGTACATCCTTGTGTGACAAAGATGTACGGATCCTTGAGGAGTCAGTTTTGGTGGCCTGGGCTAAAGCGTGCAGTGGTATAGTTTTCGTCTCAATGTTTAGTCTGCCAGAGGTTGAAGGCCGAACATTGTGTTCCTGGTGGTCTTCTCTATCCATTAGAGATTCCTCAGTGGATGTGAAAGTACATCTCAATAGACTTTGTTACAAGTTTAACTCGAGCTCCGGCAGGACATGATGTTATATGGGTGGTAGTGGATCGTTTAACAAAATTGGTCCACTTCATCCTCAAACGGATGGTCAGACAGAGCAATCCATCCAGACTCTTGAAGACATGTTGCGCTCTTGTGTTCTTGACATTGGAGGTTCATGGGTGAGGCACCTACCCCTAGTGGAGTTTTCTTACAATAATAGTTTTCACTCCACTATTAGTATGGTGCCATTTGAAGACATGTATGGCCGGCCTTGCTGTTCTCCATTGTGCGGGACTGGGGTTGGAGAGTCAGCAATTCTCGGACCGAAACTAGTGTAGAATACAACAGAGATGATTCAGGTGATTTGTGAGAGGATAAAGACAACACAAGATCATCATAAATCATATGTTGATCAAATAAGGATACCCTTAGAGTTTGATTTTTGGGATCATGTGTTTCTGAAGGTGGCTCCCCGTCATGGGTAGTGAAGCTTTGGCCATGGAAGTAAGCTTTCTCCCCGGTTTTTTTGGCCTTTCATGTTGTTAGCTCATGTTGGAGTTGTAGTGTATCATGTAGCTCTTCCTCCGCAGATGAGTCAGATACATGATGTTTTCCATGTATCTCAGCTCCGTCATTATCTTAATGATGAATCTCACGTTAACGATTGGGGGGATATCGATGTAGATGATGATGAAACCTTCGAGGAGCGACCTTTGGAGATCTAAGACCGTAAGGAGAAGGTGTTGTGTGGACGTTTTATCCCCATATTTTGTGTCTTGTGGCGTCATGGTGGCCTGGAGAAGAGTACCTGGGAGCGTGAGTCACAGATATGTGCTCGGTACCCAGGGTTTTTTAATGTTTAACTCTTTTCATGTAATGATGTTCCCTCATGGTTAGACCTTTCATGTTTTATTTATGAACATCTTTTGTTCCTTTTTGTGGCTTTCTCTCTTTTGAGAGGTATCTCGATGGGTGGTTGTTTGGACCCTGTTTCTCCTTCTCTCTCACATTATGATGGTTTTGAATTCTCGAGGACGAGAATTTTTTGAGTGGTACCTGATGTAATGGCCCGAACCTCTCCATTCCATTACTTTATGAAAATGTGGTGTTGGAAGTGTTTCAGGAGGTCAAGGTGACTTATCCCCTAGCTGCGCCATACCAGTAGCTCGGTCTACCGGTAGCCGCAACCTACCGGTAGCTCGGTCTATCGATAGCCGCAGCCTACCAGTGGCTCAGCCTACCGGTAGCTGGGTCTACTGGTAGCCGCGGCCTACCTGTAGCTCGGTCTACCGGTGGCTGTAGTCTACCAGCAGCTCAGCTAACACTTTTCCAAATTTTTAGATCTTTGAACAGTGTTTCTAGTTTTATGAACAGTATCGGTAGGTGAACAGTATCCGTAGGTGAACAATATCGGTTGGTGAACAGTATTAGTAGGTGAATATTATTTCTATCGGTGACCCTCTATCGGTAGACATGAATAATGTTCTATTGGTGAGGATCTATCGGTAGACTTGAGTTTTTCGGTGACCATCCATCGGTGACCTTCTATCGGTAGACTTGATTAGTGTTCTATCAGTGAGGTTCTATCGGTGACCTTTTCGTTCCTTTGCCAATTTTTTAGTTCTGTGAACAGTGTTTCCAGAATGGTGAGTTCTATCGGTGACCTATTCTATCCAAAATGGGGACCTTCTACGAGTTACTGATTCCTTTGCCAAATTTCATGTTTGTGAACAGTGTTTCCAGAATGGGTACCTTCTAAGAGCTACTGATTCTTTCTTTTGCCAAATTATAAGTATGTGAACAGTGTTTCCAGCTTCCAACAGTTTCGCCCTTTGACGTTTCCATTGATGTAAAATATATTTGAAACATTATTTTAAATACATTAAGGCCGATTCAAAGGCCATAAATCCTATATTAATTATTCCCAAGGCTGGGATGGTTTTATTTTACATGGTCAAACCGAGTGGGTTAATACGATCAGTTTTTAATGGAGAATAAACCGGATCATAAACTGTCACCCCTCTGAATATTCAAAAAGGAACAAGATATCATTCTCTGTTGTTCTTCCTCTTTATTCTCGGCTATGAGATGCTTGAACCTTGCATTATTTCTCGTAGGAGTTTCACAATCAAACCCTACTCCTTCGATTGGTTCCGCTCTATTTTGGATGCAACTGAGCTGTGTCTGTCAATCATCGATATAAGGTAGGTTTTATTATCGTTCCTTTTGGGATCATATTTTCATGATTATCCCTTATATATCATACCATGAAATTTCCATGTTTCTAATGGGGTTTTTGTTGGGTTGGTTGGTGTTAACGTACCATGGCATCCCCTGGTGGATGTAGTTGTCGCTAGAGGAGGATTGTGAACCGTTGTGCGGATATAGGACACCAAGAATTGTTGATGTAGGGGATTCATGGATTCTCTACTTGTTATGTGAAATCATAGAATTAACATGATTTAGCCCTTTGGATCACAATGAAATTGACCTAATTAAATAATTGAACCGGATTAAAATAATTGGTTGATCATTAGTTTTTTCTTTATACTGTGATAACGGTTTTCCTCATGTTTTCTTATATAGAGTGATATCTATGATTTTCATGGATTAGTTGTTCGTTCATGATGGAAATTTATAAAAAAGTAAATTTGGAATTATTTGTTAATTAAATGGCTAAAGATAAAGAGGCATGTAAATGAATCTTGTTGTTGTTGTTGTTCTAATTTGATTAGGGTAGTAAGCATGTTAAGTCTTTTGTGATAGCTTACTATATAGGTTTTCCTAGAATTAGAACCTACAAATTGAATCTCTTAATTCAAGATGGATTAATGAACTACGGGTTCGATAATTTCAAAAAGGGTTCTGAGTTACCCTCTTGCTTGAAGGCTGGATGCCTTGTTAAAGGGCCAAGAGCCCATTTGATGTGATCATTGATTTCTTGCTTCTTGTGTTTTGATGTGAGCCTGGATGGCTGTTGTGATATGTGGAGGCTTGGGGACTTGTGGTTTTGGCAGCGGATGATGCCTAGTGTGGTGATATGCATCGGTTTATGCATGTGGGTGTCGGGGACGACATCAAGGATGATGGTATGGATAAATGTGATTGCTAGATGTTGGTGGTTTCGTTTTTATTGTTTATCTGCTTTAATTTTCCCCACTGCTCAAGGAAGCTGGTCTTGCTTACCATTCTTCCGAAGGAGGCGAAGACATGCGGGGTATTCCATGTGTTTTCCGTGTTTAGCCTCTCGAGGGAGAATGGGTATATGCTCTTGCTATTGGCAGAAAAGACTCGACATGTAGTATATCTACTCACCGTGTTGAGCCCCTTCGTCTTTAATATCATAGGATGCCTTTCTAGAATTCATGGGATTATGGGAAAGTAATTTTCATAATAAAAGTTTTTTTAAATGGTGATAATCCCCAGAAATTGAGATACTAGAATTTAAAGGTGATTTGAAAATAAAAAGGAGCAGTTGTTTTTTAATATGATGTAAATTCATTTAAATGTGTAATTTTTCATGGTTAATTAATGATTAATGAAATAATTAGCGTACAGTGGAACTGATAATAAAGCTCTTCAAATGGTTGTGTGCTTATAGGATACCTAGTCTTAGAAGTAGCAGCCTAGAGTCTGAGAGATGTTAGCTGTAGTTGTGTCTATGACTAGGTAATTCCCATAGTGTTGTTGTGAGTTATATATATATTCTGTACGTTTTGTGTTTCTTTACGCTACTCCACCCTGTCGGTAAGGGAAACTGACACCCCAGGGATTCTGAGGCATGGGGGGTGTTTTCCCCAACATTCTAATGGGAGGATGAATGGCTGACTACCCCCTTTAGCCCCACTATCTTCTCTTGGTAGATACTTGTGCTTTTGGCACAATGGTTAGTTTTCCCCATATATGTGTGTATAGGGATGTAATGCCTTGTGGTTATTTCACACACATATATTCTGGATATAGTATCCTATGGACTACTCTAGGTGTAACATGTATAGGCTATGATGGCTTGAGGATCCTTACTCGACGTATGGGCTGTGATGGCTTGAGGTATAATACCCGACGTATGATACATGTTATATGAGCTGTGGTGGCTCCTGAAAACTACCTATTTACTTTTGGTTGTCAGGATGGTGTGGTGCTTAGCCCAGGTGTCTATGGGAAAGCTTTTGTGGTGCATGTGGTGCAGATTGTGGAGCTTAGCCCAGGATTATACGGGCAAGCTTTTAGAGGGAGATGCGCAGGGAATATGTTGTTGGAGAAAAGAGGCAAACTAGTGGGGAAGTAGTAGCGGGGTACCATTTATATTCTTTATTATATGGTATATTCGTGTATGCGTTACTTAGTGAGAGTTTCCATGGTGTGGTTGGGAACAGAGTATACCTGTTTTGGTGACGAGTTAGTTTCACTTGTTGTTCACTGTGCTTTAGCATGCACTCTTTACTTTTGCACGATAGGCTTTGGGGAGGATCTTATTGAGTATACTATTATACTCACCCTATGTATATAATAACTGTTTTACAGGTTGCATGGAGCAGGTTGGTGATCAGGTTGGTCAGTACTAGCTTGTGGTTGCAGGAGCTGTTCCGGCACATGGTCGCTGCTATTTTATTTTCCATTGGGTACTAACAGTTTTTTCCTTTCAGTTGTGGTACTTTTGCATGGAATTTCATACATGGACAAGGGTTTCTTTTGTATTTCAGTTCTGAGTTGGAGTTGTTTAGTGTCTATTTTATCTCTCTCTTCCGCATGTGTTCTCTTATAGGGTAATGCCTTCCATTTGTGTGTTTTCTATACCCTTGGAGCTAGTCGCCAACCCGGGGCCCACTGGAGGCGGGACTCGGGGGTCATTATCTCCCTTCTCAGATTGCCGGCCCAGGAGGGGTACACATTGTGGGAAGGGGGTCGTGACAACTTGGTATAATATGACCTAATAATGAGACATCCTTAAACTATAACATGCACATAATGTACTTTTCATAAAGCTTATACCTTCGCAATGTCTCCAGTTCTATGCATAGAATATCCTCATTCTCCTTATTGGTTTTAGAGTATATTATCAGATAATTTATAAAGACCACCACAAATTTGTCGAGGTTATCTCTAAAGTCACTATTAATCATGTTCATGATTTTTTTGGATCATTAGTGAGTCTAAAATGCATTACTATGAATTAATAGTACTCGTATCATGCATAGAATTCATTATTAGAGATATCCACTTTCATTACTTGTACATGGAAATATCTCATCCAATGATCCACCTTGGAGAAGTATTGCGATCATCATAGCTTATTGAATAATTCATAAATTCGTTGAAGTGGATACTTGTTATTTATCTTGATATTGATGAGCTCATGATATTAAATAGATATGTGCATCGACCATTCCTTCTTCATGAAGAATAGGACTGGTGAACCCTATAGTGACGAACATGGGCATATAAGCCCATTTTCCAGATTATCATGTAGTTATTTATTTAGCTCATCAATATCCACAACAACCATTCAATAAAAAATCTCAGATATTGATAATTCACAAGGTATAAGATTATTTGAGAATTTAACATCTCTTCTTGGATAAAAATCACATAATTACTCCGGAAACAATTCAGTATATGCCCACAAAATAATTATGCCTTAAAAAATGGTTTCTTCAAAATACTCAATCATTTGAGAAAGATATGCGTGCTTATAGGGCTGTAATATGAATGCTAGAGATGAAATTACTAAATTTTTTTTATCCCACTCCTTGCACTTGTACTGAATTATGGGTCGATTCTCTAGATAGAGAGTGGTTTCCCTCTCACAATAATTTATGTTGCCTCTATAAAGGGAATTCCAATCCATGAATTGATTTGTAACAAATTCCACCATAAATAGAATGATGAGGTTTGAGGGGATGTATAATTAGTAAATTTTTATAGGGGAAGACTTAAGTTGAAATAATGAACTAAGGGTCCCATTTTCTATTCTCCCTAACATATCGAATTCTATAATTTGTGGTGGTGCTGGGATTGTTCAACTAAAAATTCAGGTTACAATTGAATTCATAGAAATATTATAAAAATTTATGTTCATTATTATTGAATGAAAAACTACAGTACAAGCCACCGCAACGTTGTGAGAATTATATTCGATAGTAGTAATGGATTGATTTTACCTTTTCTTCCTTTGAGTTAGTGGGTTATCTCATTACACTCTTGGCTTAGATCACAGTTTTGAAATGTGACATTGTTTGTTACATTTGAAATATGGCGATGGAAAATCAATTGTATCACTACATGGAGATGGTAAGCCGCATGTATGCTTGAGTGATAATTTCACTTGCCATTTGATAAAAAAAGGATGAATAAATGTGGTTTCATAGTCATCAATTTTTTATTATATTTGTGATATTCGAATAATTATTTTATGATGAATATCATATATTTATATGGGGTATAAGAATAAACAAATCAAAATAGGTCTGGTAAGATGACTACATCATCTTCGATATGCCTTATTTAGATCCCTTCTAGAGGACCCTTCGAATGGGTTTTTAAGAAGAAAAATACATATAATTCTACGATATGTAATTTTAGAAGATAATTATGTAGGGTTTGATATATTTAGATCTTACAAAATGGTTATAATAAGAAATAGGATGGATGCCCTTTTATAAGTGAGTTGAGGGAAACATTGGGGGTTTATTAAAAGATTAAAATATAATTAAATTATTATAAAGGAAACATATTAATGCTTTGTATATATTCAAATAAAATGTAGTATTATGTTTAAATACCTTCAATTTATAAAATTTTATTGGTTTAATTGGTTTTTCAAACCTTATATTTTGGTTTAACCCCTTACCTATTTTAACCTTGGCCCCAGTAACATTTTTTTCACTCTTAAAGGGTTATAATTTTACATATAAAGTAATAATTGAATCCTAAAATTAAAAAGGATGATAATTTTGACCATTTATGATACTAATTATTCTATTAAAATATTTTATATTTTTTAAAATAATTTAATAAATTATTCTTTTTATATAAATACTATTAATGTCATTTTTTACATTATTCACATAATTTCACTTTCATTAAAAGATGAAACAAATTAAATACCAATAAAACCCTTTTAAACATCACTAAAATATTATATTTATCCAAAAAATCATTGAACATAATTATTCATCCATATTTATTGACATATAATCTTTTTAAAATCGCAAATTTTGTTATTCAGTAAATTAATATATACAA
Organism: Viscum album; assembly: GCA_963277665.1. Classification (NCBI taxonomy): domain Eukaryota; kingdom Viridiplantae; phylum Streptophyta; class Magnoliopsida; order Santalales; family Viscaceae; genus Viscum; species Viscum album. Next base: position 1,598,999,276 of record OY728133.1, on the reverse strand, counting down.
CGCATGTGTTGTGTATGCATTTAGGGTAATTATTCATTATATAAAATAGAAATTACTTATATATGTACAAATAATTTATATTAAAAATAAAAATTTGGAACCTGAAATAAAATATTTTTTACTTTTATGATAAAATATTAGAGATATTAACAGCAAGAGTGTGACATTTTTGACATTTCCTTTACCTAAATTAATATAAATGTCATAACTAAAGAAATAAGGAACCAAGTGGTAAAATATTTGAAAAATAGATGTAAATGTCGAAAAGAAACCTATAAAATATGATAAAAGCATTTTTTAGAGATATTTTAATGCCTAATCCATAATTTTTAACCATACATTACCCGTTATATAGTTACCGAGTTTACAAAAATTTATAATGGTTACTACTCATATTAATCAAAAATAAAAGAGAAATATTTACCAAATTAGAAAATTGTTATTTAAAAAAATTGATTCTATATTCCAAGATAATATTTCTATTATTTCATTAAATTAATTTAAAATAAAAAAGTAGAACACAACAAAAAAAAAATTTCATACAAATTTTGTTTTAGGTATAAACATATGTTTTCTTCTTATTCCACAATATAAATGATAAAAATAAACATTATTTAATTAATAAAAACATAATATAATTAATTTTAATTTTAAACCCTTTAAAAAAAATTCACCTTTTTGAGTTATCAATACAAAATTCAATTTTCATTAATAATTAATATTTCTTACAATTCATAAAAAAATCAACATTTTTTGAAAATTATTAAAAAATTTCTCTATGTTATTTGTTATATGTTTATGTAAAAAATGAATTTAATTTTATAAAATAAGATTTATAAATGTTTCAATAATTAAATATAATACATTTTCAGAAAAGGAAATAAAAATCCTATTTGAAGGAAACATATTTTAAAACCAAACTATGAATTTATAAAAAATTAATCAAATAAATTTTGTTTGAATGAACATTAAATATATATACATATTTCATAATGTAAAAATTCTTATTCATACCCACCATTTCAATAAATAGGTTATAATGACTATATTTAAATAATAATATTTTGTGGTATGTTTAAACTCGGTGTTTAATGTCATATACACTATAGATAAAATTTTGTTCTTTTAAAATATTCAGGTGTTACATTATAATTCCATTAATAATTTTGGTGTTTAAAAACGAACATGTTCTAAGTAATAAATTATTTGACATTTTAAAATTCCTTTTATGAAAACCCACTTCATAATAAGGATTAATAAAAATTCTTCTTCAAACTTGTAAAAAAAAGGTCATATTGAATAAGTCAAAACCAGGTTTTAAATTTGATAATATTAGTGGGAAGTGAAAATAAGTATATTTAGGAGAAATCAAATTTCAAAGTAATAGTGATTGGGATTACGATTATGAAAAATATAACAGCCAAAAATACATATATTTTTTTGGGTGAAAAGGCCATTGACTCAATGGAAATGAATGTAAAACTATACTATTTTAAATCAAGATCATTTTTATAAAGTTAATATATTATTTTTCTATTAGTTACTTAAATTATTTTGATATCATAAGAAAAATTTAATCATTTGTTTGTCATTCAATCAATTTATAAATCATATTTTACTCAAATAAATGAATACTGAAGATGATTTTTTCAGAACTAATTTATAATATTAGCTTTTAATGGATTGTAATATCCATAACATTGGGTAAATTGATTCATTATTTTTCTAAATATATAAAAAAAATAAAAAATGGTTGGAACAAGTTATGCAATATAAATAATTATAATAAACCAATCACTAAAATCACAACAATAACACACAATGTTTAATTTTATCAATTCCACAAATGGTAATCCTTAATTCTCCTTAATGATATATCTGTTTATTATTGAAAACAAAATATTTGAATAATTTGATCTCATATCCTTCCATGATCAACTTAAAAATTATCCTGAAATAATGTTAATAACTTATAATTCTCAATTAAATAAGTATATACCATTATCATAAATTCTCCAAAATATACTAAAATTTTACAAAAATAAAGTTTAAATAAATCCATATATTCTTCCAAATGACAATTCAGTCATTATTATTTAAATAACCATGTATATTGTCCAAAAATATTTTCATTTGAATTTTGGGATCATCTTTTAACTAATATATGATCATAGTTTGATTCAAAAGATCAAATATGATTTAATTATTTCATAAATTTATATATAATATAAGTTGAGAGATATAATCAACGTTCAACATCATATAAAATTCACTAAAGGGGGAACAGTAATATTTATATTTGTCCCATTCATACAAACAAGAATATAGAATCCCCAACTCCAGAGGGAAGAATAAGTGGGCCTTAATTATCATGATTCATTTTAACTTTTGTGATTGAATAAGATTTTCCTTTGTCCGTGGAAATTATATGTTGTTTTGGATTATTATTATCCTTATTCATTTGATTAAGTAATTTATTCTCATTATACCCAATATCCATGCATCTATAGCATTGAATTGTGAGTGGTGTATTCTATTGTGATCTCTCTCTTTTTAGTTCATTTTCTAGCCTCTTCACATCACATTAATATTCATTTTCACAATGTAAAAACATCCGAAACATGAAACATTTTCTTATTCCTTTTTGGAATTCACCTTGTTCTCATTGACATATTTTTGGAAAATAGGATGATGAAAACACTCCATCCATCATTGTGACATACCACTAGGGCTTCCTTTAAACCCAATCTTCCTTTTTATATCAATAGAATCATGAGGGTTTCCATCTTATATTTCCACATTGATTCCAGATTGAATGATTTATTAAAAGATACCAATGTTCATTATAAATAATTTCTTGTAAAGAAATGGTTTCAAACCACTAAATAAATGATCAATTTTTGTTTTAGGTATTCTGATTAGCATAGAAACATACCTTACAAGTCTTTTAAAATTTTCCTCATTTGTACCAATGGATTCATCAACTTTCGGTTTGATCTCTAAGAATATCTTCTCCGTTTTATTCATAGAATATGATGGAAGTTATTACTGAGAAATTTTCACATAATCACATCCAATTAAATAGAGTTTGTTTCGTCATATTTCATCAAATTTTTAACAATATTACATCATTTGTGTTATTTTCCCTCTAAATGATAACTAGTTATGAATAGATTTTCACAGTATGATCACTAAATAATATAAATTATCATTCACAAAATATTGATCAATTTTCAAAAAAAAAACAATAAATCAGAAGACCCATAGAAGGATGGTGGATGTTATCACATAAAATATTTAGTGGAATGTCTCTTCCTCCTTAGTGGATTTAAAAGATCAAAATGATCCTTGTTACCACTCATATCTTGAGAGGGATGAGTGAGCAATGTAAAAAAATGAATCATCCCAACCCCTAATACATTTGGATGATAATGATTAAGTTCATTTTATTTGGAATCACATTAAGTGTTCAAATGGTTCCTTTGGTTTAAATCAATTTACTAAAAAATATAAGTATATTTTGTTAAAAATAGTCATTGTGACAAATCAAATATCATGAAAAATCAATCACAGGATGTCTACATTGAGACACCTTTTTCAGTCATTGACACATTTGGTTTAACTGTGTCCATAATTGGTTATCATATACTAAAACATTTCACAATGGTTTATATGTAAAATTTGAGTTAACCAAAGAACATCACATAAGAGTTTTAAACTAGGTTCATAGTAAGAGAACAGTCACCATACATCAGAATGAATGTTGAGATATTCATTACTAACTCATTTTTGGGTAATTACATTTAGATGCATCTATACCAAAACTATGTATAATTGTTGTATCTAGATAGAGATTGATTTCTATGAAAACTACATAATATATTCTTTAACCCAACAATAGGTTGTTATCCCATTCAAATCCATATCCCTAGTGTTTTCACCAATGTTCTCTATTAATGATCTCCCAATATTGACTAAACCATTCTTTGATGCCAACCATAGAAACCCAAGATTTTGATATATATATATATATATAATATTAATACATTAGTGTCAAATATATTTTATAAATATATGAATAAATACGATAAAGGTTTAATGTATTTGGATAATAGATAAATGATATTTGTAATTTTTGAATTATCTCCAATATATCATATAAAAATTCATCTAAAAAACAATCTTTTTTGAAATACCATAATTAAATCCACTCATCATGACCTGTGGAAAAAAATGACATTTTTAGCTAACATTATCTATAAGTGAAAATAAAATTTATATCAATGATCACATATTCACAATATTAGTATAATGGTATGAGATTATGAGCCTAACATTTCAAAACCAAACCCTATATATCATAGATTATAATCCGTAGTCATGGAATAAAGATTTGGAAGTTCATAATAAATAAATCATAATGTAAGGAATTAACATAAGGTATGATATAATTACATATATATAAGAATGTGGAAAATGAATAAGCTTATAACATAGGGAACATTTATAAATAAAAGCATGTTCACTCATTCAGTTAAGCACATGAAATCATGACCTCACATAATCTAATGGATATAAATCCAAGTCAATGCATAATATTTTGGACATAAAATCTAGGTCATAAAATAAAATTATAGACATGAAACCCAAATACACACATAATATTATGGACATGAAAACAAAGCCTATGTATATATTTATGCCACGAAACTTAATTCCACGCATAATCTTATATGCATGAATACTAGGTCTAAGCATGAAATTGTAGACATGAAATAAGAATCAAGAATATAGTATTTATCTCATAAGTTATACGTATTTAGGAAAATAATTGGAGAGCTATAATGGATACACCCAATACATAATCATAATCTATTCATATGTATGGAAGAAGATCATAAAACATTTAACGTTTAATTATAAATTAACCCATCAAAATAAAAACATGTATCGTAAAATCTCATCATACTTATAATAAAAAATTTAGATAAATAATAATGATTTTATCATAGAATAAACCCCCTATGAAACATTAAAAAGAAAAAATTATGTCAACATATATGGAAATTCATTAAAAAGATCACATTGAACATTTCTTGAGGAATCAACATTTTTATCTTGAATCCCATTATTTAAAATGAAAATACATCCTAAATATTAAAAAAAATTATTTAAAATAACCATATAAAGATTTAAAAAAAAATTAATAATTCATAGATCATGACTATTGATATTTCATTCAAGATGTATATGTTAAAAAAATTCCATTCAAATTTTTAGTAAAAATCCAAAAGTACCTCTTCCAAAAAATGGGATGAAGATCACTTTTAAACCATTTTTAAAATATTAAAAAATTGGTAAAATGTATTTAATTAATCATATTATAATATTAAAAATATTATTTAAATCTTTTTTATAAAACATAGACATGAAATAAAAAGGATATTCGACTGAAGAGAGAAATGTTTTCAATTTTCCATAAAAATTCTCTTTTTATATATTGAGTTATTTAAGTATGGAAAATATAATAAAAATTGTATACTGAATAAATAAACCTAGTAGTAAAAAATTAATTAGATCCTTGAGAGATATATCATGAAATTTTATCATCATAAACTTAATCATAAATAATCCTGACATACAAGGAGATTTTAACTGGAATCACATACCTCTTTCGTAACATTTGATTTAGAAGATAATGTAATAGAGATACATAAATTGATATTTAAATCCTTATAATTATCATGAATATAATCATAAAATGAATTTATTTGATGAATATAAACAATTTAAGATATACAATTTGTGAATTAGGAATTTATAATAGTTAAATAAAAGTGTGACAAAAAACCATATCCAATTTAGTAATTTTTGAATCATATGACCAATGAAAGAATAAATTAAAAATAAAATCAAAATATCATAAAAATAAATATATTAATTATATAACCTGTCGAAGTTTCTAGATAAACATCTTATATAATAATATAGCTTCATATCATAACATATTCTCCAAAGAAGACAATTTGAACTGATAAACCCTTACCTCAAGTACTACATGCATAAAAGGTGATCAAAATTATCGTATAATAAATTTAAATTTATTATAATTATATTATAGAATCATTTAGATACTTATAATATCATATATGATCCTTTTATAACAATTTGACTCACATTTATTAATAAATCCTTATTAAAATCATCATTTCCAAGGGTTAACTATTTTTTCATTGGAATTTTAGATTGGTAGTATTGGTCATTATACTTTGAACATGGTTACATAATATATATAATGTTAAACTTGATATAATTATATAATCTATTAATTATATATATATATATTATTAACCACAAAATATAGAGATATATTAAAGAATAAAAACATTCATAATGATGGTAGGTCCTACGTACTCTAGAATGATGGTTTCATTTTTCAGTGGATGGAATACAATAATACTGAATAGTAATTCACCTTTATAATATAAATTTTATATCATATATAACATATATGTTATAAAAATATATCCTCACTACATTCCATGTAAATTGTAAACGGAGAAAAAATCACATTACTTCGTGGAGGTGGTATTCAACACATATGAAAGGGTGACATTACCATTTCCCAATAGACATGATGATATGTAGGTGGATATGGTATTATAATTTTAGATGAATAATTATTTCCTAAATATCATATATAAAAATTAAAATCATTATAATAACCATCCATGAATAATTATGTTGTTAAATTAATTGTATTTCTATGTGGAAAAATTGTGTTATACATACGCACGAGAAATACTTTTACTTCCCATTTGATTGAAAATGCGGGGAATAAATGTTGATTTATAAACAATATAAAATTATATAATATTTATTATACATAATTAATTATTTTAAGAACTAAATAATATAATTATATGGGCATAAGATGAAACAAACTCCAAGAGGCCATGGAAGAGGATTTCCTACTCTTTTTTAAGACTCCTTCAGATCTCATCTTAAGGATCCTTGGAATGGTATTTTAATAATTCCATCTCTAATAATTAGTGACTAGGTAATTTTAAAAGATAATTTTTTAGTGTTTCGTAATGATTAATTTCACAAAGTGTTGTGAAGAATATAAAGACGGAGTGCCCTTTTATAAGTGACGGTAGGGGCACTCATGGAGTTTATTAAAAGGGAAAAATATAATAAAAAAATTCTCAATAAAAATGAATACATATGGTTGTATATTGGAATATAATTTATGATTTGGTATGTATTTAATTAATAAATAATATTTGAACATGTTTAAGTAGTTTTTAAAATCATATCTTTCATTTTACCTTCCTAGTTCACATATTTTACCATTAATAGTAGTATTATCTTTTTCCCTCCCAAAGGTTTATAATTTGACTTATAAAGTAAAAGATAGATAAAAATGAAAACTGATGATAAATTCCATTATTTATTATCCTATTTGTCCTATTTAAAGATTTTTTTTATTTTTAAATATTTTAATAAAATATTATTTTTTTCATTAAATATTATTATTTTCATTTTTGACACTATTAAAATAATTTGAATTAGAATATTAAATGATATGAATATAATTAGAATAAAAACATTAACACGCCAGTTATGTGTCATATTTATTTAAAAAAATTTTGAAATTAAATAATTCATCCAAATTGTATCACTTTTAATATTTTTAAAACAGTTTATTATATATTTTTTTAATTGAATAAACACCATATCGGCAATACCATAGAATTTTGTGTAATTATTTTATCAATAATAAATAAATTAATATGATAAATAAAATTTATCTCTCTTTAATACAATCATTTATAACCTATCATAACATCTTTTTACACTTATAAAAAAATATTACATATATTAATGTTAAGAGTATGGCATCTTTTTTACCTAACAGATTACTAAAATTTATATAAATGACATAATCAATAAAATACAGAAACATGAGGCCATATATCAGATAAATGGGCGTACAAGAAAAAATTAAACCCAATCAATAGGATAAATATTTGTTTTAAATAAATTTTGAGGCCTTATCCCAATGTATTAACAATATTTTACCCGTGTTACTCGTACAGTGGTTATAAATATTAAATATAGTTTCTACTCATTTTGAAATAAAATAAAAAGAGAATATTTAAATATTACGGAACTGGTGATTAAAAGTATTTAGTCAATTTTTTAAGGGTAATTTTCTTAATTTGAAGAACTTTATTTAAGATAAAACCATAGAACTCAATGAATTGTTTTCCAAAAAAAATTAATTTTTATGTATAAAAATATTTTTATACCAAATTCAACAATAAAATTGATTTAAATGAACTTAATAAAATTATTATTAATATAAGAGAAACAATTTTACTCTTAAACCATCTTTAATAAAATGTAACTTTGTAAATTCTTAACACAAAAACATATTTTTATTAAAAATAAATATTCTTGTACTACTCATAGAAATATAAATCATTTCAGAATAATTTTATAAATTTCCAATCACATAATTTTTAATTTTTTATACAAAAAATTAATAAAATTTTATAAAATAAATTTTAATAAATTTTCTATAATTAAATATAATATTTTCTCATAAAAACATCAAAAATCATGTTTTATTGAAACATTTTTTTTATTGATAATATCTCTTTACTAAATAAATTATTATTTAAAACGTCTTAATCAAAAAATACATATTGAGTCATGTCTTTATGTATATATATATATATATCACAATGTTATTAATTCTATTTATACGCACCAATTCCCTAAGTAGGTTATAAAAACAAAATTTAAATAATATTACTCCATTTTTCTTTTAGGTTCAATGATATGTGTAATAAAATCTTTTGAAAATAAAGTTTTTCATTTATAATATCAATGTGTCAAATTCTAGAATCACATATCTTAAAAATCCATTCAATGAATCCGTTTTTGAGATATAATAAACCACAATATTCCAATTCATCATATATTTTGTTGATCTAATAATGGATTGAAAATTTTCCATTGATACTATAATAGGACCTTAGGTCTATAAAATGAACATCAATATATAGAATATATATCAAATAAAAAGTGATCCAATATGAAATCCACGGTGAATAATGTTCTCATAGTGTTCAATCTATAAATACATACTAAGAATCATCCACGATTATTGATACTTCTAGCTCTGGTCAGAGGGTATTGTCATTGGAATGTTAAATCATCCTTCAATCAACCAAGGAATATCTAAAAAATTAAAGTTATGTCATTAATATTCTATAAATAAGTGGTTTATGAGAATTATTAAAAAAATTAACTAACTAATTCCCATTATCAATGATAGATCTCAATTTGATCAAAATCTATTTTCAAAACGCTAGATTCATCGGCAAACTACAATGAAATGGAGAATTAGCCATCATATCATGCTAGAAAACAAAAATTATCCATATATCTATGCTGATGTCATAATATTAAAGAACAATTTCGATTATATCTAAGAAAAAATAGTTTTTATAATATGACCAGATTGGTAAAATATCATAGAGTCATGGTAGAAGAATAGGAGTGCCTAGATATCTAAGAAGAGGTCTAAAATTCGTATAAATTCCATAGGGTTTAGAAATAGATATTAAATTACATTTAAAATTATGGAAATAAAACACATAGTGTGAATTTATTGAACCCCAGGACTTGGAATGCCGGTGATCTAATAGGCCTCACTGGATGGTAGATAGTTCCACCAACCAATCGATGATTGGCCAATAGATGGTTGGTGGGCTTGGTAGAACTACCTGGTTCTTTCAATCACCACCCACAAGATTCTGTGGTCTGAAAATTTTTTTAAACATACTATAACTTCACTACTAAGGTATTTATAGTTATATATCCACCACAAGGCGGATACCTTCCTCAAATCTCCTACCACCAACTCTGTATCCTTTAGCCACAAAAATCCATCCACTCAATCACCCATATCAAAAAAGGAAAAAAGTAGAATGGAATTTTTATAAACAATAAATATATCATACACTGAAATAAAATGGGTATGTAACAATTATCTCCCACTAATTATTTTTCATCCCCATTAAGTAACATCAATGGTTCTTTTCAAAAAAACTCAGAACATTGAGCCCAAACATCATCCTCTTACTCCCTAATATCATCCAAAGTCCATCCATGATTCCATTGAATCCAGAATAGGGGCACCATCTTCCACTGATTGCATTTCTCACTCTGATCTAAAATTGTCAATAGGTGCTCTATGTATGATGCATCGAGATCTAACTCAACATCTACACAATTGATGATTTGTTCAGGACTGGGCATGTACCTAAGTATATGATACATATATAACATATAATTCTCACCTTGTTAACGTGAAGGAATATCTAGATAGTACAACATAATCATACCATGCTCAATGAGCGTGAAGGGTCCTAAAAAACACAAAGGTAGCCATCCTTGACTCCTTATACATTAGTGGCCTATCCCAGGAGCCACTCCCAAGAAAACTATGTCACCTATAACAAATTCTACAGGTATCCTTCTACAGTCTAAATAACATTATCTTCTCATTCTATGCTATGAGCATCATCTTTCAAATAATTATCACTCCCTTAGAGGCCTTACAAACCATCATTGGTATAAAAAACATCCTCACCAACATTTCTCTAAAATAGTGGTGAATTACTTGTCTTTTCATATAGAACCTCATAAGGTTCATCAGAATCAATACTCAGTAACTATTTTGGTATGTGAATTAAACCATGAATAGATGATCATAACATTCTATAATAAAGTCTATAATGATATATTAAACCATATCATCCAATATATATATATATATATATATATCATTTACTCCAGCATTCCATATTTATGTGCATGATACACTATTCTCAATCTCAGCTAATTTCTTAAAGAAATTCTACAATAAATTAAAAATACATAAGGAAAATATGAACCTTTATCTAATATAATGTTCAAGGGAACACCATATAAGATTATTATATTTTCTACCATGTGAGTCACATTGATTTGTATGAAATTAAAAAACACTCATTAACTAACTAATAATCCCCTAGAAAACATCTCAAATCCTTAGGGTCACGGGAAACCCCATCATAATGTCCATTGTGCTTCCTACCACTTTTACCGTGGAATGGTAAGTTCTGGAGTAAACAACAAAGATTATAGTTCATAGAAATTATCCAATAGCCAATTTGTCATTAATAATCAAATACAATATTGAACCAATTTCTCCTAAGCCACTAAAACCATTACATAAAGTCATGGTACGTCTTTATAACTCTAGGATACACCACCCACTTATAATTATGTAAGTATCTCATTAGCACGTCCTTGATAGAAGTAGAAACTACAATTTCCCCTTGTAAAAAGATCACATCATTATCATCCAATGACCATTTAGGTATCATATCATTCACTTCATTCCATTCTCACATCATCACACAATCTATGTCAGATTCCGGAATATGCATCACCTAGTTTAATAGATGATAAGTTATAAATAATGTGAAATATTCCATATATCCCTATCCCGAATATCCATCATTCCCCTTATCATCCAACAAGATCATCGAGTTCCATTATTCCTCTAAAGTATAATCACTAAGAACCTGCTCAAACTGGGTCTTTTGTATAATAGAATATGTAATGATGTTTACATTACCCTGTGAATATTCCATTTTAAATTTAATCATATGAAGGTACTCTACATATGGCCTCTTACTAAAATTAAGGTCCCTCTTTGATATGACATATCAAATAATCATGTAGTCCATTTAGACAACAAACCGATCATCAAAGAAATAGTGGTGTTTACATATTAAGGTGTATACCATGACTTATTTCTCAAAGCCTTGAGTTGGATAGTTGTTTGCATTCGTTTATAATTGACATGACCCATAAGATAATACCCAGTCACTATGTATCATTTCCACCCCCAAAACAACATCTGATGCGTTATAGGAAATATAGAATCCAATCCTTGGCTTTGGGAGAATCAATACCAGATCTGTAATCAACCACCTATTCAGCTCATGAAATGTGTGTTCACCCTGGTCAGACTATAAGATCTTTTCACCCTTCATCATCAATGTAGTCATCATTTTTTACAAGTGAAAGAAAAATTGGATAAAATTTGAATAGTATCTAGATAATCCTAGAAAGATTTTGAACTAAACAGATTTCTCAGAATATGTTTAGGACATAATATCAACCAATTTCTATGGGTCTACATATATACTAGTCTTAGAGAAATCATAATCCATGAAATATACCTCATGAATCCCAATGTTAATCTTTTAAATCATGGAAAAAATATTATGTGATCAAAGTGTAATAATAACTATCTCACTATGTTTGGTATGTTTCTATGTAGAGGTCGAGTAGATGAATATTTCATAAAAGAATACCAATATTAATTAGTCATTTTATATATTGAAGATCTTGATCATGAGATCCATGAAATCTTATATAACATTCATTAGTCTAAATGGAATTACAATGTTGTCATATATCGCATACATGCTCCAAAAAAACCATATTTGGGATGTACTCCTCTCAAACCCACTTCATGTGATAACACGGTTGAGGTCAATATTTATGAACCACCAAGATCATCATAATTGATCAAATAGATCCTAGTTTCTCAAAATGGGATTCCTATTATTCACTTTCACCTAGTTGACATGTTGGTAATTAACATAGTGTCAAAGACTATCATCTACAATCTTGTAAAATGAGATTGGTACACCCCAATGTGATTTAATATACCTAATAATGCCCTTCATTTATTAGGCTTTACATTGATTACATTCAACTCAACTAATGCAAATGATAAGGGGGTTTTGAAATGGGTTATTCAATAGTCAAGTGTTCTATCTCAAAATTAAATCCTCCATCAATGAATTTTTAGTAATATTTATCCAGAATGATATCATGATATAGGTCGAAAATTGGAGGAAAATATGAGGGGACCACTAATTATCATACTGAGACATCCCAATCAATAATCTGTGCTATCATCATTTCAAGTTATCCCATGATTGGGTCCACTCCACCAACTCCCAACTCACATTCACAGGACATCAAGAACATATCATCTTCAGGTGATACAAATGATACCCATCCCTGATAGTAATAAATTTGAGATTGGAATCTAGTCATCTAGTCCATGTTTAGAATCACATCAATGCTCATCACCTCTAAAATCATTTAGTCCCGTAGATGCCCATAACTGACAAAAATTATAGGACACTCTGAGAATCAATGTAGATGGTTCACTTTCATACAAAACAATGTATTAAGGGAAATTAACTTAGAAAAATAGTGACCAGTAGTATAAGAACAACACCATCATGTGCATATACGAAAGAGTGGGAGGAAACAATATAAAAAAAGTATTAAAAAATATAAAATTTATCAGGACTATACCTCATATAGTAGATTTTCCCACACCACCATCTTCTACTATTTGATAAACTATATATACTTAGTCTTCCATAAATCTATAGCCCTAATCATGATATGCATGACTCTGCTGAGTCATCATCAAGCGAGCCAACTATTGAATACATCAAAATGTACCGTAACTCAATACTAGTGTCTAATTTTATACCCTACAAGACATCTCCTACGATTCCTTTGAGAATAAATTGTGAATATTCCCCATCCCACTACACCAACAACACTTAATATATGTTTCAGGTATGAAGTATGATAATGTCCCCATATTTTATAGATAACGTTGTGGACTTCATTCCCCCATAGAAGGTGTTTAATAGAAACATCTCAGTTATGCGTGTCTTCCATGACACTTAAGTGGATTATTCTCCCTCCTCTTCAAACTAGATGATTTATCACTAAGAAGTCCTCTTATAAGACTTGTAGATTTATCCTCCACCATACAGTTCATAATCATCAGATCCTTATGAAGAACATGAACATAAATCATTTAATATAAGTTCTTAACTTGGTATATAAACTCTTGTTGAATCTAAATCATGATCATACAATATTATTTGTGTTTATCCCAAAACAAGAGTTGTATAATTCATTAATACAATCAGAAAAGTGATGATTAAGAAGACAACATCATCATCCCATGATGAATCTCTAAGAACTCTTATAATTGGTTAGGCTTCATATTACATGGTAATAACACCTCATATAAAATATCATAAAATGCCACCCATGTGAGACCATTACACCATCTATCATGAAACATAACATTCCACCAATATCCAGTAGTGTTCTAAAACTTAAATTTTCCAATTTTATGATTTTGGTCTATTGAGTTCTATAAAAAATTAAAGATCCTCTAAATTATCTGTTTTTATTATTATAGATCTTGAGGGCCTCCAATGACCAAAATGGATGGTGGATGCATTATCTTAATGTCTTGAGTATTTTCATCCATAATCATGGTAACTCCCCTACCATGGACATGCATGAATATGTTGACTCTTATATAAAGTGGTCCTTCTGCCTTAACCATATGTGTTGGTGTTTCCTCGCTGGAATTGTGGATGACCTCGCTGATTTGTGATTCAAACATTCTAATTTGTATATAACGGATTTGTTCGTAGAACTGGAAACATACAAGGATTCCATATCCATTTAGACATACTTTCTAAAGGTAGGCACTCATCAGTCGTAGACTGACAAGGCTTAGGAATTTGCATTGGACGAGACAATGGGAGGTCAGACTCATCACACCTTTCTGATGGAAATTATTATCTACTCCGGGACTCTCTTTGTAGATTTAAGTTATGTTCGTGAATCATTATTAATGTACCAAGTATAATAATGAGCTTTTCCTTAGAAATTGAAGTCAATGTTTGATGTGTAAAAATTTAGAGAATCTTTTAATATGTATTCAAGGCTCTTCATTGATAGAGAATCATCTGTATTTGATAGAGATCCTTAGCCAATGGTATCCTCTGAAATATTATATAGAAGTCTCTTGGTCATGATGATGGCCATACTGGTTTTAAGCCACTCAGTGGGGCACTTGAAGTTTATTGTCATTTAGTAAGACATTGATTATTTCATACATGGGATCGTACCCGCAGACGGGCTACCTACGTATACTTTTTTAGAGAAGGAATCAGAAACCACATAGTTCGAGAGTGTTTATGAGGTTTATGCATGATTTATGGCCCAATGAATGATGTCATAATTACTTTTACACTCTAAGCCCACGTTAGTGATGCTCGGTGTGAGAAACAAGTGGTATTGGTAAAACTAGACAATTGTGCCGAAGAAGTTGCAATCCTGAGAAATAAGGTGGGGATTATGTTTGTGTGACTACCCAGATATTTGAAGAGTAATTCTCTAACATAGGTTTTATTCTTAAAGGGGATGCCCAAATTAGGATAGGACTTAGGATTGGGTTTTATTCCTGAGAAGGAGACCCAGATCAAAAGGAATTAGGACTAGTTAAGAGGAAATTTAGGACTGGGGCTTACTTCAGAAAAGGAAGTCCAGGTTTAGGAACTTTTGAAGATGGGGGTTTACTCTTGAAAAGGAGACCCAGGATAAAGGAATTATAAGTATTTGAGGATTTTGGACTTACTCTGGAATAGAGGCCCATGGTGAAGGAAATTAGGGTTGGGGCTTACTCCAGAGGAGGATTCCCAAATCAGGAGACTAGGGCCTTACTAATGAAAAGGAATCCCAAATTAAGGGACTTTGAAACTTATGACTTATCCATGAGAAATAGGCCTATATTAAATAATTCTCTCATCTTTAAAGGATGAGGTTGGTGAATAAATGTTTAGATTGGGGCTTACTCGTGAAAAGGAAGCCCAAATTTAAGGGACTAGGACTTATTCCTGAAAAGGAATCCCAGGTTAAGGGAACTTTGGATTAGGGCATACTCTTGAGGAGGATTCCTAGATTACAAATCCTCTCATCTTTGAATGATCAGGTTGAATTAAATCTTCCACGAAATTCTTTTCTAATAAGGAAGCCAATCAAGAAAACATGCGAAAAATGGATTTAAAGAGTGTCTTGACAAATGAAACATGAATAGGAGGGGTGGAATGGCATAAGAGAAGTAAAATAGGCAGGAAAGGCACCCAAAAAAGGAAGGGGTGTGCAAGTCCTCGAGGTCACATAGCTGCTGCGTGGGCGCGCTAGTTTTGGTCGCGCAAGTGGACTTGCGCGACACAAAGGGACATGCGTGACTTTTAACCCTTAGGGTAAAACTTGGGTGAGAATTGGCTCATGTCCTTAGTTCAATACCTAGGGTCTTCCAGATGGGTGTCGCGCAAGTTCTGATGAACAGATAATGAGGCATGAAACTATGTTAAACTTCGTTAAGGATAAATCATTTAGGAGCGCAAGTGTTAGTGAAATCTATCACTAAAACCTTATTCCTCTTGTTTAGGCCATCCATTATAGGTAATTAATTACATTAGAAGTTCTTGGAAGGCTTGAGGAAGAGACTAGAGCATCGAGAGGTTGGATATGGGTTTCAGAAATTTTCCGTCCTTGAAAATGTGGGGCCCACAGGGCTATTTATAGGCTGGAGGAGGCACTGCGCGCTTTTCAAGTAGGGCGTGCAAGTCACTTGCGCGACCATTATGCATCGTGAAAGTTTACATGGAAGACCTCAAGAAAACATCCACGACCCACTGTTCGTGGACTCCTTGTTCATGCCTTTGTTGATTCTTCATGTTTTCGGCATAGGATGAATCAATGATTACTAAGTCAATTCCCTTTCCCTTCTTTTAGACAACGTGACGATAAAGCAGCGTCAACTAAAGTCCCCCATTAGAGCTGGATCTGAAAGAATAAGGATTTGACTCCGAGGAGAAAAATAAAACCAAGGGAAAAGGGGCGTGCAAGTTCTGGGGGCGCAGACTTCATCGCAGTGGTGCGGGCCCGTAGGCTGCAGTGCGCTAGCTTGAGAGCGCAGGGATTCGGCGCGCAGGTGGGTGGCCTAGTCTATAAATAACCGACCATTAATCGCGTGAAGTACATAAATCCAAAATCCTTTCTCTCATCGTGAAAGTCCCTGTCGCTATGCAAGTCCACTTATTTTCACAGCTTTCCTTTCTGTCGCACTACTGTTAATGTATATAGACTTGAGTTGTGATACATGCGCGGTCCAAACTTGCATGATGCATCCAGACTTGCGTGACACAAGCACACTTACTCGCCTTAATGCCTTTTCAAATTTTCTTAAATCTTTTAAAAACAATATG
The DNA here is from genome assembly GCA_963277665.1 of Viscum album. Taxonomy (NCBI): domain Eukaryota; kingdom Viridiplantae; phylum Streptophyta; class Magnoliopsida; order Santalales; family Viscaceae; genus Viscum; species Viscum album. Next base: position 1,598,982,030 of record OY728133.1, on the reverse strand, counting down.
AAAAATAAACTCACTTAAGAGTAAATTTATTCAACTTCTTTGCAGATTCAATGGCTCCTCACAAGAGAATTGGAACACCTGATGAACTCGCATGCAAGAGACTTGAAGACATGATGAACAACATCGACCATGACTATTGCACTGTATGCAATATCACTTTTCCATAACTATCCAAATATCTGAATAAGTATCATTTCGTATTTCCACAGAGCATCTATATGTCGTTATATGGTTATGGACATCTGTGGGAAGTGACTATTCCAAAGGCCAAAAATTATCTTCTGCGTTCCTGGTTTCAAAACTATAACAATATTTCTTTAGCAAATATTTCATGTGGGGGAGGATTCATCAATGTTGGAATAGTAGATAAGGCCTACATGATGCATCGCAGCCCGTGTATGCCATATTTAAATCCACATAAGCCTGAGCTGCAACCTCATTGTCATCCCTGGATCTTCCTAAATGCTCAGATGGATCAGTCTAGATGATAGAAGAAGAGCTAGGACATCTGCACAGGGGGAGTTGTGAAGCCAACGTGGATGTGGGAATACTTGGTACGATAAACATGTGCTGAATTTGTCAATGATCTGAAAGCAGTGGCACTCTATGAAGCTGTCTGGGTTGGCCAAACGTACATTTATAGACATGATCACTTCATGCCAGAGATTCTCATCCACTGGAGCCTGGAAACGAATTCATTTCATTTGAATCATAGAGAAGTTGGCATCAGTTTGTGGGAAGTCCACAAAATCTCTGGAGCACTAATTTTGGGTGATAGTACGATGAATTCAGCCCCCCAATGGCCACTAAGAATGAATCATAGAAAACCCCTGCTATAGCTCGATAATTATTCAAAATACTTCACAGGCTCAAGAGTTCAGAGACTTCTTTGACCCGGTCTAGAAACGATATTAATCGAGAGGAGTGGATGAAAATTATCTTCATTGAGAAACAAGATAAGGAGCCAAAGGAGAAGGATTCCATGAAAATGAATTCTAAGGATACGATTCCCAATCATCCCACCACATGCTCAAAAACAGAAAAGAGGGGTTCTCCTGGAACATTTTGGCCAACATTGGAGGTAGGGAAATTTGAAAAATGAGGGTATGTGGTGAATGAGAGGATCCTGAAGAAACTCGTCTGGCGGGCTTCCTGGCTATGTGGCTCAGCATTTATCTTCAACCAGTTAGAGATTTGAAGGGAGGCATCTGGAAAGGGACCTTCGTTATCGCAGTGAAGTCAGCTGAGGGAAGAATGGTTGGGTTGACTACCCCTATTCTGGAAAATATCCACAGCAGTTTAATTCAAGTTTTTTGGGTAAATCTCCTTAGAGCATAATAGGACCATTCCATGTTTTATGGGGATTGGTCGCCACTCATTTCAGGACTTACAATGTACAGAATGAAGTAAAAATACATGGAAGTTCCTTCAGACCATCAGTGGAAGCATCTTAGGGAATTGCTTCAAAAGAACATAATGCTTATGACATGAAAGTGAGGCTAAGAATATACAAAGAATTTAACTTCTCTCCATAAAAAATCCGCCAACTGGGCAGTTTTTTAATGACGGAATGGCCAGTTTAGAATTGAGGTCATACATGCTAAATTGCAGAGATGGGGTGCTGGTTGTGAGGATTGATGGGGAAATTATATGTGAGTCCTAAGCTCTATATATATTTGCGTGCCAATTCAAGTGATGACAATAGATTGTTGTATCTCCCCCCGTGCATGTCAGATCAGAGCAACATCTGATGGTTGCTCGGTAACTGTGGCTGATGATGACAAGAGAGAGGACATGGGAAGTATTCGATCTACCAGTTGACAAGGCAGAACATAATTTGACCTCATGGTATGCCGAACACTGGATAGCATCATACCCCAAAGGGGTGCCCAACAATCCGGTTTGTCAGGTGGGGAAGAGGAAACATACTGTAGTGAAAGAGACCCTTCCTCGTGAAGGTGATGCTTCACCGCCTGAGGCTAACTCGCAAGATTCTTCTTCGAGGACTGGTTCTTTGTATTTCCAAGATGGGGATGACGAGGCATAGCAAATGGCAAACCGGGCTCATGACCGATATAATCCTCCTTCTAGAATTAAGATAGATACTCCATCAACTCCGGGTGAGTTTCCTCATTGTGGAAATTATCTTATAGAATTAATAAGTCCACTTTTCATATTTTCTAACTGTAGTTGCAGGAATTGGGAAGATGCTAAAGTCGAAGATTTTAGGTCCTCCTCAGACATCCAAATTTGTATGACTAGAGGCTGTCCAAACATGGGGGAGTTTATATTGTGATATTGAAACTGCCTTGCTGGACCTGTGCGAGGGACTACAACTTCCTCGGATAGGGGATCTCTTGGCCTCCACTGACATTAATTTTGATAAAAACCCAGATGAAGTGAGGAATTATATTAGAGAGATAGATACACTCATCTATGCCACTGACGAATCCATTCATGTCACAAAGAGGGTGAAGGATATTTTTGATCTGGGCACCACTGAGGGGATTGGAGGTTCTTGGAGATGAGTAGTGGCATGACTTTGTTTATCCTGAAGATGTAAGTTTATTTCCTTATTTAAATTGCAACTTATTTCAGTCAAAGCTTCATTTAAGTAAAGAAATTACTTTCTTCATCCTACAGCTTACAACAAAAGGAACTACTGAGGTCCCTTCACCTCAATATAGCCCTGGTGGTACTGCCATCTGGGCCACAACTGAAACTCCCTGTGAATCGGGTGATGTATCTCCAGGCCAGTAGGCAATGGAAGAGGAGTTGGAAACAGTGTTCCATTCTCCAATCCAGGTGCTAATAAAAGAGGTTGTTGACACTTCCGTTTACCTGAATAAGAAAAGGCTTCAATGGAGGAAGTCCCCGACCAAACTGTTTGTTAGAAGTGGTAATTCCATTGAAATAATGAGTATGAAATCATGAAAAGATTGCTCATTTTCTTTTGGAATTGTAGGTTCTTCTTCAATTTCACCACAGAGAGAGAGTCGATCCTCCTTCTAGGATAAAGAAGGGTGATGGGGAACAAACTAAAGTTCATTTTGACTTGACTGCTTCTAATGAAGCACCAGCATCTGCCCCCAGTATCCCTCCTACTCCTGCTGCATGAATAGAAGAACCTGCTTCTGGTAAGTTAACAACGCTTCATAAAATTTGAATGAGACATTGAATAACTTACATTATGTAATATTTTAAGTTCAATTCCTGAATTAGATCTTCTAGCGGTGGTTGCAACTGACATTGCTACTTTAACTGATCAAGTTGTCTAGGGTCAAGAACCACAAGATGAAAGTCATCAGGAAGACATATCCAATGCTCCCACTAGTGAGATTAACCAGGATTATGAAGTATCATTAGATGACATGATGAATCTTGGCATGTCTTTTGAAGATTTTTATGATCATGCCATGTTATAATGTGATTTATAAGATCTTGGGCATGAGTGTTACCCTTCGTCTAGTAAATTTCATCATAATTTACACTTCTAAATCATGACTGAAATTGATATGTAGTTTATCCATAGAAGCTACTGAGATACCAATGCCTGAAGAGGGTGTGGACATTGTTGTCGACCCTATCATTGCAGCAACATTAGCTTAAGTGGAGATAAACCCATAAAACCCTCTTAAAACCCATCCTGAAGGACCTGTTGAAACATGGAAGGATGGGGAGGATTTTTCTCAAGCTACCGATTTACCATTGGGTAAGGGACAACATTTCTTTTCAATTGTAATTAAATTACAAGATACCCAAATTGGATTTTTTCATCCTTTGAAACTAACCATATTTTTCAATTAATTATGCAGGGCCATCAATTTCAATGGTTAGATATGGAGTTGACGCTTCAGCCTCTGCCACAACAGGAATTGAGAATGAAGAAGCACGGGTCAGGGGGGAAGGAGAAGAATAGGGAACTTATCTAAGTGCATTAATCCCAGAATATACTCCCCCCCGTGACAGTGATGCCGAATCTGACCCTAAGGTGCTTAAGGCGCTCATATTCTCATGACACAAGGCATGGAACAATATATGGAAGATCATATATGAAGTTCCTTTAGAAGAGCTACCAACGATGATTCCTCGGATGTCATCCTTGTTCATGATGCTAGGACATGGCGTTTTTGGATATCTAGAGATCCATACCGTAGTGAAGCAAGTTATTTTGAGAAAGGAGCAAGAGCAGATGTGTCGTGAGTATCTGAACAGGGTGAGGCAGTCAGTTAGTATCAGCGACATTGAGGCTGTAGTATCCCGAGCTGAAGCTGAGTATGCTGTTAAGATGAAAGAGCTGACGCATAAGATCAAAGAAAAAGGTCATCCATCAAATGCATCTACAACAACTATTAGATGTTGTTACTGGGGAACTCGATCATCTCAACAATTCTCTGGAGGGACCTCAAACGAATGGCATGGAGGCCACTACAGATGCTAAGAAAGCACTCCATCAAGCAGAGAGGAGAGAGTATGGTCAGGTGCATGAACTTCATGTTGCTGCTGATGAAGCATAGGATATTGTACGTCAAGTAAAGACTTATGATGATAGCCTTCTGTAATTCCTTGAAAAAGAGAAGAGAATCCAATCTGTGGATATCCTTCTAATCCTTGTACATTAATGAAAAACAATTTCATCCTCAATCTTTGTGCATGCATACTTTCATTACTTTCTTTAAATTTACCTAAGCCAGTGGGCCTAGTAAGAATAGTTGGATTTTTTACTAGGAATATTATGAATAATCCTAAAAACATTGAATATTTTACTGCTCAATATTATCTAAATCATACAAAATGCATGTTTAGTGAGATGGGACTTGACTTTTATTTAAATCCCCCTTGTCTTTTGTGGGATGTTTAATGTCATGCACATAGACATTAAAAAGGATAAATTTTAAGGTCGAAATATCATTGATCAAATGGTTGAAGAAATACTCAATTACTTGATAATTTATCTAAAAACGTATTAACATATTCATTTATGATGATAAATGTGTAAACTATGACTTAAGAAATTATGAATATGAGGAATGATATAAAAAAAGGGCAAAAAGGCATTAGAAGAAGTAGTTTCCAAGAATAATGTTACTATTATTTAACAAACCCATTAAGAGGTTGAATTATGTAGGGTCATATAAGGAAATTGGATACATAGTTAAATAAAAAATATCTTTTGGCTGACAGGTACGTTATGTAGACTACTTATGCAAGGCCGCCTATGGGCACGTGCTGCACAGTCAGGAAAAAGAACTCTCAGAAATTTATTTTTCTGGTGCTAAAAGCTAGTGAAAGTTTATGGAGATTCAAATTATCCAAAGTATAGTGTTTTCTGTATGGAAAATGGTACTTCAATATGAGGAAGATATTTCCAAAGAATAATATTTAGGAAAGGGATGAATGTCGCTCCTACAAAGGTATGACACAACCGTAGGGAAGGAAATTATAAACCATGGACTTGAAAATCAAGATTCCATACCATGTTCTGATTTAAATATTATTATTGATCTACGCTATATCATGATACATTTCTAGATGGGTGACCATTTTACCCTCTATTTTTTATATTTTCCCAAACCATGTTGTATAGCCATTAGGCTGCCGATGTTTTAATAAGATTTCTCAATTATTCATTACTTTTGAGTTACTTTCTCATTATTCATTCATCTATTCTTTTCTAAGAGGCTTGAAATATCTTGAATAATTTATATTATAGATGTTTTCATGTTCATGGATGATTCATAATCATTTTTCTTCTCCTCTCCCACATATTAAAAAAATTAAAAACATTGTCTGTGATGTGTCGAATTACAGACATCGTGGATGATGTTATTTCAATTTCCATTAATTCGTTAAATTCAAGTCATGAAACCATTTATATGTTTGAACCAGGTTATAATATATGTGGTATTACTCACCCATGGTTCTGTTATTCTTTTGTACTCATGGTTATAATTTATAAGTCTAAATAATGTTGTTATTATCAAAGAACCACTAAATGATCTAAACGAACATCATTAATGTTTTATCATATAAATCATCCTCATATTAAACATCAAAATGATAAATGGTGTAAATTTTGGTACTGTAAATAATTAAATATCTTTCCATTCCAATTCTATAATTCCACTACGAATTGACAAGAACAACCACCATGAACCAATCATTGAAATCAGGTTAAGAACTCTCCCAAAAATAGTGCAAGGAGCAAAATACTAAAAATTAAAGGGTGAAATGATGTTTTGAAATGATAATATAGGATTGAATAAACATGAAAATGTTTATGGAAACTAATAATTACACTCTTTTAACCATTATACAAGAGTTTAAATCATGTTTGAAGTATGACTAACCCGAGGTAAGGGAATTCGTAACCCGATTTCCATTCGTTGTGTTAACCTTATACATCATTATTTATGTGCTATTTAAATTGTCTGTGTGATAGGTTCTGTTTATATTATGTTTTATTATGTGTATTTATAGAATATATACATACTCCAACAACTCTATTAAGTCTCTATTAAATTGTATGATATTTATAAGGAGATTTTCATTAAAAATCCTTTTTTTTAATTCGGTTTTATAAAATTTTAATAAAATGTATTTATAGAGTTATTCATGATTTATGATTATGTTTTGGTTTATTGGAATTATTTATGATGAAGTGCGTGACTTATATCTCCCTCCAATTCATTGGGTATGAGTATGTTCGAGGTAGGTCGTATGGTTACTCCAAGTGTAACAACAATGGTTACACAACGTAAGGTAGCTGTGAGGGTTACAAGTTATAAGTAATCGAAGAATGGTAACAATATTATATAAGTAATTCAACAAGTTAACTTTATGATTATATTTATGTTCTCATGATTTGTGTGGATCTTGTGTATATATCATGCTACACAATTTATACATATATGGGTGACAAGAGTGACTTTTGGAAATTCTATCATAAATTATGAGTATTCATGGAATAATGTGATATTTCTTTCTTTTCCATTCCTTAGTAAACTTTGGTGGTAATCCCATGTTTTAAAATGATTTTTACAAGTTAATGGATGTGTATGATTAGAAAAGAATCCATGTTAAATGTTGAAGAATTGTCAAAAAGTCTTGTTTTATGTTTTAAATGTTTTTTATTTTTTTTTAAAGGAAACTATTTTTATGGTATCCACATTGAAATAATGTGTATTGTTATGAATTTATTTTCCTAAATATCTAAAGATCTAAAAATAAAATTTTCATCAATGAAAAGGGAAGTTTTTTCTTGACTAAATTCAGGATTATGTATATAACAAGGTCGGGTCCTTATTGAATCACTGATAATACCGTTTTAATGAATAATGTGAGAAAATATTTTACACCTCCAATGATAAATGAAATTATTATCTATATACCATGTATAGTGTTTGAACTACATGATTAAATCAATATCCATGGTGGTTTATCATGGTAGTTTGGATTATAGAAATTCAAAAAATGATGTTGATCATATATGTTGATGGCACATGTAAAGCAACTAGATCAAATTAGATATCTTGAAAAATATATTATATTACTTGGTAAGTGTTCATAGAGTGATGTAATCTCATTATTATATTAAGACATTCCTGTATGGGTTACATGGAATTTTTCGAGATAATAACCTTAGACTTTTGGCATGTTCAACCTAATGCCACTCAACAAGGGGTGTTTAGGGTCATACACTAATATGTATCCAGAACTGTGATTAAATAATACATGATTTTAAATATAATAACGTAATTTTATTATAATGTTATGTGGATTAATATTTATTCATGATATTAATTGATTACAAATATTCAGTAACAAGTTATTCAAGAAAATATACGTGATTTGATTATTAATTAAATATATGTAATTATTAATTACAATAATATATATTATTTATTTATTTTAAGTTTATTTTTAAAGAAAAAATATTTATTTATTTTATAACAAAAATAGTTAATTAATATGTGTTTTTTGTTTTCTAAATATTAACTTCATTTATTTATTGCAAAATAGTGTTATGATATTTATTTAGGGTCTTGAATTTTACATGAAAAAAATAACATAATCACCCCTAGGATAATAAAGACTAATCACACACCCTCCATTGGTTGACCATTTCTATAGTTATCCCGTTAAAATTTTTATGACTTAGTCCCCATTATTTTATTTCCCTAATTCCCTTGAACATGGCCAGAAGGTCCCCTATCGATGTCATACACTGCATCACCACCTTTATCTGTGTGGACTTCTGTTTTCACCCTTTCCTACATCACTCAATGCATCATTTTTCATAAATGACCCAGAATCATAGCCCAACGGAGCTATCTATTACATGAACCCTAGTCACAGGTCTTCTGAGTATTCAGGTCTGGTGTGAATTATATATTAATATTATTTTCTTTAATATAAATTTATTTATGGAAATAATAGTTATTTTTCAATGAATCAAATGCATGTTGTGAAAATTATAATTATAATTATAATCATTTTTATTATTATACAAGGGGTTTAATGAGGATTAAAAGAATCATTAATTACCAATATTTAATTATATTCTTTTCCTTAGCTCTATGAATACTCTATTATGTAATTTTTCTATAGATAGCATTAATGATTATAATAGTTACTCTACATAGTACAATAATCACTCAAGAAAAGTATCTTAATCATATAGAATAATTATCAATAATTCCAATAATGGTGTTTGATAACAATCCTTATCCAGCTTCTCTAGTCTATAGAGATCCTATAGAATTCAATTGACCTCATTACGATTCTAATTTGATCAACACTAAAGAACACAAGGTGTTAAAAGAATATGTGCTTGCACTTGGAGAGTTCTCTAATGAAATTAAAATGATCATGGAGAACATTTGTTACCCCAATAATGGTAATATAACCTTTATTAATCAAATTAAATTATGATTCAACCAGAAGAGTCCCCCACAATACAAAACGAATAGATAATTCCTATAATAGGAAATTCAAAATATTTATATAAATTAATTATAAATTATATGTGTTGATCTTGTTTTGTGGATTCCAAGGGTTAAATTAATTTATTTATAAGGAAAAATATGAGGAACATGATGAATTTATATTTTTGGGAGCCACCAAATATGATTTTTTCTCCTCATAATATTCAAGTGGTATCATAAAGATCATATATCAATTTATAATTATAAACTGACCATAGATCAATTTATACATTTGTTGTTGTTGTATCATTTATAGTTTATTCATTATTAAATCAAAATTATTATTTTATATATTTGAAAACATTCACTACATTATGAAAAAATTAATAAAATATGACGAATGATCAAATATACAATTTTGAGCTGCTAAGGATTCTAGTTGGATAACTTATGACATCTTGTTGTTTAGATAAGTGGTCCATGTCGTGTATTCATATTCATCACACTGGGAAGAGGAATGTGATTTCTAGGATATGATGTAGTAATTAAACATTGTGTCCATTTAAAACATACCAAATAATAACATGTATATCCTAGAACAGTAATTGTTAGACTAAATATCATGTAACAAACTTACATGATGTGTAGTCTATACATAATTAAAAACAACATTGTCATGACATGTTATATATTCATTAAAAAATGTGTTGAATGACAGGAAGAAAATGAGGATTCCATTACGTTATATTACCCACCACACACATCCTAATTTTCTATAAGGGTTATATTTTAAATCCCTTTCTGCGTATCGCTGCCATAGAATAAGATATTTTCATTGAATGTTTCTCATCTGTACACATCGTGCATTGTACTTTTTTATACAGAAAAGGATTAAATTAATTAATTATTCACTAAAACAATATAAATACGTGTTTGTGTTTAATTTATTAATAGTACACTCCAAGAGATTGCGTTTATTTTATAATTAAATTCCACTTATATTAATTTCCAAGAGTAACCATCTCACACTATGTATTCTAGATTCATTAGAACATTACTCCCATGTAATTTAAATTTTTCCAGGTCTCATTTATTACCAATACCAGAAATGAAATTATGTTATTTTTTTCAATTAACATGTTTCTAGAATATATAATAGATGATAATGATCATTCAGGAATGTTCATGAAGGTATTTTCCATGTTTCCACCTAGTACACCCATTATATTGAATTATTTTTAAATTAAATTAAAATATTTAATTTATTAAAATTATACTTGATTATAATAACCTAGACTATTTAAATTGAAATTATGATAAATTAATTAATTAATTTACCAGATAAATAATTGAATTAATTTCATCACTGTTTTATCTTAATAATGAATGATTTGAAATGAATTCTTGCTAGTGTGCAAATGTTTATTTGTTAAACATGTGTATGATCATGAAATTATATATAACAATTTTTGTGAATTGTTTCATTTAATTTATTATAAAATCATATTTTTTATAATATGTTTATCAACTTAAACTGAATTTCTACCACTCATCACCTCCAACTATTATGTAAGGCATGCGTGATTACATATTATTTTATATAAGCCTCATCATCCATTGATTTGTTTCATATCACCTATATGTGAGTAATTATTATATAATAGATGGATCTCCCAAGAGATTAAATGAATCTCAATTTTAGAGATGATATTAAATTTTTTCTAGGATATTGATAGCAATAATGGTGTAATTTTGATGCATGAATAATGTTATGGTCTATGGTTTTATTCCACCAGGTCAACGATTATTTTATAATCCTCTAGATAAACTAACAAGTAGAAAATATCCTGATCATTCCATATTTTATTTATTTCTATAATATTTTACAGTTGATTATTCATTCCAATGGTTGTTTTGATTTCAAAATAAATGAATTAATCAGCATAAAATATGGAAATGAAATAATCATATTATATGTAAAAAGACTTATCTATATACTGTTAATGACTTAAATAAAATGTACTAAATATTAATGATTAAATAAATAAATAAAACAAGAATAATTATTCATATGATTAAAAATTATTCAATTAAATATTATGATTTAAAATACCAATAGTACATATGTTAATATTTAACCATAGTTCAATGTGCTTGACTGGCCCATGTTAGGGTGCATTGTTAATTATCGGGGAATCTTAGTCGTGTGTTTTTGTTCAAATTAACATAATTTACATTAAGTATTTATTAAACATATAGGACGTAGTTTAACATGTATTAAATTGTTAAGGAAACCCAAATATATGATTTCAGGATTAGGGACCGCACTCAGCAGATCACATAGTTACTAATTAGTAGTTGGAAAGTTATGCCCATCTAAATACGTTTGAATAGCATGCCAAACCCAGGTCTCTATTAAGGGAAGTAAAATATAGATCTTTACTACTATAATATACATGATATATGATATTTAAAATCTATTGCTGAGGTTTATTGCATTTTGATACAATAGGGGGAGATAAATTATTAAATTTATACCATAATATTATTTTTTGTAGTAAAGTAAAAGTGAAACCATGATTTAATTATGATCATTTTTTGAAAAATCCATCATCTCATTTAGAAACAACATATAAGAGTGGAATATTTATTTATATGTTTTATGACTATTGTATGGTTTAATTATGTAATAGAATCCCATGTACCTAATTTTCACTCTCTGCATGTTAGTGTTGTGAAACAGATAACTACAATAAATTCCTAGGATTTTCATATTAAGTTTATTCTATCATTAACGCACATATGTATAAAAATATAATGATACAACATAAATACAAGGATTCATAGATAATGAAAACTTTTATATTTTCCATTCATAAGGTGAAATATAGGCTCAAAATAAATGAGAAAGTCAATACATTATACCATTGTAAATTTGAACAAGGTAACATAACTATTGATCATGATTTCAAATTAAGAGAGTAAAATGATCAATTAGTAATGTGGGGATTTCATTTAGATAATAAATTATCCATTAATATCATATTATAATATTCACCATATAGATTCCCTATATAGAGGGTGAACAAAATATTAATATTGAATAATTTACCTATGATTAACTCTGTAGATAATGATCCAAAGGACAATTGTTCATGTGCCCTTATGGTGAAAAAAATATGATATAGGGAAAATATTCTATGACTAGACCATTATATATTACTTCTTTATAATATCCTTTAAAAATAAAAAATATTATAGGAAAGAGTTATAATTGTAAGGGTATTTATTTCTTATGAAAAGAAATTCCATTGGAAGATTATACCTAATGAATTGAATAATATGAAGAAAAAAATTCCACTTCAGTATATTTATTAGTTAAATAATATATTTTCACTAAATATTATTTGTTAAATACAATAGTTTCATACCATATTTAAATTAAAATATATGAATCATGTATGTATAAAAACATTCCCAAAATCTTTGTTCATTCTCAAGGTAGCATGTGTGGGTGATTCATATATCGGTGATAAAAGGGTGTGAATTCATTATTAAGAGGATCGATTCATATTTATTTTATATTTTTGTATTATGTTTTACCTAAAAATTTATCTTAATGTCCAATTAGATCCAATGAGACAATATTTAAATATTGGAATAATTGTTATTTTAGTTTACCAAAGTAATAATTTAATAGTTATTAAATTATTGATATGTAACTGATTCTTTATTATTAAAAAGAAATGAAATCATTATACCAATTTATGATAGTAAAATTATTTGTTATGTAAAATTGAAATAGTTAAAAAATTTATATCTAGAAAACTGTTATTCTAAATAATCATTCATACTAAAAACATACTTATACTATTTTGGAGAGATAAGACATTTGAGTAATGATATATCACATATATTATAGACCTTTTTTAGACACATGTAATTAAATATTCTAATTCTAATATAGTTATAAATCTATATACATCATTAAACATCCTTATGGAATTTCTAGAATAAAATATTTAGAAGTAATAAAGGCATGTTGTAAATGATATAGGGTCTTATGATATTGTTTGATATATAATATATTAAAAAAGTATTCCTTGCTCATATAAACATAGAGATAAATATTTAGTAAACTCCAATTCAATTATTCACATTTTAAATATGGTTATTGCTTAATGTAGATAAATGAAGAGACTTATATATATTTATATTGGAAATATTCCACGATAATTTTTTAAATGTGTTTCACAAAATATAAATATAAAAACTAACCATATACCAACTAAAATGACTAATGTATTAAAAATAAATAATGATATGATATGAATCCATTATTTCAAAACATAAAAGTGTTTTATGATAATCATTTGTGATGTCTGACATGGCTTCAAATGTATGTAATATGATACAAAAGGTTCATTATAATTTATTATCCTATTTATACATAGTGTATTAACCCCATCAATATAGAATTGTATAACTCACACTATCTAAATTTCTATGAGGGTATCACATCTCAATTGAGATATCTGGAGCAAGAAAGGTTTTGATTGAATTTTGGCTCCAAATTCACATATTGGTACTAGAAAACTTAAATCTATATGTTTTAGTGTGAGGAATTATTCCAAGGAAAAATACTTTGTATGAATATTAAAGAAAGAAAAATATTCATGTTCACAATGTTCTGTTATGTGTTATTTGGTAGAAATAATAAATTCTACATAGAATATAATTTTTAAACCAGCAATGTTAGAAAAGTTTATATACATTCTATGATGAATTCAATGAAAAATAATTATTTATTTAATTTAGTGGTTGATGTAAAACTATCATTAGGTATTTAATAGAGAATATAAATGAAAGGTATAAGGAAATGTACTAAGTTTGATCAATTTGGATATACCAATTTACCATACCAAGATCTATTTGAATTCTAATAGTAATACCTATATAATCATTATATTTGGAATTAGATGTTGAGAACACATTCCTGAGATGAAACCTTATGGATGATGTCTATATAGAATTACCAAAATAATAGGCTATACTAGAGAATACTAGTATGGATTAAAATATTCTTGCATCTAATTACAGATTGAAATATTAATAATTATCACATTATATTTGTTTACAAATAATTGATGAGAGGTGTCTACAAAAGGTTAATGGGACATTAATTGTTTTCTATTAAAAATAAGTTTGAAAAAATATGGGAAATAATTTATTAGACTCATAGTTAAGATGAAATGATATTTTCTCCGACAATTAATTCAAATAAAAACTACTTTATAGAGGAATATGATCCATTACATGGATAGATGGGGATTTTTAGATCTACTCATCTTTCACAAGTGGACATGTTATTTAAAAATAAAAGATATAACAATTCACCTAAATTGTTGACAGTGTAGTGTGGTATTTCTATGATAACCATTATACATATTTCTAAATATAATTTAGAAATCAACATCACTTTCTTTGGAGTATACATATCTTTGATATTTCATATTTTCAAAGAAAAGAGGGTAAATATCAAATAATACTATAAGAACTGCAATGGTTGGCAGTCAGTATTATCCAATTGTTCTTGAGAATGAAAAACTAGATGAGTTCCTCATGATCTGAGAAATGCAAATACTAGTTTTTATGTGCTATAAAACTAATTTTCTTTTAAATATGTTTATTCTATAATTTTATTAAGAATAATGTAATATGCCAAGGTAAAAGTATATTATAGTGGATAATAGCCATATCTACATTAGAATGAGTATGTTTTGGATTCTAGTGTAGCTTATGAAAAAGGTTTAATAATAATTGTTTTCTATATTTTGTACCTATAAAACTATAATAATTTTTTATCAGTTTATGATAAAACACTATACTATCAAACTATCCAATATGTCAGGGGTGAGAAAGGAAAAAAGAGTATACTCAATGGAGTTATCTCGTGAGGGTTTTCAGATAGATGATATTGTAGTGTGATGATAAACTAAAGTTAACATGGTGGGACAATAATATATATATATATATATATTAGTATAAGCATGATTGTCCTAAAATAATATTTTGTAGAGTGTAGTTGATGGCTCTATTACATGTAAGTGTTTATTGGAGTTTGTTCATTAAAAAAACTACGTTCAATTATTATAATATTTTTGGAAATGAATACAAGTATATGTTCATTTTATCTCACATACTAATCATTATTATGCATGAAGATGAATGTGGTAACATCCTAGGATATCTATCCCCTCAAAAGTACAAAGAAGTTCCCTTCTATAATAAAATGCTTAACATTCCTTAATAGTGTACTTTAATACTATATTCTATCAAAGACTGATATTTTATTATGAGACATAGATGATATGTAATATTAGAGTTACGTGGGTCATAAGTAATTGAGAAAAAATTTAATAGTGTTCACCATGGGTAATATCAGAGATAGTAGGATTATGAGAATAGAATTTCCAATAGGAATTCAAAATATTTCAGGGGACATTGGATATTTCTACCAACAAACATTTAATTGTCCTTAAAATTTAAGATTATAATTTATATATATATATATATATTGTCACATATTAATTATTATTGATGAAAACTATGATGATATATGATCACGACCATGTCAAAAATATTTTGTAATTCATTGCTAATATGATATTGACAAATAACACATGAAATAATTTATATCATCCCATGATAATGGATGTTATTATCTCTCACCTATTGATGTATTCTGATTAACCTTATTATGTCCATGGAAATGTTGGTTTATTTTAGTAGGTTTGTTTATATAAATTTATGGATAGATATTTTGAGAATATTGAATAGTGACACAAATAATGAAACCTTCACAAATGAGATATTGGGATACCATGATTATATTACATAATAAGAAATCCTAGGCAATTGTGAAATTGTAACAACATTAACTATTTTCTTTATGGGTTTCTTGTTGTGTTTCTAGATTATATCCTTGCACTTCAAGAAATTATATTCTAATGAATCTAATAATGCGACTTAGAGTTTCACACACTAGGTATTTTTATAATCTCATTACAATTGAATAAAAATTCAATTATTAGAATAAAATATTAATTTCGAGTTTTGATAATGAATTTTGAGATAGCTTATTAGTTTATCTTGATAATTCAGTCAATTATTATTAAAGAAAATATATTTAAGATGAATATTAAATAAATGTTATTCATGAGGTAATTTTTAATAATGTTATTGTATATTATTTCATTATTTTAGGGGTTTTCATAGGGTAATAATAATTTATATATTCAGTTTTGTGAATAATTATTGAATATATATTTATTAGTGTAATAAAAATACAATTGATTTATTTATCAGTGAACAATGTAGTGATATTTATTTAATAAGTAAATGGTCCTTATTTCAATCTGATAGATATTGAGAAGGATATGCAAATAGAGTATTTTATTATGGTATGAAATTACATATTAATATTATTTGAATACATATTGTTTTATGTAGGCGGATAATATTTCTTTATCCACAAGTCATGTTCTTGTGAATAAAATTATAATAATATTATTATTATTTATACATTCGTTTAATGGGGTTTAAGAGAATCATTAAGGGATTTTTTGAAATCATATTCTCTATCATATCTCTATAAATAAATTTTAATGTCATTTTTTTAATATCTATCCTTGGAAATTACCTCTAACAATTTTGTAATCCTTGGAGTGGAAATCAAATGAATGGTGTGTCATTCCAACCCTCCCATATATTCTCTAGTTAAGAGAGAACCTAAAGAATCAAACTAAACTCATTGTCATTCTGATACGATTAAAGGTGAATGATTCATGGAAGTAGGATTATATATGCTAGAATTATAGGAGTTTTATGTTGTTATTCAGAGGTTCATGGAACACATTTTGATCTCTCATAGTGGGAGTTTACCCTTGATTTTTTAGACATAATAATGGTATGATAAGAGGAGTCAATCATAATAGAAAACAAATAACATATTCTATTTCTTGGTAATTATTAATATTGATAGAATCTAATTATAAATTATATTTTATGATCATATCTCATGGAATCTGAGGTTTTAATACATTTAATTATGAGGAAAAATATGAGTAACAAGATGAATTTTCATTTTTGGGAACCAACCAATACACATATGTTATTTTCTATAACTTTAGATTCAGGGAGAGAGATTTCAGTACTTGTTTCCATGAGTCCTAAATGTATCATATACCTTTAGACATGCTTTCAATGAATTGCGATGAATTGTGGTCGTACTGAATTGGTGAGAATTTCCAAAAGATTTTATCATGTTATTTATAGAACCGGGAGAGGTAAGAGGACACACACATAGTTGATATTAATAAATTTATTATACATAATTGCTATATGTTATGTAATGTTGATTATTAATTTATGTTTACTTTGAATACACAACATATATGTTGTGTTTATTCATCTATTTTTGATCCCACAATTACAGTGTTTCATATCTATAAGCGGACATACACTGGTTGTAGTATATGAAATATTTATGGTGAGATATAGTGTTGTATTAATGTTATTATTTATTTTTTTAAAATTAAGTTAACATAATTTTTATTACCATTTTAATATATGATTAATCATGAATATGATTTATGTGTATGTGACTTATCACATGCTATAGATTTAGACAAATACTAAGGGTTAGTTCTAATGTGAGTCGAGTTTTGGTGAGGTAATTGTTGTACAATATACCGTGCATGGTATCAAGAAATGTCGAGTGATCCATATTGGTTCATGACCAACACCAAATTGTTATCATGGTACTACATCAATATCATCGGTCAACTGAAAAGGATCTCGTGAGTTTTGTTCAGGATAATATTTGTTAAATAGTTTTCATGAAACATCTATTCATATAGTCTATCTAAATATGATATCCATTTCCCACAACAACATATAATCAACTATATATCATCTAAACAATTGATTACTATATAGACAAAAATTCTATAATAAAAACACATGATATCATACTGTTCTCTTTCTACTCTCTAATTCTATTCTAAGAAATTATTCCCCTTCTAATATTTTCATCAGGATTAATCTTTATGAGATCCTATAATCTCTTTTTTTGTACACCAATTCTTTCCTTCTGTTTATATTTTATGATTATTTATCAATAATCAAATTACATTTTCACCTTATAGTTGGTCATTGGGTTTGAAAACATGCCTATGTTTTTCATGATGACTCAAAACACCCACATTATATTTTCTTATTTTCTATAATAAAAAAAAATCAGATTAACGCCTATATAGAAACACTTCATGTTGAACTGATTACTTTCAACTAATATAGATTCTATTTTTTATTTACACCCCATTTATATTATCTTTAGATGTTTTTCAATTTCTTATTGAAAATCAAATT
This sequence comes from Viscum album, assembly GCA_963277665.1. Lineage (NCBI taxonomy): Eukaryota > Viridiplantae > Streptophyta > Magnoliopsida > Santalales > Viscaceae > Viscum > Viscum album. Next base: position 1,598,963,671 of record OY728133.1, on the reverse strand, counting down.
TAGAACATTCATGTTCTTTAATCTCTTTTCCCTTGACGTATATCTAGTCATTCATGACTACCACTCTTAGATTCAATTCTTCTTCCACTGTTACCAATATTCTTGAAGAATAATGTATTCACCTATATCATTATTCTTAACATCCATTATTTTATTTATGTATGAATACCCTAAACTCTTTATATATGTTTTTTAAAATAACAATACACTGTAATATATACTATAGTTTTCTATATAATCTATGTTTTTAAGTCTATCAGATATTGTGAGAGAGTAAGAAACAAATAAAATAAATTTCATTTGTGCAATTCATTTTCTAATTTGATAAATTTTAATTTAAAATAAATTACATACCAATAAAAATAATCATTGAAGAAGAAATAATTTTTAAATTTATTTTTTACTAAAATTCTCATAGCCCTATAGGATTTAATACCATATCTTTTTCAGAAATATATGTTGCAAAAGGATTGTTATTAGTTCCTAACTCTATTATATTTGGAAATTTATTCATTTTTTTCTTTATTCTTGTTTGAATTTTATAACATTTTTTTAATTCTCACTCGATTATTGAGGAAACATATTTCATATCTTTATGATTGTATAACTTTTAATTACTTTATAGGAAAATATAAATCCTAGTTGGAAACGAAATTTTTATGGGTCAGATTTTGAATACATTACATATTTAATTAAAACCATCATAATAAACACATCTGTAGATAAATTTATAACGATGAAAGATAACAATAGCGTTATGAAAATGTGGTTTTTTACTCATGTGGAAAATGTTAATTATAAAGTAAAAAATTAAGTATGAAATTAGTTAGTATATTCAATGAATCACAAAATCTAAGGTCATATTTATTCATATGAAACTACCAATGATATTTTAAGATAACATAAAATTACTAATTTTGATACATATAAATTTATTGAAACACCCAAATCAATTCTTCGTGTAGATTACAACAATTTAAATTTTTTTCCCACTTAATCAATAACCCAAATCATATCAATGTTTATTAGTATTATAAACAACAAACAAACCTTCAGTGAAATGGAGTCAATGAATTATTATGTTGTTGAAAAGATTATTTATATTATTATGATGGATTTAGAATATAATTGAATTGATATTTATGAAATTAATCATTTGAATGATCTATATACTAAATATTTTATTGGTTCTCAAATTCAAAAAAAATCAGATTTAATAAAGGTGTTGAAAATATTAAATTGGGTGGCCTTTGAATCCACTCTTGATAATCATATTTCTAATTACATTAATTCTCATGAAAATTTTTCTAAACCAAAAGTTTTTATGTAGAAATATATGTATCAGTATGATCATAGAAAATCAAAATATAATGAGAATGAACATTCTCATCTGTAAAAGAGGATGGTTATAGTTTTTGGAAATAATAATGTTCAACATACTCATTAGAATGATAGAAGAGATAAAAATGAGGATAAAATATATTCTAATGTTATTTATTATGAATGTAAGAATGTTTAACAATATAGAACATATTTTCCATGATTAAAAATAAAATATAGAAATTAGAATAATTATTATAAAAGTATAGAAATAAATTTTTTAATGATATATATATATGGAGTGCTAGTGGATGTGTTACCTATTGTGATAGTTCATAAAAATATAGAGATTCTAAAATTTATAAGATCATTGCATTATATTAAAACATTCCCCAATATGACAAATGTTATATGGATATGTTAACTATTTAATCCATTTCATTTTTAAACTTTGAAACGATATTAAATTTTACATTGGATGATGTTTATCAAATATTATCGAAATATGAGAAAGGAAAATTTTCAAGAGATGAGGAGGATCTTAAAATTTTTATTAAATGGGTTGATATATCTATATGATAATAAATAAAAATAATAATTTTAAAAATATTTGTGATCATACTAAAATTGATCATGTAAAGGGTGGTAAAATAATTTCATGATGTAATTACAAAATATATATATTTTAGGTAAATTATATTCCATATTTTGATCAAGTTAAATTTTTAGTAATCATAATTTTGTTATTAAATGTATTCTTGAATTCAGTATTTTGAACAAAATTTTCTCTGATTTTAATTTTGACAAATAAAACATTGATAAAATTTATAAATAACGAAGGCCTTTTTGAACTTCAAATGGAAAAGGTTCTACTATTCGATAAATCAAATATTAAATAAAAAATAATTTGTTCCCAATAGTAATTTTTTTTGAATTAAATGAAAATAGAATGTTCACTTGAGAATTTGTTATCATTAAATGAAGTATAATATTTATTTTCGATAAATAATTCTTTTTTAGTAAATTTTTTAATGATATTTCTGTTAGATGAATATGGGTTCCAAAAAATTTTATTTTCTAACAACACTATACCCAATAATGTTTAGGAATAGATGATATTAGTTTTATTATTTTTAGAAAAGTGGTTGAGTGCCAATCTCAATAACAAATGTTATATAGATTGGGTTTTTTATGATGTACTAAAGGATATAAATCCAACATTCAACTCATGATTAAATTTAATGGTTTGTTGGTAAATTTTTAGAGACAATAAATAGTGTGAAACCATAAAATATGTTCATTATTCTTTTTTTGAAAAAACATTGATTTCTAATGTTTTGTATGCCATAGGGATTAGACAAAAACATATAAACATATACCAATTATGTTATGATGTTAAACATTAAATCTTCTAAAATGATAAACATATTGTTTAATATTTGAATGGTTATTTTATTACATCTACTAATAGGCATAATAACTTTTACACACATTATTTAAAATATTGAAATCATCCAGAATTTAGCTTGTTCAAGTGATACTATTTTTTTCATGGAGATGATATAAATGGTTAGAGTCTAAAACTATAAATTGTTCATTGTTTGAAAGGTACTCTTAATCCTTTTTTATTTTTAAATCCACATAAATATTGTTTTAAACCTAAAAGTGAAATTTCAGCATCCAAATATTTACAATTATTTAAAATTTGTTTATTTAGTCCGAAATCAATTGTAATTATTACAGTTTAACATAATGTATATTTCTTCATTGATGATTGTAATACATATACGTGGAAAAATTTTATTTTATGAAATTCCAATGAATTAATTATTTCAAAAAATAAAAAATTTTGTTAGTATTGAAAAAATCGTACATCAGATTACTATTTGGAGTTATCCATTAATGTTTTAATATATTCAAATTCATAAACCTATTGTTATTGGAATGATATAACTCATAATATTTTCTCAAAAAGAACACATCATAAAAATGGTGTAATTAAACAATGAAATTATATTTTTTAAATTAATTGAACATTTCAAATTGAATATTTAATTGCTAGACCTGAGTCTATTTATATTTCACTAGAATTTTTACCACATTTAAAATTTCCATTATTTCAAATGGATGTTAAAAGTTGTTTGCTTTTTTTTTATTTTCATGATGTTTTTTACTTTAAAAAACACATTGTTTTGATGATATTAAATTTATAAAATATATATTTAATCTCACCAAAGAACATTATGGTCTTACGCAATCATTAATAGAATTGTATGATAAATGTACTAGATTATTAATTGAGAAAAATAATTTTAGTGTGGATGATATTAATTTAAAAAAATATTTTTAATAACTCCATCACATTTACTATTTATAACGATGAATAATTATTGGATGAACATTAAAATCAATTTAGAATAGTTTTTTCTAATATATAAAATCCAAATATAAAAATGATAAGGTTTAGTAAAAATATGTATTTTTTTATTTATTAAATGACAAAAAAATAAGAAGGAAATATATTAAAACATAAATATTTTAAATACTTATTTATATGTTTTGGTTTTGTCAAAAGTTCAAGTATAAGTGCCTTGATGGTAACTTATATCAGCCATGATCATAAATAATCTCTGAAATTGGAAGATGAAACCCAATATTTAGGAATTATATGAAGATTATTATATCTAACATCTAGTTGAACTGAAATCATGATTTTTATATTTTTTTATATGATATTTAAATAAAATTATTTGCAATCACATTTAAAAGAGATAAAACATATTTTAACATATATTTAAGGAAATTCAAAACATTACGTATTATATTCATATGGAAATTAATTTTTACTAAAAATATATTCATATTTTGACAATGGTGGTTGTATGTTGGATAAAAATGTACTTATAAGACGTCTTATTTTTTCATAGATGCTTTAATTTCTTGTACGAGAATGAAACAAAACTCATTTGAACTCTACAATACTAATTCAAATTATGTTTAACATGATGGGTTTTTAATTAATGTGTTTTTGATGGACAATGAACTCATGTATTTTGGATTGAGTTTTACACAAACTCAAATTAATTGTTATAGTATCAATGATCTTTATTTGTTAAGAAACCTAAACATAAATCATGCTCATTATGTATGGTTCTATAAGAACATTTTTTTCTTTGCCAATTTAAATATTTCATCAAGAAAAAGATCATAGATTTTAATTTTTACTTTTGAAGTATATTTATTGATTTTTTTAAGTGTAATATGAATTTATTAAAATAAAATATATGAAATTAATACATGAACAGTTACTGAAACAATCATTAAATGAAGAATTTCATATGTAGGTATCATAAGATAACTTATAGAAGGTTTAATTGCTTTAAAATCACATTATGTTATTCAATTAATATCTATGTACATTTTGATTAATAAATTTGGATATATCATTATAATAATAAAAAAGGATGGAGTTTAATTTTATTATTTCCATCTTTAAGAAAATCATAAGGTCTGGGCATTATTTGTGATAAATTGAAATTTTTTTCTTTCATAACATAATGGGATATAAAGTTAGAAAGATACATGAATTTTTAGAATTATTTTTTATATGAGGAACAATTTTGTAAGGATTATCTTATTTTAATATGTTTTAATTAAATAATCAAAAAACATGTTCTTATTTCAATTGAATGAAAATTATTTCATCACATCGTACAAGAATAACTTTTAACTTTTAACTTTCTTATGATTCTTATGATTTTCAAAAGGGGGAGTATAATGAATCAAATTATAATTTTGAGTCTTTGATTAGAAAATAAATATATACTTTAGAGATGAATATGATTTATCTTAAAGCTTGTATTTTATTTCCTTTTGTTTTAAATAATGGGAAATCAATTAAATTAATTCTCGTGATTTTAATGGAATGTGTATTTCTAGTGATTTGTGTTTTTATGTCATATTACATCCATTGGAAGATAGATTCGTATAGTTGTGCTATATAGATCTAATTAGAAGATGAGAAACATTTCTATGTTTATTAATAGATTATGAAAAATATTCTAATGCTATTTGTTCTGAACATAAAATATTCTGCATTTAAACATTGAAGTTAATTATAACACATGTATAAAAGGGACCAAAAAATATAGGTGAGTTACATTTTGATAGAACAATCTAGCTGATCTTTCTGATGAGTTTTCAATAATTTTGAAGTTAATATCCTTCGATTGTATTTTCATTAGTGTTCTTATCATAGATTATTTTTCAATGTGGTCGTTATTATAAATTATTTATGTTTTTTTGTTTTAATTATTGTGTCTTTATTTAATTGATTTAGAGGGATTTTAGTGTGGAATACAAGGATTTTATGGATGAAGGTAGCTACTACCAATCATTTGGATCATGGGATTATGATTATATGAAGATATATCCACGACTTTAATTGATATGATGTTAGAGTGATTGAGGCTAGAACCCTAGGAATTTATGTTAGATTATGTTAAGAGCATATAGGAATATGAATATGTATACTAAGAATTTGGATCAAATGCCCTTCCATACACATTGGTTTAAAATTTTTTCTTAATAATAATATTCTCTTTAGAGGAATTAAAATTATTATTCAACATATCACATATTTTTCTTAATATATTCCATCGTTTTATTTCTATAAATTTTCATGTCTGTTGGGTATTATGAATGTAAAAAAAAGTAATGAACTAATTTTCTATTACACTTATCCTTTTATAAACTTATAAATTGCGACTTTATCAGAATATTGAATTACTAATATACATAAAAAATCATTAGTAAGTATTTTATATTAAAATTATTAGATTATTCAAGAATAAAACAAGGTGAAATGGATTCATCATATAAGAATTTTCATCACACACTACACAGTGTTCTTCAAGACTTCTCCCTTGTTGGCTACCAACTAATCATTTTGTTGGCCCCCATGAAGCATGTGGCTTCCTAGATATTGGAGACAAATACTCTCTATCACCAAACATCATTAAAGGATATATAATCTAGATCCTTTCCATTAGTTGTTTGTTACAATAAAGTTGGTGATTTATAGGGTCTTCCTATAATGATATCCTTTAAACCTTGAATGAATATGGACGGTTCACTGATATTGAGACTATTAATGTTAGAGTTCATGATCACTACTACACATAATTCTCGGACCCTCATTGCCATGATTTGGTTGGACCAACCATTAGTTTTTGGAATTTAGAAGATTAGTTATTACTACTAGGGGTCTCTCTTCACCATCCACAATTGTAATCGTATAATCCATGTACATTTATATATATATAAATATACACATAGATGATTATATTGACTTTTCTTATTCATGGAGTACCTAGGTCTTCCATCTAGCATAATTAATTCTAATTCGATGGTTCATAGATTCTAACAAGATGTAGGCTTCTTTGACTAATGTTATGTTTCATTTATTTCATATCATTTCATTCCCTTTCTAATGGAAGGTGGTTATTTAAGGCAAAAGTAACTTAACATGACATTTATTATGATCTAATCATGCTACCTTAGGGATATTTTACAACGTGTGACTATATATTTTAATGGAAATGTATTTATCCTAGCCACTACCAGATCATATGCAACTGATTACTAGGGATGATATTTTCACATAATAAAAAGTATAATATAAATTTAGTGTCTTGAAAATCCTAAACAGTAGTAACATTTAGATGGTGGTTATTTTCTGAAAGTGGTAAATATATAAATCACAAATAGAAATGATTTAATAATTTATAAATTTGTGGAATTAGATACATAAATGATCATTAAATAACATTTAAAAAAATATTTATATCATGAAATAAATTATTATTATTACTTGGAAATCCATATATCATGTGTAGTATTCCTCCTAATTTTATATGGAAATGAAAAAAAATTAAAGAGGTGAGCTTAGATTCTGAGTATTTAGTAGAATACAACATTAGATATAATAGTATGTGTATGGAATAAATAATATTATATGAATTTGTTGTTAAAATAATTCCATAATCCTTGAAAATACGAGAATAATCTATCAATGGATTAAATTAATGCATGGACAAGTATAACTGATCTCAATGTGATGTAAATGATGAGAATACATAATTTCAGACATCATGAACTAACCATTGTGGCCTTGTGACCAGATATCATATATAATGGGTAAGGAAACTCCCATTACCCTATATTAGTTGTCACACGAGACCTAAAAGTACACAAAGGGGGAATATATATCTGGTCCCCACCCGTCACATAAAATTATATTGAATTCCATCACATACTAAATAATTGATGTATCAAAATGAAATATTGAAAGAATATAAAAATACATAGTATTAATTCATGATGAAACTTTTAAAATAATATAATCCCATTTAATAAAAAGAGTTTTTTTATTATCAAAAGTTATACACAGTAAATGAATTAATAATGATTTATTTGTGAAATCGATTGAATTAAATACTAAATAATTAGGGATAAAGGCTATTCAAATATGTACACTTATCATGTGAAGAATAAGGACATTTATTAATCAAGAAATTATATAAATTTAGTGTAATCAATTATTTTAGAAAGTCGATTATAGATAAATAACAATATAAATATAATCAAATCCATTATTATGGTTTATATATGCCATGTGAATCATCCTAAGCATATCCCTTGGGAGTGTCTAGTATGGTGTGTAGTCTTTGCCTCACTCATTATGCATAAAGTGAATATTGAGTTGATACATAACCATACTTTTTCGAGTTAATTAACACAAGGTGTCTCTATGATATAGCCATATCCTCTTTCAAGTATCCGTACATGGATATAATTTTTATGAAATCCACTCACAATATACCAAAATTTTAGAGTTTCTATTGCACTGAGAATGTTTTAACATTATAATGAATTAAGAATCTTGTATAATGAGAGGTAATGGCAATATACTATTGAAAAAAATAATAATGAACTCATAAAAATGAGTTATAACAACATTTTCTATTAAAATTAAAATTAATAGAAAAAGATTACATATAAATGATGAGAAGAAAATAAGAATCCTTAACACATGTGATAACATATTAAATATTGAGGGGAGATTCATAGAATTGTAGAAACACCATTGAGGGATTTTGAAGAGTGGAACACATAGTTTAACCATTGTTATATGTCTAGGTGGGAAGAGGAAGAATGAAAGGGTGGTTATTTATAGAAAATAAGATAGATTTGATTAATTATTTCTAAATATAAATATTAGAAATTTATGTTGTGTAAAATAAAAAAACATTGGCTTACCCATGGTTCTTGTTAATGGTCTTGACACGTAAGAAGTGGATTTTTATACATTAATGTTTTTAGAATTTATATTATATTTTTATTATTAATTTTTTATGTAAAATAAGTTAAACCACAAAATATTTTTTATAAGCCCTTAATTTAAATTTTAGACATTTAGAATTATATTATAGGGTTTGAAAATGAATTTAATTCATTAAAATAATTAATATAATAAAATTTATTTTTTCAACAGGGATTCAATTTTTTAATTATTAAATCATTTTTTTAAATAATAATGACATAATGATTGCCAAATATTTAAATTGTATATTAATATTTAGTAAAGAATTACATTGTCTCAATAAATTAAAAAAATCACCATTGGAATTTTTCATCTTGATGATTCCAATTTTAAACCCTTTTTTAAAAAAAATTCATACCCCTATGAAATTTATTTCTTAAATAAAATACGGGTATTCTCAAAAATCATAGATATTTCAAAAAAATTAAAAGATATTTTCATTTCATATTTATTTTTATTCTATAATATATGTGGACTATTATATTACAATAAATTATATTATATATTTTATTTTAAACTATAATAAAAATAACATTACTATTATAATGTTCGGTTTCAAATGATTATGTTTCCTCATATATATTCTTAATCCAAAAATAATTCATCCACATTTTTACTAATGTTCTACTGCATCATTATAAATATATATTTTTTATTCTTAATAATAATAGTGTACCTTGTGTACATATTATCATTTTTTAAATATGAACTACTAGTGTACAAGGCTCTGTGTTTTCAATATCCATAATTTTTTACTGTATTAGTAATATTCATTTTGACAAATGTAATTACTATGTTTTCTAATGTATTTCTTAGTTGTGTACTATGATGAGGAAATAATATAATACTATTGTTGAGGAAATATTTATAATGTAATAATTGTTTACAATATAAGAATATGAGGTATTATATTTTCCCTTTAAATAGTTTCAACATTGAATGTTTTTTCAACATAAGTTAATGAAAAAATGACTGTGCATCATTTTTATTTCTTTTTTAGGATCCTATATTAATTCCTATAAATTCAGATTCTTTCAAATGACCGTTACCCATATATTGTTCTTCATTATTAATACATAGTATCAATTTTCAATAATCATTATATTTTTTTCATTATTTTACAAATTATGTTTCAACTTAATTCCACCAGTAGTTAGTACTTGTGCAGGGCCTAATGTTTACATCCTTAATATATTGACATTGAAAAATTCTAGAACATTTTAGATATTTTGTAGAAAACCAATATATTAAGCCACAAGTCCAATTTTCCCTAATATTTTTAAAGGTCAAATATTCCTCATTCATAGTTTCCATTTCATACAAAATATTATAACTCTCATCAATTGAGGTACTTTCGATAATATTTAATCACAAAAATTAATGTCCAAGTATTTCCTTCAAATTTCCGCATTGATTTTTTTTTCTACTATGATTTTTATTGATGTGATCCTAGATAGATCATACCATCAAAGTTGTTTCCACAATGAGTTATCAATCAAATTGTCACCTTTCCCTATTTTCCCCAATAAAAGAGATTAAGACATCTTTTATCATATAAATGATCATATTGTACCTTTTGAATTATTGAATGAATGTTATTATTATATGAAAATCCCACCAATGTAAGTAATTTACCACATGTCCCTTTTTAATAAGGTGAACATAACCATAACATGTTCTCTATATTTTGAAGATTATATTTAGACTATCAATAAATTTGAGAATGATATAATAATATAAAATAAATATTAGTTCTCCAATAATTTCGAATAATCTTCCAAAACAATTTATATTAAATGTGGTTTATGATTAGATAAAATAAATAAAGGTTCACCATTAATTATTACAACGTCTTTGATATAGAGGATTCTAATATGTTCAAGTGGTAGAACCTCCCTTATTTCCCATAAATGTTCATACTTGGTATGTCGGTCCACAATGACCTATATAAAATCATTTATCATAGATACGCTAGGAATTATTTTGTAAAATTCCATTTTTATGTTTTACCACTTTCATTTCTGTATATGAAGAGTTTTCATGAAACCCTTCAGAATTTTCATATTAGTCTTTACATAATGGAATATTAATAATCCCAATATATAGTCCACAATCACTAGCGTAAGGTTATCTGACCATAAGTTCTCCCTTTGGTATTGATGGTACACATTGACTCATTCCATATATCAACACACCATCTTTATAAATGAGGTATTTAAGTATCCCATACCTCATAGATATAATAATCTTTTTATAAACCCTTTTCATCGTTTTATGAACACATTATCTTGTCTATTAAATATAGTAGTAAACTCACAAGGGAAAAAGTAATATTTCCCCTTATATAATAATTTCCATGTCCAACTTTACTAAATCCATGAGGATTGGATTCTTTCCCATCATCATCATTAATAAAACATCATGATACTTATTAGTTAATGCATCTACCACTATGTTATCCTTTCCAAGGTGGTAGGGTATTATGAAATAAAATTCCATTAGTATTTTTACCCATCTCCTATAATTCATGTTATTCTCTTTATGGGTGACAATATACTTTAAAAATTTGTGATAAGTATTTAGGTCACCAATCTACCTATAATGACAGCACCACCATATTTTCAATGAATTGATACTGGCTGCCAAATCAAGATTATTGGTTGGATAGTTTTTTAATAGGCCATCAATTTATTTGATGCATAATAAAATAATCATTCATTATATATAAGAAGACACTATAATATTTTATTTGATGTATCACTAGATAAAACAAATACCTACTTTTTAGAAGGCAATGTAAATACTGGTGAATTGATCATTATTTTCATTAATTCCTCTATAATTTATTCAGACTCAATAGAACATGTGAATTTAAACCCGTTTCATGTCAACATGGATAATAATTTTTCTAATTTTGAATAATTTATAGAAAATCCCTGATTGTAATTAGATATGTAATGAAAACTATATATCTCAATTATATTTTTTTGTGTGGGAATTTATTTAACATAAATTTTATATTTATGAAATATTGATATTTCATCCATAGAGAAAATATATCCATGTTAGAAACATGTTGAATCAAAAATTAACCCGTACACAATATCCCATAAAACTATTTTACTCTTAGAATCTGATGGAAAATGTCTAAATTGTCCTCATATTAATCATAGATCAAAGAGTATAACTGGATATCATCATTAAAAACGACAAAATATTGATGATTTTGGTCCTTGAATACTCCATTAATTGGATTCATTAACATCAAATTTTTATTTCTAAACACAAAATGTTTTACTGTGAACTGATAATGATCATACATTATTTCAAAATCTATCACTATTATATCATCCTTATTAAATTTTAATTTAAGAGAACCATAATGAATATAAATATTTAATAATAATTGTTCCCCTTAAATTTGATGAAATAAATCATAAATGTATGGTAAATGATACATTTTTATTAATATAATGTCATTTATTTTCAAATAATCAATACATAGCCCCATTGAAACAACCTTATTATTAAAAAAATAAAATTAGTTTCCCCAAGGTGAAACACTAGGGTGTATGAATCCATTAGAACAAAAATTATTGGATTTGTTTACTTAATTCCACTAATTACATAGGATCTATTCTATGTAGAGTATTTTTTATGGTCTTTTCATTAGGGATAAGGTCAATACATAAATCAAATTCATGATCAGGTGGATATCTGTGTCGTTACTTAAGAAATTCATTTATTTAATACATCACAATAGGTACATAATATACTATTACAGTAACATTCTAATTAATTAATCCATATTATTCTATAATTTTATTAACATGATCCATTCGTGTTTGTTCGAAACATAAATCTGGAAATATTGTTCTTCTTAAAAAGTAGGGGACTCTAATCGAGACTCATAGATTGTAATATAATTTTAATGATAATAAATTATTACATTTTATTTTGAGAGACAATCCATCATAAGAATTATATAAAATTCAACCACTGTTATTTCCATACTGCTTTAAACTAATAAAAATTTATTCATATGAATAGATAGATACCAAAATACTTTTGTTTTATATGATTTCCATTCCTTCACTACTAACTCTACCTACTTCATGGTGTTTGAATTTGATAACACCATTGATCAGAATCTCCCATTAAACAATATATTTCTATAATAACATTACCTTTCTCACAATATTCCAAATCAATGAATTTATTCTCTGAATACTTGATCCATTGCTAAGACTGTAATGGATTATCATATACATTGAAATATAGAGGTTGCTAATGTGTGAAGTGGTCTAAAATTGTTACTTCATGTTGAGGTGAAATAGGTTCTTCAATATGTCCAGGTTTATTAGTCAGAACCTGAGGCTACTACCCAAATATAGTATTAATTTTCCCTATTATAATAATGGCCTCATTGACTTGTTCATAAAGAAAATCACTATTCATATTATTGGTGTTGAAATAGTCTTTATTCCTCCAATAATGATCCATTGTAAAATATGATATATACAAAATTATCCCATCTATAACACTTTGAATTGTTTATCATAGTAAAATTTATTGAAATGTCATGTAATCTATAAAAAATCTATAAAATATCCTAAGAGTTTTTCATAATTAAATTCTATGTAAATATGTAATTTTAAAACTAGATTTTAAGGTGTCATCTAAACTTACTATGATACCAACATTAATACCGTGTATCTAGTAACCCAGTACTATTTGGTGTTTTATTATAATTATACTGAATAAAGAGATCAGAAATTTAGTGGATCAAATAGATTAGTAGTCTCAGAAACATGATACATAAATAATAATTACATTATATTAAAAACATGAGTTACATTATGAAAAAATTTATTATTCCTCCTCATAAATACAAATTTCTTAAATTGGTATTATTACAGTTTCCTGTGAAAATAGAAAAAATATATACAGGGGTGATATCATATACTCAGGATTGGTTAGTATACAATAGAATCAATCGTAACAAAAGAATGGAATAAATAATATTGTATGAGTAAATATTATGAAGAATGGAATAATCATATAAATAATAAGTATAATATATCAAGGGAATAAATTAATTAATTTATAATAATAAAATATCTTAGAGTCATGTAAATTTTGAGAATGAATAATTTTGGTCATAATAAACATACCCCAAATGCCTTGTGCCCAAATATCCTACCTAGAAGGTAATGATTATTCAATTACCCAATCATAGTTTTATAATGGGACCTACCCATGCACTGAGGGTATATATACTTTTATGATCCATTTTTTACAAAAAAATCCAACGTATTCCATAACATAATAAATTATAAAGAGTATACAATGAATATTGTATATATATAAAAATACATTACATAAATGCTAAGTGAAACATTTTTTACAAGATATTTCTATATTGGATAAAGGGTTTGATGGATTATCAAAAAATTAAATAGTAAATAAATTGATAAATATTCATTAGTAAAATAACTTGTTTCAATTAATGAACAACTATGGATTCACATTTTTTCAAAAAAGTACCCTTATCATGTAAATAATATATATTTTCTGTTATTGTGTGCTTATAAAAAACTAGGATTGTCAATGAATTGGGAGGAGAAAATAATTTTTTGAAATGGTATGAAACCAAATCAATTATTGAAAAATCCCCATAGAAATATAATAAATCATTTCATTATAATTTTTAAATAAAATATTAAACATAAAAAGAATATCCCCCGAAGGTTTCTAGTTTGGTGTGTAGTGTTAGGACAACTCATAATACATAGAGTGAAGATAGAGTTTATAATCAAAGTGACTTTTTCAGGGTGATTAAACGTATGTGTACCTATAATACATCCACATCAACATTCCATTATTCTAGCATGGATATAAATTTCAAGAAAATCACATAAACTTTACTCTACCAAAATTTAGAATGATTTTTGTATTCATGAATATTTAAAAATCGTAATAAATTATTATGGAAATATGATGACAGTTAATAGTGATATCATATTGATATAATAATAAGGAACATATACCTATGTGGAACAATTCCATTTCATATTGAAATTAAAATCCACATGAAATGATAACAGATAATGGAAGAGAAGAGATTTGGAACCCTTATATTGTGAGATTTCTTACTAAATCATGAGAGGAGATCCTTAGAACATTAGAATATCATTGGAGGGATTCTAAATAGGGAAAATGAAATAATAACCAATAACAAATTTATTGGATTGAAGGGTAATGTGTGAATGAGGGTGTATTTATAGAAAATGAAGGGTACTTTTTTATTAATTTCTAATCATAGACTATGTAAATACTGGTTTTGTTAAAACCATACCATTTGATTTTCCAATGTTTTTTTCATGATTTTTGACACATAATACAAGGTTTTTGATATTTTAATTTTTAGGAACTAAATTTCAATGTTTAATATTAATTTTTTTTGGAAATGAAATCTTTCCACAAAATATTATTTTTAAATCCATGATTTATAATTTAGACATTTTAATGAATATTATTGGTTTTAGAAAATTTGTTTTATCAATAAAATTATTTAATATTAATAAAAAATTGATTTGGATTCAATTATTTTAATTATTTCATCATTTCAACATTATAATGATGTCGTAATGATTACTACATATTTAACTTCAATTTGAAAATTTATTTTTTCAACTATCTCTGAAAATATTCATATATTCACTGTAAAAAAATTCTCATGGGATGATTAAAATTTAAAATTACATTTTATGAAATAATAATCTAACCATGATATATTAAATTTTTATATAAAATAGATATATTTATCAAAATCGTACATTTGGATTAAAAACTATGAACCCCTTTTCTTGAATATTTAGATTTCTTCTATGAAAAATGTGTAAATTTAGTAATATTAAATATTTTATTATATAAATGGATAATTGATACATTACTATTATGTTGGTAAGATTCTAATTATTATATAACATGTTATATATAATTCATTTAAAATTTACTGTCCCACATCATACACTAATATTTAATCAATGAATATTACTATATTTTTATGTCTACATTATAATAACAATGAAACTATTTTACATGTTATTATTTTCTAGTACGATCCAATACAATATAATTATATGTTGCTTCTATATATGCTTAATTATTTTATGTTACTACTCTTAACAGTTGTAATAACTATGAAAACTTATTTTTATATTGTATTTCATAGTGTTGTAATATGATATGGATGTAATATAATGTTCGTTGTGTCATAATTCTTTTGATGATATACTTATTTACTATCTAATAATCATAAGAATTACATATTAGATACTATATTCATGGTCATCATCCATGATATAGTGGTGATATATATTTTATTCTTTCCCATTCAAGTGAAAAGAACCCATATCATCCCATGATGTAGGGTCATACAACATGTCAGCATGGGTTTGGATATTCTTTTTAGAAGGATTCATGGATTCAATGGGTCATATAATTATTAAAGGATGATATGTATCCCCTTCTCTCTATTAATTATTGAGTGCATGTTAATTTATATCCAAGACAGTTGTAACGTCCCGACCCGGCTCACATCTATGATAGTGGTCAAACCGGTGCATCACAAGGCCTCAAACACATCTCCCCGAATGCCAAGGGTTGCCTACTCGTAGGGATGGCCTTTTTGTGTTTGAGGGGGAGACTATTCACTCATAAGTAATAGGTATTATTACAATAGAAGTATACAACAATTATTAATAAATAGTGGAAGCATATAAATGAATAAACTGATTTAGAAGCAATATAAATAACCCACCTGAATAATACTCTACTACCAAAGCTCACAAAATGATGTCATGCCATGATGTATGTCTAATCTAAAAGTATAAAAAAAAGAACCCAAGGTCAAAAAGTGTGACAACAACATTTTGAGAAATGATCAGTCCTATACCCCAGTCTCCATCCTAAATAACAACAATCAATAATGCCTCGGAAGAAGAAATCTCCCCTTTGTCAATATCTACAAGAATATAATCTACTCAGGTGTCAACGATGCCTGAGCAGGGTGATAGATAATATCCCAGTAGGCCTACACCCATGATGTCTAAACATACCCATTTACTTCAATAATAAAATTAGGTGTTCAAATTTATAATAATATCAGATAATTAATTAGGTGAAATGAACTAAATTACTCAGTCCAGGTTCCCAATGACACCCATCCCTAATCACCTGCTTTAGCCTAAACAGGTAGCCTTAATGAATTACTTGTAATAAGAATAAACAAATTCACATATATATATATAAATCATGGATGGATAAGGTAAAACAAGGAATATGAATACTTCCAAGATTGTGCTTTAACAAGGGGTTCTAAGTCATGTGTTAACTAGTTGTGCTTCAACAAACCAGAAAATATCACAAATCTCAAGAGGATCAGGTGACACTAATATAGACCGTCATTGCATCATTATTAAGGGTTCATGATATGATTTGGAGTCCAAGACCATCTTGATGGTATAAATATAGAACATCCTTCAATTATTTAATGCCACTTAATCCGTCGAAGGAAATCTTTCAAAAGACCAAGTTTGGCTATAATATTGACATTACCCAGAGTCTGTCTCGATTTCGTCAAAGGGGGTAGATTATAATATGAGGGTAGCATAGCAATATTTCAAATTGATCCCTCTCAATGGGCCCTATTGGAAATTGTGTCACTCATAAGTATTTGAAATCTCGGGAATGTCTCGGTCCGACAAATCCAACTACACCGCTCCCCAGCGTATAATGGTAACCATCAGGAACTGAGGGTCTAAGCATGACTCTTAATATGGGACCAACCCTTATCCCCACCCTGATGTTAATTAATGTCTTCACAGATGTTGATATGTCATCAACATATGTAATTTCACTTGGAAACTAAACAGATACAAAAATGCATCACAAGGTACCAATTAAAAATTTATGCATAGTAATAATAACAAGGCAAGATACCATATCAACATAAGTAGGTAAATGTATTTATTAATAAATAAATAATTCATCATAAAAAACTACAAGAGAATTAATAACTAAAATTTCATAATTAATCTCAATTAATTATTAAACTAAACATAAAATAGTGAAAAATTAACAATTTCCACATAACAATCATAACAAGTCAAAGTACTACATTAACATAAGAAGATTAATGCACATTAATATAAATAAATAAATTAGCACAACTAACTACCAATGATCCAACAATTTTAAAGGTCACAATTATTCGAAATTTATTATTTAAATTAAACAAAAAAAATCAGTTGTGCAACACATGAAGATAAATATTCAATTTAATAATAAATAAACGATCCCATCCTACTACCAAAGATCCAACAATTTCAATGTTCAAAATTAATCTATATAAATTATTTAACTAAACACAAAAAATAGTCTATGAAACACATGTATATAAATATACTTTTTCATAATTAATAAACCATCACAACCAACTACCAATGATTCAACAATTCAAGGTTCATAATTAATCTAAATTAATTTTTTTAATTAATCACAACATATATAGGTTGTGAAAAATATGTAGCTAAATGAATAAAAGTTCGGGCTAAAAGAATTTATACCGACCATTATGGAACAACCAAATAGGTGTCCGACCACATTGAAAAGAATTATACAGATTAATTCATGATCAATAATTCATCAACAACAAGGAAAAAAATTAATTAATGAATTTGGGTGAATTTGAACAATGTCGGTAGACCCCGACTAATGGAACAATGATTTGCTTTTATAAATTGAAATGAAATGGAGGGAAGGAGAGTATACTCCCAACCATATACTCATAGATGATTATTTGTTCTGGGGTAGGCTTTTATTTGACATAAAATGGAAGAAAAAAAATTATTATTATAGAAAAATTCCAAAATAGTGTAAAATAGTTCCGCGACGAACAACGTATATGATACTCAATTAAAACCTACAATTCTTCTTGCTCTAGGTAGGCTTTGCCATAAGGTTTACTGTGCATTTGATAGAAAAGAAAAATAATGACCAATGGAGGAGCCACAGTCTTCCGAAGTAGGATCCAAGGTGGTGCATCCCCTAGGTAGAGGGGAGGCACGATGTGAGAGAGAGGGAGGAGAGGAAAAAATGGAAAATAATGAAATAGAAGAAAAAGAAAATAAAAATAAAAGAAAAATAAATGAACAAGAAAAGGGAATATAAAAAGAAAAATAAAATAGAATAAATGGATGGAAGGGAAAAAGATAAAAATAAATAAAATTGGAAACCTCCCATTTTAATTAGTTATATTTTTCCTGTAACGCCATTTGTATATAATTTCTATATTCTCTTTTTTGATATTCTTTTAATCTCTTATTATTATTTTTTAATCTTTAATTTATTATTTTAAATCCTAAACATCGCCCTAAAGCCTGACATAATTTTTTTTAATAGAACTCATTAGTTGTGTAATTAATTTAAATAAATCTTCTTGGGTCCCACAATCAGTTGTGCATGAGCACGCCTCCAGTAGCATTAAATAAAAAAATATAACTAAAAACGTTATGTACCTGATTAAGTCCAGGACGTTACACGAATAATAAAAATTATTATTTTTATTATTTAAAAATTACAATAAAAATATTTATAAAGAAAATAAAAAATTTTGGGTGCGATATGACCAAACGTCTGACATTCGTAAAGGTTATAACCTACCTAAGGTAAACGCATGTCCCAGAACAATTCGTGGTCTCAGATTACTCATTCGATTCACAATTTGTGAGAAGTTAAATAATTTTTATTTTAAAATCGGAATAATTAGTTAAATAAAAAAATTGTATTATTATGTGCGAGGGTTCCAAAAAACTGATGTGAATCAAGGTTATACCCTACCCAGGGAAACCTGACATTCCGAACCGAATGGTGATATCATATTTCTCATATGTCAATGTTTTTGAGAGTTATTTAAATTTTTGAAATGAATCAAAGATGAGTATGATTAAAATAAACATAATATTTTTATTCTATCAACGCCAAAGTGTTGACTATCAGAATAAAAAGTTCTGACGCTTGGTTTTTTAAGACGACCTAACTAATTAAAGGAAAACAATTTATTACCTGCACATTTTCATTTTGTTCAAAACAAGAAACGTTACATCCTTCCCACCATATAGCTTCTCATCCCGTAGAAGATATCATGAACTACAAAACCCTCACACGATCAACAGGGTCATGCCGTCTCATACAAAAGGTCATGGTGTGTCTATAAATGCTTAACGCGTGTTTAATCATTGGTGAGGCAAACGACAAAAAAGCCATTAAGATCTGATCCAACACTCATT
Source organism: Viscum album (assembly GCA_963277665.1). NCBI lineage: Eukaryota > Viridiplantae > Streptophyta > Magnoliopsida > Santalales > Viscaceae > Viscum > Viscum album. Next base: position 1,598,943,613 of record OY728133.1, on the reverse strand, counting down.
TTAAAACTGAAACACCAAGATAGTATCTATCCAAACACATTCATCTAGAGAGATAACCATGTCATCATCTCATTAAATTCTTGTCAAAGATACTTCCCACCTTAGGTTTTAGAGTTAGAAAAGAGAAAATTTCGAGTCACGAAACCTTCAATAGTCTGAATTTCTTATAAGAGATGCCCTTAAACATTATAATGACGCTTTTATCATGATTTCCAATACTAATAAAATGGTCAATTACCCATCGCCCATAAAGCCATAGTTTAGCTAGATTTTAATGAAAAACCCCGGTCAACCCAAACCACAATTGTCTCACCTGATGATGTGTCAAAAGAAGTTCTTTCACTGACTGCTTCATTGATAAAGAGAGAGAACTAGTCAAACCACTCTATCAAAACATTTAAGTAGATGATCAGGTTATACAACAGGGGTTTTATTAACTAATTGTGATGTCTTCTGCAATGTTATGTTGCATTTACCACAAACATGTCCACCGTAGTTCATACATGACCTCCAATGATATTCTTTGAATTATGCATCACCAAGTCTTACAATAGGTCTTGGGTAACATCGGATTGGGACAAATTGTTTGAAAGGAAATAACACAAGGTAGTCCATATTATATGTTTACGAGTGTGATGTTGGTATAGGGGAATGATTCTCATATCAAAACATTAACTGATCCAAGAGCGACGCCATCCTAGTGGTCATGTTTGATGAAACTGATGGTGGACTAGACATCGTCAGGAATTCCCACACGGAAATCCATGGGTCTCTCAAGACTAATCAAAGTGTCAAAAAGAACGACGCATCAGTGTGCAACAATGAGAAAACCACCCTAATCAAGCCCAACAACATTTAAAGAGTTATCATGGCGTAATACCGATGATCTCTTAGTGCATCATGGAAGAAGGCAAGATAGGGGACATGCTAGTTTCTTAATGATGACTACGCTAAGAGGATTTAGAGATTACCAGAAGAAAAATGATAAAAATTTGTAATGAAATTCCAACCAAACTGGACGGTGTTTTAAAACACCTGAGTCTATGGAAGTCATCCAGAGAATTGGGAAGAACATAATTCCTTAAACATATAAGTCACTATACTACTGAGATGAACCAAAAATTATTTAACAGTGCAAGATATGATGATGACACTGAACTCAACTGGTTCTTCACAATATTAAGAACTTGATGGTACCATGTATGTGAACACATAATACCCTGAGGTGATATAGATGAAAGACGACTTTTACCTTAGAGGAATACATACTAAATCATCCATCGTTGTGGGGAAAAGTGGTCCAATGACCTAGGATGAAACTGACCATACTTAAGAAATTCCTAACATGATTGAAAAGAAGAACATTACTTTATGCTCAACCGCAAATAAAAATTCAAGGAAAACATGACAACCCATCCGTACATGGCTGTCATTTAAGCAAGGGGGTTTGACCAGGGACAATGGAAATAAAAAGGATCTATTCCAAAGAAAATAATGGACAAAATCAAACTACCCTTATACTAGGGTCTTAAAAAGCGGACATCCCTTAGGGATCCATATACAAGTCCTTTATATTTAATCAGATTTAAAATTTTGTCATCAAAAAATTTAATTAAAACATTGAGTACCATTTTTTCAAAACAAAACACAAGGTACATGATCTTAAACAACACCTCAAGGGAAAACATGCAGGTTTTTTAAAACAGAATTATAAAAAATCATAAATAAATTGACATCCCATCATTAAATAATAAATCTATCACATAAATTCATTTTACGTAGATAAGGTGACCTATAGGGGTCCCATTAAGCCATCCTGAGTTCATTTGAATGCGACAAAAAATATTTGTTTAATTATTAAGATCCACAAATCTCGTATTGAGTTATATCATAAGGAAGAAACACAAAATAGAATACATGGTCCTAGATTTGGCTTTAGTTAGTTAACCAATTAAATTGAAATTATTACATGCTCAAACACATATCATCCTAGATATATGGGCGTCTATAAACCTATAATGAAACTATACACCTTTATAATTTTTTTTTGGGAATTTGGCTCCAATTCAATGGAATCCAATAAATTTTAGAAAATAAACCAATTATATTGAGTATAGTAGGTAACTACAAGAAGATAATAAAGAGAGACATGTTGTAATCACATAAGAATAAAATTTTATTCATAGAGACAAGAGAATAGGCATAGAAGCATGATACAAGGCCAAAATAGTAGTAAACCAGCAGCATGGAAATAGTCTAGAATGCTAAATATATTACCAAACATGCTATCTAGAAAGGCATGATAAATAATTACAAGACATGGAATACAATCAATGCAAAAAAAATTGAATCATTATGCACCCTAAAATGAAACTACATGGAATGGAACGATGCATGGAATGTTAATTCATATGTGCCTATTATGATGCATGCAATGATTTATCATTACCTTTACAGGCCATGGGTAAAATAACATAAATTATATAAATCCATAAGCCGCAGAAATTACCCCAATCACTCGATGTGAAATCATATCAATTGTAACATCGAGAAGCATGAACACAAATCCCAACCATGGCCACTTAGTTATTTGTCGTACATGGGTTGATCTATCATAGGAACGACTGTTATCCAAGTACTAACACATTCCTAGTATCCTCTCTAACATCCCAAAACAGTAAGAAAAATGAAACATATCACCTCTAATCCTACATTGTAACGTCCTGACCCGGATCACCTCTAAGATGGTGGCCCGACCGGTGTGTCACATGACTTCAAGAACATCTCCCCAAACACCAGAGGCTACCGGCTAGCAGTGAGGGACTTTTTGTGTCTTAGGGGGAGACTATATCATCATAGGTAATAGGTATTATCACCACGGAAGTAGAAAACAATTAATATTAAATACCAGAATCATATAAATGAATAAACTGCAGTAGAAGCAATATAATTAATCCAACTAAATAATACTCATGTGAGGAAGATGACAAAACAAAGACATGCCATGATGTATGTCTAAATTGAAGTTACAGAAAACAAAACCCAATGACACAAGGTGAGACAACTATATCAGGAGAAAGGCTCGGTCCTTGACCCCAGTCTCCAACCTAAATAGAAAAAATAAATCACCATCGGATGCAACATTCGTCCCTTTGTCAGTACCTACAAAAATATAATCTACTCAGGTGTCAACGACGCCCAAGAAATGTGTGAGATAAAATCACAATAGTCTGACACCTACCATGTCTAAACGATTCAATTTCATGCATTAATAAAATGCAGTGTGCTAATTTATATCAATATGAGATAATTAATAATGTTTAATGATATAAATAACTTAGTCCGGGTTCCCAATGACACCCATCCCTCTTAACCTACTTAAGCCTAAACTGTATGTCTCAAATGAGTACCGGTAAGAAGAATACATGTATGCATATATATGAATCTTGAAATAGTAATGTAAAACAAGGAATAAAAAAACTACCAAACTTGTGCATTAACATGGGGTCAAAGTCATGTGTCTACTAGGTGTTCTTCAAAACACAAAAAATATCATAAATCTCAAGAGGCTCAAGTGGCACTACTATAAACCTTAACTACATCATTATTAGGGGTTCAAAATGAGAGTTGGAGTATGAGCCTTTCCTAGAGGTATCTCTATGAAACATTCTTCAATTATCCAATACCACTAATCCCCTCCAAAGAAATATTTTGATAGGCTATGTATCACTCGAGGCATGGCTTTACCCAGAGTCTGTCCTGGTCATGAAAAATGGATCGAGTATCATCCGAGGTTGGCTTAGCCACATTTCCATTAGATCCATCTCCATGGGATCTTTTGGAACCGATGTCACTCATATATATTAGAAATCGTGGGGAAGTAAAGGTCTGGAAAAGCTAACAACAATGCCCTTCGTCATGTAGTATTAACCGTCAGGATCAGAGGGTCAAAACGTGGGCCTTAATATGGGACCCAACTTCATTACCTACCATAAATTTAATTAAAGTATTCTTAGTAGAATATATTACATAAACAAATGTAATTGAATCTTGAAACAAAAAGGATACACTCGGGAAACACAAGGTACCAATTAAATTTTACATCATAGCAATCTTAACAAGGTAAGATATCATATCAACATAAGTAGAAAAATGCATTTATTAATAAATAAATTATTTAGCACAAACAACTACCAAAGATCGAATAACTCAAAGTTCATTATTAATCTAAATTAATTATTAAAATTAAACATCAGATAGTGAAAAATTAATTATTTCCACATAACAATCTCTATATGTCAAAGTACTACATTAAGATAAGAAAATAAATGCACTTCTAAATAAATAAATAAATTATCACAACCAACTACCCAAGATCCAACAATTTCAAAGTTCATAATTAATCTAAATTAAGTATTTAAATTAAACACAATAGAATCAGTTGTGAAACACATGCATATAAAGAAACTTTTTAATAATAAATAAACCATCCCAACCAACTACCAAAGATCCAAAAATTTCAATGTTAATAAATAATATATATTAGATATTTAAATTAGACACAAAAAAATAGGTTGTGAAACACTTGTAGATAAAAACAGTTATTAATAATAATTAAAATGTCACAACCAACTACCAATGGTCAAACAATTAATTGTTTATAATTAATCTAAATTAATTATTTAAATTAATTACATCAAAAATACATTGCACAATACATTTAATTTAAGGAATTAAATGTTTAGGCTAATAAAATTTATACCGACCAAATAAGCACAAACCAAGAGGTTTCTTACCACATTTCAACAAATTAAACAACTAAATTCATGATCAATATATCTGCAACAACTAGGTGAAACAAATTAATTAAAAATTTTGGGTGAATTTTCACAAAGCTGGTAAGCACTGATTAACGGTAGAATGGTGAGTTTTTAGAAATCTAAATGAGATGAACAGAAAGAGAGTATACACCCTACCTTATACTCATAAATGATTATATGATCAGTGGTAGGCTTTTTTTCAACCTAAAACGTAAGAAAATGATGATTTTAGAAATCCAAAAATAGAGTAAAATTCTTCCATGACGAACTGCGCATAATATACTCAATGGAATCCTACAATTCCACATGTTCATGTTTAGCCATTCTATAAGGTTTACATCACACATAACAGAAAAAAATAAGGATGAACGATGGAGGAGCTACAATTTTTTGAAGGAGGATCCAAGTTGGTGTGCCACCATGGGAGAGGGGAGGCATGACGTGATGGAGAGAGAATAGAGGGAAAAAAAGTAAAAGGAAGAAAAGGAAGAAAAATAAAATGAAAATAAAATAAAAAGAAAAGGGAAAATAATAATAAAAAGAAAATAGAATAAAATTATTGAAGGAAAGATGATAAAAAAAATAAAAATGGAAATCACTCATACTAATTACATATATTCCTCCCCCCATTCTATTTTATTTCAAAAAAAAATATCTCCTCTTGAATTATTTTAAATCCTCTTTAAATATTTTATTATTATTTTTCAAACATTAATTAATTAATTTAAATTTCTAACATTGCACTAAAGCACAACATTAGATTTTTTCATAAAAGTCATGAGTTATTTAGTTAATTTAAATAATGCTGCATGGGACCTGGAGTGGGGTGTGTAAGTGCACGCCATAGGTCGCATTATATAAAAGAAAAATATAATTAAAAATGATCCGTACCTGATTAAGGCTGGGGCGTTACACATATAATTATAAAATTATTATTCTTATTATTTCTAAATTCAAATAAAAATATTTATAACATAATTAAATTTTCATCGAGTGTGATATGATCAAATATCTGATGCATGGAAATGTTTTACCCTGCCTAGGGTAAACACCACATCCCAGAACTATTGGTGGTATCATATTTCTAATTTGATGAACCATTTGTAGAATATAATTATTACCTATTTAAAAATCAGAATAATTAATCAATTAAAAAAATATGGTATTATCATGTGAGAGGGTGCCAAACAGCCGATGTAAATCATGGTTATACAATGCCTAGGGTAAACCCGGTATTCCGGACATAACGGTGTTCTCAGATTTCTCATAGGATGAACCATTTGACTGTTCATTCAATTTTTTAAAAAGAAACAAAGTCGCGTATAAATATAATAAACTTTATATTTTTATTCTATCTACGCCACACTATTGTCTATCAGAATAAAATGTTCTGACACACTATTTTTCAAGAAGACCAACCTAGTTAACTGGAATTTTTTTATTTCCTATGCTTTTTTTATCAAAACATAGAATTTAGCAAAAGATTAGACAAAATTATAAGGGATTATCATCATTTTGTGTTACCATTATGTTATTTACTACGACACTACTAGAAACAGATCCCACATAGAAACTATCTCTATGAAAGATATGGAACATGTCATGAACAAATAGACGAAATTAATCTAATTAGTTCTATATTATATGGACCATATTTTCCAAACAAAAAAATTCTAAAACATATATTATATAACTTATGATGGATATAAGTGATAATAAACTTGAGAAGAATGATAAGATGGGTGATTTGGCTCATTCTCTAGTGATAATGATTTCATGTAATACCCCTTATTTATTAGGGAATGACATGAAAAATGAACTATACACAGAAAATAAAAGAGTGTGATGAATTCAATGATGTATAGACTAGATCATTATGAGGCTCATAGTATACCCTCCCCAGTTCATAGTCAAAGGATGATTCTATTCAAAATTATCTATTGGTATCTTTTGAATAAGAATGTTTTAATGCTATAAAATATCATTTATTAAACAACTAATTATAATTTTGTTCTATCCCAATGGAATGTTCAAGTAAGGGTGAAACAAGATGCTAAAATCAAATTTCAATTAATATAATTTGAAATCCCCTCAAATTAAAAAAATATAGATAACAAATAAATATTCATAAATAATTTTATGTTATGAAATAAATTATTAATGTTTGAATAAAAAACCAATTATAATATTTTAGAATACATTTACCTCAAAAATGTTTTACTCACATTAAATAACACATGTCACATATAAAAGATAACTATAAAAGATATTATTTATAAAAAAATTTATAAAAACTTTAGTTAAAATATAAGAAAACATGTAATAAATAAATCCTGATAAAAATCAGTGTGATAAACTAATGAAGAACATTGCAGAATAATAAAAGAGGTTCAGTTCTCTGAACAATCTTAGTTCTCTCAACGTGAATGTTAACCTCTACTAAGATAATTTATTAATAAATAAACAAATCCATAACATAAATATTGTATAATATCTATAATCTAGATTGGATGGAATGTCATGAATTTCTTCTTCGTTTATTAATTTTGATAATCCTCCTTTAAAGAGGTGAGGTGGAACCCTTACAAGGCCCGAATTCTTAGAAGCAATTACATAATAAATAGATCCTAGAGGGAATCACCCAGAAATGTCAACATGGAAGTACTCCTCCCTATCATATTTCATGATATCTTCACTCCACATTTGTAAAGACCTGGATATCTCGTGGAAATTTTTTAATACATGGGCTTTTTACCATTCCGCGAATGTTTAGAGTGCTTGATTCTGTGGCCCAGTATTCATAGAATCAATTTTTGATGCTTTGTTCTGGTACGTTCAGTAAATGTACTAGCGGGTTTTTATAACTTTTGAACTTCTTCTTGAAATTGAAATCTAATAGCACCGTTGAACATGCATCAATGATATTAAAATCGGAAGACTTTCACATTGACGATAGTAAGTCGAGGATAAAATTTAGTTTTTAGGTTTTCGTGTGAAGTAATAAAATAATTTAATCTCACCTTATATTATTTTTAACCGCCATGTAAAGGATGTGAGGTTTAAATCTTCTCATGATAGTTGGAGGTGGGACCACCACACCTTAACCTCCCCTGGGAGGTGATGGTGGTGGGGCATACCCGAGCATAAACTGTTGTGAATCGATATGATGTTGGAACCACCAAAGCCTTAACACCACTTAACTGTGGAGGGTAAACCCTCTTCACCTATACCTTAAATGGGGAGAAACCCCATGACCTTCACCACCTTAATCGATCCAACACCACTTTAACATAATTAGTTCCACCTCTCAATCATTAATTAGGGGAGATGTGTTAATTAATTAATTAACTCTTTTGAATTGTTATGCCAACACCACCCCATTAATTAAATGAGACAACTCATTTAATTTAATAAAAAAATTTAATTTACGCCAATGAACATAACATATCCTAATATATTATTTGGATAATATTGTTTTATTGGTGGGGTGGAGAGAAAGAAGGAACTCAAGAGAAATATTGGGGGAATGCTCCCAACGAAGAATACTTCCAATAAAGAAATCCTTCGAAAACGAAGAACGATATGCCTAGACATTCTTCCATGGATCACACATCTATGTGGGATGTCTTCGACTAATCTTTCATCCACATCATCATCAACGAATGGAAACACCGGCAATGATTCGAAATGTGTGGCGGACGCGATGAACGACGACAACATCATCTTCTTCCCAGGAACACTTCCTCGAGCAACAATCAAAGGTAGGGGTTTTATTTCTTGATGATGTTATAACATTTCTTATGTTCTTCATAGAATAGAAACAGTTTTTTGCAGACGTGTTAATGATCAACTGCTTATCTTGTTGTGCCAATTGATACCTCCCTAAACGTGGAGGGTCTGGGCTAACCTGACATTGCCCAAAAACCCGTGTCGTTTTCCGTTCTTCTGGCATTGTTCTTTATGGTGATGTAACTATGACGAGGTGACATACATAGCAATGAAAAACGTCACGCTACTCAATGCCTATGTGAATCGTGCTTCCCTGCAGCGTCCCACACCGCCTCCGGCCGAGCTCGCGCGCCGCTCGCGCCCTAGCTCCTGGCCAAACCGGACGATCCTTGCCAGCCACCTGAGCCGGCCTGCGACATCCATTATGGAATCACTGGCTGAACTGACTCGACTTTCCGTGCCAACTAGCCCGAGTCGTGCACCATATTGTGATGGCTGCACCGGCCCTAGTCTCCGGGCTGAGCCACATACGTCGCGATCTCCGGGCCGAACCACCGTAGAAGTCCCTTAGGCCAGGACCAACGGACCTGGACGAACCGAGCAAGAGGACTGAGTCCACCCATACTAGGTCAGCACAGTCTGGGTTGGGCCGATTAGGTCCAACCGGGTCAGACATGGCCTAGGCCCACTACTGACCATTACATTCTTTTGGCCATATCATTGGCATCAGACTTCCGTTTGATGAACCGTCAGTGGCACTACTCTTCGTGGAATGTGAAGGTCTCTTTGTAAGTACCCCACTGGAATTCAGAGTATATCTGAGATATGTGCAGGTTGGATCGTACACGAATCCAACCGGGCCCCGAGACTAAAAGGTTAATGTCTCACAGACCAGGCATCTTACTGAAACGCTGTCTTTTTTGTAGATACCCATATGACAAGGCACAACATTGAGATTATTATATGTGTGAATTCATGAAAATTTAAGTATTGACCAGTAGCATTTTTATCAGATCTTCTTGAGATAAGTATACATTAGTGTGGGAACCTAGTAGTTGGCTGAGACTTGATAACTGCTAATTGATTCGACTAGGAGTGATTCGACTAGCCCAGTGGGGAGTTCCTGGGTGAAGCGGTAGACCCACAGTGGGGATCACCTCTATGATAACATGATAGACCCAAAATACTCGATATGTGGAGAATCTAAGTAGGCTATGGGTGGGAGTGCCTCTGTGTGAGTGTATTAGACCCACAGTGGGAAACTCTTTTGTGTGAGTTTGGCAGATCCAAGGTACTCGACCAGAGGAGTAACTCAGCAGTCCATGTTAGTGGGGAGCACCTCTGTGTGATGCGGCAGGCCCACTGTACTTTATAGAGGATGATTTAACTAGTATACGAGTGTTTAGATTGATACTATCCATAGAATAAAAAAATTGATGAGCTGAGTCAGTATCTTTTTAGTTTACCTCTTGATTTAGATGGATTACTTGATAAATTTGGTATATGTATGGGTATATACCTAAATGTGGTTTTCTGTTGATTTCATAATATGTGATTTTTCCTTGTGAGTCCTTACGGGTCCCGGGGTCCCTACTAATTATCATTATACTCACAACTGCATTGGCTATGCATGTACTTGGTTGTGTTGGTTGTAGATAGTGGACAAAAATGATGTAGGATGAGTGGACTAGACTAGACTTTACCCTGAGGTGTACCACACGATGTGATGGTACACAAAGGAGATGTACGGACATGGAGTGATATGGAAGCCATATGTACCTACCCTTCAGTTAGGATCTATGGTGGATGATCTGGGAGATTCATTCACCTTTTAGCAATATTCCCCTTTTTAGTTGTAATTTTACATTCCAACAGGGCTTGTATTCTAGCCCCTATACTTTTTATCACTCATTTCAATATAGTTTTACATAGTTGTTTTCTTTTAGCAGACTCTCATTGTGTGTGTTTAAGATTTATAAATGAAAAGCCTTCTATGCTTAGGGATTTATGCCTTTGGTGCAAGTTTCCGGCCCCTGTCCTATGGAAGGTAGGATTGGGGTAGTCACGGCACAATCTTCCGGGGATGGGTCATGAAAATTTGTATCAAAGGAGTTGGTTCTACTACATAACTTAAGATTCTGATCATTCATTTTTGTGAAGGAATAGTGTTAAGTGTTTCTACTGTGGTTTTCATTTCAGGTGTCTAGTGTTGGTGCGACTTCCGACGTATCAATACAACATGACCCAAACTTCTGATTTCCAACTCAGTGCACTAATGCAATGATTTTATGTGTGTTATCAGATGTTTTTCAATAAGTCATCTCAACCAAGTCAGCTCACCAGTTATAATCTATTGACCATGTTTCGTCTGTTTCTTTTAGGATGCCTCCCCATAGATAACCGACTATGACCCCAAGAGTTGTACGCATTGATAGCCCACCGAGGGATGAGGCCTCGATTCATGGACTTCTCCCCGAGGAGGAACCAGCAGTACCACTACACATTGGGCCACTGATGCCACTATCCCCAGTAGCAGACGATTCACGCTACTTGAGTGCATTGCAGGAGTTCCAGCGCCAGAGGCCACCTAGGTTTAGGGGATAGATGGACACATAGGTGGCTGAGGATTGGTTGGAGGCTGTGTTGAGAGTCTTCATACTAGTGGGTACATGAGTAGAACATCGGATTATATATGCGTCAAGTCTCTTTCAGTTAGAAGCAGGAAGATGGTGGATCCTGATGCTCTAGGTTCCTAACAAGATGATGCTTCTATGGATAGACATCAAGAGCATATTTTGTTCGGAGTTTGTCCCAGCCACCCATCATGAAGTGTGTATACATGAGATACTGCATCTACAATAGGGTAGTATGAATGCATCTCAGTACTCAGCGAGGTTCACCGAACTCTCCTGCTACTCTACAGATATGATAAGGGACCCATTCTTCATGGCCCAGAAAATCGTGTAGGGGCTCAGGTGAGATATCAGAGCTACGATCATCTCCCTCACCATACCGACACAGGAAGGGGTGTTAGGGAGAGCCATCTTAGTGGAGCATTTCATTGTTGAGTAGTCTCTGGCAGAAAGACCCCCCACTAGTCGACATGCATCAGAGACTTCTGCAGCTGGCATTTTACAGATGAATCAGAGGTCCATGAGGATCAAACCCATGGGGGGACGACCGCATGACTCAGGATTGGTTTTATGGGGCAATCGTTGAAGAGAAACATATTCTAGAAGAAGGAATTATTACTCATGTGGCATGCATGGTCACATGGATCATGGCTGTCTGACTCGCCACTCGGATGATCATCATAAGGTCTAAAGACCACCTAGTAATAGACACATATTTAATTGAGGCAGTCTGTATAGATTAGGGAGACATGGTAGAGGAGCCAGTCGTGCAATAGGCTGTGGGTGACGATTCAAGGTGTTACCTCCACCACCGCTAGGAGGTCCACCCGGACCACAAGGAGCAGGTGGACAACGGAGAGCTCATCTCTAGGCAGCTGAGGCTTATGATCATGGTGCACTAGATATGATTCGAGGTAATATTTGTGTTTACTCCACCATTGTTTCAGTTCATATAGACATAGGTTCTAGCCACTCTTTTATTTCCACTACCCTCGTTCAGAGCTCTAAGATTCTGACTGTGCTGTTGGATTGATCCTTACGGCTAGAGATACCTATGGTAGATGACTCAATGATTATGCACTGGTGTCAGCAGTGGGAGATTACTCTATGAGGATAAGGCTTTGGCTGGGATCTCCTCGTAGCGGCGTCGAGACATTTCACTGTCATCTTGAGGATGGACAGTTTATCTACAGTCCATGCTCAGATCGATCGTATTAGGCGCAATGTGTGGTGTGTCTACATTGATGGGACATTGTTCACCTTCACTGGCGAGAAGGGATCCTTTTAGTGTAGGAAAGACATACATGGAGGAGGATGTAGCCAATCACTCATCATTTGTCCTACCTTATCCTCGAAGTAGTTGATGAGGAGAGTCCAAGATATCCTATAGTGGTGGACCCATAAGTGGATGTTTTCTCTAACTATGTTCTATGCCTACCTCCTCCAAGAGTGGTGGACTTATAAAATGGATTTTACCCCATGACAACACTGATATCTACTTCAGCATATCAGATGGTTCCCACTATGCATCATGAGTTGTGGGTATAGCTCGAGGACTTACAGGGGAAGGGATTCTTCAGAAACAGTGTTTCTCCCCGGGTATCCCTGATTCTGTTCGTTGAGAAGGCAGATGGGAGCATGATGATTTGTGTCAAATATAGCCTCCTGAACCGGGGGAAGGTGAAGAACAAGTAACCACTCCTAAGAATTGAAGACCTCATTTACCAGCTGAAGGGAGCATGGTGGTTATCAAAGATATACCTCAGATCCGGCAATAACTAGCTTAGAGTTCGAGATGTGGATGTGCAGAAGACTACATTTAGATATATGTACGACAACTGCGAGTTCATGGATATGACTTTTAGTGTATCCAATGCTCTATAAGTGTTCATGGGAAACATGAACAAGATCTTATATCATTACCTAGATAACATTGTCGTAGTCATCATCGATGACATTCTGATATACTAGAATACTGATGAGGATCATACTTACCATTTTTGGGTAGTACTGGACACACTCCGAGAGAACCAGCTTTACAGTAAGCTCTCGATGATCCTGTTTTGGATCAGATAAATTCACTTTCTGGGTCATGTAATCTTGGAGGTTGGAGTTACAGTGCCTCCAGTAATGATTGAGGTGGTAATTCCTTGGGAGCCACCCATGAGTGTGATGGAGGTTCATAGTTTTCTAGGATTGGTTGGATACTACCAATGGTTCATACCAGACTTCTCTATAGTGGCATAACCACTATCATCCTTGATGAATAAGAAGAAACCATTTGATTTGATGAAGAGATGCATGTAGATATTTCAGGAGCTGAGGTAGAGGTTGACTAGTGCCCCCAACTTGAGGCTTCTAGAGGATGGCGTTACGTAGTTTACTGTGACATGCCAGGGACCAAATATGGGTGTGTCCTGATGCAGGAGTGAACAGTGATCATTTAAGGTTCTTGACAGCTGAGGAATCATGAGAAATACTACACTACCCATGACCTAGAGTCAGCACCAGTGGTCTTTACCTTGAAGATGCGGAATCACTATTTGATGGGTGAACAATTTCTCATGTACTCTGATCACAAGAGTCTCTGGTATATCTTATCTCAAAAGGACCTTAATCTGAGACAGCATTGTAGGCTTGAGCTCTTCTAGGACCATGACATAGACAAATTCTAAACTCGTGGATAAGGGAAAATTGTTGTAGATGCACTAAGAAAGAGATCTGTTATACAACTGCTAAGAGAGGTGACAGAGTAGCTGGCAACTTTACAGATGTCATTTGTGGATAGAGATAGAGTAGCCTTCCTTTAGTTCTCTTATAGTCACACATCCAATTCTTTAGAAAGTCAGGTAGGAACAACATGGGGATGCTGACTACGAGACAATACATGCTCAGATATCCATACGGTAGTAACCTGATGGATATTCTGATGGTGGAGACCATTTCATCCTCTTTAGAGGACTTAAAATGGTACCAGTGGCACTTCACGAGGATGTGTTGAGGTTGTTCCACACATCCCCTATAAGATTACATCCCAGAGTAGAGAAGATGTACCAGTACCATTGACGACATAACTGGTGGCCAGGAATGAAGCTAGATTTAGAGGAGTTTGTCTCTTGATGCCTCACTTGTCAGCATGTGAAGGATGTGCTCCAGGTACCAACAGGTTTGGTCTTGCCTTTTGAGGTCCCATAGTGGAAGTGTGATGTGATATCCATGGACGTCGTAATAGATCATCCATGTACATCTAGGGTTCACAATTCAATTTGGGTGATCGTCGACTGACTCACCATGATGGCCCACTTCTTACAGATCAGACAGAAATGTTAAGTAGGGAGATACGAACACCTCTATGTGCAAGATATTGTGAGGATACATGGAGTATCCTATTCTATTCTCACTGATCATGACACACAATATACTTCCCAACTATGTAAGGGGTTATATGAGGAATTCTGGATTAAGCTTTGTATGAGAACCACCTTCAATCCTCAGACAGATGGTTAGACTAAGTGGACTATTCAGACTCTTTAGGACATGCTTCGTGCATCTTTCCTCGAAATTGGTCGCAGTTGGGTGGGTTACATAAAATTGGTGGAGTTTTCCCACAACAATAGCTATCACTCTACCATAGATATGATATATTTTGAAGCATTTTACGGTCGACATTATAGATCACCTTTGTGATGTACTAACCCATGGGAGTCAGCACTAGTGGGACCAGAGATGGTATGTGCTACCACAGAGAATATGATGATCATCTAAGAGAGGATGAAGACTACACAGAGCAGACAGAAGTCGTATGCTGATTGGAGACGGAGGCCTCTGTAGTTCAAGGATGGAGACCACATCTTCCAACCAGTCTATCCTTGATGTTGTATAAAGAGATTTGGCTGAGGCAACATGTTATCTCTTAGATTAATCAAACATTTTCAGGTCCTCAGAATAGTTGGCTAGGTGTCATACTACATGGATCTTCCACCTTAGTTGCATCAGGTGCACAACGGCTTCCACGTATCTCAACTGAGTATATATGTGCATGACCCATCCCACATCATCAAACATAGTGATATGGGCATTGATGACTAGGAGAATTTCATGGAGGTTCCAGTGGATATTGAGGATCGATAGAAGCAGGTCCTATGTGGATGGTTGATAAATCTGGTGTTTGTTCATTACCCGCACGAGAACCTCCAGGAGAGAAAATGGGAGCCAGAGATTTAGTTGAATGTTCAGTACAACCATTTGATCCCTTAGTTCAAGTTGTAGCTTAAGGGGACGTAAAGCCCTGAGGTTGGGAGAATGTAAATTCCTAGAAATCCCACCAATTTTTTTAAATATGTGGTATTTTTATGATTTTTCAAAGGTTTAAGACACTTGATTCTGAGACACATGTTCCAAGAATCAATTTTTGAATTCTTTTTCGGGTACCTTCAGTAAATGTACGAGAATGTTATTATAACTTTTGAACTGGTGCTCGGAATTGCTATCGTAGAGCACCGCTGAAATCACAGCACCAATATTATCTTATGAAGACTTTCATATCGACGACCAGCAATGGAAGATAAAAGTTCGTTTTTGGGTTTTTGTGTCAAGTAATGAAAGAAAGTAAGCTGATATTATTTTATTTGTAACCGCCATGTGTAGGATGGGTGGTTAAAACATCATCATGGGAGTTGGTGGTGGGACCAACATGCATTAATCTCCCTTTGATGTTTTTGGTAGTGGGGCCCACCAGATCATAACCTCCTAAGAGAGGTTATGTCATGGGGACCACATGAGGCTTAACCCCAAATTAATGGAGTGAAAAACCTCCTCAAAACCCCATCAAATGGGGAGAAACTCCTTGACCATCACCACCATAATGAATCCAAATCACTTTTAATTTAATTAGTGCCCGTCTCAATCTTTAATTAGTAGAGCTGAGTTAAATAATTAATTCTTTCTTTTGAATTGTTATGAAAACTCCACCCCATTTATTAAATGAGTCAACTAATATAATTAAATCACTCAATTTGAATTTATACCAATGATCATAACAGATCCTAATCTATTATTTGTCTACAGTTTCATTTTGGGTTGAGTGGAGAGAAAGTAGGAACATGGGAGAAATTTTGTGGGTAGGCTCCCAACGATGAATGAATCCAAAGAAGAGCACCGTCGAAAACATAGAACAATCTTCCTCGACTTTCTTCCTCAGAATCCACTTCATTTCAGGACATCTTCAACCGATCTCTCCTCCTCATTGTCGTCGATGAACCGACACGTGAGAATGGATTAGAAGTGTGTGGTGAACGTGACGAACTACGACAACATCATCATCTTCACATGAATTCATCATCCAGCAACGATCAAAGGTAGGGGTTTTCTTAGATGATGATGTTATAACTTTTCTTTTATTTTTTATCAGATAGAAAGGGATTTTAGTAGACATGTTAATGATCTACTTCTTTTCTTGTTGAGCCAATTAATAACACCCGAAACGCGGAAGGTGCGGGCCAACATAACATGGTCCAACAACCTCCATAGTTTTTCATTCATGTGGAATTCTTCGGCATGGATAAATAACAACGACGTGGAAAAAGAGATGAAAACAACAATGGCCGCACTAATCATGGATTCCGTGAACCTTGCCACCTCCACAACATCCCACACAGCCTTAGGCTGACCCCGGAAACTGACCGCACCCCACCAACCTGCTCGCGCCCTGCCTACGCCATACGCGTCCTACCTACAGCATGCTCGTGCCCTGCGTGGCCTGCCCTCGTCCTGCCCCGCGCCACATGCGGCCTGCCCGCGCCCTGGCTCCTGGCCGAACTGCCCACACCGCATAGGCCACCCGAGATGGCCCGCGGTGTACTTCGCGGATTTGTTGGCTGAAGCAACTCAGCTTTCCGGCATGAGCCGCTTGAGCCGCACCCCATGGGAAGCTGGCCGAACTAGCCCTGCTCTCTGGGTTGAGCCTCCAACTCGTCGACCTCTGGGCTGAATCACCCATGTAGTCTGATGGGCCGAGCCCAGAAGATTAGGCCTAACCTAGCGGGATGACCGGGTCGACACAGACTGGGTGTTCCCAGTCTGGGAGGGGCCGAGTCGGTCCGACGGGATCGGACAGGGCTGTGGCCAACTATTGACCGTTACATTTTTTTGGCCTTATATTTTCCATCAAAAATCTGTTTGACGAACCATCAGTGGATCTGGTATACATGGAACTTGATGATCCCATTGATAATACCCCACTATACTTCTAGGTATATTTGGAATACGGTCAGGATGGATCGTACAAAAATCCAACACGGACCCCAGGACTAAAAGGATAATAAATCACAGACCATGCGTCTGATAGACACAACCTCTATTGTGTTAAGACCCCTATGATGAGGTGCAACATTGAGATACTTATACGTGAGAATTCATGACAGTTGGAGTATCGACTAGTTTCTTGTGGAGAAGATATTTTATAGATGTGTCAGCATTTCTGCAAGGAATTATTATCTGGATGAAACTTAACGACTGCTGTTAGATTCGACTAGGAGTAATTAGACTTTCCTAGAGGGGAGAGACATCGTGTTGTGGCAGAACCACGGTGGGGAGTACCACTGTGTGATCTCGGAAAACCCACCGTACTCGACACGTGGAGTACCTCATCAGGATATGATGGGGAGCGCCTCTCTATGAGCACAGCAGACCCATGGTGGGGAGCTCCACTGTGTGAGCGATGCAAATCCACGGTAATTGACAGGAGGATTACCATAGCAATTCAAGATAGTGGGAAGAACCTTTGTGTGATGCAGTAGTCCTATTGTACTTGATAGTGGTGGAGTTCTCCAGCAGCTGAGGGTTCATATTGATATTATCCGTTGAATAAAATCCCGGTTGAGCTGAGACAGTAAATTTTTAGTTTACATCATGATTGAGATTGATTACATGGTAACTTTGGTATATATATGTGCATATACCAACGTGTGGTTATTTTTTTATTTCTTACTTTTTGTTTTATCATTGTTCGATTTTGAAAGACGTTGAAGGTTTCAGGATCCCTACTGAGTATCGTTATACTCACCCCTACACAGGCTATGCCCACACCTTGTTGTGTTGGTTGAAAATGACGTACAATGCTGACTGAGGCTGAGTGGACATGACTGGATGGTACCCAGAGGTATACCACAAGGCATGATGGTACACGGAGGAGACAGACAGATGTGGAGTACTATGGAGGCAATCTGTAACTACCCATCAAGTAGGATCTATGGTGGACGATTTAGGAGCTGCTTTCAACATTCAGCTATATTCGCATTTTCAGTTGTACTAGTACTTTCCTTTTGATCTTGTATTCCAGCCCCTTTTCTTTTCAGTCCTCTTTTGTGAACATTTTTACTTATTGTTTTGCTTCCAGCATACTCTTATTGTCTGTTTTTATGATTTATAAATGCAATGCCTTCCCAGCTTATGGATTTACACCTTAGTTGCTAGTCGCCAGCCCCTGGCCTATGGAAGGTGTGCTTGGTGTAGTCACGACATGTGCCCTGGGGGATAGGTCGTAAAACCTTCGCTGGGATGGTCAGCTAGTTGTCCTATAAAAATATACACATGAGCTATATCGATGGAAATTACATACCATCTCATTATTTCAAATCTGGTTAGCTCTTCTCTTGAGAATGCACCTACTTTGAATCCACATTTGAAGCCTTGTCCCTTATAGTATGACTAGTACATTTGCATAATCATGTGGCCTGAAGGCCTTAGGGTGGCCCCAATGTTTTAAGGGGACCCAAAAACCTAGAGAGACAACTGGCCCGAAGGCCTTGGGTTGCTCGAAAGCTTTCTGGACCCATGGACCAAACCAACGGCCTGGAGGCCCAAATGGATGAATAGTTCCACTTGCTACTATACCGAACAGTACCCACTACAGTGCCAATATATGGTTTTATAAAAACACATACATATATGGTAGTTCTGAAATATAACCAAGCTTCATACAAAGTATCCATGGCAGAATAAGTGAAAATAAATAATGAAAATAATAGCATGTACTCATCAATTTTGATCAAGATAATTTTCTATCTTATATACTAGATAATACAAGCACAGATAATATTTAAATATAAATAGATAGGGAAAATTTATAATGATGATAATTTCAACTGCATATCTGATTGGTTTTTTCTAATCAGTAATGATCTAACCTCATAAAAATTTTATTTGAATATGTCCATGAGAAAATTTGATCATATCTTGTAGTGAGAATAAAAAAACTATAGTATCATGGAAGTAGATATTCAATAAGTTATATAGATAGATATAAAGATAAATAGAAATACTTCATATCCATGAAAATGTTTTCCTCTTAAATAATATCCTCATCAAATTAATCATTCAAAAATAATAATAAATAAATTCTCATGTTGAATGATCATATTTGTAGTCGTAAATACTCTAACACTCATTGAATACTCAAAAATATATATTTTGGAATTAAATAATTCATAAATATTATAATTACACTCAATTAGTATATTTTTGTACTCAGACTCAGCCACATGATATCTTATATTCTGTAGGTAATGTAGTAATGTAGTGACATGATTCTATGGTAGGTTCAAAATTATTTCTTTTGGTCACAGGATTTCTTCTTGCACTCAGTTTATTCCTTTCTTTGGTTCATCGAAGTCTTCATACAATCTATATAATTCATTATATATTTAGGTGAATACATCTTATTCCCTATTTAATCATTCTTATGGTTAGTTGAATACTATTTGAAATTTTCTTTGTTATAGGTTGAATTATTCATGTGGTAACTTGAACGATTCATGTGGGTTGGTGGACTAATTATTATAGTTTGATCATCATGGATAGTTTTCCTTCCTAGGTTTATTTCTGATGTGGTCATCTCAATACATAGTTATTTTTTACTTTTACTATATTTTTTACTATTATAAAATACATAAATCGACATTTACAAAATAAACATGACATTTTTTCATTAAAATAAGTAATTTCTTGAAGAAGACAAAAATATCCCCCATTTCGAGGATCATAAATAATGAAATATTAATGATTTATTAAATATAGATATAAGTGAGAACTAAAATAATTCACGATAAAATAATATGAATAGCTATGCTATACTACCCCATTTTCGATTATCATGAAAAAGTAAAGATGTTTTTATGGATATTTAACTAGACATAAAAAATACATTAGATGATATAATCATGAAACATAAAAATGATATTATTATTTTAAACAGATATTGAATGAATAATGAATAATAATGATTTCATTAAATTTATAAGGGTATAATAAAATAAATCATCTATATTAGTGACTATAATTGGAAACATAATTAGTGTCTAAATAGATTTTTGATCCACTAGGTTATCAATGGTTGTAAAGGGATATAGAGACGGTGTAGAGGATGTAGAGGGAGTAGGCCCTGAAAAAAAAAATTATTTTCTACTGCTCATATGTGGATAGAATAATAGAGTTTGTAGTGTAAAGTTATGGTCAAGAGCCATGTAAAGTTACTCATACCACAAGATCCATTTTTCATTGTCTAAAAATAATATTCCTTTTAATACGTAAATTATTCTAAAATAGGTGATAACACCTTTAATATATTTAATTGAGATTTAAAATCTTTAATCAACTGAGTAATATGTTGATCAATGGCTAAATATCTAAAGATTTCATTCAGAACAATGTTCATAAAAATTATATGTAGATAATGAACAATGGACCTTTTGATAAATTTTCTATCATATACTTCAATATTGATATATATTTGAACTCCTTTAACTCTATTTGTATAATATTTTAAAATAAAATCATTCAAAATCTCTCAGTTCTTAGAATATTCATCAAAAAAAATTCCACCTCAAATTTGATAATCCATATGATCATATTCTTATCTATGGAAATGTTTATTGGAGGAGTAGGAGGTGTAATATAATGTAGTTAAATAGAGGTGGATGGTTTAAAACACCATGTTGTAATCACTGATCTAGTTTAAGCATCTCCTCCAATTGGTCTTATTGTATATCTCAATATTGACATTTGAAATACTCAATATAATTATTTGTTATATCTATCATGAGAAAAATACTTTGTTAAAGTTGGGGAATTACAAGGGAAACTATTCTGGAAATATTTTCATCTTTATCAAGATTAAGAGAAAATACAAAAACAATGAATAGTTTATTCAACTCATTAAACAAATATACATTTAATTCATTCATGTCTTCCTTAGATACAAAAGTGGAAGAAGTTATAGATGGAGTTAGATAAACAAATTTCATAGTAGTTGATTTCCTACCATCCAAATCATATTCATAAATAATATGATATAATTAAAATTATCAACCTATTTTTCATCAAAATATATTCCATAAATAAGTTTAAAATGTTTTAAGTGAGTAGATCCACTATTTTTTGTCTCACCACTATTCTTATAAACCTAAAAATCATTTATAGTTGAAAAACTAAACATATCATCAAGAAACTTTTACACTAAAAAAGTCATATTTTAAAAATAAAATAATGATAGTTAGGAGGTGTCTCATTACATTTTTTAAAAACAATTTTATGAAATTAAGGATCATTTCAATGAACACCGAATAGTTGAGATGGTAGGTCCACCTTGTCCTTGAGGACTTTTCATATGATCACCACAGTCATTAAATGTCTATTCCTCCCCCTCAACTGTTTCTTCACTTTCACATTCCTTCGGAGTACAACTAATCAAAGGACATAGATTTGATTCTTCTTTATTACTAACTTAATTCCTTTTCATTCAATCAAAACCATTATCCTCATAAATTGATCCTTAAACAATATCATTCACATATAATTTTGTATAATCAAGATAATCATCATTCAACTCTTATTCTAGGGAAGGTAAAGAAAATAGAAACTTTGGATGTTCAAGAATATATATTTTGATATCTTGGTAAATAATAAAGAATCATGTTATCCTTATGTGCGTCAATTAATTCCTCATTAATATTTCTAACCTCATTCCACTAAGACGATAACACATTAATTTCATATGGATATATACCTAGATTATGTTTTTGTTATGGTCTCATAGGATTCTTAATTGGATTAATGTTTTCATAAACCTTTTCAAAGTCAGTCAGCCATATTTTCTTTTATGGGTTCCATTTTACTCGCATTTACTTACAAATCATCTTGATTAAAGAAAAATCCAATAGTCAAAAATAACATTTCTTCACAATAAGGAACTACTCCTCTAAATAATAATAATTATAAAATTAATTTATGATAAGAAAAAAAATCTTTAATACGGTTTACAAAATTCATCCATGTGTCTCATAATGTGTCTATAAAATATTATCTATTCACTATTACTTATTATATATATGAAAACTAGATTATGATGCATAAATAAATGGAATTACCCTTTCCTAGTATAAATCAAGTGTTGAATGAACGTCACCAGTAGTATTTTCACAGCAATTATTTTGATGTAATTTTGACTTATGGTTGTTCTATTTCCTGTTATATCCTATCGATTACATTCAATAAACAAATTTACATGATTAATAGTATAGGAACAATGATAATCCTCATACTCATTCTTATACAACATATTCAAACTCTTGGCCAATATTTTTATGGAAAATATATCATTATCACTATTAATAGTAGTTCAAATATAATCCATTGATTCACTATTTTAATGACAAAATTCAAATAAAAAATCATTGACTAAATAATAATTGAATTATTTGACATTTTATTTAAACCACTCTTACCATATAAGGTTCTGAATTTATTTCCAAACTAAATAATTTCTTCATTATATCCACTCAACATTAATTTATGTTTTCTGTAGACACTGGTCGATATGGAAAATTTTGGTTATGAGGATCGAATGAATTGATCATGCTATATTTACTCTTATTTTATCTCTTTAATGGGGGCAACGAAATTGGAAATTAATGATCTAAATCACATTTTATTCTTAGCATATTATACTTTTATTTGACAATTTGGTGGATGGGGAATGGTTTTACATGAAAACTCGATTCGAAATAAATTTTTTTAGATTTTTAAAGATGTAGTTTCAAAATATGATGTAGGATTATTTATACATTTAGGTAACAATCTAAAATAGATAATAATAAAATCTAAAAAAATCATGCAAAAATAATTATACTATTTTAAAGTTCAAATAGACACAATAGGATATATAAACATAATAAAAGTCTTGAAGTAGCTTATGTAAGTTATTTCTAATTGACATACCATATAGATTATCTTTAATTAACAAAGAGTGTTAAAAATATATTAATTAACCATTTGACAAAATTTTTATAGTTATATAGGTGATTAAGAATATGTAATAATTCGTAACTCAACTATGATATAATTTAATCTCCTATATTCAATTTATTTGTTAAAATATATGCAAGATGATTTTTAGTGATAGTGAACTATATAGTGATATAAACTTTTTGAAAATGATCTATCAAAATTTTATGTCTTTTATTAGTATGTGTAGTCCTAGAACAAGGTACACAATTCATAGAAATATTGATATGTGCTGTCAATAATTATAGGGTTATGTTGAAATTTATATCCATAATATAGTATTTGGTGTCACGTTTAATGAATTTGTATATTAAAAATGAATGAATCTATATATATATAGCTTCAATATTATGAAATGTAACATAGTTCTAATTTTTACTACACCATTAAAATATATTTTCTTGAGGTGATTTTTCTTTCAAACTTACAAACAAAAACATTCATCATTATAATTACTAACAAATTACTATCTAAAATTAGTTTAATTAGATAGGTATTTGAAAATACCAATAATAGAACATAATTAAATTATTTTGGATTTTATTGAAAAATATCACACATATAAACAATATTCACAATATCTGGTTGGTTAACAATTAGGTATAGTAATCTCTGAATAAAACCTTTATATGTGACCATGTTAAATAATTTTATAATCTCATCCAAATCTATTTTACATCTAATACTTAATGGATTATCACTACGGTTGGTTTTGTCCAAACCAAAACATTTTAATATATAATTTACATATTGAATTTGTTTTTTACAAAACAAATCTGTGTTTGTTTTAAAAAACATGAAAACCAAGGAAGAATTTTAACACACCTGTTAAAATTATTTAAAACTTTTTTCTACCATTTTATAAAATCTAATACACAAGGATTTTTTGGATAAAACAAAAATAATATCATCAATGTTGATTTGAACCATTAAATCATCCTAATTTTTTTAATAAATAAATTCAGATCAGTTATTCCTTTTGAGAAAATATTTAAATAAGAACATTTTTGGTCCAATAATTCCATGATATATGAGAATTTTTTAAACATTAAATATTTTAAGTATTTTTAAAAATAGAATTTTGAAGATTGATAATTTTTAAATCTAGGGGTCCTTCAACAAAAAAAATCCTCACCAATATAACAATTAATGAATCCACAATTGAAATCCATATTTTATAATTTGAAATTATGATGTAATTCATATGAAATCAGTATTCTAATAGATTTAAAATAAACACCTTTTTCTTGAATCTATCTTTGTAAAACAATCCTAGATTTGTTTATATATATAATTCCAAACTCATGAATTATGTTCCGTATAACCATTTATTTATAATAGCTTATCATTTATGAGGTCTTTAATATAGTTCCCATTCGTTGTTTAATTCCAAATGAATCACCTCAAACTACATATCTATCACCCATTGGTCATCACTAGTTGATTCATTAATTTTTTTGGGTTAAAACTAAGACAATAAGGCTTCATGTTCAGCCTTATTTCTAAGAGAATATTTGGTTTGATTTCCTCGAAATATAACCCCAATGATAACATCTAAAAGTTTGTATCTATTGATTTTAATAGTTTTTGGAATTGAATAACTTTGTTCTTTAAATTATTCCTCTTGGTCAGGTAAGTAAATTTGGAATCTTTTATGATATTTTTCATGTATATCAGAATCAATTTTTCTTCATTATGGGGACTATTCATAATTAATTTTGAAATTTTAACCACAAGTATTTATACAATAGATTTATGATAAAGTGGATAAATCACATAAAATGTGTAATGTGCATATTATTTAATAAATTTTGTAATTTTATTAATGTAACATTATCATTTACCATAGTTTGAGTAACCATGATAAATCTGTTCATCATTCATAGGTGAAAATTTCTCTAGATTATCCTTTGTGTTTATAATATTTATTTCATATCCAACAAATATAAGGAAATTTTCATTTGGTTTTATTTAATCTCATAATTCATAAGGTGTCTTCATTGAATTAGGTATAATTAAAATTCTATTAATAATATAAAAATATGTATTCATATATTTATCTTAATAGTAAATATTTATTTATTACTCATTAATAATTGTTTTAGAATTCTCTTGGATAATTCTATTTCTCATTTAAAAAGTCATAATTTAAATGGTGTTCTTAGTGTAGAAAAATTTTGTCTATAGCCATATAGAGAACATTGAGTACTAAATTAATGATTCTATAAATATTGAACCTAGTCACTTTTTATTATTTTAATGGTAATACCACTAATACTCTCCACAAAAATAACTAGAATTGAAAAACAATAACATGAATTTGTTATGTGAGATAAGAGAAGTAGCCCAGAAAATCTTGTGTAGTCAACCAAAAGAACACAAGAATAATTTTTACAACATAGTCTAGATACTCTCAAATTCCCTAATAAATCCATGTGATCTAGTTTTAGGGGACAATATGTTGAAATCACTTCCATTAGTTTCAGAAAAATCATGTGTACAATTACTTTTTGACAAGGATTAAAAACAATGTCTTTATGGAAATCACTCTTAGGTAGATCCTTGACTAATCATTTATATGTTAACTTTATAATTTTCTGTATTTTGTAGTGATCTAGTATCATATTCCACAACCAAGGTTATTTATGAAAGAAAATAAAAAGGAATAATTTTGAGAAAATAAGGAACATATATCATCATCCTAAACATTATCATTTATTAAGTTAATAAAAAATCATGAATAAAATAATAAATATTAAAATAATTATTCTCAAATCCAATATTATATCTATAAAAAATTATGATATACTAATAATGTTATAATTTAAACCATTTGTGGATAATACATTAGAAGTAAGAATAGTTATAGAGTTACCAATTTGTCAAAGTCTAATTTTTTTTCCTTTTTCATTATCACTAAAAGTGACCTTTCCACCATCCATATTAACTATAATCATGATGCTAGAGTATTCTATAGTCATATTTCTAGAATAACCAATTTCTAGATAATATATTCTTTTACTAGATCCCATTAATCACTCCAAAAAACCAAAATTAAACAAGGAATGATTTTGGTACCCAGATTTTCATTTGTCTATAGAATTTTGTAAATAATTATTTTCAAATCCAAAATTTCTTAATTGGTTGTTTAATAATATAATAAGAAAACTATGAAATAAATTTCTCTTTATATACATGATAATGAGGACCATTTTTTACCTATATTTTTCTTTTAAAATTAATATATTATTCTTAGAACTATGAAAAAATATTTATTATATTAAATCAATTAATGTCCATAAATATAAGAAATATATTTATTGAATTTGAGAGGTTTTTGGTTTTCCAAAATCAAATTTATATTAGTGGTCCCATTTTTATACAATTCTAAATGAATATTTAGTTGATCATCTTCCAATTTAAACTCATTATTCTCTATTTGAAAACAATAATTTTTATTTTTATCTATGGATAAAAAACTTTTAATATTGATAGTTAAAGAATGTATCTTTTTCAAATTATTATACCTATATTTTAGTTCATTCATAGTTTATTTCCTCGTAGAGTGGTATTAAAAAATTATTGAATAGTGTGAGGACCAAAATCGTCTTAGAAACCCATACATGGGTGAATTAATGAAATGATATTATTTTCATAATTCTTCCTGGACCACAAGATCATGAACATTATTTTATGGGGGTCACTTATTTTTCTCTTTAGTACATGGGTTGATATTATCCTTTCCATCTTCATAGAATGATGATTTACGGAAAATAATTTAATAAAGTGGGCATTATATTGAACATATTTTAAAATTGTTTCAATGTCACTAGGTTATATCCAAGGATCATATAAGAGAAAAGTGACAATGTAAAAAATTGACTTAATCACACTTATTTTGGATTATTTTATGTCACTCATTCCCAAGGTCACTTCCCCTAAAATTTTCTAGGTAGATGAATTTATAATCTGTATCACTTCCCTCATACTTTCATCATATTCTCACTAATTTAGAAGGAAAATTAGTTACCACACTAGAAAAATAGCAATATATTATATTAGTTAGAGTTTTAATTAATGTATGATGGGTTATATTGAACTAAATGAGCTCATTCACTGCCATGATGTGAACATACCTTTGAGTATAAAATTTCTATGAGGTATCATGGAAATCATTATCAATTTTACTAGTTATTAAAGTAATACAATGTATTCCATTAGATTATTTTCATGTATAAATGAATAAACTTTTTATGAAAATATTTGTGAGTGGTTAAAATGCATAGTATTCTTCTTATTCTTATTTACATCTTCTTCTATTTTTTATTCCTTTTCAAAATTTATATATAAAAATGATACAATTTATATGGTTACCTCGTCATGTATCTCCATGCATGAGACTGATAGAGATAATATTTTCATTGTTATTGATAATTTCTTCAATTATTTAACCACAAAAAATTAAACAATTTGATTTTTTTTGTCCTTTTAGTGTTTGGATGAATTATGGGATTATATATGGAAATTTTTTAATTTTGTAAATTTAGCAGTTTTGTGTAGCTTCTGTATTTCGGAAATATATTTTAAATTTTTCATCCAAATTGTTTCATTGATATTTTTAGGATGTCTATGCTCATTGGCTTCAACTTTTCCTTCTGGACCATGATCCAATTCCAAACACACTGGCCCAGATAAATCAATCAAGAGAAGAATGTTGTTTGGACGACAGAATGGACTCCACCATAATTAACGAGGAATGGCTTGGCCTACCAGTATCCAAATGATTATATTATAGCTAGAATAGAAATAGGACTCATATAATAACTTTAAAATTAAGATTTATGAAAAAAAATCCATCAGTAAAGAATATATTTAATGGTTATAAAAAGGGGAAGTTGAAGATTCACCTCATGAAAAAAATATGTCATTATTAATTGATGAATAACCATTATGACACTTTCCCAAATTAGATGAGATTTAGAGGATGTATTCACAATAAAGAGGGGATCAACATGTATGAAGACGCCATCCAAGGAATCAGCCATTTATTATGCCAAAAAGACTCAAAATATCTATGGAGTAATTTTTAATGGATATTTTCTACACCAAATTCTTATAAATAAGAGTGTTAACCTCAATTCAAAGCGGGTTTTGAAAGAGTTTGATGAATTTATTTGATGGAGTTTCGAGTTTTTGGTGTTATTTTTATTTTCTATTTTCTATTTTCTTTGTTTCATCATGCTCTCTTCATCCCCTTTCAACTCTATTACACTTGACATGGCAGGGTAAAACCATTGAGTGATCATGGAAGGGGGAGTTTCACTTTTATAATGATGGAGTTTTGTTCTTAAATTTAAAACCCTGATTTTCTTTTGAATAAATTCTATTATCACTATTTCCCATTTACCATAATATGATCACGTTTTGATTTTGGTGTATTAATTTTAAATATCTTTGGATAAAGACTTTTAATCTCTCTCTACCTACTTCAATTTGTCTCGATCGAGCATATTGTGTTAGGTTGTGAGTTTCCAATGATAGTTGTAACATGTGTGGAACTTGTGGTGTTTTTTTAGAGTTCAAAAGAGCATCAATTATCTATCAGGACATGCCATAGTTGTTTATGGATTGTTTATGAACATCCACTCATATTGGAGTGAGTTCCTTTTGTTTCTTTAACCAAGAGTTATTGATAACTCGATCGAGGAGTCTTTCATTTGTCTATTAAAAGGAAGAGAGGGTAGATGATATTTATTACTATGATGACATTTCAAATGGTGATCCTACCCTGACCCCATAACTCTCTTCATCCATTAGTGTTCAACTTTTATTTTTACTTCTTGCTTTATTTTTCATCTCAAACAATTTCAAAAATAACCATTTATTCTTACTTAAATTTAATTTACAAACAAAATTTTCTTGTACTAATATCATGACACAATTCAATCTACTACATTTTAACCTAGGTATTGTTATTTTTTTGAGAAAAAATGTTATCAGGCATTTACTTCACTTTGGAGCTTAACCCTCATTATTCATCCTAAGATGTTTTTTCATTTTAAACCTGCCAAACCTCAGTCACAGAATAATTAATGTAAAATTCCTTATGATTAACAAATTTTTTACTTTTTTATGTGGATATACTAGGAGGATATCAAGCCAATAGAAATACAAAATGTTTCTAGAATGTGAAAAACTCCACATTAAATATCTTTGATTGAAGTGAGAAATATTATTTCGGGGAGGTAGGTACAACATGCCTGTGAGAATTAACATTAGATTGAAAGAATTCAAATGATTATTGAGGAGTTATATAATTTTGATCCATATAGGTGGCATAATATTTTCTTTGATATTATAATTGAGCTATGTGGTCATTTGTGCTTTCAGAAGATTGTTTTGACCATGGCATAAGAAGGTCTCCCTAGAGTGCAATGTTTAAGAATGGGGAAATTGGTAGAAAAAATATTTTCAATTAATTTATTCTTAATTTCAATGTTTTTAATCACACTATGTGTTATTTTAAGTACAATTGTCATATTTTATGTTTTAGGAGCATTTTTTAGATTAATTTGAAAAATGACTTATTCTGGATTTAAATAGTTTTAAATTATTATAAAAATTCAGCCATAACATTTTATAAACTGATCAAAATTACAAAATTAGTGTTTTATAGGATTTTATGTTATATGGGATTCATTTTAACATTCTGGAACCAAAGCTCAATCCATCAATTAGAAGCTCAAATTCAGCTCACATGTCAGGCCTCAAAACTGTTCATAGAACTGCATATGTTTATCATTGGGACATATCTCATAAATGGAAAAAACCATTAGAGCTTGAATTTTACATGGAGCTTGAAGAAATCTATAGAATTAAGTGTAAATAATAGGGACGCATCTAGATCATTTATATTCAATTTCATAAATACATTGGATCATGGTGTATTGGAATACAGACAGTCATCCAAGCCAGATTAAATGTAATGCATAAAAAACCATATCTCTCTCCATAATTATCCAATAAAGCTGAAAAGACATGCGTCGATAGAGGAAATTTACAGGAACAATCTTCAAGAAGGAAAAGTTCCAAAATTATTTCATTAAGGAGGCCATCTACTCACCTACATTTAGAGACGAATTTTGGATCCAAATTTTCACCATATCTCTATATAAAAGAGTGTTTCCTTTTTCATTTCAAAGGTTTGGAAACATAGGAATTTCTATTGCTGGATATTATATGTAGTTTGGTCTT
The DNA here is from genome assembly GCA_963277665.1 of Viscum album. NCBI lineage: Eukaryota > Viridiplantae > Streptophyta > Magnoliopsida > Santalales > Viscaceae > Viscum > Viscum album. The sequence goes on along the minus strand of OY728133.1, from coordinate 1,598,912,838 downwards.
GTATTTTATTTTACATTCATTAGGTAATAGCATATAAAATTTTTATTTAATTGTTCTTCTTTATCTCCATTTTATTGTCCCTTTTGTTTTCTTCCACCTTTTTCTTTTCACTGTGAACTCTTAGTCTTGGCATCATGAGTAACTAACACACAGAAGTTCCCAGGGGAGTAATCTAGTGATAAACCCAAGACTTTGAAAATTATTTCATAATGTTTCTTATTTTATTAGAAATATACCTAGGGGGATCTTAGTGAACAAGGTACCTCTATGTCTCCACTTGCCACCTCAGGTATATCTTTCAATTCTGCAATATTTTCCCTCGATCAAGGAGGTGGATGTGTGCTCTGTCGACGATCATTGGTTGTACCACATATTCACAACCATATTCATATGTGGATGCTCACACATTTGATGTAGTGTGTTCATTATATAAATTAGAATCAAATAAGGATAAGATGAAGGTTCACTCTGGGCGATGCCATCGAAAATGCCTCCATTCTTCTAACATCATTCGGTTTGCATTCAATATGTTTTCATTGCATCTGCATATTTAATTTTAGTATTTCATTATCATTGATCAAATATAAATTTCTTATTATTTAATTTCATATTTATATATATATACATATAGTGAATTAAAAATACTGAGTACTTGATTGTGAAAGCTCCTGAAGAGATCGACCTAGGTCACCCACTATGCTTCACTTAGTATAAATAATTTTTTGAGCGCGCACAACAACGCTACATAAAATTGGTGATGTTTCCGGGGAGGTTGTGCAATCATTTTTTTCTTCTATCATTATTTTATAATTTCTTATTTTCATTCCAATTTTGAATGACATTACTAGAACCTCATCCACTTAACCTTAACCCATTGATCCTGAAATAGATATAACATTGTTGAATAGGCTCAGAAACCTCAATTAAGATCCTGAATTTTAGGAAATTTCTTTTACAGATTCGAGTGAAACTTCATGTCTTTCATCCGAGCATGTCAACATGGATCGAAATCAAAACTCAAACATTATATTTCTTGGTTCCCCACAATTCCTTAATCAAAATAATCATCATTTCAATCTAGTGTGACAAAATTGTTTTGACATTAAAACTAATATGATACCATTGATCCCAAATATTCTCGGCTTGGAAGGTGAAGATCCCAACAAACATTACAAAGAATTCACACATGTCTAATCAATATTCACATCATGTGGAGTAGTTGAGGAACAATTAATGTGGAAGAAATTACAATTTTCATTGGAAGGAGCTGATAAAGAATGGTTGTATGGTCTACAACCTAGAGATGTTGATGATTGGAATGACCTGGTGAGATGCTTCATGTAAAGATTCTTTCCCACCACCAGATGTACAACCATCGAAATAGAGATCTATGTAATCAAAAAATCATCTAGAGAAACCCTTTAGTGTAATGGGAACGAATTAAAAAGCTATGTTCCAGCTTCCCACATCAATACATTGAGGATCATGAAATTCTTCTCTTCTTCTATCAAGGCTTAGCAGACAATTATTGGAACCTTCTTGATGAATCATCTAGAGGTTCATTGATTGAAATGTCCCTAAAATAAACCAAAGTATTGATTGAGAAGATTTCTCAGAACACAAAACTGTTTGGTAAAAGGGGTACTAGCACAAGAGGTATTCCTAAGGTATGAAGTTCTCATCCATAACCCTTAATAGAAACTAAGATTGATGAGATAACTACTTTTGTGAGATAGATATCCCTGAAACCGGTGGATGACCAACAAGCACCAAGTAAGGTATGTGGTTTATGCTCATCACCATATCATTTCACTGAATAATGTGCTGAAATACAATGAATGGAAACATGTGTAGAATCCTTTAATCCATGGAATTTCCATCATAATCAAGGATGGAGAGATCCAAACCATGTTCATTATGGGTTTAGAAATCATCAAAATCAAACTAGACCACAAAACCAAAACCAGTTACAAAAGCAACCACCATATCAATAGAGGAAACCTTATAACCATCCTCTAAAACACCAACCACTCACATTCCAAAGACGCTTTGATCAACCATCTACCAGAACAAAACCTTCTATGGAACTATTACAATCCATGTTTGATGACCTTGCAGATAATGTTGACAAGCTGGAAAACACGGTTGGATTTATTTTGAAATTATGACCAAAGATCCCAAGAAACAACCTTCCGAAACAATACAAAACCCAACGGATAATGTCAGCATGATAACAACAAATGTTGAAAATATCTCTCACCAGTGACATCCCATGCACCTGAAAGAAGACCACCTTTTTTGAGGGAGAATTAAGTTTTAAACACTGAATATTCTATGAAAATGCATTGTAAATATTAGAATATAGAGGAGGAATAGAAGGATATGTCAAGGAAGAAGAGACAATATAAACCATTTCAATGAAAAAAAAGGAGAAAAAACACTAACCCCCTCCATTTCAATCAAGGATGATTGAATCAATGATATTAAAAGAGGAAGCTATTCAAAAAGAAATTCTAGACACATTCCAAATTGTAGAAAGCAATATCCCCTTACATTATGCATTCAAAAAATTTCTAATGTTTGCTAAAATTTTGAAGGATCTATGCACCAAGAAGATGATACTTCAAGTGAAATAAAGGATAAACTTGGGAGAAGTTTCTCTGCCCTTATCACACCAAAATTTCCAACCAAATGAAAATATCTAGAGGAATTTTTCATTACATGCTCCATTGGTTATTTAAATTTTTCTAATGCTTTGTGGGACCTAGATGCTTCAATTAATGTATTGGCTCAATTATTATAAACATCTTTGAAGATGAGAGACATGAATCCCACAAGTGTGGTGGTCCATCTTGCCAATAAATCCACAATTCTCCATGTATGAGTTTTGGAGGATGTCATTTTGAATGTCAAAGATCTCTTATTCCCAGATGACTACTACATGCTAAATATGAATGAAGATAGTATCACTACACATTCAACAATCATTTTGGGTATACCATTATTGGTGACAGCTAAAACCATCATCAGTGTTAATGATGGGAAACTCACCATTGAGTTTGGAGAGAGTAATATCCAATTCAATATTTTTGAATCCATGAGGCACCAATCAGATAACCAATCCCTATTTTCAATTTACCTTGAAGTTAGTGCAGAACCCATTGAAGAATCAGATTTTCTTTATGAATTCTTAGATACAGGTGATACTTCTTCCATTGAAAATATAATTGAACATGTGGATGCCCATGATGCTGGAGATTCTGACTTCATGTGGGTGGAAGATGTAAAATCTGATTTCATTGATGATTTTCTAAACGAGGAAGATGATGATATTGATGCTTGTGTACAAGAGGTCCAAAAATTGGAAATGGGAAATTTCAATTTAGTTTCATCTTTTAAGAATACCCCTGATTTGGAACTCAAACCACTCCCCAATGATTAGAAATTAGTGTATACTACTACAAATATGACCATTATCAATGCTAAAAAAGTGCATTAACAGTGCTAAAAAAGAACTGTTAATCAAGAGGAAGATAAGGAGTCGTAACTTTTATCAGCGCTCAGAAAAGAACTAATAAAGGTACCATTTATCAGTGCTAAAAAAGAACTAATAAAAGTCCACCTTTATCAACACTATAAAAGCGTTGATAAAGTGTAGAGACCCGAAGCCTAACGTACATTAACATTACATTACTTTTGTGGAATATATAGTACATAAAAAAAACACACACACAAGGATCGTAATAGTGTAGTGTCTTTGGAAACTCGGAACGTAATCTTCTAATCGTGGTGAAAGATCCTCAATATCTCCCATAAAGATATCCCCTTTTTTTTACCTAAAACCATTCTTTATATCCTGGGGAAAAGAAAACATAAAAGGGTGAGCTCAAATGCTCAGTAAGGGTAAACAAAAGAAAATAAATCACATCATATTCATAAGAACATAACTTTTGGAAATCGTAACCTGCAAAAGAGAGCATAATTTCATAACATGGGATAAATCATAGTAGTGAAATGAAATCCCAATAAGCATAACATAAAACATGAAACTTTTTGGCATACACACATAATCATAGAGAATCATTTCTTGTTAGTCATGACTCATTGCCAAGATTATCTTAGTGGACAAAGTCCCTTTCTGAATCGAGTCACCCTCGATTCAGTCCTGTTTCACTGAACCGGTATAACCTACCATTCCAGCCATGTCTATCTCATGAGATATAAAATCTTTACCCAATGCATTGGAGGGAGATATAGGTCCCACCCATCTCATAATGATACCATTCTTATGTGTGCCACAAAATCATAAATCATACATCATTGCATTACCCATGTAATGCAAATGGGAATCTTAAACATCATGACATCATAAATCAATTCATATAAGATAAAGGAATTCATAAAAATAATTCCATCACAACATGATCAAATCAATGTAATAATAGGGATAAAAACAGAACCCTTTATTATCTTATATGGAAAATAATTTTGATAAAACACTTGAACTCCATTCTTGAGGAAAATATCCATTCTTCTTCAAAAAACATTTTTCCTTTCATAACATGTCATAAGACGTTAAAATAAAAGAATTTGATTAAAAATAAAATTGAAAAAATGTAAAGTAAGCTTCTTGGAAATAATGTTTTAAAAATCCATTCATTCCGTATAAGTTAAAAAAACATTTTTCTCGTACTTTTGTCGGAAAAGTCAAAAAAGTACCTCATACGAAAAACGACAAAAGATTCCTTTCATATCTTTTACTAAAAACACACCGAAGGGTAAAATAGGATTTAAACAATTGTAGGTGAATGAAAATAATATTACATATTGAGGAAACATGGATGTGGATGATAAAATACACCCCAGTAAATACCAAAGTATAAACAATCTCAGATAAAAATGAGATTGTGAAATTTCCCTTACCTTAGGTCTGACTTGCTTTGTGAGTGTCCGAACCTCCTGTATATGATTTAAATCATGTTATTGACTTATTCCAAAATCATATTCATTTTTATTATATCATATATGGTCCACTTATGACTTTATATTACCCGTTCTTTTGTAAATTCATGTTAAAGTAGCGTTTTGGGTAAAATCGTCTCATTTGTCGTTCGTGTTTTTAACTTGTAATTATTCATATGATTACTTAGATCATGATTACATAATTACAGAATATAAAACATGATTTATATATATATATTCATAATACACATATATAATAAATCAGTAAATGGAAAGAAATACACCGTTCATGGAGACGGTAGTCCGTACATACACATGAACGCTGTTTTCGTTTCCTTATTGAATTGAATGGAATTAAGTAGATGACATACATCTAAATATAAATAATTCCAGTATCATTATTAGGTCATATATTTCATTATTAATTATTATATATAATTTATAATCATTCATGAATGGTTAATCATTGAGAATGAATCTCATCGCGTCGTGGAGACGGTAGTCCGTACGTACGCACGAGCGATGATATCGTTCCCATGGTCGTGGAATTGTGTTGAAGTGTATGTATACTATTTCAGTATAATTATCACTTTATAATAATCATATATAGTTACTCATTACACCTTTATACCCATCCAATTAATGTGGTGGCGGAAAATAGATTATACCACGGCGTAGAGACGGTATTCCGTACGTACGCACGCGCGGTGATTTCCTTTTTCCGTAGGATGGATAGAAGGTTAATTAGAGTTGTTTCATATTTATAATAACATATCTGTATATAAGAAATACTGATGTTGTTAATTTATCATTAAACAACTAAAGAAGAAGAAGTTTAAGAAGAAAGAAATTGAAAAAGATCGGTAATGGATATTACCTCTTTTTGATGCGCCTTTTCTTAGCCTCCACTTAAAGAACTAAGGATGGTATTTGAAGAAGACAAGGAACTCTATGATGATACTAGGGAAGTGGAGAAGGGATTTCGGCAGGGGTTGGCCGAGCTTGAGTGCTCAAATTGGTGTGAGGAGGAGGGGGAGGAGGTGCCCTTTTATAAGGGAGGAGAGGGGCACCTTAGGAATATCTCAAAATATTATTTTATATTAAAGTCAAAATCGGTTTTATAATGGTTCCAAAGGGTCTTATTTAGAAGCTAAAGTGGGGATTGGTCGAAATACTATCATCCAATAGGATTTAGACATGTTTAGGGTATTATTTTAACCTTATCAATTAGATTTAACTCTAAGTTAAATAATTTAACTTTTACCGTGTCTTTTTGTTTTCTTACACTATATGGTTAATACACTTACTATAACATTACAAACGAACCCCAAATTGTTTATTATTAATATATATATCCTTATCTAAGTCATTTGGCCTAACCTTAGATTTTTAGGAATAAAATAACAATTAGTAATATAATATTTGATTTAAAAACTATTTTGTGTCAATTTTGACACTATTTGATATATGATTTTTGTGAAAGTCATAACAGAATTATATGTTCGAAAAAAGTTGATTAAATCAACAATAATATATCATAGTAACCTATACAATTAGTGGAATTCATAAAAAGTCTCAAATTACATTTATTTTGGTGTTTATAACATCAATTATGTCAATATTTAATTAATAAGATAATTACTGCATCATCATTGTGTCATAAATAAATTAACTTATTTAATGTCTAAAAATTACAAATAAAATACCATTATATAGGAAATCGTTTTATCTTTCTATTGAATATTTATAGTCGAATTTATCTTATGTATAACCCAATATTAAAAATGATTTACTTATTAAACTTTGATTTTAACTATTTTAACACTTTTTAAATAAATTAATAACAAATGTCCTAATCTAACCCAAGTGGGCCTAAATGATAATATTTTACACTTAAGGTTGTTTTTGGTCGAGATAAACTTGTCCAATAGGATTAGAACATGTGTTAGGGTAATATTAATATCATTTTTACCCTTAATTACCCTATTTATTTTTAACCGTGGTAAAAAAAAGTAAAAACTTACTATTAACCAAAAATTATTTTCATCTCATTAAACCACATTTTACTTACTGACATCAACCGTGTCTTTCGGATTTTTGAAATTCCATTCACATAAGCGGTAAAATTAAGATTTATGAAGAAATTAATTTTTTTAACTACCACTTAGTAGTTTCACTATTCATCAAAAATTGATGTTTTTCAGAACAATGCCAAAATTTCATCCTAAGCTATATTTCATATTCCGAATTCAAAAATGAAGTCTATTTTACCAAATTCATAACATAGAAGTTTCAGTAATTAATTTTATAATTAAATCCCGCTGTTAAAACAAATAGCGTGTTTTTAAGAAACAATATCTATCAAAAGATTGACACTTGTTTATGTCTGGTTTAAATGTGAAATTAAATCCAATGACCAACATTGTATTAAATTGTAAAAATATATTCTAAATATACTTTAAAACCACTCAAATTAATAATTTATCACTATTAATTATTTCGATTGAAAAAGTTGTTTTTAACTAACATTTAGTAATTTTCACTATTCATCAAAATATGAAAGTTATCTGAAAAGTACCAAAATTTCACCTTAGGCTAAATTCGATACTATGAATCCAAAAATGAAGTCCATTTTGAGAGCATAAATTTCTAAAATTTTAAAAGGTGGTTATTACTATTCATAATGGCTAGTTATAATAATATTTTAATAGCATATCGTTGTTTAGTGAAACTCTGTATTGCGTACTACACACGCTATCGAGGAAGGTTGCGATTGCGTGTAATGCAAGGAAAGTCAAAGATGTGTGTTGTGCAAGCTCTTTTTGGTGTAGCGTACAACACAAGATATTAATAAAATTAAAAAGAATATTTTTCATAAAATCTCGGGCTGTTACATTCTACCCCCCTTAAAATGAATTTCGCCCTCGAAATTCGTCGGGGTTATAATGGTTTACTATTAAAAAGTTTATTTAATAGAAACCGACATCGTAAAAAGGAATATCAAAACCAATCTTTAAAAAAAAAAGTATGAAACGTAACGGTTACCCAAATAAACTAATCACTGGGTTTCCACATAGGTGAAAATATGGATATGGAAGAGAAATATAACCATCATGTTCTGATGGAGAGTGGTAGAGAACATGGCTATAGAAAAGCCAGTAATCACAAAGCCATAAATTTGTGACGATCTAAGGTACCATCTAATTCATTAGATATAGGATCACTAGGAAAACATTTTTGGTTTTCAAGATCGTTTCCCTAAAGTTAAAGAATTTGAATTAGAATAAATACTTACTTTATGTTGGTACAACCTCACTGTTGTTCGTGCCTTTAACAATTTCAACTTCATCTCTTAAATAAATGAAGTTGAATTTGTTATTCGTGAAGTGTTAGCAGATCATGTGATAGAATGACGGGTCATTCCATCTGTCTCAAAAGGTTAGCAAAATTTATATACATAAGTCAATCTATAGTGGGATTAATCATATATGGTTCCTAAAATGGGATTATACTTCATATATCATACTGCTTAATATAATAAAACTAGTTTCTACTAAACAGTGACTTCCTGTAGGCCAGTGGTAGGCGATAAAGGCCAGTCGCACTTCGGTTGTGGGTTCGATTCCCACAGCCTTGTCCAACGCGATGGGCTGTCGCCCGTTCTGTAGGTTGTCCTTTTTCTAAAACTATATTATTATAACATCCCATCAATAATATCGAAAAAAACTTCTATCCTTAAACAATACTAACTTATGTCCAACATAATCCATTCCAATCTTTAGGCTTATCCATAATACTTCAGTCTATTCTTATAACATAGTGAAAATGATTACCAGAGATTTAATACCATCGTTGATCCCCATATATCATAAGATATGTTTTGTTGGTCACATTCCAAACATTCAAAAGCCTTAATCATGTATTCTCTTGAATACCCATCGAACCTTAGTGTAAACATGAATGCAGTTAAAATTTAACACTTTCCACATACCAAAATCCTCAGAATTCTATATACTCAAACCATGATACCACTTAGTCCTTATATCAATCATGAGCTCATGAATACTGTCAAATATTTAATTTTCTCATTTTCCATTCATTATGCGCATATCATTGTTTTTCCAAAAATATCTCAATCACTTTCCATGGTTACTGGTACCATAAAATTATTGAAAACCACAATAGACCAATACATAAATATTCCAATACTTTGTGATACAACATTATTTTTGAATCCCATTACATACAGACTTAATTATTCCACCACATCGTTGTCATATTCAACATCGCCAATAGTGATCGCATGTGACTTCCCTTTGTCCTTTGCCTTAAGTGGTTGCTCATGTTGATCATCACTAACCCTTGGATTAGGGCATTTGTTGGTATAATGTCCCATTTCCTTGCACTTGAAGCATTGAAGTGTTGGTGGTGCGTTCTCTGTAGTGTTTGCTTTGTTCACATCATTAGAAACCCTTTTTCCATTACTTCGACACTCAGCTACTCGATGACCTTCTTTTCCACACTTAAAAAATTTTCTAGTCCCTTTAAGACAATCTCCACCATGCTTCTTTCCACACTTTGAGCATAAGGAAACATTCATTTTCTTTTCACCATTATTCTAAGAGTTCTCCTTGAACTCCATCTTTCATTTCTTTTCAAAACCATAAGATGGATATGTAACACCAACTTCCATTTCTACCTTGATAGCACAACGCACAATTTCTTCATAGCTACTGAAGTCTCTTATAGATAATGCCCTTCGAAGACTTGGTTTTAAGCCACTGAAAAATCGATCAACTTTAATTTCAGGTTGGATGATAATGCCAGATGCATACCTTGCAAGTCTTGTAAAATTCGCTTCGTATATACCAACAGATTCATCATCCTTTTTCTTTAGTTCAAGAAACTCCTTCTTCATCTTTGTTCGAAGAATACGAGGGAAGTACTTACTGAAAAACAAGTTCTTGAACTCGTCCCATTCCATGTACTCAATTTCATCTCTTTGCCTCGTATTCTTGATATGATTCCACCATTGATCAGCTTCACCTTCCAAACGATATACTGCTAAGATGACTTTATCATGCTCAGAACATTGAAGAACTGAAAATATCTTTTCAGTGTTACTGATCCATTGTTCAGCAACAAGTGGATCAGAAGACCCACTGAAAGAAGGTGGATGTTGCCTCATGAAGGACTCAATAGAATATTGTTCCCTTCTCTGATCATTTGGAAGTCCGGAATGATTCATAGCTTGTGTAAGTATAGCAATAAGATTTTTCACTCCATCTCCCATAACATTTGTTTGTTCAGGAGGGAAATCATTGCATTGTACATTTCATTGATCAACACGGTTCCTTCGGGTTCCAGCCATCGTCTAAAACCCAAAAAGAATAGTGTGAGAGGAAAAAATCATGCTAGGGAAAACAACATAATAAAGGGGGAGTACCTTCAATATCTAACATCTTAGGTTTAATTCTATGACCGTTAGCGTAATTCTAGTACTATAACCTATACGTATACTTAACCTTAGGGACATCCCTAGACATACCATAGAAATATCTCTAGGGATCTCACTAAAGTTCTCGCATCCTAGTTTCCAAAGTTTGACTAAACCTTTCCTCTAATACCAACTGTAGAGACCTGAAGCCTAACGTACATGAACATTACATTACTTTTGCGGAATACTTAGAACATAAAAAAACACACACACAAGGATCATAATAGTTTAGTGTCTTTGGAAACTCGGAACGTAATCTTCTAATCGTGGTGAAAGATCCTCAATATCTCCCATAAAGATCTCCCCATTTTTTACCTAAAACCATTCTTTATATCCTGGGGAAAAGAAAACATAAAAGGGTGAGCTCAAATGCTCAGTAAGAGTAAACAAAAGAAAATCAATCACATCATATTCATAAGAACATAACTTTTGGAAATCTTAACCTACAAAAGAGAGCATAATTTCATAACATGGGATAAATCATAGTAGTGAAATGAAATCCCAATAAGCATAACTTAAAACATGAAACATTGTGGCATACACACATAATCATAGAGAATCATTTCTTGTTAGTCATGACTCATTTCCAAGACTATCTTAGTGGACAAAGTCCCTTTCTGAATCGAGTCACCCTCGTTTCAGTCATGTTCCACTGAACCGGTATAACCTTCCATTCCAGCCATGTCTATCTCATGAGATATAAAATCTTTACCAAATGCATTGGAGGGAGATATAGGTCCCACCCATCTCATAATGATACCATTCTTATGTGTGCCACAAAATCATAAATCATACATCATTGCATAACCCATGTAATACAAATGGGAATCTTAAACATCATGACATCATAAATCAATTCATATAAGATAAAGGAATTCATAAAAATAATTCCATCACAACATGATCAAATCAATGTAATAATACGGATAAAAATAGAACCCTTTATTATCTTAGATGGAAAATAATTTTGATAAAACACTTGATCTCCATTCTTGAGGAAAATATCCTTTCTTCTTCAAAAAACATTTTTCCATTCATAACATGTCATACGACTTTAAAATAAAAGAATTTGATTAAAAATAAACTTGAAAAAATGTAAAGGAAGCTTCTTGGAAATAATGTTTTAAAAATCCATTCATGACGTATAAGTTAAAAAAACATTCTTCTCATACTTTTGTCGGAAAAGTCAAAAAAGTACCTCGTACGAAAAATGACAAAAGATTCCTTTCATATCTTTTACTAAAAACACACTGAAGGGTAAAATAGGATTTAAACAATTGTAGGTGAATTAAAATAATATTACATATTGAGGAAACATGGATGTGGATGATAAAATACACCCCAGTAAATACCAAAGTATAAACAATCTCGGATAAAAATGAGATTGTGATATTTCCCTTACCTTAGGTCCGACTTGCTTTGTGAGTGTCCGAACCTCCTTTATATGATTTAAATCATGTTATTGACTTCTTCCAGAATCATATTCATTGTTATTATATCATATATGGTCCACTTATGACTTTATATTACCCGTTCTTTTGTAAATTCTTGTTAAAGTAGTGTTTTGGGTAAAATCGCCTCATTTGTCATTCGTGTTTTTAACTTGTAATTATTCATATGATTACTTAGATCATGATTACTTAATTCCATAATATAAAACATGATTTATATATATATTCATAATACAGATATATAATAAATCAGTAAATGGAAAGAAATACACAGTTCATGGAGACGGTAGTCCGTACGTACGCGTGAACGCTGTTTTCGTTTCCTTATTGAATTGAATGGAATTAAGTAGATGGCATACATATAAATATAAATAATTACAGTATCCTTATTAGGTCATATATTGCATTATTAGTTATTATATATACATTATAATCATTCATGAATGGTTAATCATTGAGAATGAATCTCATCGCGTCGTGGAGACGGTAGTCCGTACGTACGCACGAGCGATGATATCGTTCCCATGGTCGTGGAATTGTGTTGAAGTGTATGTATACTATTTCAGTATCAATATCACATTATAATAATCATATATAGTTACTCATTACACCTTTATAACCATCCAATTAATGTGGTGTCGGAAAATAGATTATACCACGGCGTGGAGACGGTATTTCGTACGTACGCACGCGCGGTGATTTCCTTTTTCAGTAGGATGGATAGAAGGTTAATTAGAGTTGTTTCATATTTATAATAACATATCAGTATATAATAAATACTGATGTTACTACTTTATCATGAAACAACTAATGAAGAAGAAGTTGAAGAAGAAAGAAATTGAAAAAGATCGGTAATGGATATTACCTGTTTTTGATGCGCCTTTTCTTAGCCTCCACTTAAAGAACTAAGGATCGTCTTTGAAGAAGACCAGGACCTCTATGATGATACTAGGGAAGTGGAGAAGGGATTTTGGCAGGGGTTGGCCGAGCATGAGGGATCAAATTGGTGTGAGGAGGAGGGGGAGGAGGTGCCCTTTTATAAGGGAGGAGAGGGGCACCTTAGGAATATCTCAAAATATTATTTTATATTAAAGTCAAAATCGGTTTATAATGGTTCCAAAGGGTCTTTTCTCGAAGCTAAAGTGGGGATGGGTCGAAATCCTATCATCCAATAGGATTTATACAAGTTTAGGGTATTATTTTAACCTTATCAATTAGATTTAACTCTAAGTTAAATAATTTAACTTTTACCGTGTCTTTTTGTTTTCTTACACTATATGGTTAATACACTTACTATAACATGCCAAACGAACCCCAAATTGTTTATTATTAATATATATATCTCTATCTAAGTCATTTTTCTGATCCTTAGATTTTTAGAAATAAAATAACAATTAGTAATATAATATTTGATTTAAAAACTATTTTGTGTAAATTTTGACACTATTCGATATATGATTTTTGTGAAAGTCATAACAGAATTATATGTTCGAACAAAGTTGATTAAATCAACACTAATATATCATAGTAACCTAGAAAATTAGTGTAATTCATAAAAAGTCTCAAATTACATTTATTTTTGTGTTTTTAACATCAATTATGTCAATATTTCATTAATAAGATAATTACTGCATCATCATTGTGTCATAAATAAATTAAATTATTTAATGTCTAAAAATTACAAATAAAATACCATTATATAGGAAATATTTGTAGCTTTCTAATGAATATTTATAGTCTAATTTATCTTATGTATAACCCCATATTAAAAATGATTTACTTATTAAACTTTGATTTTAACTATTTTAACCCTTTTTAAAATAAATTAATAATAAATGTCCTAATCTAACCCAAGTGGGCCTAAATGATAATATTTTACACTTAAGGTTGTTTTTTGTCGAGATAAACTTTTCCAATAGGATTAGGACATGTGTTAGGGTAATATTAATATCATTTTTACCCTTAATTACCCTATTTATTTTTAACCGTGGTAAAAAAAAGTAAAAAGTTACTATTCACCAAAAATTATTTTCATCTCATTGAACCACATTTTACTTACTGACATCAACCGTGCCTTTCAGATTTTTGAAATTCCATCCACATAAGCGGTAAAATTAAGATTTATGAAGAAATTAATTTTTTTATCTACCACTTAGTAGTTTCACTATTCATCAAAAATTGATGTTTTTCAGAACAATGCCAAAATTTCATCCTAAGCTATATTTCATATTCCGAATTCAAAAATGAAGTCTATTTTACAAAATTCATAACATAGAAGTTGCAGTAATTAATTTTATAATTAAATCCCGCTGTTAAAACAAATAGCGTGTTTTTAGGAAACAATATCTATCAAAAGATTGACACTTGTTTATGTCTGGTTTAAATGTGAAATTACATCCAATGACCAACATTGTATTAAATTTTAAAAATATATTCTAAATATACTTTAAACCCACACAAATTAATAATTTATCACTATTAATTATTTCGATTGAAAAAGTTGTTTTTAACTAACATTAAGTAATTTTCACTATTCATCAAAATATGAAAGTTATCCGAAAAGTACCAAAATTTCACCTTAGGCTAAATTCGATACTATGAATCCAAAAATGAAGTCCAATTTGAGAGATAAAATTTCTAAAATTTTACAAGGTGGTTATTACTATTCATAACGGCTAGTTATAATAATATTTTAATAGCATATCGTTGTTTAGTGAAACTCAGTATTGCGTACTACACACGCTATCGAGGAAGGTTGTGATTGCGTGTAATGCAAGGCCAGTCAAAGATGCGTGTTGTGCAAGCTCCTTTTGGTGTAGCGTACAACACAAGACATTAATAAAATTAAAAATAATATTTTTCATAAAATCTCGGGCTGTTACATAAAGGACCCCCTTTATCAACGCTTTTTTAGAGTTCATAAAAGTCAAAATATATTAAAAAATTTAAAAAAATTATATAATGCAAGGGGTAGATTTTAACAGCGCTAGACTCCCCCCCCCCTTTATCAGTGTTAGGCGACCCCCCCCCCCCCCCGCCTCACACTCTCCCACGCGTTTCCCTTCTCGCACATCCCAAACATGCAGGCACCTCCTTACTTCCACTAGAACATGAACCCACGACCTCCCCCTTGCATTCCTGCACCTTTACAACTTATCCATTTCATTTTTTTCTATTTAATGATATATCTATTTATTTAATTATATATATAGTTATAGTAATTTTTATATTAATAATGATTCATATTAATAGGAATATATTTAGTTACATTAATACATATATATTTATTCATATATTAAAATATTTTTATATTTATTTATATATATAGTTATATTTATTCATATAATATTATAGATTCATATATATATTTATGAATAAATACACACACATATATATATGTGTATTTGAAAAGCCATATAATGTTAAAATGACAATAACTTATATTCTAGAGGCCTTTTTAAACTTCACAACTAGTCAAATCTATTAAAATGAAGAAATATTTGATATGATATGTAGTACTTACCTAACATACATCCATATCAGAAGTTATACTTGTTTGAATGTTTACAAATCGGAATATCCCGACTGAAATCTCTGTATTGGAGGCCTTTTGGGACATTTTTTCCTTGAAAAATATTAAAGATTCATTGCATGGGTTACTAGTATATAGAGCTCATCCGAGGCTTCGATTCGATATGCTGTAGATCTCAATGGAAACCCAAATCAAAATTTATGTCTATTTAATGTTTGAGTTACATTTTTATCATATTTTAAATCTTTTTGTTATTTTTGTTATTTTTTGTGTCTTCAAAATGTTATTAAATTATTATCATTCAAATATAATTAGAAAATTTTTAATTAATAATATTTTTTAAAATATTTTTAAGCAATTTTCACTAATTTTTATATATTTTAAATATAATATCTATTTATACATATCTAAAATAAATTTAAAAATATATATATTATATTAATATCATTATAAAAATAATTATTTTATTTTATTTTTCATGATTTTTTTAAAACATAAATATAATTAGCTGTAGGAAAAAACACTGATAAATCCCCCCTTTAACAACACTAAAAAAAGCACACATAAAGTGGGTATTTATCATTGCTAAAAAAAGAGATGATAAATTGTCACTTTTAACAGCGATTTTTTAGAAATGCTAAAGGTCCCCTTTATCATTGCTTTTTTTAGCACTTATAAAAGGGTAGCTCTTCCCGTGCTCGTTTTTGTAGTATATATACCATACAGAGGGAGATAAACTACAAGTTATAATTTCTAATAATCTCTCTAAAATCCAAGAAAAATAATTGATTAATCTTTTGAGAGAGAATATCCATGGGATGTGGTGGATATTAGGTTATTTTCCAAGAATCAACTGAAAAATATTCTCCCATAGAATTTTTATTGAGGTATATTCCAAACATGTTAGGAAACCCAAAAGGATGCTGAATACCACTTTAATGGAGGTTGTGAAGAAGAAGATTGAGAAACTATTGGATGCTGGGATCATCTAAACCATCTCTGATTCACAGTGGGTTAACCCAATTCTTGTAGTTCAAAAAAACCTGGCCTAACCATTGTGAGGAATTAAAATAATGAATTAATCCCTGTGAGAATTCAAAATAGCATGAATGTGTGCATTGTTTTTTGGATATTGATTCACATCACATGAAAATATAATTTCCCCATTACTTTTATTGATCATATTTTAGAGATATTGGCCTCTAGAACTCATTATTGCTTTTAGGATGGATTTTCATTTTATTTTCAGGTACCCATTGCTCCTAAAGATCAAAAGAACACAACCATTACATGTCCCTTTGTCTTTTTTTCGTATTAAAAGATGCAATTTTGAATATGTAATGGTCTAGGTACATTTCATAGGTGCATGATATGTATATTTTCTGATCACATTGACGATTTCTTGGATAAATTATTGGATGATTTCATGGTTTTGGAAACACTTTTGACCATTGTTTGAAAAATTTTGAAAATGTTTTGAAAAC
This sequence comes from Viscum album, assembly GCA_963277665.1. Classification (NCBI taxonomy): domain Eukaryota; kingdom Viridiplantae; phylum Streptophyta; class Magnoliopsida; order Santalales; family Viscaceae; genus Viscum; species Viscum album. Next base: position 1,598,895,912 of record OY728133.1, on the reverse strand, counting down.
CTTAATTGAAAATAATCGTGATTTAAATTTTGAAAAGTTTCGTTTCATGGTTGAGAGAAGGATCTTTCTATGGAATGTAATTTCCAAAAATTGAATTGATGTTTATAAATTGAATATTGAAGTGAAAAATTCAATTCCAGAAATAACTTTTGTGAAGAAAGTTTGATCTTTTGTAGGATATATAGAATTCTACAAAATGATTATCAAGGATTTTTGTAAGATTTTCCTCTATCTCTCTATATTTCATTTGAATGATCCAGATTTTGATTTCAATGGTACATGAAGGGAATCCTTTGATTAGTTGAAGAGGAGATTGATTGAACCACCTGTGATGCAACCACCAAATTGAGAAGAACCATTTGTGCTACTTTGTGATGTTTCCAACCAAGCAATTGGAGCTTTTCTTTCTCAATGAATGGTGGTAATTCCACAAGTCATTGTATATGCTTCAATAACTGTGTATTTAGATCAATTAATTTACAGAACCACATAAAATGAGTTTTTAGCAGTTGTTTTTTCTTTGAAAAAATTTAGATAATATCTGCATGAAACATTGTCATTGTATTTTCTAATCATTCTTCTCTCAGGTACTTGATAAAGAAAGCTTAAGATAAAATAAGGCTATTGAGATGGATGTTAATTCTACAATCGTTCAACATATAAATAAAGAATAAAAAGGGGTCTGAGATCCACGTAGATGATCATTTAAGCAGACTATCTAACAATGTTGAAGCTAAAATTCTAGAAAAAAACCATTGAATTATCACCTTCTATGTGAGAAACTGTACTTGGTTAATGGAGATGAGACCTGTTATGCTGGCCTGGTTAATTATATGGTTACATCTCAGGTCCCATCTAATTTTAAATCTAACCCAATTCAAAAACTAAAAGATGAATCTAGATATTACATTTGGGATGATCCATTTTATTGGAAGATATGCAATTAACCAGTGATAAGAAGATTTTTTCTTGAGAGTTAAATTGGTTCTGCCTTTGATTTTTGTCACACAATAACTTTTGGAGGCCACTTTGTACCTCAATGAACAACGATTATGGTTTTAAAATATAGACATTATTGGCCAGCCATTTTTAATTATTCTCAAAAAGGTTGAAAAATGTGTCCAAAATTTCGGTTTTTTTATAAACATTTAAATGGGAAAATAAATTCCCCAACAACCACATATTTTTTGTGATATTTTTGAAGTATGGTGGATAGAATTTATGGTCCTTTTCCCAATGTCATTTGGAAATTCTTATATCATTCGTGAGGTCAATTATGATTCCAATTGGGTGAAGGAAAATCCACCAGGACTGATGATGCTAAAATTGATTGTGGTTTTGTCAGGACTAACATATTTTGTTGGTTTGGAGTGCCTAGATACATCATCAGTGATCAAGTAACTCACTTTTTCAATAGTATAATGGAGGCTTTGCTGAAGAAGTATGGTGTTCATCATTAAACATCACCTCCCTATCATGGACAAACCATTGGTTAAGATGAAGTGTCTAATAGGGAAATTATTGAAATTTTGGAGAATATTGTTAAACCAAATAAAAATGATTAGATCCAAATGAAGGAAGAAACATTATGGGCATATAGAATAGACTAAAAACCTATATTATAATTTGTTTATATAGACTGATTTATGGGATAATTTGTCTTAAACCTATGGAACTGGATCATTAGTAGTGTTGGGATATTAGGAAGATGAATGTGGATCATGAAAGTGCTGGGATATAGAGAATTTTTCAGTTGCAGGAGCTAGAGGAAATTAAAATATACACATTTTAAAATTCCAGGATTTAAAAAGAGAGAATAAGAGTGGCTCATGACAAGCTGATCTAACCAAAAGAATTCCATCCTAGAGATAAAGTGTTTCTTTTCAATTAATGACTCAAGCTTATAACTGATAAACTTTATTTCTGATGGGATGGTCTATTTATAGATTCTAATATATATTATTTTGGTGCTTTGTAGATTGTGACGGATGGAGAAAAGGAGCCATTCACTATTATTGGATAGAGGCTGAAGAAATTCCATTGGACCATTCCATTAGATCTAGTGGAGGAGATCCCACTCTTACAACATATCTATAAATAAGAGCCTTCATATTATACCTCTCTTTCACAATTTCTTTCTGTTGTGATTTATTTTAAAATTTATTTACATGTTAATCCACATGAATGCATTAATGAAACAAAACCATTTAAGCATGGGGGAGGGAACCTTTGTATTTTAGGATATTGATTTTATGTTTATATTTCAATAAAAATTGTGTGTATTCTAATTTTTTTGTTTTTATTTTTCAATTTGTGGTGTTTTTTTTTGAATCTTTTGAACTGAAATGAATATCTTTACCATTTTTGAAACCCCTTTCATTGAGTGGAAAATTTAATTTCTTTAATCTAAGATTAAATGAATGCAAAAAAAATTTTTGATTGAAGTTCAATTTTTTGGGAATTTCATGGAAAGTACTAATGTGTTTGAATCTCATGCCACATATCACTATCTTTATATTTCAAATCACTTTCCTGTGAGGCTTTTGAACCATTGTTGTTATATTCTTTTCATTCACCTCACTTATTCATATAACTAGTACATATTTATTTTATCCAGAATTTGATTTACTCGATTGAAAACATGAGGGTTTAAGGTATATGTGTTTTAAAAGATTGAGCAATTTCTTTTGGTTGAATTCTCCCTTTTAATGTTAATCCCTTTTATTCTGGTCTACCTAGTAAATTTAATCCCTGCAGCCCATATAATACATGAACATCCTATTAGGTTATCCACATTTCATGACAATTTTCCCTATAAAATTTTCCCATGAAGTGAATTTACATGATCTACATGAACTTAAGTGTGGGCGAAGATCCCTTGTGTTCTGATACCTCATTTGGGAAAACATTTTGTGAAAATTAAAATACTAAACAGATGAGTGTGGTGATGAAAAATCATTCTTTTGAATGATGTGCCGTTTCTGGAGCTTCCCTGAAAAATCATGTTTGAGAAGATTGATATTTTTGATGCATAAATGCAGAGATTTTTGACCACTTCATGATATTTTATGATGATGGAGCTTAATTTCTACTATGGGGTTTGAGGAGGATATCATACATGAGTGAAAAGTATAATTGTGCAATTTTACTTCAAAAAGAGCCAAGCCCTCCTCATTCGGATTCAGATTTATTCACATAAAAATCCTACCAACCAAATCCACAGAACCAAAATGCAATGTCCTCATGATAAAAACAGGTCTTTGACATACTTCGGGTTATGAATTAGGATTTTTTCATACTTATGGAGACCCTTGCATTTGTTTGGATATGAAGAATCATTATTGTAAATTGATATTTTTGAGATGGGAAAAAATTCATTTGAGTTTGGTGTATAGTGTGCATGCGTAGATAAATAAAGAAAAAAATATTGAATGATCTAATTTCAGTTCATAGATTAATGGTTATGGATGAGACATGATATATTTTATTTCTTGGAGGAGAATAGGTGAATCCTAATGGCATGTGTTTTGAATTTGATTTGATTTGATTTTGATTTTGACTTATCCAGGAGTCCAAGTGCTATGTGTGGGGGAAATGATAGAGATACTATTTTTATTATTTTTTATATGTTTTTCAATGATTTTACCTCCTTCTAATTAATCAATTTGAGCTTATATGTTTTTTTTAGTGTTTTGGGGAATTATGGGCTTAATTATGGAAATTTCTTAATTCTGAAAATTTATCAGTTTTGTGTAGCTTCTGTATTTCGGGCATATAATTTATATTTTTTATCCAAGTTTTGTGTTTCCTTTTTTTCTTTCTATGATCTTGTGCTTCAACTCTTTCTTCTGAACCTTGATCCAATTCCAAACACATTAGACTAGATAAATCAATCAAGAGAAGAAAGTAGTCGGGATGACAGAATAGACCCCACTATAAGTAATGAGGCATAGCACGGCCTACATGTGACAAAATGATGTGATTCTAGAATGAATATTAATAGGACTCAGAGATTCACATTAATGTTAAATTTCATAAAGATATTTTTTCATTAATGCATCTTTCGATTATGACTAAATATAGGAAGTTGAAGTGTCACATAAGGAAGAAAACGAAGTCATTAGTAATTTGAGGATAACTATTGTGAAACGAGTCCAAGGTGTCTGAGATTTTTAGGATGTATTCATATGATACAGGGGAAAAAAATTTATCAAGACACCATTCTGTGATTAGGCTATTTATTATGACAACTAGACTCAATATTTCAGTGGAGTAATTTTGAAGGGATTTTTTCAACATTAAAAGCCTATAAATAAGAGTGTTCACTTCCATTCAAGGGGCTTTTTGAAGAAGGTACAATAAGGGCTATGTTGGATTCTTGAGTTCTTGATGTTTGAGTTTTCTATTTTCTATTTTCTTTGTTTCATCATTCACTCTTCTTCAAATTTCAACTCTATTACCCATCAAATGGAGGGGTAAAATCATTGAGTGATCGGGGATGTGGGAGTATCACTTTTGTAATGTTGGAGTTTTTTGCTTGTATGCAAAACCCTCTTTTTTTCAATGACTTCAATTGTCACTATTTTCCAATTTTCATAATGAAATAGTGATTTGTGTTTTGTGTATTAATTTTTAATAGCTTTGGTTAATGACTTTTAATCTCCCTCCAACTATTACAAATTTCCTCGATAGATCATATTGTATTAGGTTCTGAGTGTCCTGTGATCATTGGAACGTCTGTGGAACAAGTGGAATTTTTCTAGAGTTCTATTAAGAAAAATGTTTTTCTTGGGACTTTCCTTAGTTTTTTATGGATTGTTTAGGATCTTCCATGTACATATGAGTGAGTTCAATTTTTTTCATTATCCTTGGGTGATTGATTACTCAATCATGGAGTCTTTCATTTGGCATTAAAAAGTAAGAGAGGGAAGATGATCTTTATTACTATGATAAATTTGAAAATGGTGATCCTACCCATACCCCATCCCAATCTTCATCAATTAGTGTTCATCCTTTCTTTTTTGTTGCCTGCTTTATTTTTCAACTCAAACAATTTCAAAAACAACTTTTTTTATTTCTTAAATTTAATTGACAAACATAATTGTTGTGCACTAATCATTTGAGAAAACATATGTTAACCACTATAATAAATTTTAACTTAGTTATTATTTGTATTTTTGACACCCCACTATAGGCATGTGTTAGAGACCACGACATGTAACCCTTACGCAAGACACCGTTATAAGAAACATCCATGAGACTCCTATAAAAGTTCCCTTTATAAGACTCCTTAATAAGATTCCATCATGACACTCCTCTATGACAATCATATAATAGATCCATCTAACATACCATTCCATGAGACTTATCTGTGGTAACCATTTATGATATCACTCTATGATAATTCTTCATGGAATTCCTCCAATATACTCATCTATATGATCCATCTTCATGATCCCACCTTGAGTTTTTCTACAAGACCTTATTATATTAACACAAATTTCATGTCTCCATTGTGAAACCATATTTTGGTTATGTGGATTGTGTGACACATACTGGTCAACCTATTCATGAAACACTCCTCACATATCTCCTTTATCAATATACGATCATGGTATATTTATTTATTCACAAAATTACATGATTTTGGTGAGAGACCTATACCTAGGATCTCTCCCTAAGGCTCTGTCATGATACCTTGTCTCTGTAACATGAATAACATTTCATTGGGACATCCAATTTAATAAAAATTTTATTTACTTATTAAAGTATATTTAAGGGGTATTTAGAGGCAAAAAACCACCACCTTATCTCAAAAAATCACAGTTATCAATCCATTTCACCACCACAAAAATTGTCATTACATGGTTTTCAGGAAAAACATTCATGATCAATTGAAAATCATGTGATGTTCAGTTACATTTTCCTCTATTTCTTCACAAGATCCCATCATGAGATCTAAATACAATCATGTTTGATTTCCATGATCATGTCATCAGATAAAAAAAATCATGTATGCATCTTGTGATCCATTCATGATATCCATTGAAATTCATGTGGTAGTCAGTGACCTTATCTTACAACATTTCTTATCTCCCCATCATGAGATCCAATAATAATCACACATTCATTGTGTGATCCCCTGACAAGATACAATGATAATAATGTAGTCAATTTTTTTTCTTACAATGCATCATGTGACCACATCGTGATCTCAATTGACAACTATGCATTCTCATTATTTCGAGAGACCATGAGTTATCTCCATTATTTCCAACCTATTTGTCTTTTTGTGCTTCGTGAGATCCCATGAAAATTTCCTATTGTCTTTAAGTACTTCAATCGATCTATTCACAAGATCCTATGAAAATCATGCATTGTCTTCTAGTACTTCTCATGATATCTAAGTGAGGCCTAATAACATTCATGTGATGTCTTCCTGCTCTTGAGATGATCTCTATGTGAGATACCTTTACAATCATATGGTGTTTTTAGGTTTTTCGTATTATCTTATCATGTGATCCCTTGACAGTCATGCAGTGTCTTTAGGTCCTATACATGATCCCTTCATGAGATCCCTTGACAATTATGCTATACATCACATGCCACTTATGAATGATATGTTGGAACTTCTTGTGAACGCAAGACCTCTTCACATGACCAGTTCTTACATTCACAATATCCATGATACCTAAAAACTATTATGGTATCTCCTAACACCTCCATTGACAAACAACTTTTGTTGGGAATATTAAGGATTTGAAAGCCCGTAGTTAGAAGACACCAAACTACATAAATACCTTGAAGTAGCATGACAAACCATCATTTGGGATACATGTAGGGTTAAATGAATCATTTACATTTTAATTTCATTCAAACTCGATAATCCATGTTCAATGGTGGGGGTTATTGAGAATTGATAAAATAATTGGATATTTAATAAAATCAATTAATTTATTTTTTATTGCATAATTTGTAATCAACTGAACTAATAACAATATTATAATTTAAAAAATTTGAAAGTAAGTTATCCAGACTATTAATATGACGTATATTGAATAAATATCTTCTCCATTATTGTTGAAACATATAGGAGTGGTTCATATGGCTTCAGGTTGTTCTACACCATCAATAGAAATATTACATGCTAGAATCTAAACATTATAATCCTCCTGCTAAAGAGGTGTATTTTCAAGAGATACATGTCTAAGAAAAACATATAAATAACACAAAAAATATTCAATATTTTATTCATTAATCTACATATAGATAACTCATGAATTGCCATGAAAATAAGGATACTTATATCAGGATCAAGAGTATTAATGGATTATACTACAAATGAGAAAGATAGTGTGAGAACATGTTTTGAGGAAGTTTCATATTTCCACCATATAGGTTCATGTATAAAAGGAGAAGATATACCAAGACCTACAAATTCAGATCTAGTGGTTGGTAATGAAGAATTTCATAGAGTATTTTGTCTTCAGATGCCTCATGTGTCAGTTGGTGAAGCAAAATAACCATGTTCTAGTGGGATTAGATCAACCCCTTGAGATTGCGGAGTGGAAGTTGGATGGTATCTCTATATAATTTATGATAGGGATTCTATTATGGACTATAGGATAGGATTTTATCTAGGGGGTTATAGTTTGACTCTCCATGTTATAAAACTCCCAAGCAATTTGAGACTAATGTTTAGTAGATAGCTTGTGATACCATTAAATAGAGCAGATAATACAACATCAAGAAGTTCCCCCAAAAATCATTTTAGACCCAGAATATCACTTCACATCATTATTATAGATAAATTGTAAGCAGAATTTTTTGAAAATGTTGTGGTTGATCACATTGTTTTGACCCCCAACTTATGGTAATACATAGCGAACCATTCAGGTCATGGAGGGTATGCTTCTTGATTTCATGATGGTCATTGACCGTAGTGAATATAATCATCCAACCATGATGGAGTTTTTGTATAACAAGAGTTACCAATAAATTATCATTATGGAACAATTTGATGCCATGTATAAGAGACCATATAGGTCACCCCTATATTTGATTAATTTGAGGCATCTTTCCCTCTTGGCCTCAGAGTTGGTGAAAGTGACAACAAATAATGTAAAGATCATCTAAGATAGTATGAAAACTACCCTGAGCCATAAGAAGACTTTTGAGGACTAATGAAAAAAGGCCTTTGGAGTTTGACGGGGGAGACCATGTGTTATGAAGTCTTACCTCATTGAGGGTTACATATATTTTTCTGGGGAAATAAGTTGTAATTGAGTTTCAATTGGCCCTTCAAGATACGACATATGGTTGTTGATGTGGTATACCACATACCCCTACCACCAATGTTAGATAGAGTACATGATGCCTTAAATGTGTCATAGACAACAAGGTATGTAAATTAAACATCAAATGTTATCAACTATGTTGATCTAGATATAATGTATTTGGTTTTCGAGTGTGTCAAAATTCCTCAACTGGTTTGTATTTTCGAGTTTGGTGTGTGTTCCAACAATACTATTATTCTTCAAAAAACTATTCTAGTACTTTTATTGAACCAATACCTTGCATTCATAAGGGGTTTAAGGCTAAGAATGTTCCTGGAAGTTCCAAATATGATTCATGTGTTTCATACCTTGAATATTTTGTTTCCATAATGCATGGAGATAGGTGGACAATCTGATCAAATAGTGAGGCCTCCTAGAGGTAACCGGGAGGCCCAAAAATTTCACAGAGAACAGTTTTTTTATCCATAAAGGTGGGGGTATGGCTGTGTTGTAACTCAATAGTTTTTTGGAGAGGGGAATCAAGTTGTCTATGCATGTTTTGAAAAATCTTGTAACATGACCCCGTGAGTGTGGTGCATTGATATTGATCGCCTCAATATAATCTAAAATGTGCGGAAAAACTATAAGAGTCATTTATTTGGTAAATAATGGAAAAAAATAACAACCATAATATTTATATTTTTTTCATGTATTACTCCCTCATTTGACATGTAGGAAAAAGGAGGTTCCTTATTTATTCACTTTCCTTTTGAATTAATCCTACTCCCTCATCCAAGATATGATTCATGATTTTTTGGTCTCATTGGAAGCGTATCAGTAAGGGATTTATTCCTCTTTATTCCTATTTTATTTTATATCTATATTGGTAATTCTAAGTAATTATTAGATTTTTCCCATATTTTGAGTGTGTTTTTCTAAAATGTCTCTTTGCTTTTAGATTTCTGATTTATAATATGAGTGTTTTAGGGTTCATTCTTTAAAAATCAATGTGGCCAGTCTATGAGATACCCCGAATAATTAAAATATTGTTTTTAAATTGTTAAAATGTTGTTGTGGGATTCCGTTAAGCATTCCCTAACTCATTCATATTTGTTATGTCGGGTAAGGGTCTTCAACCAACCTAGGGAGATTAAGATGGTTTGTTATTTTTAATTAAATTATATGTCATATGATATGATTTGTTACATTATAACATTACATGATTGGCATGAAAATAGAGGTGATGTTGATCAACTAGATTTTGGTGACACTTTTTTTCAGGCTAAGGCGGTGTCTTGAGTTACATGGTGTGATTTTGATCACTAGTTTGAGGCAACATGTTAATCGAGTATAAGGCAACAAAAAATTGGGGCTGAGGGAATAACACGTGTGACATGATAAGGCATTGACCATAAATTCATTGTGACATGGACATAAGAGACTGAGGTTCCTGAGGATGTGTCTTAGGTACTATTTGATAATTTTCACTCAATGTTGTTGGCCAACGTTCTATAGGAATCCTATTCACACAGATAGGGCTCATTTGAGGTGGTTTTGAACACTCATTATGGGTGGAGGACTCCATAGTAATTGTGGATTAGGTGATGGTGTTTACTATAGGATATGTTATAGATTCCCACTATAGATATCCACATGGATGGTGATGGTGTTGAGACCATCAGTCGGGGGATGAGGCTCACAACTATGCTTGACGCCGATGGGCCAGGATTGTTGGGGGATGGATATTTTTGTGTTGCGTGACATCATCTATTTAGCTAACAATGATTCTTTATTGGTCGATAGATATCATTATTACTTGTGATGTTGGGTTTATATTTTATTATGATTATTTATTATTGGGATGACATCATTGTGCCTCAGGACATCGAGTTGTTGAGATGAGGGTGACTTTCTTAGCAGAGGTCAGAATGAAAATTTATTATTTATTAAAAACATAGGCACACTTTTGAGGGACGATGTGGAAACCAAAATGACATCAAGACCAAAACAACAATGAAGCCCCACAATCCAGAGGACCAAGTCTAAAATAAACCAAATAAAAACTAGAAAAATCCTCCTAAATTTCATAAAAAAGGATAAAACCATCATTCAACATCCCATTGATGCTCGGATATCTATTCCATGCAAGAAGTCATAGGCCTAGTACTGATGAAAATACAAACCCTCTCAAACATCTTAATCTAAATAGAAATGTTCTGTTGAGAACTCATTTCTCTAAACATCTTATGGAGAATTTAATTATATGAAAAAGGATTACAATGTCCCAAAATCTGGGGTCCACAGAGCCAAAAAAACAAACACCCACAAAAAACTATAAATTGAATTCAAAAGTCGAACTCTAGTAAACTACTAAGAACACTACGAATCAGATAAATTCCTACTTCAACTTGAATACATCATTATTGTTCCACCATAAAATCATCATCTTGGTCGCTAGAATAATCTTGAACAAAACCCGACATCCTCCTCGAGACTCCTCTGATGTCCCACCCGTGCATGCCCGAAGAGAAAATCATGGAAACCAAAGAGGAAAAGAAACCAGAAAGTTGCTTCAGGTTATCTTAGTGATGGAAAAGACATAAAACCATCAGATCATCAATCATCAAAACCTAAAAATATTACCTTGAGCTACAAATAACTCTAAACACCACAAAATTCAATGTCTCATGCAATATCCATAAATTCTTTAACCACAATCAAAACTCTCACAAAGACCACAACAGACCACCCCATGAACTACCATCTGACATAGGAAATGAAGCAGTAACCCTAAGACTGTAGAGCTGGATCTCAACTATCGTACCTTCACCGCACAAACAATGAAATCCTTAGCCAACAATGGAGGAAGGATGAGAAGCAATCAATCAAATGTTGTGAGTTTCCAAGATGGCTGAGCCCATGAGGTCATCGACGCCACCACTGAAAGAGTAACTGCATTCCATGATAATCCTAAGAAGAAGCACTAAAAAGAAGAGTTATATCTAACCCAAGGATGATGATGGAAGATGGATATGGGGGAGTTCCATTAAGACACAATGTTTTTTATTTATGTGATGAGGTTTCAATGACATAATTTATTGGTAGAACCTAAGGGTTCACTAGAATAGACTTCCTTAAAAAGGATTCCTTGGGAACTAAGCTCTGGATTAACACTAGTATATATATATTTGGAAATTTGTTTGGTATGACTTATATATATATATATATATTTTAGGGAACATGTTCAGACTTATACTGATGATTTCCAATGAATGTACACACTTATTTATGGTTGTTGAGCATATGGGAAGCTGTTTAATTATGAAATTTGTATGAATGTTTCCTTCTATTTATGTTTTTCAAACAACTACATAATTATGAATGTAAGAATGTCACACATTGTTCTTGGCCTACTGTGTTATATCATATACCCTACAAGGGACCTTAAATTTTCATTGTAGACTTTATGTTTCTCAACTTGAGTAAGGGACCAGGCTTTAGAATTGGAATATAGTGATCAGAGATGTACCTTTGGCATGGGATGGATGGAAGTGGACCATGGTGGATCCTTTGTATGTGGTATAGTTTACATTGAGTTTTTATAAACATTATATGTAAGTACATATATGGTCATCCACATGAGACCTTGATTTCCTATCATATTCCAGGTATTTATATGACTTATTTTCAATTTTTAAAAATGATTATGCCTTGGAGATTATTTATTACAACTACAATTTTATTATTCTTGCACAATTTTATATTTGTTTCTTATATTGATTCCTGGTCTTCTTCTTCTATTATATATATGTAACGACCATTATTATTATCACTACATGAGGTTATAATATCCCCACATTCATCTTACCATACCCTCACTCATAGTCTGAAGCCTTTGGCATATAGAGATTCATGCTTAAGGACCAATTCCCATCTGGCCGTGAGAACTATTTCAGTGGAAATTGGTTCAGGATTCTAAAAATGGTATCATAGGATTCCCCCCCTTTTTAAATTGTAACAATTGGGATATGGTAGAACAGAGACTAGTATATAGTCAAAACTAGGTATAGAGATTGTTTTTTTTATGGATACATCCCCATGTATGGGGCACATTCCATGATTCAATGGGTGGGGAGTTTATATTCTGATTAGTTATTTTACAGTTGATTTGATTCCCATCTCTAGTGGTGTACTTGGTTATGATGGTTGTCTATTATTTATTTTTTACCCTAGTATGGTATGAAAATTTCCTATTGTTAATATATCATTGTCATCACGTAAGATTAAATGATAAATATATATGTTCTAGTAAATAAATTTTTGTAACCTGGAATACACTAAGAGGGTTGGTTTGTTTAAAGTGTCGACAAAGAAGCTAAAATTTATTTTCATATATACACACATTTGATGAATTATACATAGAAAATCCTGGAATGTAGTTCGTGGAGAGATTTATATATAATATATGGGATTGAAATTGATGAAGGAAGGCTAGGATGGTAAAAGGGGTGAGTTGATTAAATATTCAAAAAAATATAAACAAAATTTTCTTATATAGCCTCTTTGGTGTCATTCTACCAAGATAACCCAAATTGATGATACATGATATATGATTCTGGACCTATTATGGGTAGGAATGTGTCCATGAGGCTAAATTATATGTGATTCATTCTCCATTGTATTAGGAAGGGGGTCGAAAAGATGGGTTATAGATGATACCTATCTCTGGTATGAGTATGTTTGGGGCCATGAGGCTATATGTCATGTGACATGGGTATTATAAGTTAGTGTAAGGATAGTGAGATACACTACCTATTATATATTTTCCTATCTGTTATATATATACTATTATGGCTGTTTTACCGTCATGATTGATATCCAGCATGATTCCATCAAGACATATCTTGATGGAGCGTTTGGAGGGTAGAGATATTGTGTCGCTTAGGAATGCATAGGATGATTCCCTTGAGGGTAGAAGTGATCATGATCCACTAGTACAAGATCTGGTATAGGATATATAGATGCAAAAGAATTAATGATTTGTTTCATGGCCTGATGAGTAGCTTAGGGCGAGCTTGGTATAGGTTGAACAAGGTATTGACTGAGGAGATCAGGGTGCTAAGCCATCAATGGTATATCTGACATGGGAGTTCTACTTTGAGAACACAAATTTATCTCAGTATGATAGAGGACCATATATTGAAGTGAACTGGATAGATTAAATGAATACTATATTTTATCAACTTGAGACACCCACAGAGAATGTGGTGAATCTGTTGACATAGATGCTCGGAGGACTGGAAAAACACTGGTGAGACATATAGGTTTAGAAGGGCAGACACAAGGGACTGTCTTGGAATGATATCAAGTATAGTTTCTTCAAGAAATTTTTTCTATAGATGATAAGGTTAGATAGATAATGTGTTCTCCAGAAGGGTCAGTAGGGAGACATGTTCAACATGGATTATGTAGAAAATTTGATTGGCATTCCCCATTTCAATTATTATAGTGGTTGAAAACAATGTGAAGGTGTTGTGTTTTGATGATGGCTTCTAGCATGCAATAATGGTGTAGGTGAATATCTTTAGATGGAAACAATTTTATGAGGGGATTGATGATGAACAGATAGTCTAGGAGAATGTGAAAGAACAATATTATATGATCTTGGAGATGGTGTTATGTGAGTTGAGTGGTGATGCATTAGGAATCATGTAGAGGTTCATGAGAAGACTCAATGGGGAATTCATGATAGAGATTTTAGGTACACCACTATAGAGTGGATATTCATCATTGTGTATCTAGTATGGGAAGGTAGTGAATATTCATACATAGTGGGATCATGTTCTAAAGGAGTGTGTGATGTGTGGACATATGGAAAAACTAGAGAGGTTATGTTGGATAACTTTTTAGAGAGATTGTAACAAGGGAATTAGTCAAAATAAATGATCTAAGGTAGGCTTAAGATCAGTACTAGAAGCCGGTAGCGAGGATTCAGATACATGAATAGGTTGTGGCATAGATTGAGAGACCCAATATTGGGGTCGGTGGCTAGTATCTTGTGCATGCAGTTGATGTTCCAAGTGTAGAACATTCCATGGAGCCGACGAGAGTTTGAGGTACATCGTGGATGTGACAATGATTCATTATATTATGGAATGGTAAGTTTTGATGCACTGGGTTCTTTTGTATAGTTTTTAGACTAAAGAATAATTGATTAGTATATTGTAGTTAGTTATGATGTATGATATATATACAAGGCACATAGGTATCTATCCATAGAAAAAATTTAATTTATAAATGAGGTTCTTTGTCACCGAGGATTATTGGTGGAAACGATGTGATGATGATTTTTTACAAGGGGCATATGCATCACTATTTTCATGGTCATGCATAAGTATATATGTTTTAAGTTTATTTTTTGAATCTTTTGTGATGCAAGATATACATGAATAAGATGAGGTGTGGGTTTTGATGAGTGTTGTTTATGATGTAGGTACTTAGGGTCATCCGATGAGAAATGGAGCATGATGGGTGTCACAAATGGCATGAGAAAATTTTGATCAACTGAAGAGGTGAATGAATAATGACTCATAATTGGAATAATTTTGAGTCTAGGGATGGTCTACGGACCATCATAAAATGTTGTTTAGTTCAGAAGTGACCGATTAAGAAACTTATATGATGTGTAGCGCATTGATGGGAGTAGATCATTGACTTAATATCCGAGGATAGATAAGGAAATGTTTAGAAGATGGTTATTTTTGGTACCATAATTGGGTAAATATTGATATCTCAATGTCGTTCTATGTTAATAAAGGAATATTGTAACATCATTGGTTTTTAATTGGGTATAAATTAATCAACATGTATGAATTATTACTTATGGGGAGCATGCCAGCACTCCTATTGATCTTTTGAACAAAATTTTAGGATATTGATTAACCCAAGGCCTTTTTAGATGGGTTTTATGGTTCAGGATGTTCTATAGGTTTCTCATCAGTTTTGGGTGCATTAAACCTTGAAAATTAGTTTTAGGAATGCACAGATAGAGGTGTATGGTGTGATCAAAACATGCGTCCTCCCTAGAGTAAAAGTGCGGCCCACCAGTTTCATTGAGTATGGTTTATCAAAACATTCATTTAAAAGAACATGTATTTTTTGAAGATCATCAGTTTTTTGAAAAGGGTAATCACACTTTCTACACATGGTTTGTAAAACATTGTGCCTAGCCCATTTGAGCATGGTGCATGGACAGCGATCACCGCATGGTGGTGCATAGTTAGCCAGACATTATGGCCCAACCATTTGGGTCATTTATTTGGGAAAAATGAAAAAACGACCCTCCATTATATTTATGATTTTCTCTTTCCTTCCTCACTCATTTCAGGCATAGAAAAGGGGGAATTTATTTTTATTATCATCTTTTATGCATTGATCCAAATCTGTTGTCCAGGCTCTGATTCTTGATTCATTGGATTTATGTTTCATCAATAAAGGATTTTTCTTCTTTCTTCTTTATATATTTAATATATCCACATATAGTGCGAAATTATCCTGAACTATTTTAACATGTTTTCGATGTGTGCATATAAAATTTCATTTTCACTCATTTCATCTCAAGTTACTGGTTGATATCAGATGAGTGGGCACAAAAAACTATATCTTAAGAGGTTCCTAGATTTATCATTCATATTATTAATTTTTGGGGGGTGTTTTATATATATATATATATATATATTCTCATGTGGGTAGTCCATTATAGATCAGTAATAAATAAATGTTTGTTTTTAAATTGTCAAATTGATGTTGTAGGATTTATTTAAGCATTCCCCAACACCTTCATATTTCCCAGTCCAGGTAAGGGGCTTTGAACAGCATGGGAAGGATAGGTCCGTTGGGTGTTTTTAATTAAATTAAATGTGATATGTTATGATTGGTTTTATTGGAATGTAACAGAAATGGCCCGAGGATAGAGGTGATGTTGATTACTTGGATTGAGGTTAAATGGTTGTTAGGCTTGGTGTGTGTCCTGAGATACATGGGAAGAAGTTGATCACTAGTTTGAGGTGATATAGTGATAATTTTGAAGAGATGAGGACATCAAGATACGGTCATGGCACTTGCGACATGAGATGGTGCTTACCATAAAAACAAAAAGACGTGGTTAAAGAGAAATAAGAATATAAATAATTTTACTTAGGTACTATTTAGTGATTTACACTCACTATTGTTGGCCAACACATTGTTGTAGTCATGTGCACACATATAAGACTTAGTTGAGGTTTTTTTGACCACTCATTATGGGTAGAGGCCTCCTAAGTTATTAAGGATTATGTTATCTTGTTGGCCATAGTCTATATTTTATGTTCTCTTCATATAATTACATGTGGATTGATATAGAACATCGAGTGATGGAATTACGACTATAGATTGGGGATGATTATTGTCATTATAATTTAGGCCAATGGGCCAGGATTATTGGTTGAAGGATATCGCCGTGCCTCGCGACATTGTTTGTTGAGACAACTGTTATTATTTATTGGAGTATATATTTTTTTGACTCCTAACATCAATTATTGTGTTTATGGTTATTATTAATTAGAGTACAGATATCGATGTTCCTCAGGACGCCGATCCATTGAGATGATGTTTAATTTTTGAGTAGAGTTTCAAGGGTATCGTTACATGATGGTCATTCCATCAGGATACCAGGTATTTTATTGATGACATGTGCTGACTGTTACAAAATTCATGGTTGGTACCTAAGGGTTCACCATATTTCACTTCCTTTAGTGGATGCCTTAGGAACTAATCCATGTATCCTCACCACTCCATATGTATATATATATATATGTATGTGAAGACCTGTATGGTACGGAATATATATATATATATATATATATATGAGGGAAGATGTTCATACTTATACCATTGATGGAAAAAGAATGTATACACATTCTTTAGGACATTGAGCATAAGGGAAGTTGTTTAATTATAACATGTGTGAGAAAATTTTGTTTTATTTACATTTTTCATAAACATGAAAAACTATGGTGAAATATAGGAACAAGTAGGTGGTGGAAATCTATGTTCACCATAAAACCCTATACATGATCTTTGGGAAGCATATAGACTTTATGTATCAAAGATCAAGTGTGTGATCAAACTATGGAGATGTAGCACAGTGACATTTGTTATACCTTTGGCATGGGATGGATAGAAGTGGATCATGGTTGTTCCTCTGAATCAGCTAGATTTTCAATTTAGTTTATTCATGATTTTTATATATGTAATTATATGGTCATCTAAGAGGGACTCTGATTTCCTATATTTTTTTATGACCTTCTAAGACTTGTTATCTTATTCTTCAATTGTTATGTCATGGTGAATATTAATTGCTGCTTCTATTTTATTATTCTTTTATTGAGTTGTGATTGTTACTTCCACTGATTTTTTATCATCTCCTACTATATTTATATATGTATGGTACATTATTATTATCACCACCGAAGGGAATAGTCTCCCCACTATCACCGAATCATACCCTCACTACCAGTCAGTAGCCTTTGATGATTGGGGAGGCATTCCTAAGAGCATGTTACCAACCATCCCAGAGCACTATTTGAGTGTAATCGGTTTGGGATTACACACTAGACATCATGTATAGAGGTACCATCATAGAGTACCTAGTAGATATTGAGTATTTGTAATGATAATATCTTTTATGGTTTAGTGATTCCCTTTGTAATTGATAGGTGGAAGAATGGAAATCATCAAGAGAGAACTTTAGAGTGGGAAAACAAGATGAAATCCCACAAACCCAAACCGTTTGAGGATGTCTTTGTTTTTTAATAAAAAATTACATAATTTTAGGCAAATATAGTGACACTATTATTCATTATTTTACTTTATAATATTTTAAATAACATTTTTGAGGCTATGTGATTAGTCAATGTGGGATTACAGGGCTCTAAGAGGATCAGTAATCATATAATTAAAATATTGAAAATATTATATCATGATCCTTTATTTTTTTTAAATCATGTAATAATTACCAAACAGAGTCTCATATTGGAAATATAAGACCATCATTAAATTTCAAATGTGTTATTTACCCTTGGTGAGACATAATATTTTGCATCATCTTATCTTCAATTAAATAGAGTCCATGGGTGAATGATAATCAAATAAATAAAATTTATAATTAATAATTTATTTATTCAGTCAACACAAATCCCCTATATATTTAATACAACTTATGGAAAAGATCAATTTTTTCCAGCATAACTTTAGGGATTTATAAAGGAACTATTTGGAAGAGTATACTTGGATGAACGACAAAAGAATGTGGGATGGAGATAAATTTTGTAATGATTTTATGGATATCACCAAAGACAGCAACATGGAATCATTATACATCATCAATATATAAAAACACAAGGTAGGGTGTTTTTTTGTATTTTATCCCCATATGGTTTATCCATTGTCGAATGTGAATTATTCTATATAATAAATTGATTCATGAGTTGACCTATGATTTATAGGTACTCATTTATCTTCCTATAATTAGTAATGGATATTATTCTGATTAAACGTTTATTAATCCATTTTTTATGATTTTACATTAATGGATTGATGAAAACAATAACAATGGCCTTTGTTCATTATTCATGTTTGTGTTTTATGATTTTTATCCTACTTTTCATAGTATATCCATGTTTGGTGTTCCTCTTGGTTTGAGGTTCCATAAATAACCTCTAAATTATAATTATATAGTTATTATTTGGTAACAAATATCAATATCATGGTTCTAGGTTCATGATTAATAGCATAGTCACAGAGTGCGATGATGAAAGAGCTCTGGGATAAATTTCATATCTCCCATTTTATGGGTTTTGGGAGTTCTAGTGATGTGGCTTGACAAGAGATATTTCTTGACTGAAAGGGGTGGATGAAACATTTCAACTAATGTATATTCATCTGAAATCAATATTTTTAATTATGACTTGTGGGTGGATGTATGGTGGAGGTGGAATGATCCAAACAATGTGGAAATCTGTGGATTGGGGAATTTCTCAATATAAACAGCTTGTAGTCTGAAGAACACCCTCACAGTAGTTCTCTAGATGTGATGGATAGGGTATCAAAAAAAATATAACACACCATGTTGGACCTGCCACATGTTGTGTGACCCCTGACAGGTGACTCCCAGGTAACCTTAGGGTACATTATCCCAATCATAGTCCGGTGGAATGGAATGACCAGAATATACAAGAAGGACCTAGTACTCAGACATGAATAGAGTAACCAAACATGGACAAGTACACATGCATGACTAGAGTACATGGGAATTACCAAATACATATATATGACCAGGGTACTCTACAATGTCTAGGAACACTAGCATAAAAAGATACTTTGGAAAGATCCAATATAAATAATGAATGGCTAGAGTACATTGGAAGAACCAAGGTATCCAATTAATATCGTGTATACCATAAATAAGCTTTGTACTTCCTATCTAGTAGTTTAATGCCCTCATTATCTTGAGTTTATACCAGTTTCACTTGGGTTCATCATAGGACAGTTTAAGGCCCTCATTACATTCAGTATAGACTAGTATCTATTGGGTTTGTCACATCTTCGACATAGGGTGTGATCCCCTATATAGGATTAGTATTAGGTAGAGTTCATTAATCCATATTTGTGGCCTAGGGTATTATCACTTGTCACATCTTCCACCCAATGTAATGTTAGGAATCTTGTGACCAATGTACAAGGATGTTTGATCCCCTGCATTGTGTGTTATCAGGATAGAGTCTGAAATCCCCTGTAGGCCCTAAGTGAGATCCCCAATCTATGTAATGGTATTTCAATTTTCCTAGTGTGTAATTCATCATGAATATTCCCAACATGCATGTCCTATAATACTAGATTCATCAGTGTCATTAAACATATAGAATGAGTTATTTGATATGAACATTACTTTGATTCCTCAAGGAGAATACTGGGATGGATATAAGGATGAGAACATACCTTAATACTAAGTTTTTATCATGAGTATATTTGGCTTATTATTTTCATGTATCATATTATTATTTACATGAATTTTTGATGATGATATGATTATTATCTCTATTCTATATATTTGGTGATTTTGGGTAGTTCTACTTGGTATGAATTTAATCACCCATGAATTAGATCTTCCCATACATTGAAATTAATAGGAGGATGAAATGCATTCTGAAGTAGGTGGACCAGAAGTAGGATTATATTAGTTGGGATAGCTATTCCATGGTTCATAATAGGTGTTTCATTTGACATCGGTCCCCCCATTCATAGAAGGTCAGATGATTTTTACAGTTTTGGATATATTGTATTTGGACCTTTATTATTCCAACAGTTTTCTCATTCTTTTATTAGGGATATTGATGTATGCATGCATTCTTCATGTCATTTGCGTTTTATATTTCTATATTTTATGAGTATTTATAGATGTTCATGTGTGTACATGTACCTAAGGATAAGTCCTACCATGTGTGATATATTCCAACATTTCACTTGTATCATTCCACTTCCTTATTGGAGGTGGGATTGCGGTATCACATTTGGATTAACATAGGCCAGGAGGGCCCCAGGGTTTTGGATCATGGAATTTTGTGCTTCCAAAAATCATAGGGAACAATAAATTTTAAATAAATTATTTTTCAGTGACTCATTCACTATTCACTTGTTATAAATTTTGTAAAGCCACCATTTATGATTGAACAATGGAAATTAGTGACCAAAAACAACTCAGATCTGCTTAGGATATCATGTCAGATCCACTACAAGGAGGAATGTTCACACTTACTTCCATTGATGCATCATTATATTATAGAAAACAACATTTTTAACATCTTTATTAAATATAAAAACAAATATGAATATGTTCATGACTACCTTATAAATTTTTACATACATATATAGTGAATAATATTCATAGATTCCTGCATGAAAAAATTAAATTAAACATTATGTAAATCACATATTCATTAGAATTAATGAAATTTAAATTAATTCCATAACTTAATATTGTAATGAATAACACAAGATACTCAGGATATCAAATAATGGATCACATTACATTAATAGGGAATGGTATGAATAAGTCAAGATCTATACAACACCTGCTTGCATGAAAATTATCAATGTGATTAATGTAGAAGGTGATCCCCATGAAATATTTAATCATTTATTTGATGAGTCTAAAATTTAAAATAGATGTAAAATGAACACATTGAATCACGTTTTACATTTAATATATAAATGGGAGAGTGATTATTTATAATCCTTCACACTCCACTAATGTATTATTAAAACACCCTTGGTTTGACTTGCTCTAGTGGTCCACTTGTACATCCCACATAGTGGTTTTAATCATCCCTATGCATTACCCCATGAACTAATTTTACATTGTACTAAGTTGATATCATGCTCATACAATTTCCGCCTAATAAACATTATTAGTTTTAATTTTCTACCAATTACATCAACCATTTCCCAAATACCAAAATATTATGTATCATTAATAAATCAATGCAATAAATCCAACAACTCTTTTTGGGAATCTCACCATATATTGTAAGAGATCCAACATAGAAACACTTATTTGTTACCGTTATTAATATAATGTTTTAATGTTATGTTTATTATTATTAATAAAATATTTATATAAATAATATATATATCCAACAATTACTTATTTTAATCCAACTATATATCATAAAAAATCCAACATATAATATTCTGGTTCCAATAAATATTATAAAAATATTTTAATGTTACATGTATTATTATTAATAATGTTTTTAATATGTAATCTATATATATAACTCTTTCCAATTAATCCTTTAATTAATATCATTGTATATTGTAACAAATCCAATATATAAACTCTTGGTTGAAATAATTATTATAATAATTTTTTAATGTTTAATTTTTTATAATTTTTTATTTTTTATATAGAAAATATATATATAAAATAACTGAATCAATAAATATCATAATATATTGAAATAAATCCAACGTATATACTACTAGTTACAATAATTATTGTAATAATGTTTTAATTTTTAATTTATCATTATTAACATTTTTTATATAAATAATATATAAATATATAACATTTTCATTATATAATTATAATTTTTTTGTATAAAAATAATTCTTTATAAAAATTATATAATAATAACAACAATATTTTTTTATTATTAATATATAATTATATAAAAAAGATTCTAATAATATATAATAAATTTAATTTTTAGTCACATACTAAATTTAAAATTTATTATAAGTTTTCATTTAGTTTTAATGTGTGTAAATTATAAATTTATTTTACCATTAACAACTGATGGATTGCCCTACAGGTTGATAGATTATTATGTTGAGAGGCCGAAAAGAAATAATGAGGGCAAGGATACCAAAGGTGACTAAAATTATCAAAATATATTTGGTTTACACTTAATCAAGAAAATTGCATAATATTTCAAGTAATATTGATGAGCTGAGAATGAAATGAAATATATTGGAAAGAGAATATTAATTTATATATTTATGTGTAGAATATGTAAATATATATTGATATTTAGTGGAATGATTGAAAATGAATTGGTTTCATGGAATGTTCTTATATGCATACAAGGATAACTTTGAATAGGGTTTCATCATTAGATGGGTACAATGCCGATGAAAGAATACAAAGGAATGTAAAAGTGGGATGAAATGGTAGTATGTCATTGTGACACATGTTCATAAATATGGTATTTTATGTATGTATAAATAAATTTAAATATAATATACTTATTATGTATATATTTTAATTTATTATACTAATTATATAATTAAATTGATTAATCCATTACATAATTTAATTTATAGATATATAAATATATATATATTATAATTATAATAATTATTATACATAACATTAGAAATAGGATTTACCACCACTATAAATAGACTTCCTCAATTCTTAAAAATAACTGATGTTTTAAGCCCCTCAAAAATTTACAACCATTATCCGTTCATAAAATAGTTATGATAGAAGAACCCTTCATCAGAACTAAAAAATGTTTCGATCATATAGGTCCTTTATCAGCACTATTTTAGCACTGATTAATGGGGCCCTTTATGAGTAATTTTTATAGTGCTGATAAAAGGGTCACTTTTTTCAGTTCATCATTATCATTGATAAATAGAACTTTTATCATCACTACTTAGAGCATAGATTAAAAAAAAATTCAAAAACACATTGTTTAATTTTAAAATAATACAAAAAAAATTAATTCAATTTCTATAAAATTTACATCATAATAAAAAATACTATAATATTATTGTAAAAATTTGAGACATTGTTATATACAATTTTATATAAACATCAATAAATTTAAAAACATTAATGTTCTATTGTATTTCAACCAATGCCTACTCTCAAAAGAGCATGATCATTCCCCTAGTAGATGAACAATCTACCTCTTATTGAACAAATTAGTGCAACTGTGTAAAAAAATTCTTTTATAAGAAATAATATAAAAAATAAATAAACTATGAATAAATAAGGTAAAATGTATTTATAAAATCTCCCTTTAATTTGAAAACATACACGTCGAGTCATACCTGGAACACAATGTATCATATTAAAATTTGGGTCATTACTACACATTAAAAATTATTTATTGATCATCTTCAATATGATTCAATATAACATGAGCACTTTTTTCTATGTGAGGTGTGTTTTGAATGGAAATGTAAATTTTAAATTAAAACGTACGCATTGAGTCATACTAGCCACAATATATGTCATATTATTATGAAATTGATTCCTAAACACTAAAAATGATTTATGAATAGTTTCTATAAAATATCAATATAATACAAGTTCATTTTTGGTTTTCAATGCTTGAAACATGTTTTTAACTAAAATTTTGTTTTACACTAAATACAAACCCTTTGAGTTTTACTGGTGACAACATGTATCAGATTGATGTGTAACTGATTCTAATACAAAAATTGATGTATATATTATTTTCCTAAAATATGAATATTATACGAGTCAGTATTCATGTTATTATATGAGTGAGATTTTTTTAATAAAAAACACTTTTAAACATAAAACACACATTTTGAGTGAATCCTATTACACTGTGTATCATATAATGGTGTGATATATTTATAAATGTATTAAATGAATTATAGATAATTATAATAACATATCAAAAAAACCTAAACTTGTATTATTGGTTTTGTGTATGTCATGCTTCATTTGAAATAAAATGTCAATTTTAAATAAAAACACAATCGTTGAGTCATACTAGTCACACTCTATTTAATATTGACATGTTATTGACTCATATACATAAAAAATGACATTTGGATCATTTTACTAATGTATCATGACAATAATAATGTTTTTTGTGGGTTTCTTTGAGTGAAACATGTTTTTTAAATAATGTTTAAACTTAAAACACACACATCATGTCATATTGGTCACATTGTGTACTGGATTTATATGATATTTATTCCTACATGTCAGTAATGACTTTTTTGTAAATAGTTTAAAATTTAAAAAAAAATCATTATGTGCTTGTTTGGTTCTCAATGAGTGACATGCATTCATAACTAATATGTAATTTTAAAAAAAACACACACTTTATGTCATACCAATCACAACATGTTTCAAATTTATTTGTGAATAATTTCTACACATCATAAATTAGTTTTAGATCATTTTCATTATGTGTCAAGATTATATGAGTGTGTTTTCATAGTTTTCAGCAAGTGAAAAATGTTTTCAACTAAAATATAATTTTTAAACAAAAAACACTCATTTTGAGTCATGCTGGTCACACTGCATATATAATTGTGGTGTGGATAATTTCTACATATAAAAAATTAATTATGGACCACATTACTAGAGTGTTATAATAATATGAATGGGTTTTCTCAATTTTGATTATGTCACATACCTTTCATACAAAAATGTAAATTTACAAAACACATGATTTGATTCATATGTGACTCACTATGCATTTGAATAATATTTGATTGAGTTCTAAATGACACAGGTTTTTTATGAAACATTTTAATATTTTATTAAGTCTATTCAAGTGAATTTATTTAGTTTTTGAGTATGTTAAGAGTATTTTTAATTAAAATGACAGTTTTAAAGAAAACAATGAACATGAAGTCAAAACAACGATATTGTGTATAATATTTTTGTGTCGAAAATTCTGAACATCAAAAATTATTTATGGATCATTTTCATTAAATATCTTGATAATATGTAACACCCAAAAATTTTATGAGTAAAATTTCCAAGTATGATTGAATTAAATGACTTATTATGGTTATAGAAAAAAAGGAACTTAATTTGTTTTATTATATTATATCAGGTTTAAAATATTGTTATACATTATATCCATTAATAATATATCCATTTAACAGTGATCATATGATTAGTGTAACTATAGGGTTAGGATAAAACAAATTTAAATAGAAAATATGAAATGGCCTCAACCAGTAGGATCCTATACAGTGAAGACCATATATTAGAGATTCTAAAGGATATATAATCATTGGTATTTTACCATGACCAATCATAGGATGCGATCTTGCAACTGAATCATGACATATACAATTTATGGGAGAATTTCAAGCTCATTTAGATCATAACCAAAACAATAAGCACCGAGCTACACAATGAAAATCACACAATCACACACAATAAACTAACAAAATTTTCTAATTTAATAAATAGATATGTTTCAAGACCCTAGTAATATAATTTGAATATTTTATTTAAATAGAATAATGAATATAGTTACTTTATACTATTGGTTCTTTTTACATGATTTTTATTTTGATAAGATAAAAAAATAAACAATATTTTTGTGTAACAAGAAGTTTCAATTTGGACCTTCCTTTTTGATGAATTAATGAAATTTTAAAATAAATAACAATTTAATAAATTATTAAAATTAAATATTTTCTATTAAATATAAATGATAATCTATTTTTTATGAAGTCAGGTGTAATTTTTTTAAGGGTTTAAAATCATTTATTATAAAAACCCATGTATTTATAAATAAATTTCAAATATGGTTATTGAAGGAAAAATTCAAAATTAGATAAAATTATTTTGATAAAATAAATATTATTTTTTGAATCGTCAAAAAAAATTATTCAAAAATTAATTTTTATTCTTTTCTGAGACAACTGGGTTTTCGAGTAAAAATTAAATTTGGGATAAATATACGTCCAGTACTATGACATAATAATGACCCAAATGTGATTTAATAATTTATTTAATGAGTATGCAAGACCAAATATATGTTTACCCACTAAAATAAGGTATTTTCAAGATTATTTTATTAATTTAATAAATCCATTATGAATACTCCAAAACAAATATTACATTTCGGGTTTAAATCAATTCTTTATAATCATGACTCACTTCGACTTCACCAAGGGAAATATTCTTTTAAGATAAGCCCTTGGACTAATAATATAAATTAAAAAAATTAAATTCATTAGAAACCATATGAAAAATCCCAGGTAAGGTTTGTATTTTTGATTACATTATTATATAGATTCCAAAACCTACGTTTGGGAAATAATAATGAAATCCCCTATCATTTCCCATATAAAAGCAAAACATATCCCATTTATTTTGACTAAAAAACTTTGAACAAGATATGTACTCTTCATTTCCAACTATAGAGTCCTCTAAATGTACCATCAATATCTCAAGAAGCTACTCCAAAATTATTGGAATCACCCTATCAAGGTAAGGGATCCTCTCATTCTCCTCCTTATTCATGAATCATCTTCATTTTATGCCTTTTACTTACAATTAATAATGTTGGAATATTTTTTTATGACTAAATATTAATATAAATATTATTTCTAAATGATTATGATCCCTTTTAACTCTCATTAAACTTGTTTCTGAACCATTACATATTTTTCTTATGCAGCTGGAATATTATTGAATTTTTTCACACCAATCCTTTTTGTTGTGAATACCATTTCTATTCCAGCCCAATAGTATTCACCTAAACATTCCTATACATATTTAATTGAGGAATTACATGTATTTATTAAAAAATACTTTATCAATGAATGAAATTTTATGAAATATGTTCTTACACGATCTATGCGACACACTTGTGCATGTACATGATATGATTATGATGGGTGTTCCCAAATAGTGTTCCAACACATTGGGTAATGTTTTTTTCACATGATATAATATGTATGGTGAATGGGATATTATCCTATAAAAATATTTTATGATTTATTTGTTTTTAACCTTAACTTATTCTTATGATGTCATGTTTAATGTTGTTTCCACATTCAAATGATTCTATTATATTCTCATGTTATATCATGCCTCATTATTCATGTGTATGATTCTCATCCATTTTATATACCATTTAAATGAGTATTTTTTAACATGTAATACCTTCTTCATGATATAATTTCGTATCACCTTAATAGACTTTATATCTCACCCCTTTATTATGTATCTCCTTTCGTTATCTCATTCAATTTAAAGAACGAAACAATATAATGAGCATGTTAAAGATATTTCCAATAATGATGATGTACCCCCTGTTTTTTGTTCTTATGTAATGTACCTAATTACCAATATATACATGAATTATTTATATTATGGACTGTATTATGTGTGTTTTTTTGTAATAAATCATGACTTAATTTTTAATAAAGACATTTTTTTTCATAGTTGGTATCAACGGAAAGTATAGTTATTTTTGGGATTATGATTAGGAAACCCTTGAAATAGACATAGGGGTAATAATAAAGATAAAATACATAACTAATTTTTAAATTATACATTAAGTGGTTTTCAATAAAATACATCAATTTATAGATACTAAAAGTGGATGTGGCATTAGCATATATGTACATTGTTGTAAGAGACGAAAACATCATATTGAGAGGTAAATTTTCAATCGATCTTATTCCATAAGATTTTCCATAATAAAAACCCAATATAAAATGGATATTATTGAAATTTATGATATGAAGAAAAAAATATAGGAGGATCAAGATAAAGTACTCATACACCAAAGTGGATCACCGTTGGGTCCACCAGTCATCTTCATCAAGATGAAGTATGTGGAAATGTACATTTTCATTGATTATCCTGATCTCATTAAGATCAGAACTGAGAAAAAGTATCTTATCCTAAATATCAATGATTTGTTCAATCAGATACAAGGCTCAATAGTTATCTATGGTGGATATTTTGTCAGTTAATTATCAAGTAATGGTGAAGATGAAGGAAATCCCCATGAATACATTCATTACAATATATCGGCACTCTGAGTTAATGGTAATGTCTTTAAACTTTTATAATTATCTATAAATATTTATCGACTAGATGGATATTTTATTTAGAGATTAACTATATAAATTTATTTTATTCCATATAAATGAAATTATTATATAATCCAAAATCATGTAGATGTATGAGGAGAATTTAATAAATATGCTAAAGACATTAAAAAAGAGAATTTGTGGACAAAGTATGAAAAATGTGAGTTATGGTTGAGGGAGGTGTCATTACATGGACATATTATCACAATTAATTAGATATATATGGTCCCAGAAAAGATATTATATATTAGATGATCATTGAGTCCATTGTTTATGATAGAAATCCATAGTTTCCACAGATTAGTAGGGTACTATCTTCAATTCTTTAGTAATTTCTCATGATTGTAAAAACCTCTAACCAAGATAACATAGAAGTGAGTCATGTTTTTTTTTGGAATAATGAATGTGTGAGAGCATTAATGAGTTGTAACAGAGGAGTATCATTTCACCTATACTTATTATACCAAAAAGGGTAATTTTTCGATGTATATAATGATGATTTGAAGAAGGGATACAGATATTTACTAATGTATAATGAAAACGTGATAGCCAATGCCTCTAAAAATTTGAATGTTCCTCAACCAAACAACCCAATGCATGATCTAAATTTTTCATTATTAGTCATCACATTAAAAATATAGCAGCGTTATCTCTTTGGAGAGAAGAATCAAATATATACAGATTATAAGAGAATCATGTATATATTCACATAAAAAGAGATGAATATGTACTAGAAATGATTATTTGAGATGATTAAGGACAATAAAAACTAAATCAACTACCATCCTAGGAAAAAAATTGGAATATTATTTATGTAGAAAGCATATGGAAATATTATAATTGTTAATAATTGATAAGGATTTGATCTTCTTAGAAGTTATGAGAAAGGAAATGGGAATCAAAATGTAAGGAATGTCATCAATCCATTCACAAATTATTATTCTACCATACCTCCCAGAGAAGATAAAATGTTCTCAAAAAGATGATGGGGAAATTCAGAAGAAGATGAAATATATAATAAAATGGAAATACTCAAAGATAAAAAGTAATGAAGGAGTGGTATTATTGGATTAATGAAAATTTATTCCATCAAATCCTATGTTAACAGAATATATATTGGATGATTCACATTGCATGAACTTATCAATCCATCCAGGGAGTACGAAGATGTATCATGATCATTGAGTGCACTATTGGATGGAAATATGAAGAAGGAGATCACAAAATATATACCAATGTGACTTGTATACCAGAAAGTGAAGGATAAAAGGACCAAAATAAAATGGGTTATGTAATCATTAACAATATATATTTTAAAATAGAAATAATTCCATGAAATTTTTCA
Source organism: Viscum album (assembly GCA_963277665.1). Lineage (NCBI taxonomy): Eukaryota > Viridiplantae > Streptophyta > Magnoliopsida > Santalales > Viscaceae > Viscum > Viscum album. Next base: position 1,598,865,846 of record OY728133.1, on the reverse strand, counting down.
TTGAAAATAAAAATACATGAAGAGGTAATAATTCGATATTGGTTTCGGTGGATCATCTTACAAAGACTTCTTACATCATTTCAATATGATTGGACTTATCACTTGATCAACATGAATGGATATACATTAGAAATGTGGTGAGGAAATATGGAACACCAGTATCGATTTTATATAATCGAGTCCTAATTTTTACCACTAATTTCCTCAAATTTCTCGAATATTCTCTAATTCAAATTTGAATATTATCAAATTTTACCATCCTCAAACTGATGGAAAATCTTAATATACTATCCAGACACTCAAGAAAATATTGAATTTATTCTAAATGATCTTCACTGTTGGATGAGATCAATATATTCCTCTAGTTTAGTTCCCATAAAATAATCATTTTCAATCAAGAATCCACATAGATTCCTTTGAAGTAATTTATGGGAAGAGGTGTATAACATATATATATATGGTGATGAAGTTGGTGAAAACAAGATGATGGGTCCTAAAATGATCAAGGAAATGGTGGAAAAAGTCAGTACCATTCTACATCACATAAAGGATAATCATAGTTAACATAATATCTATGGTAACAATCATTAATGAGACCTAGAGTTTTATAGTGGGGATAATGTATTCTACTACATGTCTCCATGGAATAATGTCATTAAATTTGAGAAGTGAAATAATAGTCTATGTTACATCATTCCTTTTTAGATCCTTGATCACGTTGGAGTAGTGGCCTATCGACTAGCACTCTTACCTAACCTTTATCATGTACATGATGTGCTATATTTATCCCTCTTAAAGAAGTATAAACTATACCACTCATCTGTGCTAAATCCAGATGTGTCATCATTGGTAAATGATATTTTATATGAAAAGAGGTTGGTGTTGATATAATATTGTAGAGACAATGTTTTACGAAATAAGACAATGTCTCGGGTCAAGGTGTTATAAGGAAACAAAAAGTTTGAAGAAGAAAAAATGGAACTAGAGAAGGTGATGAAACCAAATTACCCTCATCCGTTTTAGTGTGTGAAATAAAAATTTCATGTGTGAAATTTCTGGATGGGGGAAGAATTTAGTGAAGCAAACATGTATAAATTAATCTTTTATTTATGATTGCATTAAATTTGATATTATTGTTATATAAAACATATAGACTTACTCGGTTTTATTATATCCTACCAAAATTAATATACCTTTACGAATTGTATCCATTTATAAAATATATTTTTAATAGTGATTGTATGATTCGTATAAATATAGGGTTACGATAAATACAATTGAAATAGACAAATGAAACAATTGCCTCAACCAGCAGGATCATACCCTACAATGCCAATTTATCGAAGATTACAAGGGATGTAGAATAAATTGTATTTTATCTTGACCATGACCATACATAGATTTATCAACTAAAGTACGAGTCAAATATTTTAGGGTATAATTTCAAGCTCATCAGGATCATGACCCAAACATTGCTTCCCAAACAACCCTATGAAAATCACAACATTACACATGTTACCCTTAGGTAATTTTTTTGGGTGTCATAACGAGATATGTTTCAAGACCCTAGAATTAAATATATTTATATTTTATTTTCAATATAATTATTAATATATTTAATTCTTATTGTTTTTACTATATAAATAATTTATATTTTGATATGATAAAAAACTGTATTTTTGTGTAACATGAAATTTCTATTACGATTTTCCTTCTAAATGGATTCATTATTTTTAAAAATTATTTATAATTTTATATAATAATAATAATAAATAATTTTTATTAAATATAAATTATAATATGAATTAAAAATTAATTTTTATAATGGATTGAAAATTTTATTGTAAAAAACCCCAACATTTCTGAATAAATGTTGAATCTTGTTTTAAAAGTGAAAAAAATTAAAAAAATTATTTTGATAAAATAAATATATTTTTTTACTTATCACATACAAATTATCCAATAGTGAATTTTTTGAAATTTTCTATTACATTCGAATGTTCATGTAAAAAATAAATACAATATAAATATATGATGTGTAGTATGACATCAAAATGATCCACAAGTTATGTAATAAATGCAATAAATGGTATCCATGAATGAATATATTTTTCATATTTATAATAATTCTTTTGATATTTTTTTAATTTTATAAATCCTTTATGAATCCTCTAAATCCTATATAACAATTTATGGTTTTTAAATCGATCCTTTATAAAAATGACTCACTTCCACATCGATAAAGGTAATATTTTATTAATTCCAGACCATGAAATTATAAAAAATAATAAAGGAAAACCTAAATGGAAGAAACCATTACTAAAAAAAATGGGAAGGATTTTTTATTACATTATTATATAGATTCCAAAACCTATGATTGGTAAATAATAATGAGCTTCCCTCTATTTTCTTATATAAAAACAGCAATGATCTCATTCCACATCACTAAAAAACATTGGAACATGTTCCTACTTTTTATTCCTCTCTATAAATTCATCCCATGTTTCCACCAAGCTCTCAATAATATCCTCCCACATTTTTTGAATCACACTATGAAGGTACGAGATGGTATCCTTCACAACTCTTTTCAAGGGTCATCTTTTTTATGCCTTTTATTTCAAATTCCTAATGTCAGGATATGTTTTTATGCCACCATATTACTATCCATTTGATTTATAAATGATGATATTCTCATTTCTATCTAATTAAATTATTTTATGATCCATTATTTACAATTGTAATACTGTTAAAATATCGATGTGATTTTTCCATGCCAAACACTTGTGATGTGAATACCATCATGATTTTTACTAAAGGGTAATCCCTTAGACATACCTATAATTATATTATTATGGAAATCAATATATTTATTCAGAAATTTTTTATAATGGAATTAAATCTATTAAAATTAGTTCTTATGTTATATGACCTATGTGGAACTCTTATGCATGTACATGCTACGATTATGATGGGTGCGCCATGATAGAGCTCTAATGCATTAGCGAATGTTTTAGTTTGATAAGATGCCATGTACGGTGAATGAGAGGTTATTCTAATCACATTATGTTGTTATGTTTTGGTTATTAAAAACAAATTATGCTTATTATGTCAAGTTTAAATTTTTTATTGCAATCCCATGTTTCATATATGTTCTCATGTTATATCATGCCTTATTGTTCATATTTATTACTCTATCCCCTTTTATGTCCCATTTAAATTCCAATTTTCTAACATATAATAAAATCTTAATGTTATTATTTGTTAATATCATTACTAGGCTTTATATCTCACTCCTTTCTTATGTACCTCCTTTGGTTATCTGATGTATTTTTTTAAATTAATGAATATAATGATCATGTAAAAAAGAATTTAAATAATATAAATATACCCACTATTTTAAGTTAATATGTAATGAAACAAATTACCATAAGATAATAGACTTATCAATCATATGGATTATATTATGTGTATTCATGAGTAATAAAAAATTAATTAATGCGTAATAAATATAAGGGTTTTCATATAATAACAGTGTGTTTTCATGGGTTTTTAGTGAGTCACACATGTTTTTAACTATAATGTCAATTTAAATAGAAATCATGTACTTTCAGGAATACAGGTCACATATTGTATCAGATTGAGGAGATAATAATCCATAAAAATCAAAAATGAATTATGGATCATTTTACATGATTTTCAAGGTCGAGTGAGTTTGTTTACCTAGTTTCTAGTGAGAGACACACTTTTTAATCTAATATTCATTTTTAAAATCTAATAAAACACTATGAGTCATACCAGTAACACCATATGAAGAATTGATGTGAGGATAATTCATATATTTCATAAATGAATTATTTATCATTTATATAATGTATAAAAATAATCTAAATGTGTTTTCATAGTTTTGAGTTAGTCATGCATAATTTAAATTAAAATGTCAAATTTAAATAAAAACAAAATTTGAGTTATGGCAACCACATCGTATGTCTGATTGATGTGTGATTCTTTAACATATTTAAAAAATTACTTATATATTATTTAATTAAATTATTATGACTGTATATGTTTGTTTTTTCTTGTATTTTAGTGATTGAAATATATTTTCCACTAAATTTTCATTTTGAAACTAAAATGTCATTTTAAAACATAAAAAGAACACTTTATGTCATATTAGTCTCACAATTTTCTATATTAATGTGAATCAAATTCATATATATAAAACATGACATATGGATCATTTTTCTAAAGTATCATGATAACCAAAGGAGTTCTATTTTTTTAGTGAGTGACACACACTCATATCTAAAAGTCATTTTAATGTAGAATCACACACATTGAATCATACCAACCGCATAATGTGTCAGATTAACATGTGTCTCATACACCAAAATCATAAATGACTTATGAATTTTTTTCTAATGAATTAAGAACATAAATTTTTCATTCTATTTTTTAGTGAGTGATGCAACTTTTTAACTAAAATGTCAATTTTAAGGTGAAAACACAAATTTTAAGTCATACTGGTAAAATAGTGAATTAGATTAAGTTGAAGGTGATACCAACTTATCACAAATAACTTTTTTTAATTTTTTTATAAATTATCAATAATATGTAAATGAATTTATAAAATTATGATTATGTCAGTCATTATTTGAACTAAAATATAAATATTAAATAAAACACACCCCCATTGAGTCATACCAGCCAAAATGTGTTTAAAATTGACTTTTGGTTTATTCCTACACATCATAGAATGGATTATGGATTATTTTTATAATGTATCAAGACAATCCAATTTTTTTTATCAGTTTTCAATGAGTGACACATGTTTATTATTAAAACATCATTTTTAAAATAGAATCTTGCACTATGAGTCATACCGGTCACACTGTGTGTCATATTGATGTTTGTCTGATTAATACATGTGAAAATTGACTTATGGGTCAATGTAATTAACTATGAATAAAATACATGTGTGTTTTCATGGTTTTCAATCATTAAAACATGCTTTTAAGTATAATTTAATTCTAAATAGAGGACATGAAATTTCAGTAATACTGGTCACACCATGTGTAAAAATTAAATAAATTTGAAGATAAATATTGCGATCAACTGAAATAAAAAAGAAATTAATTAAATTTTAATAAAATTAAGTAATTATTTTTAGGAATTCACCTATTTATGATGTCTGTATATATTCTAACACCATGTATTATTACCACTCATTTACAATCAAATATATTTCCACTTTTGAATACATGATTTTTTGATAGTTCTATTATAATTATAAAAATTTAAATAAATAAAATATTATTTAAATTTTTAAATTAAATAGAATTTATTATCGAAAATTTGTATTTATGGATTCTAGTTTTTAGATGGAACAAGATATCATTCATAAATTTTCAAACAAAATATCCACAACATTTTCTATTAGTTTTCTTCTGTTACTGTAAAAAAAATTAAAAAAATAATTAATATGTTTTGATATATGTTTTGATAGTGAAATATAATTTAATATACATTAATAATTATGCAGTTATATAATTTCATTAGCTTCTTGTTTTCATGGACCATACTTATTCCATGATTTTGTGATATTTACACACCACCCTGTCATAAATTTTTATTTATTAAAAAATAATATAAAGGTATAAATTGATGATTATTTGTAATATATTGAATGTGGTCTATGAAAAATTGATAAATTTCATCATGTATAGTGGATTCCTTTTCAATCAATATAATGAAACAAAAAATATATATCTATAATATCCAAATTGATCATAATTAGTAACGAATTCTCTATAAGAACACAAAAATGAAGGAGTAATAAAATAATTGAAAATATAATTTATACATTAAGAATGTATTGTTTTATATTATGTTATGGGTATTAAAAACATTCCTCCTTTTATAAGTTTCTTTTCAAACATTATGTTTAGTTGATCCATATTTTTAAAATATTCATTTTTTTCGTATTACTACTCTTGTGTATAAGTGATGTGTAGACAAATGAGTCTAATTTTTTGTTCATAAATTTTCCCTTTAGAAAGTACTGATATATATATTTTTAAAAAATATGAATAGTATCTTCTTATAATTTAAATAGAAGATCTTCTATTGCATTAAAACATTATGAAAATAATGCTTATTTATATATTTCATACTAAGACATACAACCATCCATTCTTGATGATTTTATCAACTTTCTCAATATTACGAAATTTTGTAATGGACTCTCCCAACATTTATTCATTAATATGAAACTTGAATATATTGTTTTCGTGGAATTTTGTATCTTCATGAACACGTAAAATTAGTAAATTCATTAGATGAACTATCTGGGTAAATCTAAACATTCAAGGTCTTCATGATTTATTGGATGATCCTTTATATTATTTTGATTTGAAATCTCATTTACCCTTCATTTTCACTATTTTTAATAAAATTCCTCAGTATTAGACTATTTTTAATAATTGTTTATGTTTTCCCATAATATATAAATTGGAATGAATATACCTATTTGTCGAAATATAGTTTTACATGATCAAATGAACATTCTATGAATGATCAAATAAAATTTATTGTCTATGTCAAAATCCAAAGAATCAAGGGGAATAGGGGTAATGGAACATAGATCATGACCAACATGAATCCACTATCTCACAAGGTCATTTGCAATTTGTTTCCATGTATAATATCTCATTGTATATTTTACATTGTACCCTTAGTATGAATGATATGGGTGGGTGTCAAAACATATAAATCCAAATCAATTTCTCCCTATTGAATATAATTATAGGAAATGTATCATTAGTGTCATGATTCAACTATCATAGAAATAGTTATTATAAAATATATTAACTATACTAAGGTATATCATTATGGGGAATGGATCTCCTCAATGCGGTAGGAGGGTATTAATATAGTGGTTATTCTTATGTTGTATATTCTCTTTGAACACTTCTCATAATGTTATACTAAGACACAGACTACCAATTATGTTTTTATTCTGGAATATTTATTATAGCATGTATGTCGTCCATTTTCATATATTTAACAACTTATACATTTCTTTTCTCAAAATACGATCAACGTGACACTCCAAAACCCATACCTCTGATGCAACCATATCATTCCAATCTCTTCATGGAAACATAATCTAGTCATTTATTTGTTACAAATGATGATTATTATTGTGTGAAAACATGAAAAAAACATAGAACAACAATTATGCATTGTTAAGTAATAAAATTTTAATGGTGAAAAAAATTATTATATCATACTTACACTTGATTACTTAACTCTTTTTAGGGGTTCATTTACTAGAATTCTATCATTATTTAAATTAACCACATTCTATAACTCATGGAATTGGATGAATGGAGATTTGGATCATAATTTATTAATCTATATATAAACAATATAATGTAAATATATGGCAGTTTTATTCTAAACAAAATTATTACAGTATATCTAAAATATATACTTTTTTTCAAGTTATGTGTACCTCATCATTTCTTTGTTTTATGTGAACATTGGTTTTCATTCACAATATATTTTTTTAGAAGTCAAATGTTTTTTAAAAAATTTACAACTATTAATAAAATTAATTTATACATATATTTCCATCTAATGTATTAATAATCACAACGTTCCTCACATGATGCCTCTATACAATTACCAATAAATTCATTCTATGTTTCCTGGTTTATCATGTATGCATATATTAATGTTTGTTGTAAGTTTAAATTATTTCAACTTCCCTAAGATGATGTGTTGTATGTATTATTTGAAAGGATATATGAACCATTTTAATGATCATTAATAAAAATTTAATTTGAATATCTTCTAGCATAAATACACTCTGTAAGTGATAATGAGGATGAAATAAATGTTTCATTATTTTATTTTTTACTCAAATAGTGATATAATATCATAATGATACCCAAATTTTCTCTTTATCATTGATAAATCATTGATCAATACATCTACATCAATAAGATTGTGAATGTGAGTGGTGACACCAATATAAATAATGAAAATAAATGTATTGGGGTGAACATGATGATTGTGTTATTTTCATCAATCATTAAATGTGATGCCTCTTTCTCTCACCGTAATAATTTTTGTTCAGAACATCATTATGTGATGCTTATTTTTTTCCTCAGATATACATTTTTTTACCTTTGACCATTTCCTTAATATCAACATTGTCAATATGATTTTCCTCAATTTTTGGATGCATCTGAAAGAGTAGAAACCTATTGTTTTTATGATGTTGAAGTAAAATCATGTTGATAAACCTATTGTTCATTAATATTTGGAGCATCAACATGTGTAATATTTATTGTAAATAAAAGTGATGGAAAATTTAATTTAGAATATATAAATGTTATAGTGACCAAATAATACTATAAGTTAAGAAAAAGTATATTAAAAATTACTTTATCATAGTTGTTGGATTGTTTTTTATTTAATTGTTAAATGGATTTTACCCCTTTATTGATTATCCAAATTTGCTCATTCTCGTATCCTCTGATATAAATATCCTATATACATTGGGACTATTGTTAAATGATTATGCCATCTAAACAAAAAGGTTATTCTTTGTTGAATAAATATATGACCAAATAATGGTTTTAGATTATAATGGAATAATTGAACACTTTATTTTTTTAGGATTAAGGAGATAAAATACTTGTACTTTTAGTAATTCAATTATGAATGGTTTGTATATGGTCAATTCCATACTAAAATCCAGATTGATAGAACTAAATTAATTATATTTAATTATAGTCCAATTATCTAACAACTAGATTTAAAAAATATTATTTTGTAATGTCATGTAAGAAAACTCAAATATTTTTTTAATGATTCCAATTTGTGACATGATTGAAAAAAATGAATTAATGTCATTGGTACCATATACAAGAATCCCTTCTACAACTAGCGTAAGTACAATTTTTTTCATCGTACTATGTTCTCCATTTTAATTTCCCTTGAATATATAATCATTAATAATATAACCATTATATAAAATAAGGAATATTTTTTCCTCTAGATATAAATTGATGTCATTATAAAAAAATTAAAAAATTCAGTTGAATACATAAATTATATTATTGAATCTATCCTATAAACGATCTATTATGATTATTTTATATCTATATATCATACCTTAATGAGTTAAAGTGTATAAGAATTTCTTTCTGGGTTTCAACATATAATGAATCCTCAAAACTATATTGTGAAATGTAAATCTGAGACTACTTCTTCTTTATAATGATAATTGTGACAACATCTTTTCCATAGATCATTTTCCCTAAAAGTATATTGTTGTGATGTGATTTTGGTATACCAATGCTCTCTACATCACATAGGTAGTCGATACAAAATTCAATGGCTTAAGTAATAATATACCACTCAATAATAAAACCTTCTAGTATTTTTTTTGGAATACTCATTCCAAATATTCATATACTATTCAATGAGGTACGTCTTTATATAATATAAATGACCTCATTGATATATCACTCTAACAAGGTGAACCATCATATCAAATAATGGGGTCGAAAGGAATATATCCAATTCACATAATATAAAAGTAATTTAAATTTCAATATTTTGTTGATTTTAATATGTTTATAACATTGCTGCATATATAATTAGAAGAGAAACAATATTTGGTTAATCTATAATGTAATTTTTTTAGAAAAAATCCATATAATGCTACATGGAATATATATTTTATCAAAATAAGATAGTCATGTGATTTCCATGCCTTTAAATAAAAATAAATATACTAAAGAAAAATTTATTCTTATATTATAAATATCCAACAAGGACTATTACATAATTCATTAAGATGAAAAATTGATATCTGTTACATCTTGAGTTTTTTTAAAATATATTTTTCAAACTAATTTTTTTGATATTTTATATTTCATGAAACACAAAATATAATTTTTTATTAAATCACTATGTTGGTATTGTGTATAATTGCCATGGGACTTATATTGGATTTTTTAAAATATAACACCAACATAGTGAATGTTACATGATACAACTACTTGGTGAACATTAAACGCAACATTGAGTTTCTACGAAACAACATTTTATTGTTTTTTAGACAATATGGTTATAAACTATCCATTAATATTAGTAATATGAATATTAAAAACTAAATTTAAAATATTTTTTAATATTATTTTATATAAATTAAATATATTGATAATGACTAATATTCTTTTTGGTAAAAATTATATATGTTTAAAAATACTATTTTCTCAAATGAACAACTTTTCATATCCTTCTGTGAAAAATATAATATTAATTTTAGACCCATTATTAAATTCAATCTTAAAAAATAAAATTCATTTTTGAATTTAGATTTTTAAATTTAGCATTGTGTGAATTATTTATATTTTTATGAGAAACATCATATATGGATGAATACTAAAAAATACTAGATTTTAATTTAAAAATTATTTGTCACCTAATATATTTATATAGATAAATAATATTATATTTTTTTAAATGTATAATTACATTAAATATAAATAAATATATCTAATTTAGATTATTGGATCCAATCTCACAATTAAATTTAATATAAAAACTTATCAATTTTTTGATCATTTTTACTTTAAAAATCAATAGTGACTTCCCATTTAATATATTAAATTTTAATTAATTTATGCCAATAATGTGATATTAATTTTGAAAAATGCATTATATATTAGGAATAATATTAATTTATAATCTATATAAAGGTAAAATTAGTTTTTTACCAAAAATTTTAGTGATTGTGATTAAAATTAATTGTAGAGATTAAGAGAAGAAATAGCATAACAAAGAACTAATCATAATACTTATGGCCCAAAACAACTTAAAACATGACTAAAAGAAATTAGATTACCATATTTAGACTGAACCCTTCCTTTTATGATAATATGGTCCATTAATGTTTCAGATTTCAATGCTAAAAATGTGTGTGGAATTCCTTTTCAAAAATTTACAAGAGTTCCACTCATCCTCCACTATAAAATGGCCTCTTACCCTACCACTTCATCACACATATTATGACACTTTGGATAAACAAAATTTATCTTCCCAAATAGATCCTCAACATCCATACCCTCATCCAATAAACAAAAAGTTGGGCATAAATACATCCTAGGAATTCTTTTGGTGCAAATCATAATTATTTACCTGATGAAGAGGAAGTCCATAAAAGTACGAAGAGAGTCAATACATAAAGTAAGGGAATTTCATATCACTTTTTATTTCTATGAGATACAAGACTCATTCACCACTAATTTATTTTCTGTTCTGTATATACTTCTTATGAATGTATTTTTTGATTCATAAAATTAAATTTATTGGTATGTACATATCCATTTTATGATATTTCTTTCATTGGTTTTGTGGTTAAAAATTTAAAAAATTAGTAATGTAATTTTTTAAACAATTTTCCTTCTTTGAGACACATGCCTTGTTAGGAAACTATATTTTTCCATGAGGTGTATATAATGACTTTGACATGGTATATCATTAATAATACTATTTTCATTATATATTTGGATTCATGTAATGTAATTCTTTATGTTATATTATAATTCAAATTTACCAAATTGTTAATGGTTTATAGCTACCATCTCACTGTTTATCATGATTTTTTGTGATTATACTTAATTTATTTGAAATATTATGATACAAATCCCTATAAATACAATTCATTTTCTTACCATATTTATATTTCATGTTATATCTATGGAATGGTACACTTTTTTCTCTCTTTGGTACATAAGATGATCAAGAATATGTTTTTAAAAAAGTCCCAATTTTTCGCTCTCTTCAGTTAGTAAGATGTGGTTTTTAAAAACCATGTTATCAAAAATAAATCAAAAAAATTATAATATTATTATATGATCATTAAAATTAACTTTTACCCATTTTGGTCTTATTAAAAAGGATTCTTAAAAAAATAATCTTATCATTTTTTGGTTGATGTTCTTTTCTAAAAATTATTTGAAAAAAAGGAATGTTCAGGGTGTACGGATTTACACACCAACATGGCCATAATTCAATTATAGATTACATTACAAGATTACATATTTTTTTATGAAATTATTTTTCTAATATTCTAGAAATTATTTTATTTAATGTGGTTTTCAATGGAAAATATTTTAAAAAATATTTTATGTTTAAAAGAAATTTTTAATTGTTTTCAAATATTTTGTCTATAAATTTTCAATGTATTTACACGAAATGGTTTCAAAAAAATCATGATTTCATTATAAGTTATCAATAATTTTTCGAATAAACAGTTTTTTACAATGTTTAAAAGTTTTTTTTATATATTTCCATGTTTATTTTCATGAAAATGGTTTCATAAAATATTTAATGTTTTAAAAATCATTTCCATTGATGAAAGGATATTTTGTTCTATTTTTTTGAAAATATATTTCAAAATTATATTCCATCTATGATGACATCTGTTTTTTAATCATTCTATTCAAGGAAATTATCCAAATTTTCCACTGATATTCTTTCTCTGAATAATATATTTTCTAATGGAATTATGTTTATAAAAAATTATTTTTCATTCAAGGGTTATAGTTTTCTGAAACATATTTCTATTCAATGGGTTATACCATAATAAATGATTATCAAACATGATTCCTTTCATATTTTATTCTTTGATTAAATTATTCTGAAACATATATACATTCATTAGGGTTTTGTATGATTAAATTATTACGGTACCCATTTCATTTCATTGGTTAGGATATGAAGTTTATGAGGTCCATCTATTTTTATGGGTTTTGATAAGATGAAAGATTTTTTATTTTGTGGAACATTTTTTTACGAGTTTATTATGTGATGGGTGGGACATATTTCTCCCTTATATGCATTGGGTAATGATAAATGTTTTATGAGCTCAAACGGTACATGTGACGGCATGCCAAACCCAAAAAAATGGGGTATCGAGAGAGGATTCACAATCCTGAAACAAGAGGGTACATATGAGGGAATCCAAAGCATAAAAAAGTGTACAATGAGGAATCCCAAGATGTAGTAGGTACATATGTAATATCCCAATACTAAAATGTTATGAATTTCTTGGTAGGGATACATAATATAGTGTTTTTATATTATTATGTGTCTGCCACAATTTTATATAGTATTTCTATATAATTCATATCTTTAAAACATTCAAGATAATTTTTTTGATTCATGCTTATGATATTTTTATTTTAAGGGTATGATCTTATAATGTAATTATCAAGTTTTTAAACCTCAATGCACATGTTTATGCTAATATGAATCTCTTGTTTAAAATTACTATAACATCCCAGGTAAATAAAGAATAAGACATTTTCATATTTTTTAATATTTTTTAATTAAATATAAATTTTATTTAGAAGGGTTTTCTATGTTCGATAGCGTACCCGATACGCAAAAATGATTTTCATTGAAATCATACGCTGCACGCTAATAATATAATAATTTTATTTCAAATGGTAGTTAACACGAAGACATTGTATTGGTGGGAATGAATAGAAATAACTAAAATATGAATATATATGTTTTCAAAATGTTTATACATTTATCCAATAAAAGATAAAGGCTTAAAATAAGAAAAGAATTCAATTTTAAGCATAAATACTCTAATATTCACTAAAAGGTCGATTTATCGCCTTTTGATGGCGAACCCTCATTAAATATAGTTTTGGTCACTATTATAAATTCTTTTGAACCAAATAAAATAATATTTTAGAATTGGGACATCAAAATTTACTTTGTGTATATTTTTGTTATTTTTCCGATAAAGTTCATTTTTAAGGAATATGTTAAAAATGTTGTATTTTAATTCAAAACCTCTTTTTATTATAATTTCTATATATGATTATATTAACTTTTGAATTGGTTTTAAATTTAAATTATAACATAAATTTACCATTTAATCCAATGGTAGACTTTGGAATAAATTTCACTTTGAAATTTGATATAAACAACTGTCAATCTTTTGATATATATTGTTTCTTAAAAAACACGTTATTTGTTTTGAAAATGGGAGTTAATTATTAAATTAATTAATTATACTTATATGATTTGAATAGGTAAAATAGAAAACATTTTTTAATTAATAATATTGAATATTGCTTAGGGTGAATATTTGGTATTTTTCTGAAAGACTTCAATTTTTGATGAATAGTGAAACCACTAAGTGGTAACCAAGCAAACTGATTTTTCATTTATATGAAAGATTACCACTTTTCTGTTTTGAATTTCGAATATATGACATACATTGTTGTCATTAGTATGTAAAATGTGGTTCAATGAGATGAATATAATTTTTTAGTGAATAGTAACTTTTTTTTCATTAATCGCGATTAGAGGTAATTAATGTAAGTTAAGGTAAAAAATGATATTATAAAAATATGAAAACACCATGACACTTGTCCTACCCCTATTGGATGTGTCATGGCTGACCATTACAAACCATGGGTCGATTTAGGGCACCCCATGGAGCCACTTGGTTGAGAATGTGACATTAATGCCTTTTATTAAAAGTAAAAGTAAAAATGACACAAACATGGATTTTTTTACTAAAACAATTTTCAGAAGGGGTTATACTAGCAAAATATTTTGACTATAAATAATCATTGGAAATATATAAAGTTTTCCTACATCATGATATTTTTATTATATTTTTTTGGACATTAAATAATTTAATTTATTTATGACATCATGATGATGCAACGATTACCTCATTAATGAACGGTTTAATTAAAATGAAAAGATAATGTAAAATCTATGAGTTATACTTTTCCAAAAACTAATGGATGAGTATATTTAGAACCCCTATCAACTTATCCTAGAAATATATCACAGTGGGACTTTAACAATCCGAAAAGCTTTTGAAAATAAAATAATAGTTTCATGATTTCCAAAAGTGCCCCTCCTCTCCTCTTATAAAAGGCCCCCACCTCTACCTCTTTTACCACACTTCTCAAGCCTTTGTCTCGGCCAAACTCTGTTCATTTGGTCTCTCCACATCCCTCTCCTCATCCTAGAAGCCTCACTTTTGGCAGAATCCTTTCCAATGAAGCATTTGGCTCAAATCAATAGGAGTTACCCAGTTTAAAGTTAATGCTTTCTCTTGTGTTCGTTTGTTTTATTTTTCTTCTCCAACCCCTTAACTCTTTTTTTCATTTTTTTTGTAACAACTCCAGTATCTTCAATATACTAGAATGTTTTTATAAGAAGGATTCTATCTACACTTACACACACCTATGTCTAATGGTAAAAGAACATAATGATTCCATGGATGGAGAAATTCTGCCTCCCTAAACGATGATTATTCAATAGTCATCTAATACCTTCAAAGGGGCCATTAAGATGTCACTATGTTTATATATGATATATAATATTTTTATGTTTTCCTTATGCTTCATTATTTTTCATTTAAGGAATATTTTTATGGTTTCCATTATGGGTAAACACGATATCTTCATTTTAGGAAGTGCGGACAACCGCCCCAGAAAGTGATTTGATTCGTTAATACCATATGTGGGTTTTATAAGGGATAAAGTTTATAATATTATATATGATACTATACTGGAATTATAATACAACTTTATATCATTATGACTCCATTCCATAAAATATGAAAAAGAAATGAAAGTAGCGTTCATGCGTACGTACGGCTTACCGTCTCCATGAACGGTGCATTTCAATTCTTACCTCTATATGTTATGTAATATTGTAAATACATGTATATTCTAGATATATATGATATATATGAAATAAAAATCATGAATATTAATCTGGATATAATGAACCTTTGACCAAATGAACAACATGTAAATATAAGAAGTCCATTTTGACTTAAGAACCAAATACCGACAAAACGAACATTAGTAACGTAAATGATTACATGGTGTTCATAACATGGTAAAAAGTGATATAAAATGAATAATGAGCTTGAAAAAGTTTCTTAAGAATGTAAAAATTAACTCAAGTTTATTTTTAGGTAGATTAATGAACGATCGTTTCAAGTCGGATACGAGGTATGTGAATTCGTCTCAATCTCTTTTTATTGAGGTATATTTTGTTATAATACAAGACTTTCTTTTTTACGCTATGTAAACCCCTTTGACTTCTACTTTTATTCAAAGGGAATATTTTATATATGAAGAGTTTAAATAAACAACAAAAGGTGTGTTTTTTTAACGTACACGGTGACAATGACCTTTCTGCCGCAGCTAGTATTATTTGATCTTTGGCTTCCTCAACAAGCCGTAATATTTTTAAAATTACATAAATACAATATACTATTTTATTTATTTTGGTATTGAAAATGGTATTATTAATGGATTTGTTATGTCAATATATTTGAGTGATATATTGTGCTTGAAATGTGGAAATGTTTTCTTTCCTTTATAATTGTTTATGTGTTATGATTTTGTAATGGTACTTGGACATTTGATGGGTGGTTACGTGATAAACCATATGACGGGTGGTGCCATGAATACCAGGATGGGTGGTTACGTTATATCCTCCAATTCATTGGGTATGGAAGTCGGCCGTATGGCTATTCCATGTAGTGAAATGAGTGGAAGTCGACCGTATTGTTATTCCATTTAAGTATCTTTATGTCCAAAGTTACCATTATATGTTATGTGTTCTTTATATGAGTTTTATGGTAATATTTTGGTTATAATAGTGTTAGTAATGATCTTTTATCCAGTGAATTGATTTACTACTTCTTAAATGTGAAAAGTATTACCTTGATAATGTATTCATGGTTTACTTGATGTTTTGAAAAACTAACAGTTTTCCCTCTTTGTGTATCCCTTACTGAGCTTTTTATGCTCACCCTATGTTTTTGAAATGTTTTTTATAGGACATAATGTGGAATAGGGTCAAGGATGGGATCATGGAAAAGTCATGATGTCTTAATCATGGAACTAGACTTGTCTCTTTTTAAGATTTCATGTTTTTTAAAAATAAAAGGAAACTTTGTAAAAGTGTCTTTTGTGTAATCTGTTGAGATATAATAGTTATGTCCTAACTCTCTAAAACTCTAAATGTAATTATATCCTCATTGTGAATTATTCATTTAATTAAATAACAAGTGAGGTTTAAGGATGGGGCCTTATGGTTGGTATCAAAGGTCAGTTTAGACAACATTAGGAGTTAGAAAAAAATTTAAATTTTATGTCCTTAAATAAATTTATGTTATGATTAAAATTATATAGCATTTAATGATTACCATTTTGCTTTGCATAAGAAGTTTCTATATTCATAATGGTTTTCCACAGAGGAAACAGGGCAGGTATGTTGGGAAGACATCAGGAGAAAGACAACCTTCCAAATCAGCAACCTGAGATAGTCGGAATCAGAACTGAATAGTTTGTTTCAGTGATGGCACCATTGACTCAGGCTATAAATGGTGGTGGTATCCATGCACGAGATCATCCAGATCATCCCCAGAGGAACATATCAGTGGTGGAACATTTCATGAGGCAACGTCCCCAATCATTCTGAGGATCATCTGACCATGTGCTAGCTGAAGGGTGGATTAATGAACTAGAGAATATTTTTGATGTCATGGGGTGTTCAGAGCATCAAAATGTTAGTCTTTCTATTTACCATTGTGAAGGTGAAGCTGATCAGTGGTGGTCGATGAAGAAAAATATTAGGGATAGTGATGAGATTGAAGATCTTCACTGTGATGAATTAAAAGGTATTTTTCTTGAGAAATATTTCCCTAAGGTTGTTCTTCATAGGATGGAAAAACAATTCCTTGAATTGAGGCAGTAGGATGACTCAATGGCTGCTTATGAAGAAAAGTTCACTCAACTGTCAAGGTATGCTCTAAATTTCATATGATATCTTGATAGTAAAATCAACCATTTTTACACAGGGTTAAATCCAAGTTATCAAAGGGTTTTAGCCTCTCATGGGTTCAAAAGTTATGAAAAACGTGTTCGATGTGTGGAGAAGGTGGAAATGGAGTTTGTCGATGATCAGGTGTTCTTTGAAAAACTACAGAATAAGTGGTCCAGTTGGCAGGAAAAGTGGAAAAATTCATAAAAGATGCCTGGTGGTAAGAATACTAAATATCCAACCTGTGAGAAATTTGGTAAAATGAATCCTGGAGAATGTTTATCCAAGTCTAGAAAGTGCTTTTGTTGTGGTAAGCTTGGTCATATTTCTCGTAATTGTAAGGAAGATGATCAAGAAGGCAATGAGAATCCAGCAGTAAGATGTTTTAAGTGTAATGAAATGGGTCATTATGCAAATGATTGTCCAACGAAAAACTCAACTAATGGGAAGAAGCCAGAATACAAGTAGAAAGGGGTGGTAAAATCCTTTGCAACTACTTTAGCAGATTTTGGTCCATCAGATGAAGTAGTATCATGTACATTGTTTGTTTGTTCAGATTATTCCATTGTTTTGTTGATTCAGGGTCTAAACATTCATTCATTTCTGAAGAGTTTTCAAGTAAATTGGGAATTCCATCTCAAGATAGGAATCCTGAACATATGGTAAAAACACATGGAGGAAACGTTGAGACAAAATGAATTTATAATAACCAACCAATTCTTGTGCGTGGAAAGAATTTACCTGCAAACTTTATTGTTTTTTCTCTAGTAGAGTTTGATGTTATTTTGGTCATTGATTGGCTTTCTGTTTATCATGCTAAGATTTACTACAGAGCTAAAATGGTTTCTTTTAAGAAAGATTTTCAGTTTGTGTTCAAGAATGAACCCTTGAAATTGATAACGTATCAGGAAGTTGAGAAACTAGTAAAAGATGGAAATGAATGTTACCTTGCACATATTATTGAAAACAAAGGGGATGTTCATATTAATGATTTTCCAGTGGTAAATGAGTATATTGATGTTTTTCCTAAGGAGTTGTCAGGTGTTATACATGATCAGGAAGTTGAATTTACTATTGAATTAGTTCCTGATTCTTAGCCAATTTCAAAACCCCCTTATCGAATGGCTCATGTTGAACTTTTAGAGTTAAAGAAGCAATTACAGGAGTTATTAGATAAAGGTTTTATTCGACCTATCACTTTGCCTTGGGGTGCTCCTATCTTGTTTGTCAAAAAGAAAGATGGTTCAATGAGACATTGCATTTATTACAGGGAATTGAATAACATCACTTTTAAGAACAAGTATCATTTTCCTCATATTGATGAGTTGTTTGATCAGCTCCAGGGAGTTCAGTATTTTTCGAAGATTGACATGAGGTCGGGGTACCATCAGTTGAAAGTAAAAGAAGTAGACGTTCTGAAGACTACATTTCATACTAGATATGGCCATTATGAATTTGTAGTTATGCATTTTGGTTTGTCAAATGAAACTGCTATATTCATGGACCTTATGTATAGAATTTTCCATGAGATAATGGATATGTTTGTTATTATTTTCATTGATGATATTTCGGTGTTTTCTAAAAATAAAGAGGTACATGAAAGTCATTTAACGGTTGTTTTGAAAACCGTAAAAGAAGATAAACTATATGGAAAATTCATCAAGTGTGAGTTTTGGTTACAACAAATTTCATTCCTTCATCACGTTGTTTCAAAAAATGGCATAACTGTTGATCCTGCAAAAACAAAGGTTGTTGAAGAATTGCCAAGACCCACAAATGTTACCGAGATTAGTAGTTTTCTTGGATTGGTAGGCTATTACCGAAGGTTTGTTGAATATTTTTCATGGTTTTCTAGTCCAATGACCATGTTAACTCGAAAAGGTGTAAAGTTCATCTGGACAAAAGAATTTAATGTTTGTTTTCAGGAATTGAAAAGAAGATTGGTGAATTCTCTAGTTTTGGAACTTCCTTCCAGGAATGGTGAGTTTGTTATCTAAAGTTATGCTTCATTGAAAGGAATTGGTTGCGTCATAATTCATAATGATTAGGTAATTTCTTATGCTTCAAGTAAGTTGAAAACTCAAGAGGTAAATTACCCTACACATGATTTGGAATTAGCTGCTGTTGTTTTTTCTCTAAAAATTTGGAGGCATAATTTTTATGGAGTAATGTGTGAAATATATACTGATCAAAAAATTCTAAAGTATATATTCACTTAGAAATAATTGAACATGATGTAGAAGAGATGGTTGGAATTAATCCAGGATTATGATTGTATGATTCATTACCATCCGGGAAAAGAAAATAAAGTGGATGATTCTCTGAGTCGAAAAAGTAATGCATCATTAATAATGTTGCATTTGGAATGTGATCCTTTGGTTAATGATTTGATGAACTTTGGTATAGAAGTTGTTGGTGCAGGATGTTCTTCTGTATTATTTCAGGTGATATTGGGATCATCTCTATCAGACAGAATAAAGCAAGCAAAGAAAGAAGACAGTGAGTTGTAAAAAAGGTAGAGCTGGTTCAGAAGGGTAAGTTTCCTGAATTTAACATTGATAACGATTGCGTTTTGAGGCTTAGGAAGAGATTATGTGTTCCTTGTGATTCACAGTGGAAGAATGAGTTGTTATGTGAGACGCATAGTTCCTCGTTTTCAGTTCATCCTGGTAGTACTAAGATGTACAGAGATCTGCAGGAGTATTACTGGTGGAAAGGAATGAAAAGAGATATTGCTGATTTTATTGTGATGTGTTTGACTTGTCAGCAGGTTAAAGCAGAGCAACAGTTACCAAAAGGGATGCTTCAGTCATTACCGGTGGCAGAGTGGAAATGGGAAAATATATCCATGGACTCCGTTGTTGGATTTCCCAAGACATCTCGACGTAATAATGCAATATGGGTTATTGTTGATCGATTGACTAAATCTTCTCATTTTTTTCCTATTCGAGATACATTCTCTCTAGATCAACTTTCTCGTTTGTTCTTAAAAAGATAGTTAGGTTTCATGGAGTTCCCCTCTCCATTTTATCCGATCGTGATCCAAGGTTCACTTCTAACTTTTGGAAGGGCCTTCAGAAGTCGTTGGGTATTGAATTAAATTTTAGTACAACATTTCATCCTCAGTCAGATGGGAAATCAGAACGAATGATTCAGAACATGGAGGATATGCTACCTACTTGTTCAATGGATTATCGGGGAAGTTGGGACCATCATCTCTCTTTGGTTGAATTTTCTTATAACAATAGTTTTCATTGCAGTGTACAGATGGATCCATTTGAGGCATTATATGGAAAACGGTGTCGAACTCTCACTTTTTGGGATGAAGTAGGTGAAAAGAAGTTGATTGGACCAGAATTGGTAGAAGAGATTGTAAAAAAAGTTCAGTTGATTCAAAAACACATGAGAATAGCTTAGAGCAGGTAGAAGAGTTATGCCAAAAACAAGATAAAGGATCTATCTTTTGAGGCAGGTGACCATGTTTTTTCTCAAAGTTTCACCATGGAAAAGTGTTATGTGATTTGGTAAGAAATGAAAGATGAGTCCAAGGTTCATTGGACCGTATAAAATTCTGGAGAGTGTTGGATCAGTTTTATATCGAGTGGCTTTACCTCCGATTTTGTCTCAGGTACACAATGTTTTTCATGTCTTAATGTTAAGTAAGTACATGCCAGATCCATCACAGGTTTTGAGCCCGAAGCTAGTCCAGTTGGAGGAGAATCTCTCTTATGAAGAGAAACCTATCCAGATTCTTGATCTAAGAGAGCAAGTGATGCGAAATAAGGTATTTTATCAGGTGAAGGTTTTATGGAAAACCCTTCTGGTTGAAGAGGCAACATTGGAATCTGAAAATGCTATAAGGGATAAATACCCCCACTTATTTTGATAAGTGAATAAAATTATGAGGACGTAATTCCCAAAATGGGGGAAGGATGTAACATCCCAAGTAAATAAAAAATAATAAATTTTAATATTTATTAATATTTATTAATTAAATATTAATTTTATTTTGAATGGGGTTCTATGTTCGATAGCATACCCGATACGCAACAATGAGTTTCATTGAAATCTTACGTTGCACGCTAATAGTATTATAATATTATTCAAAATGGTAGTTAACATGTAGACGTTGTATTGGCGGGAATGAATATAAATAACTAAATATGAATATATATGTTTTCTAAATGTTTCTACATTTATCTAATAAATGATAAAGGCTTAAATTAAGAATAGAATTCAATTTTAAGCATAAATACTCTAATATTCACTAAAAGGTCGATTTATCATCTTTTGATGGTGAACCCTCATTAAATATAGTTTTGGTCACTCTTATACATTCTTTTAGACCAAATAAAATCCTTCTTTATAATTGGGACATCAAAATTTACTTTGTTTATGTTTTTGTTATTTTTCCGATAAAGTACATTTTTAATGAATAAGTAAAAAATGTTGTATTTTAATTCAAAACCTCTTTTTAATATAATTTTTTTATATGATTAGATTCTCATTTGAATTGATTTTAATGTGAAATTATAACATATTTTTACCAATTAATCCAATTTTGGACTTTGTAATTAATTTCAATTTTAAATTTGACATAAACAAATGTCAATCTTTTGATATATTTTGTTTCTTAAAAAACCCGCGATTTATTTTGACAACAGGAGTTAATTATTAAATTAATTAATTCCACTTATATGCTTTGAATTAGGTAGAATAGAAATCATTTTTGTATCCGGAATATCAAATATAGCTTAGGGTGAAGTTTTGTTATTTTTCTGAAAAACTTCAATTTTTGATGAATAGTGAAACCACTAAGTGGTAATCAAGCAAACTGATTTTTTGTTTCAATGAAAGTTTACCACTTATGTGTTTTAATTTCGAATATATGACATACGTGGTTGTAATTATTATGTAAAATCTGGTTCAATGTGATGAAAATAATTTTTTGGTGAATAGTAACTTTTTTCATTAATCGCGATTAGAGGTAATTAGTGTAAGTTATCGTAAAAATGATATTATAAAAATATGAAAACACCATGAAATTTGTTCTACCCCTATTGGATGAGGCATGGGCGACCATTACAAACAATGGGTCTATTTTGGGCACCCCATGGAGCCACATGGTTGAGAAAGTGACATTAATGCCTTTTTTTAAAGTAAAAGTAAAAATGACACAAACATGGATTTTTTTACTAAAACAATTTTCAGAAAGAGTTATACTAGTCATATTTTTTACTATAAATAATCATTGGAAATATAAAAAGTTTTCCTACATCATTATATTTTTATTATAATTTTTTGTACATTAAAAAAATTAATTTGTTTATGACATCATGATGATGCAACGATTACCTCATTAATGAACACTTTAATTAAAATGAAAAGATAATTTAATGTCTAAGAGTTACACTTGTCTAAAAACTATTGGATGAGTATATTTCAAACCCCTATCATATTATCCTAGAAATATATCAATGTGGGACCTTAAAAATTCAAAAATCTTTTGAAAATAAAATAATAGTTTCATGATTTTCAAAAGTGCCTCTCCTCTCCTCTTATAAAAGGCCCCCCACCTATACCTCTTTTCCCAAACATCTCAAGCCTTTGGCTCGGCCAAACTCTACTCATTTTGTCTCTCCACATCCCTATCCTAATCCTAGAAGCCTCAATTTGGGAAGAAGCCTTCCCAATGAAGCCTTTGGCTTAAATCAATAGGAGTTACCCTTTTTAAAGGTAACGCTTTCTCTTGTGTTCATTTTGTTTTATTTTTCTTCTCCAACCCCCTAAACTCTTTTAATTCATTTCTATTGTAACAACTCTAATATATTCAATATACTAGGATGTTTTTACAAGATTTATTCGAGCTAAACTTACACACACCTACGTCTAATATTTAAAGAACATAATGATTCCGTGGATGGAAAAATTCTGCCTCCCGAAACGATGATTGTTCAATACTCATCTAACACCTTAAAAGGTGGACATTAAGATGTCACTATGTTTATATAAGATATATAATATTTTTATGTTTTCCTTAAGATTCGGTATTTTTCATTTATGGAATACCTTTATGGTTTCCATTATGGGTAAACATGATATCTTAATTTTATGAAGTTCGGACTACCACCCCCTGAATGTGATTTGATTCGTTAATACCATATGTGGGATGTATATGAGATAAAGTTAATAATATTATATATGATAATATACTAGAATTATAATACAGTTTTATATCATTATTATTCCATTCCATAAAATATGAAATAGAAATGAAAGTAGCGTTCATAAGTACGTACGGCTTACCATCACCATGAACGGTGCATTTCATTTATTACCTCTATATGTTATGTAATATTGTAAATATATGTATATTCTAGATATATATGATATATATGACATCCAAATCATGAATATAATTCTGGATATAATAAACCTTTGACCAAATGAACAACATTTATATATAAGATGTCCATTTTTGACTTAAGAACCAAATACCGACCAAACGAACATTAGTAACATAAATGATTACATGGTGTTCATAACATTATAATTAGTGATATAAAAGGAATAATGAGTTCGAAAAAGGGTCTTATTCAAGTATAAATTAACTCAAGTTTATTATTTAAGAGATTAAAGAACGATCGTTTCATGTCGGACACGAGGTATGGGACTTCGTCTCAATCTCCATTCATTGAGGCATATTTTATTCTAATACAAAAAATCCTTTTATACGCGGTGTAAACCCCTTTGACTTATATATTTATTCAAAGGTAATCTTTTATATATGAAGTGTTTTACTAAACGACAAAATGTATGTTTTTTAACGTACGCGGTGACAACGACCTTTCCACCAAGGCGAGTATTATTTGATCTTTGTCTTCCTCAACAAGCAGTAATATTTTTAAAAGTAAATAAATACTATATACTCTTTTATGTATTTTGGTATTGAAAATGGTTTTGATAATCGATTTGTTATTTCAATATATTTGAGTGATATATTGTTCTTGAAATGCGGAAATGTTTTCTTTCCATTATAATTGTTTATGTGTTATGATTTTATAATGGTACTTGTACATTTGATGGGTAGTTTCATGATAAACCAGATGACGTGTTGTGCCGTGAATACTAGGTTGGGTGGTTACGTTATAACCTCAAATGCATTGGGTATGGATGTCGGCCATATGGTTATTCCATGTAGTGATATGAGTGGAAGTCGACCATATGGTTATTCCATTTAAGTATGTTTATGACCCAAGTTACCATTATATGTTATGTGTTCTTTATATGGGTTTTATGGTAATTGTTTGGTTACAAAAGGGTATGTAATTATCTTTTATCCAGTGAAGTGATTTAATACTTCTTAAAGGTGAAATGTATTACATTGATAAAGTATTCATGGTTTACATGATGTTTTGAAAAACTAACAGTTTTCCCTCTTTGTGTATCCCTTACAGAGCATTTTATGCTCACCCGAAGTTTGTAAATTATTTTTGACCGGACATAATGTGGAGTAGGGTCAAGGATGGGATCAAGGGAAATTCATGTTTTATTAATCCTGGAACTAGACTTTTCTCTTTTTAAGAGCTCAAGTTTTTTAAAAATAAAAGGAAACCTTGTAGAAGTTTATTTTGTGTAATCTTTTGAGATGAAATAGTTGTGTCCTAACTCTCTAAAACTATAAACATGAAAAGATCCTCAATGTGAATTATTACTTTAATTCAATATCAAGTGAGGTTTTAGACCGGGGCCTTATCATTACTGATCATCTATGCTCACATATTTTTATGTTACCTTCCCCAAGTTATGAATATATGTATGGTGTTTTAGGTTTCTAAGAAAGGTAATAATCAAGAAGAACCTAGTTGTAGATAATTTATCTCACATAGGTATTATTGTTTATGATTCCATGTTTTTAAAGACATTAAACTAATATTTTCTTTCAAAATATGGTCATGTATTGTTTTAAGTATTCCTAAAATGTGATGTAATATCAATACAAATTATGAAATTGTTGTTATTGTTTGTATCAGAGTGAAGTTTTAGAAAAAATTTAAAAACTAGGTTGAGAATGCATTAGTGAGATCTCTAGGAATATTTACGAGGACATGTCTAGGGGTTTCTCTAAGGAAAAGATAAAGGCTGAGGAAAATGATTGGAAAATGTCATGGAATTTTGATAACGGATAGAGTAAGTGGTTTTTGAGTGATATATTTCTGTCTGGATACTACCATGTGGATGTGGTTTTGGCCCATATGTGCCTAGGATTAATAAATATGACATGGTGCATCAACCCTGAATTTATTGTAACGAGGTACATTGCAAATGGTTTTACTATTCACCTAGTTCGACACTCACAAGGGATATTCATTAGGAATTTACATACTCTTCACAAACAATCATAAAGGATTTAAAAATATTATGGATATGAATAACCAAGGATAAAAATAATAGATTAAGTAAGGAGTCATAATTTAGATATCATGTTAGTGGTTTTCATAATTAGGTGGTTCCTCGCTTTGAAAGATGTTTCTAACTCTATTTATTTTTGTTTTATTAAATACTTGGATCCAAAAGGATCCACATTAACTGTGAATATGGAGGAAAGTGAAATGATTTTTCTCTTGATAATTTTAATGATATAGAAGTATAAATGAAAAATATCATTTCAATAGTCAATCAAAATTTTTAAACTATGAACCATGCTAGACTTGCAAATGAGAACATGTTGGAAGAATATATTTTTGTGCCCTTTTTGAGGTAATGTTCAAATTTTTTCAAGGGGTCTACTAATCCATTAAATGTTGAATAATGGTTCAATACCACTGAAAATATATTTTCTATTCTCCAAGGATCAGATCATTAAAATTTCTTTCTTCTTATTTATCATATATAATGATATGCAGATCAATAGTGGACTCTACAAAATAATATGAGGTAGAAAAATGAAATTGACTCCATGGAATGGCATGAGTTCAGGAATTCATTTTTCAATTAGTACATTCATTGAATTATTTATATGAATATGGAAAATTAATTTAGATAGTATAATAAGAAGGATGATTAATTCATTCATGCCTATGAAAAAAAATTAAAGTCTACAAAGGTACTCTTCGTGTATTATCATATAACCCGAAAAAAAATTGATCGATTCTCTAGTGGGTTGAAAGTAAGTCTTTGAAAGGAGTTGGATATAATATACTTTAACAGGCATGAAGAAGCATTTAGTTGTTCAATAATTGTTGAAATGATTGTTGGAGTTGTTTTTCAATCTCATGGTTTTTATTAGAAAATAACAATAGAGTTCAAACCAAAATCTATCAATAATAGTGAAAACGAATGTATCCTTCCATTATGAAAAATTGTGGGATGAAACAATAAGGTAATTTTATTACAGGAAAATTTTAATTTTTTATGTTTGGATGGGATGTTCATTGAGTGTAGGAATGTTTATGTTATGGGAGGAAGTTATCTAATGATGTGAATAATGAGAAATACCTATCGAATTCATCTCTCACACTTCAGTGTTTTAATTTCATGGATTTTAGCCATTTTTCTAAGAAGGGCACCAATAGAATGACTAATGTGAATGATAATACAAGAAAACATATTATGACAAAATAAAAAAGTGAACTAATTCTCTATTATAATAGATGAAGATAACCATGACAATTAAAAAATTATTATTCTTCCCTTATTATTTTGGAATTTTATGTTTTGTTTTTTATGAATTATCCATATGAAAATATTATTATTTGTCCTTTTGTGGGATTTAATGTGATTATATCCTCCTTCATGTATTATGGCATAATAAAATCACATTTTATATTCTATAAGTTCGAGGATAGAACCATGATTCGAAAAAATGTATTTTTGGTATAAGATAAGAGCTTATTTAATGAATAAAGGGTGAATTAAATTTAAGAAGGGTAACAAGGTTAACCATTTATCGAATGATTAGATTAAAATTTAGATGAATTTTATGATATTAAATTATTATCTCAGCACATGAGTATTTATTAATATTGAGTATTCCACTCAAAAAACGTTTTGTTGGTGGTAGCTTGAGAGAGATGATATGACTTACCATGGGTCTCATAATCTGTTAGTGCTTCAGGAATGAAAAATATCACATACCATTTTGAGATATATTTGAAATGGAAATTGTTCAGGACTAAATGGGGGAGATTTTACTAATACTAGGGAATGAAATCAAGTAATTATAAAATCCCATGAAAACTCATCAACGATAGGTAAAAGTTCTTGAAAAAAATGGAAATTCTAGAACCATATATTTTTTATAAATATAATGGTCTTTTAGATCATCACATGTTTATAGATATTGTTGTTAGAATTATTATATCAATTATCTTTATCACTATTTATCAAAAAATTAGTCACATTTTTCATCCATGTCCGTGTTTTCACTTTCTACCTAGGTTATCCTATGTGGTAACCTAGTTATGAGTTTCTCTGTGTAGCCATTATACTTCAAACATTCAATTTTTGAATGAATTTTAGTATTTTTATTTATGATTTTTGTATCAATAAAACAACATTTATATTATTAAACCATTGATAAACTAGATGAATTTCAAGGGATAAATTATTTTACGGGGGTGTACAATGTAACACTTCGTGTTTATGTGAAATATATTTTTTTCAGACTCATTTTTTTATTTTCCATTTAATACAACAGTGAATATAGTTTTTTCATAAAATTAATACATTTGGATTGAATAAACATCACACCATACATATATTATATTCTTCTACATGAAACACTGAATCGGCCTACGTTACACACAAAACCAACTTGGTGTACTTTACAAGCGACACCAAGTTTCTATAAAAGATTATTTTATTGTTATTTAAACAAGATAGTTATAAACTAACCCTTAATATTAGCAATATGAAAATTATTAAATATTTTTAAAATATATTTTATAATTGTTCTATATATGTAAATCACATTGATAATAAAAAATATAATTTTTTTAAAAATGTTTATTTGTTTAAAAATATCATTTTCTCAAATGAAATACTTTTCAAGTCCTTCAATAAAAAATAATAAAATAAATTTTAGAAAAATTTAGAAATTTAATTCTATAAAATAAAAAACATTTTTTAATATATAATGTCAAAATTATCTTTGGGTAATTTTATTTATTTTTTGATTGACATTATTTATGGATGAATCGTGAAAAATACTGAATATTAATTCTAAATTTCATTTTTATCTAATTTATTTATATAGTTTAATTATATTTTAATTTGTTTCCAAAGTATTATTATATATAAATATATGATAATTAATCAAATTTATGTCATTTTAACCAAATTAATATTGAAACTTGACATAAAAACATGTTAAACAAGTGCTTCTTTTTTAAATTGAAAACCTAATTTCATCAAATATACAAGATTAATTTTAAATTAACAAATATGATTAGAATTTAGAAATATGGATTCCATATTTAGAATCATAATAATATACAAATTATAAAAAGTTAAACGTTGTTTTTTACAAAAAGTATTAGTGGAAATGATGAAAATTAATTTTAAAGATTAAGAGGAAAATGGCATAATAAAGAAGTAAACCTTAAATTTAAGACCCCAAAAAACCAAAAAAAAATTGTTCAAAAGTCGTTGTATGGATATATTAAGACCCTATACTCATTTTTATAAAATATTTTTTAATATTGTATGTACATTAAACTTGAAAAACATGTGAGGATTTATTTTTTCCAAAATTTACAATACAGTCACTCCTCCTCGACTATAAAAGGACACATCCCCTCTCACTTACTCACACCTCTAAAGTAACATTGGATAAACCAATAATGTCACAAATAGATCCTCAAAATACCTCCCCTTATCCTAAAATCCTCACATTAGGGATAAATCCATCCATGTATGACCTTTGGTTCAATCCAAATGGAGTTAACCAAATAAGATAAATTGCTTACAAGTATTAAGATTGTTAAGACATAAGTTAATGTATTTTAAACATACATTTAATTTCAAGGAGATACATTCCTTATTCACCAATCATTTATTTTTTGTACTGTATATTGTAAAGACCATGAAATAGCAAGGAAATTTTTTTTCAAAATTTTTTGGAATTTTACGCGTACATTGTTTACGAAGACACTTGATTCTGAGGCCCGGTGTGCCTGAAATAATTTTCTGAAGTTTATCACAGGTTTGATCAATATGCGAATGATCTAGTTTTTCTAACTTTTAAATTGGTGCTCGGAATTTAAATTGGAGGGAAACAATGAACTCGTAGTGCTAGTTTTTTTATAAGGGGACCTTTACCGCAATTCTGTTTTATGCTGGTTAAAAGTTAAAATTGGGGTTAAATTAAGAAGTCAAATAAATTTGCTAAATTTTTTTATATTTATTTATGGGAGTTAATTCCTCCTTTGGGAAGATATTGGTGGGGCCCACACCCACCACATTTCCCATGTTTGGATATTTGAGAGTTGGGGCCCACACGAGCCCCAAACCTTCATCTCCCCATAACCTCCTTTAAACCCCATTTAACTCCCTTGTTTAATTCATGAAAACTCCCCTAATTAAAGAGAACTCTTCATCTCCCTCACCACCTCATTAATTATTATCAACACACATTAATTAATAAAATGAACCTCCGAAATTAATTAATTATGTGTTTTAAATTTAGAATTTTAAATTACATGTGTTAATAAAATAATACCATTGGCTTATTATTTTAATTTTGAGGAAATCGTTTTGTTAAGGAGAGTTGGGAGAGAGCTCTTGAGAAGGAGAGAAAAGTATTCCACTCTTCAAAGAAGAACAGTTTCCTTCTCAAACGAAGAACACCAATTTGGGGGACTCACCAACATCGATGATTCTTTCTCTAACGTTGATGGTGGGACAAAACATCTCGTGCGTACGATGAACAAACCATATTCAATGTATGGGGTTTATGTTTCATTTTAATGGATTAAAATTATGCCTCGTTCATCATTGAATATCATTATATGTCTCTTGCCTATTGATATCGCCTAACGCGAAGGGAACATGCCAAACGAACACGGGCCGATGACACTTAATTGGATCATGATTTTATTTGGAATCGGCGACTGGAGACAGAATGCAGAAGAGGACAGCGGCTCAAGGGCCTCCATCGCACATGCAATAAAAAACTATGGACAATCAGGACATGGAAGAGGAAGCATAGTGTCTTCATACAGTTCCAGGGACAGAGAACCATGTCTAGGGCAGGCCACGGTGGAGGAAGCCGACACCATCGCGCCGGCTGTTCAGAAGGAACCGTGGACCAATTCACGGGCCACCTCGTCAAGAGAAGTAGCCGGCTCGTCAGCCAGCCGGGCGGAGGAAAGCGACGACACTAGGAGGGAACCACGCTGAATGAACCGAGGTCTGGAGAAGTGGGCTGCTTGTGCCAAGAAGTCTGGATGACTTTGGCTGACTGGTCAGGGAGGGCAGTGCCACTCGGAGACGCTAGTTTGCACATCCGGGGGGCCGCGCCTCCTGCCTCCAACCGCTCGGCCTACAGGCTGAGCCAGCGGGGTCGCGCCCAAGCGTGTCATGCTCAGCCGGGTCATGCTGAGCTGGGTCACACCCCGGCGGGCAAGGACAGTATGAGTCATGTATTTCATCAGTCTAGTCTGACTCCCCGCCCAGTTCAGCCCCGGAACAACTTGGTTAACCAGACCTACTAGCCCACTGGGGCTAAGGGCCTAGCCCATTTCCACTTAATGGTGAATATCATAAAGGTCGTGCGTCTGATCGAGGCACCACTTGTGGCAGTGGGACCCCTATGATGATATGGTCCTTTTTCATTACACTATTTGAATTTTGGATGACTTTGAAAAATGGCTGGGTTTGGAATGATTGTATTTCCAACCAGGCCCCATAGAAAATATACTGATATCTCTCAGACCGAGCATTTTATTGTCGCGTCGTTAGTCGCATTGAGTTACTTTTGATGAGATGAAACTTTGGGATACATCAACTATAGGATTTATGATAGTTTATGTATCGACCCCTTGTCTTGAACAGCGGACCTTCCCGGAATTGAGCGTGTTGTTTGCGGGAACCCTAGAGCTGGTTGTGACTACGATGACTACCTTGTTGGGACCCTCCGTGGGTTAGACAATGATGACAACTGTACTTGGATCCTCCACATGTTCAGCTTTGATGACGACTGTAGTTTCTTCCTCTTTGGGTTTGGCAGCGATGACGATTTTACTTGGATCCTATGTGGGTTCGGCAGCGACGACTTCTGTACTAGGATCCTGCGTGGGATCGGTAAATGAGATGATTCGGAGGCTACATATAATCATCTCCACCCTTCATCGTCAGTATTATACCTATATGAGCTGAGTCTTGACATTCAATCATTATCATTGATGTGATTGACTATCTTTCCGGTGTGGACTAGGTTTTTCTTGGGCTCGAGAGTTGGATCCAAACTGAGATTGATAACTTAGGTAAATGTATAGAAATATACCTAAGTAGAGATGGTTCATTCTTCATGATTTTATCATTCCTTTTTGTTTTATCCTTTGTGGATTATGAGAGACCATCAGGGGTCTCGGGGTCCATACTAAGTATCGTATACTCACCCCTGCATGGTCTATGCCCGCACTACATTGTGTTATATGCAGATAACGGACAACACTGATCATGTAGGAGTCTTGTGGAGCTGGAGGGTACCCAGAGGTGGTTCACCTAGTGAGGCATACATGGAGCGGACAAACTAACCCGAGGTGCAGAGGAGACCATTTTTACCCACCATTTATGTGGGATTTCTGGAGGACGACTTAGTGGTTTCTGCTTAATTTTCTGTATTGACAATTCTTTTCAGTTGTACTGTACATTTAGTTGGATTTGTATACTGGCCCATTTACTTTTCATAACTTACTTTTGTACTCAGTTGTGCTTAGTTCTTACTTAACTTGCGTACTCTGTTGTGTTTGTGAACATTTACAAAGGCAATGCCTTCCCATTTAATGGGATATACACATTTGGTGCTAGTCGCCAGCCCCAGGTGTATGGAAGGCAGGCTTGGTGTAGTCACGACACGGGCCCCAAGGACGGGTTGCGACATATATACTAAATATGAAAGTTTTATATTATTCTTATATTTAAATATTTTGGTATTTACCCATCAATTTTGTGATGTTTCTTTCTTGAGATTTACGGTTCCAATGTTACCGAATCGGTACAGTAATTTTGTCTCAATTTGGATTAATTGAGACACATGCCATGTTATGAACCAATATTTTTCCATGATCATTATATAATTTCATTAACATGTTGTATCATGAATATACATGTTTTTGTGATATGTTTAGCTTTATTTAATGTTATTCCATCCGTTGTGTTATGATTCAATGTTACCAAAATTGTAGAAGTTCAGGGCAAAAATCTCAATGTTTTTCGAGAATGTTTTTCAGTATACTTTTATTGATAAAATATTATGATCTATATTGAATTAAACCCCATGAATTTTCTTAACCATTAGATATTACTACTATATCCATGTAATGGTACCATTTATCCACTCTTTGGTACAAAAGATGATTAAGATAGTGTCTTTATGAAATTGTAACTTTGCCTATTTCTTTGGCCGGTAATCATTATTCCTTTAAAACCATGATTAATAAAAAACCATAAAAATATACTAATATTATCATATGACCATTAAAATATATTTTTACCCATTTCATACCTTCTTAAACAAAAAGTGATTTTAAAAGGAATCGTCTTGTAGTTTTTCAGTTGAGGAACTTTTCAAAACTTTTTACTGTGAAAAAGGAATGTCCTGTGTGTGTAGATTTACCTTTCATCCTAATAGTCATTCCCTAAAAAATTCTTTTATAAGATTAAAATTTTATTATTTTATTAAAAAAAATCCTTAATATTCTATAAATTCATTGTTTTAATGTGGTTTTCAATGAAAATTGTTTCCAAAAATGTTTTCTATTTAAATGTTATTAATATTACCATCAAAGCTACTTTTATATGTTTTAATGTGTATTAATGAAATTTATTTCAATATTTTTTTCAATATTTCATTATAATTTCATAAGATGTTTTCAAAGGAAAAGGTTTTGAAAAACATTCTTTTTATTTTTTCATGTTAAATTGAAAAAAATGGGTTTTCAAAAGGTTTTTTGTTTTAAAAATAATTTTCCATGTAATAAAGTATATTATTATCAAGAAATGTTTTTAGAAGATATTTCAAAATTATTTTTCATCTATGAGGATATTCATTGGTGCTACTCATGTCGTTCTATAAAATTATCCAAAGGCTCCAATCATATTATTTATCAAAATAGTGTATGTTCCGATGCAATGATGATTATGAAAACCTATTTTTCTTTCATGGGTAATATGTTCATTAACCTTGTTTCTCATAAATGGTTTATTCCATGATAAATGATTATGAAATAAAATTCCTTTAACAGGTAATTCTGGGATGACATTATTGTGGAACATGTATATTTTCTATAAGTTTTGATATGGTTAGGTGAATATGATTCCCATTTAATTTCATGGATTATTAATAATGTTTATATAAAACATATCTTTTTAAAAACATTATATGACGAATGATTTATTATTTTTTGGCACATGTATGTATGAGTTTATTATGGGATCGGTGGGACATATATCCCCCTCCAATGCATTGGGTAATGATAAATATTTCATGAGATCAAAGGGTGAATTGAAGGGTATACCAATATATAAAAAATAGGGTATGTGGGAGGGCATCCCAATCCTTAAACAATGGGGTACATGGGAGGGAATCCCAAGCATGAAATAAATGGTACACATGAGAGAATTCCCAGACTGAAGCACATACATGGGTGATTATACCAAGCCTAACATGTTACGATTGTATTGGTCAGACGACTTGACATATGTTTTTTATATTCTTATGTTTCATCCATAATTATCTGTCTTATTACTATGATATTCTTTCACAGAATATGTTGTTTATTTTTTATGACTCATGTCTTATAAAATACCAAGAATTTTTCCATGATTCATCATAATAATATTATAATAGGTAGGTCATGATATTCTAATATTATGATCACATTATCATACCCCTATGATCATGTTTATTCTTTCATGTCATCCCTTTTTACCAATATAGAGTATCTGATCTCACCCGTTTTTATGATTCCATCCACTGGTTATGATGATATGTATTGTGTTTAATGTGTCTATAACAACCCATCTCTTTATTTATCTTTAATACATGATTTATTATATAAAATTAATCTTAAAAAAATCCACGATATTGATAATTATAGTTTATTTGGGAATTAAGGACCTAAAAACATTTCGAACATGAGATACTACTCAATTATTGCAATCATTTTTATCATGCTTCTAAAATTCCATGGATTTTTAATGATACACTAGATAATCAAGGGACAAAAATAAAAAAAAGCGTGATATATAATGAAAATTATGGGAATAAACAATAAATATCATGATGAAAAAAATACATGTAAGAGAATAGTCATATAAATGGGTCATAAAAGGAACATGACCAACAAGTATTGATATAGTATGACATTAATAACATGGGAAATGTGGAAAAAACATAAAACATTTCATCATAATCATAGTACAAGGCTAAGATACGAAGAATTTTTTTTACAAAGTCCCATAATTGAATTAGGTTCACTCCCTATCCCATCATGACATATCATGATTATAAACATTACCCAGTGGGTTGGAGTGTTATATAATTTTGAGCGCACTCATCATATTCACTGCATTGTTGTGTATAAGTGTTCCAAATAGACCATACAAAATAGATTCATTCATAAAAATAATTAATTATATGATTTATGAGTGTGGAGTAATTATATGTATGTTCTCATTAAAACTTATCTGGGAATATATTTTGAACACCCATTATATGAATTGGGCATGGTATTCACTGCAAAATTGGTCTGGTAGGAAAAAATTGATGTGTGATTTTGGAAGCATAACAACATCACATAAAGAATCATACAAATTGATTGATTATATGTAATGGGGTCTTCAATAAAATATAAATCTAATTTCCAATAATAGGAACATGTAAAAAATATGCCAACAATAGAAATTAGAAATTTAAGGCACAAGTTAATGAAGAAACATGAATAATGAAAAGAATCCTATGTATATTTATGCATAGTAACCAGTTTTCATAAATGTTCTTGGAGCGTATTAATAATATTGAAATGGGGATATAATCATTTATACATTAAATTTATATTATGGGAAATAAGGACAAATATCTAAAAAAATAATCACGTGGAATTAAAGATGCATAACATAAAATAAGTGCTTGAATAGAAATGAAAAGATAGAAATACCTTATGGAATTTCAGCATAGTGATGACTTAGGTAAAGGTAAAAATTAGATATAATAAATTATAAATAATTAAAATAACATCCATTTTAAATTATAAAATGTTAGTAAATAATGTACATTATACAGAATTTCAATTTAGAAGACAAATTCAAAACAGGATGCTTGAATTGAAAAGAAGAGAGGAAGGCCCTTTTGTTGAATGTGTCACTCTGAATGCTTGGGAGGGGCTTCAATAAAGATTAAGGGTTCCATAAAATGATCCTAGATAGTGGAGGAATGATTATTCAGTTTATAAAAAGAGTTTTAGTGAAGATAAATTGGAAAATATCCATGTTTATAAACGAAATTAGTGGGATTTCTTTATTAATTTGGTATTAGACTCTACAAAATAAAATATCTAAAACCAAAACCATCCCATGTTCTTGACCATGGTTTATACTAAATTGGATTGGTTTATATTTCTTAATAAGTCCATGGGACAATATTATTATAATAATTCCCTTTCATATGTGGAGGTGAGTTACACTCTTAATGAAATGTTTTTAAAACCTAAAAATACATTAATGGTTTTAGATGATTCATAAATGCTATATAAAATTAAGCAAATAAAAATAAAACCACATTATATTAAAGGGAAAACATATAGTTGTTCATGGAACCCATTTATTTTATTTATTTCATTATTTATGGATCATTAAAATGTCAAAAAAAACAATGTATATTTATATGAAATTTATTTTTTATCTGAAAATTCAACTATCTGAAAAATTATGAAAAATTCACCATCGGATTATTTTAAAATTATAATTCCAAAAATATAATTCATTTTTCCTAAATAATTTTATAAATATTTTAATTTTCAAATTTAAAATGAAATTGATATTTATTACGAAATTACGGGTTTTTTGACAATAACAATTTTTCTAACAATTATAAAAATTACATTTGACTTTATAAAAAGTATATGATAATTTATATTAGATAAAATTATTTGATATTAATATTAAAATATTATTTATTTAATAAATACATTAATTCATAAATTAATTAATTCATTTTTAATATTAAAAAAAATAAAACTTTTTCATTATTGTATAAAAAAACAAAAAAAAGTAACAACAATAGGATGAAAATATATTCATTATTATATAAAAAATATACATATTAAATTTTCTAGGGTATTGAAATATATTTATTTAATACAAAATAAAATTTACTAAGATTAATGTGTGTGATGGGGGTCTTTCATGGTGTGGTTCGGAGAACATGGTTGGGGTCGTGATCTCAATGTGCGTTAACTTCTCTTGTAAATGGTATTTCTCAAAATTAAGTTGTTGGATATGAAATTGGTCTTGGTCAAGTGGAAATCCCAATAATTATATCTCTAATAGAATCTTTGATAAATGGATTTATATTGTATGATCCTACTGGTCGAGGACATCATTTACTTTGTCTATGTCAATTGGATTTGTTAAAGTACATTATTAATTCAAATCGTGTGATCTCTATTAAATGGATATATTATAAATGTTAATTATACTTAATGTTATTTTAAATCAAATTTGATTTATTAAAAAAAATTCATGTGTTTTCTATAAACATATTACTTAATAATACATTTAGTTTAAACAAAAAGAGAAATTTTATTTACAACAGTTTGGGACATCATCATATTCCCCCATTAAAAAATTTAACCCTTGAAATTTTCATTTCCTATACTCAAGTAGGTGAGGGTAACTCTGCTTCATCACCTCTTATGGGTCCCATGTTTCTTCTTCAAATTTTGGTTCCTCCACTACATTTTGATAAGGTGCATTTTCATATATCATATTACAATTTCTCTATGATCTATGAACTTCACCTAATTCTCCTTGTAAAAATGGTCATTATCTAATGGTACTAACACTAGATTGAGTACTTGTGAGGGGTGTAATATATACTTTCATAATAGGGATACATGAAATATATATTGTACTAGAGATATGTTTTATAGGAGTTCTCATTGGTAGGCCACACTCTGATTCGATCAATGATATAAAAGGGGCTGATGAATCTATGACTAAGCTTTCCCTTATTCTGAAATTTCATTTATTTATTTCATGGTGAAATTTAATGGAATACCATGTCTCCATCATCAAACTATATATCTCATAAAAAATTTAATCATAACTCTTATATCAACTTTTAGCAGCCTTAATGTGCAACTGAATTATCTTAACCTTTTCCACAATTTTATCAACCATTTGAAACACAAGTAATTTATATTCCACAACATCATCCCAACTTGCTGGTGTTCTGTACCTCTTCTCAAAAAGGGATTTATAGGCATTTATTTGGATGGTCGATTAGAAACTATTGTTGTAATAGAACGTGACAAAATAGTGATTTTTGTACCATCCTCATTTTATGTCCATGGAACATATATTCCAGTGTCTAAATAGTTCACTTAGATTGGACATTATTTTGAGGATGATATGTAGTACTTATGTTCAACTAATTATTATGAGAATGTTGGGAAATTTTCCAGAACATAGATGTGAATCTTCGATCTCAGTGAGATATAGTTAATATTGGTACTCCATACAGCCATACCT
Organism: Viscum album; assembly: GCA_963277665.1. Lineage (NCBI taxonomy): Eukaryota > Viridiplantae > Streptophyta > Magnoliopsida > Santalales > Viscaceae > Viscum > Viscum album. Next base: position 1,598,826,963 of record OY728133.1, on the reverse strand, counting down.
CTTTTCTGATGCATATCTATGAATGTTGAACTAGTGATAAATCCTCTCGAATCATAACAATGTTAGATATTTTTTTAAGATGATCCATGAAATCCCATGAAACATTATTATATCTTCATATCTTTGGAATACTAGTAAAAAATACAATGGTGATGTTTTCCCATTTACATGAATGTATGGATAATGGTTTCATAATCCCCTTTCATTTTTACACTTCTACTTTCACTTTCATACATTTAATGTATATTGATGTGTAATCCATAATCTCCTTCCTCATATTGTCTCACCAATAGTGTTCACGGTGATCTCAATACATCATCATTCATTCTAGGTGGATGGAGAAGGTTGTTCTATGTTCATAATCTAATATCTCATTCTTTAACGTTGGATTTGATGGTACATATAGTCATGAGCCATATATCATGAATAATTATTCATTAACCTTTAACTCTATGGATTTCCCCTTTATTATATATTCCACATTCTTCTAAATTCCCAAGTCTTCCCATTGAGCATATTTTAACCTCTAAATAATGGATGGTTTAGAAATTATTTGTGAAAGGACTGATGATATTCCTTCCATTATGATTCACATGTATATCCATTCTAAATCAAAGAAGACCAGAACCCTATCAATTATCAATAATGAAATAATTGGTGGATCATTTCTACATTGAGAATATTCCACTTTGTTCCCATTCCTAGGATGGTATTGTATTGAGTGATCATAGTCCATAATTATCTCCATCTTTTTTTGGTGAATATTCATCTCTTTGTATGTGAATATATATATTTGAGAATTTTGTGATCCATATATATTTCACACTTCACACCAAAAAGACAATGATTCCATATTTTAAATGAGAATATCACTACTTCCAACTCTAGATCATGTGTTGGGTAGTTCTATTCATGGACAATCAATATAATTTAATCGTATATATTGACTTTATTAGTATGCATTTACACATAGCCCAGGACCATCTTCAAAGCATTGCGGAATACAATAAAATGTTCTCTACTTTTGGGTAGTGTGAGCATAGGTGCAGTGATATACTTCATTGAAGCTCCTCAAATCTCTCTCAAATTCAGCATTATAAAAAAACCTGACTCCCTTTGACTTGTGTTTGTTAGAGGATTTGATAATCCTGATAAATTTATCACAAATCTACTATAGTATCTAGATAATCAAATGAAACTATAGATATATATCATAGATGTTGGCCTCATACATCCTTTAGTTAATTCTGTCTTTGAGGGATCTATACATATCTCATTTCATGTGATGATATTACACATGATTGATACTTACTTCAACCAAAAAACCAATTTTCTAAACATTGAATAATCATTCTCTTTTCAAAAAAATTTAAACACAATTCTCAAATGCTCCTCCTAATCCTCTTTGGTTTTATTTAAAATTAGAATATCATCTATATCAACTATTATAAATTTGTAGAGTTAATCTCTAATGACTATTTTAATCAAATCAATGAAGATTATTGGAGCATTAGTGATCACAAAGGCAGCACTATGAACTCATAATACTTGTACCTTGCGTGAAAAGTAGTCTTGGAGACATTCTTCTTCTCCACCCTAACATGGTCATATCCTGACCATAGATCAACCATGAAGAAGTATTTTTCTCTAGTAGCTCATCGAATAAGGCATTAATCTATGGAAGATGATATATATGATTTATCATGATCTTTTTGATATCACTATAATCAATGAAAAGGAACATTGACTCATCCTTCTTCATTAAAAAGGGGACTAGTGCATCCCATAGTGAAGCACACGAGTGAATGAACCCTTTATCTTGATTCTATTATAGTCATTTCTTCAACTCCTCACGTTCTAAATCATCAATCTTATACAAAATTTTCGATATTATAAATTCCATAGTTATAAGATCGATTAAAAATCCAACCTATACGCTAGGAGGAAGACAAGAAAATTCCACAAGAAACACAATATCATATTCCATGACAATTGGAATATTTTTTAGGATGATTATTTCATTAGACTCAATCATTTAAGCTAGATACACATTCTTATAGGTCAATAATATTCATTCGTGTGTTGTTTGTGATAAATAATATTCATCATCCACCTTGAACATGTATAGAATTAAGGTTCAATTCATTATAGAGATAGTGATTTCATTCTCAAAGTAATTTATGTTTTCTCTATATAAATAAATTAAATGCATGCACATAATGACATCAAATTATACCAAAGTGAGTATGATAAGGATTAGTGGGAATTTCAGCACACAAATTGTGATATGGGTCTATTTTTATAATTGGGATGAAATAATTTACGCTTTTTTGATTTCACCAATAAATAAACTTCCATACATTGTACGGGTGTTCAAATAGTTATAAAAAGCTTCTATGATATGAAGTATTGTGTTTAAATATAATCAAAATTTATGTTTTCTATTAATTAATTATTAACTAGAATACATATCACCACTTCATTTTTGAGACCCACCGTAGTAGTTGTTATGGAAAAACATCACCCTTCCTAAATTTGAGGTTTTTTGTTTTCTCTTAAAAAACTTGTCTTATTTAATTTTTTTGCAATGTACCTTGGTTCCATGAAGTTGAAGAAATGAAAAATAAACTGATGGTTGACCATAGAATTTATTTACTCTGACACATTATTGGGTTTATCATTTCAAAAATTGTTAGCTAGGTAACCTTCTTTCACTCACCAAAATTATTTCTTCATTCCCATTATTAAATTCCCATGGAGGTTCATTCCACATCTTTGAAAAGTAGGATGCTAAAATTGCATATCACCACTAGATTTCTTGAGCTGGCCTCTAAAATTAAACTCAACTTTTTTTCTTCTTATCCCCATGATACAATTCACATTCTCTAACCTCCATTTCATGTATTTCTATTTTTTCTTCATATGACCCAATAAATTATTCATATTTTTCTAATTATTTTAAGGAAGTCATTTTCCATTTTAACTCAGAGAGTGAGAGGAAAATTTTTATCGAAAAATATTTTCCAGAATTCGGTCTGCTCTATCGCTTTGATTTCTTCCTCATGCTTTTCGTTCTTGATCAATTTCCACCACTGATAAGGTTATTCATCCATATGATAAACATACAGTATAACCATCTCTTATTCAAAACATTTATGGATGGAGTATATCATTTTCAATGGGGTTGATTCAGTGTTCCATGATTAGGGGATCAAATGATCCATTGACAGTAGGAGGAATTTGTCACATGATGTTCTCAATCGTATTTTGTTCCCTAGTAGGTAGATTTAGGTTCTCTTATTAATCAAGATTTATAAATATATACTGGGATATCACAGAGAGTATCTCCATGATGTTCGTGATTCATTCCACCATTGGGTTGGGAATCTTATTGTGTGAGTCATCACATTACCCGTTTAATTGAATGTTTATAGGATTCCTCTTATTTACAACCATTTTATACAATAAATGGAGAAGTAAGGGTTAATATTTTAAACTATTAAAATAATAAATTGATATTATAATTAAATAATAGGGATTACCTAAAAATTACATTCATTTCTTTAACTTATGAAATTATAGGCTTCAATTTATGTTATCCATGATCTATTTAATAACATATATTCTTATTGGAATTTTTTATTCAATTGGATCATAATGATCTTATGAATTTTTCAATAAAATTACTTTGTAATTTCAAACCAAATGTTTAGTAAAGACCCCTTTCATATACCCTGTTACCCTAAGTCAGGCCCGAGATACCTTGTTTGAGTAGTTACCCATAGGTACATTTATGGCAGAACAACACCATATGTAATATCCAGACGAGGATTTATTTTATTGGTAAACCACTTAATCTATAATTACCAAGATTTATGGATGTTTTATTATACTTAGACTTATTCCAATGGAATTATCTTGAGTTTTTAAATCCTAATGAGAAAAATTACAAACCTTTTTATCTAATGCCTACTATAACAACCCTTCACGTTATTTCATATTAATTCATGATTTATTACATAAATTTAAACATAATAATACATAAATCAATGATAATTATATATTTTTATATAATTAGGTGCATTGGATAACATTTTGAACATGGGATATAACAAAATTATTGAAAACATAATTGCCATGCTTCAAAAATTCAATGGATTTTTAAAACTAGACGTGATGACCTTGGGACAAACATAAGAAAAGGGGTGAGCTATAATTCCCAATAATGGAATAAAAAATACCTAACATAATAGTAGAATACATTTTAGAAAATATGAATATCAATTGGTTATAAAAGGAACCTGAATAATAAGGCCTATATATAACATGATAATCATAACATGGGAAATGTAAAAACAATTAAAAACACTACATCATAAACAGAGGTAAAGGATAATGCAAAACAAATTAATGGTTAAAAAAGTCTCATAATGAAATTAGGTTTATTACCTATCCCAATATAACATATCATGATACTAAACATTAGACAAGGCCTTGAAGTGCTATATAATTTAGGGCACACCTTTCACACTCATTTTATTCTCTTGCTTATGTGTATCACATGGATCCTATAACAAGGATTCATTCCTCCTCATAATTTATTCCACAGTTATGTAGTTTGGAATAAATATATGTATTTCCACAATTAAAAGATTATGCTCATAAATGTGGACAATATTTTTATTAATTGGGAATGGCATTCACTACATCATTGGTTTGGCATTGAAAAATCCCGGTGTGATTCGGCAGCATAATGACATCAATTAATGATTTATAAAAATGGGCTTACTTTATAGAAGGGGGTATCTAATAAAATAAACATCAATGTTTTAATAATAGGGATCTGGAAAACCATATCCCACCTTATAAATTGGAAATCAAATGAATAAATTATTTAATTAAATAATGAAAACAATCTTAACTATATTTTATCCTAGTAATGGGTGTACATAAAAGACCATGAGAGGATTGATGAGAGTGAAAGGTGGATATCATAATTTATAAATTAAATAAATTTTATCATTAACATTTAATAATATAACCCAATATGAGAAAGTGGAATTTAATAGACATAGCATAAAGGAAGTTCTAGAATGTCAATGAGAAGAGAGAAATCCATTATAGAATTTTGGCATATTAATGGACTAGGTAATGGATTAAATGAGAGAGAATAATTCATTCCTCCTTAAAATAACATCCATTTGATAGTAGGGTATGTTTATAAATTAATTACTTGATAAAAAATTGCAATTAATAAGACAAATTCAAAAGATGGTGCTTGAATTGAAAGGATTAGAGGAATGACCTTACTTGAATGTGTGGCACAAGAAATTTGGGATGGTATTCGTGAGAGATTGGGGTGAATTTTGAATTTCCTATAGAGTAAAGGTAAGATTTTTTATATGATTTAAAGAGTTTTAGTGAAGATAAATTGTTTCTATGTGAATTTGTATATGAAATTACGGGGATATCAATATTATTTAGGTTTAGGACTCTACATAATAAAATATTCAATAACACAAATAATACCATGGTTCTTTACCATGGTTTCTACCAAATTTTTGTGTTTTCATTATATTTTATAAGAAAAAGGGATTAAATTATTAAAATAATTTCCTTGCTTATGTGGAGGTGAGTCACACTCTTACAGAAATGACATTACAACCAGAAAATATTTTAATGGGTTTGGAAGAATAATATAAGATTTATAAAATAAATAAATAAACATAAAATCACATTATATTACAGGGAATACATTTATTTAGTTTTTATTACTATTTATTGTATTTATTACATCATTTTGGGGTCATTATGTTGTCTAAATGCAGAAAGTATATTTATACGATATTTATATTTTACGTAAAAATTCTATCGAATCATAAAATTTTGAAAAATGCACCATTATATTATTTTTAAATTCTGATTCCAAAAAAAATAATATTCATTTTATTTGAATGATTTTATAAATATGAATTAATTTATATTTAAAAATAAATATATATTTATTATGAAATGTTGTATTTTTTATAATAACAGTTTTTCAAACCCTAATAAAAATTACTTTTGACTTTATTAAAATAATATATTAATTTATATTTGATAAAAATATTTTAGTAATAATATTAAAGTATTATTTATTTAAAAAATAAATAAATTCATAAACTGATCATTTGAAATATAATAACAACCAAAAATACAATCTTTTCATTATTCTATAAAAATCATTTACAAAGTAACAATAATAGGATGAAAATATATTCATTATTCTATCAAAAATAGTGTACACAATCATATTTATTGAGTCTTGATACATATCTCTTTAATACATCAAAAAATCCCGAATAGTAATGTGTGTGATGGTATAAATTTCAAGGGGTTGTTCGGTGAAAATAATTTGGGTTGTGGTTTCAATGTGCTTGAACTTCTCCCGTAAGCGGTTTCCCTCATGCTTAAGTTTTAGGATCATAACATGGGCTTGGTCAAGGGAAAATACAATAAATCATTTCTCAATTTGAATCTGTAATAAAAGGGATTAATATGTTAGGATCCTATAGGCTGAGGCCATCACTTCCTTTTTTCTATGTCAATTGGATTTATTAAAATTTTATATTTATAATAATCATGTGATCACATTTCAATGACTATATTATCAATGGTGATGATACTTAACAATCATTTAAATCCGATTGTATATAATAAATTAAATTAAGTGCATGTGTTTTATATAACCATTTTAATTAATAATAAATTTATTTAAAACAAAAATGGGGATTTTTTTAAAACAATTCGGGTGATTATAGTTACTAAGAAGGGTTGTAGTCAAGAGAAACCTTAAGGGAGATAATGTGAATCACTTATGTACCTATGTTTATGTTTAAAAGTTTTCAATATAACTAATCTAATTTGGTATTTGGGATTTCATATTACTTATTAATTCATGATTTTACATTACTCCAATCATATAATTTTCACTTAAAATTGATTAATTTTCAATCAATGTTCATGTTTTTTTTGTAAACACATTAGAAGAGCATTGTTTGAGTTCATTTAATTAAACAACTATTTAATGTATTAATCATATCATTAAATATATAATCAAAATTATGTTATTTTTATTTTTTATAATTCTTGATGATGTCTCAAACACATAATAATAATTGATAATTGGAAAATATGGTCATTTGAAGATCCATATAGACCACATAAGAAGGCCCAACAAATCTGTTGAGAACACTGGACCATTCATGATGATAAAATTTATAGGATCAATAAAAAATCAAAAATGTTATGAAACACATAAATATATTCTTATATATCCAAAATAAACATAGATAAAATTATTTTGGCCCAACTTTACCAAAAAATGGCCCAAATGATTCTTTTAATTCTATCACACCATTCTATCTGGGAATTAAAAACAACACAATATTCTATAATTTTCTCCAAATACAATCATCCATCTATGCAATGATTTTGAATTGGAAAATATAATATATAGTATAATTACTTTTTATAACAAATGGTTCATATTAAGTGAATCTTCATATCCTTAAATGGAATCACATTTAGGAAATAGAAATACTAGACAAAAAAAATGGACAACACATGGTTTACTAAAATAAGCATAACATTGTATCCAAAAGTACGTTGGAAACCAAATTTAAATGGGGAATGATCCACTCAATTATATGAATCATAGATGAAGAATATATCATGATATTATACTATCTAAATTTTCAAATGGGTGATCCAACTAGAGGATCATATTTAAAAAGAAAACAATCCTCCCCCTTGAGATATAAATATATACTCCTTTTCAAATTGTAAGGATTTAGAATTTAAAAATAGATTAGAAAATAATTTCATGACAAAATACTAGACAAAATTCTAGTAGAACCTTCAACACTCATGTTTTTACTTGTGATACCTTTCCTTATATCTTTTTTTCATGTTATTTTTTGTTCTTCGTATTTGTAATTGTGTTTGATTGTTTTCATTTCAATTGAATTTTAATAAATTTTTCTTATTAATTATATCTTGTAATCCTCCACCATATATGGTATAATATTTATTTTCCTAAATTTTATAAATAATGTTGAAAATCATTATATTATTTAGATTTATCACTCAATCAGTGGTGCATTTTTAACCTCTCTTCACATTTCATGTGTGTGTTTGGAATAACTCACTTTTCTCGTCCCTTTATGTTTATTAAATTTTTTACTCCTCACAATAAAAATTCTAACTAGATTACAAATCACCCAAATGGATATGTAAATCAATCATTGGTGTGAGCCATAATTTGGGGACATTAAGTCATTGAGTGTTTTTTCTCATTGAATAATCATTATGTTAACATTATCTATTATAAACATAAAATGTCATGGATTAGTGACATATTTTGTTTAACATGTGGATTCCATGGATTATGGGAACCATGAATACACTACCATAAACAATTTTTAATTGATATTAGAACCCCAATTATGTTAGTTCCTGAATTTAATCCTTAACACTTGGGAATTGCAATAAAAATCATAGTGTGAAGTGGGAGTTAATTTAATGCAATACAAACCTATATCAAGGATATCATAAGCCTAAATCCCAAATGATGAACTCACCCAAATTGTTAAAAATATTTTAAATCAATTATCATCCACCAATCAATATAATTATGCTCGGAAACAACCCCCCTCCCAATTCAAAAAACTAAAAAAAACAATATACTATTATAGAAAGTATCATCATTGAGGATTTGTCCCGAGTGACTCTATACACATTAACAAAAGACTATATATTTTAATGGTTGATAGGTTGAAATCAATTTTCCATCAAATGGATTCATTTCTATGGAAGGTGTGTTAAGTACTGGGTGGTTTTTTTTTGTAATAAAATTTTTAAAAATTAAAAAAATATAAATTACAAAGAAAAAAAAGAAAAAAACACCTTCCTCAACCATAAAAATTTTCATTGAATTACCCATAGCCTCCCAAAAAATCGCATGCATTTTTTGGATCCTGAAATTGACTGAACTTTTCACTAAATAAAGAGAACCATTATGGATAATCAAAACATTGTATGTCAAATTTATTTAGATATGGACAATCCAAGGAAAAAACACTTAAAACCCCACTTCCCTTGATATTAATTCCAACCCATTGGTATTAAATATCCAAACATCGATTCCGATTTTGAACTAAAATCTGTTTTGATTCATCATCTTCCTCATTTCCATGGTCCAACCAGTGAGGATCCACATCTTCACCTCAAAGAGTTTCAAGTGTTGGGCTCTATCATAAAGCCTCGAGGGTTTTCTAAATAACTATTCAAACATAGAGCATACACTATATCCATAGTACACTCTACTATTTCAAGGATCTACTACATCCCTCTTGGTTCCAAAAACACTTGGAATGACATGAAACTTCTATTTTTAGAAAAATTTGTTTCACCTTTATGAACCAATTCAATCCAACTAAAAATAAGTTGTATCCAAATATTCCTTAATGAATCACTCAATGAGTACTGAGATAGTCTCAAAAAGCTTGTGTTGACCTGCCCACACCACTAATTCTATGATATATTCTTGATCTGATACTTTTATGAAGGGCTATAGGCAATAGAGATAACACTCGTTGATGTCGAAAGTGGCGATACTATTATTGATAAATCTCATGTAGCTGTGTGAGATAAAATAATAAACATAGCTAAAAACACACAAAAATTACATACATGATCACATTATGATGTGAAACAAGTCCGAGATAAGCAATCCATAGATCCCAACACGATGAACGAGTGGATGAGTAAAATTATAGGTCTTATGAGATAACAAGAGGTGGCTAAAAGATCCCCAACCTCATCTTATCCACAGTCTCTGTTCTATGTAACTATAAACAACTATGGAATCTGCAGCTCACCATCTCATACAATTGACATATTTCTAAAAATTCAAGATGATCCATCACATTCCCCTAGATCAATGTAACTCAATGCAATATTTTTTTAGTGGATCATTATCCCTCAACAATTAGGTTAGTTTTTTATAAACTCTAACTGACCCCACTCTAAACCATTCTCTTCTACCTATAACACATGATAATGGTATTGTAATATTTCTTCTCATCCCCATGAGTTCCCTCCTCATAATTTAAACTAATTCCACTATGTTCAAGGTGTTTGTAACATCCAACAATCATATTCTTTTGATCTGCAAACTCAAAGGGTAAATCATCTTCATACTCCTCATAGATTCCATTATCCTAGTGAGCCTTCCTTATTCTCATCCAAATAAAATCACTTTCTTAAGAACTAAAATAATGGAAATCCAAATCTAGGAAAATCCCATTAATCCATGAAAAAATGGGAACATGTCATATAATATCTTTACTCTTTCACCCATTCAATCCTCAAAAACATTGAAACCCAAATGTGTAAACTTTCAACCCACTATAGCCAGCTACAATAATCCAATTTTCCCCAACTCATATCTAAACTATAACCTAATCCCAATGGTAATGTAAGTGAAATTGACATTTGATCAAAAAAAATTCTATACCTAATGAAGAATCCAAAAATAACCATTTGAATATTGAGCTCGAAAATGAAAAGAATAAAAATCCAGAAAAGGAACTTGAAGACACACTCTAAACTCCTCCCATTCCAATATGGAACAAAATTCATTTTCCTCATGTTTTTTATAATACAGGTTATTGCATTGAACATGATCCCGAAATGTTTAACATGTTTAGATGTGTTGAGGTCAACATTACGCTCTTAGATTCCATCAAACAAATCCTTATGTATGAAATGTTTCTTAAGGAATTGTCGACCCATAAGATACAACTTCTAATCATTAAGAATTATTCAACCAAATATTCCATACCCATAATGTGTAAATTTCTAGGTGCCTTTATAGTTCCATTCCAAATAGGGATTTCAAACATAGATTATGCACTCATAGACATAAGATCATCAATAAATTACATGCCCATATCAATATTATTCAACCTTGTTCTAGGTAACTTTCACCCAATGGGTGTTTTCATCTTTTTATCCAATAAAAGAACCACCCATCCTAAAGGAATAATTGTGGTTGTCCTTGTCTGAGTAACTGATCTTATCTTCTCATCCGATTTCTATGTCCATGACATGGATTTTTATATGACTTCTTCTAAATATACCATAATTCTATGAAGACCATTCTTTAGGATGTATATAACTAATATTGATGTCCATTCTAAAATTTTATCAATGGAATTTGGTGACCATCTGGTAATGTTCAACATTTTTAGGCCATGTGATACCCATATAAGTATTGCATTGAATTATTAATCCCTTCTTACAAGGACTCTTCTAAGAGTAGATTCACCCCCACGTCATTATGTTCATCTTGTTCTAATGAGATAAGATCTTGTAAAGGTTTCACCATGATTAACCATGTCATAAATGGGGAAGTTGATGTGGACCATTCATTTATAGACTCCTTCATTATTAAATATATTTAATGCTATCTTTAATCCAATATCAAATCTGGTCTTTGTTGATCCAACATGGATAATTTAAAGGAATGTTAACAAAACCAACTGAAGTAGCTTCATCTATTCTAGAATTTCTATCTCAAAAACTAATGAAGAGACTGATCTGAAAATTCTTCGCACACAACTAAAATATTAATTCATTTTCCATGATCACTTGTATCCTATCATTATCTCTTCTGCAATTAATTAAACAAAGGGGTCCAAACATGGTCAAGTGTTATAGAAAAACAAAAAATAATTAGCCTGTACCCATGATGACAAACTTGGAATTAACCCTTCCCTTTTATGTATCACATCCACCACGAAGAATCATCCAAACTAATAACACAACCTCAATGTAGTCTCAATACACTCATACTTGAGGTAGTTACAGAAGAGTACAATGATTCTACAAGATGGTATTATCTACCCAATTTCAGACAATGAATAAGTTATTTTGATTCAACTGGTATCTAATAAGGGTGGGATAAAATTTGTCACAAATTAAAAAGGAGAGGTGGTCACAACTCACGTGAAAACATTCCATGTGTGCAAGAAATATCATAAATTCAATGCTAAAACATTAATAGATCACTAAAATCTTTCTTTACATGATATAATTCTAGATATATTAGCAAAAAACTCACAATATTTGTTTCTTGATAAATCCAATGGCTAATTCTAAATCAAAATCGCACATCTAGACCAATAATATACTACATTCACTTTCCCCATTTGAACAAATGCATATAAAAGAGTGGATTTTGGCTATTTCAATGCTCCTGCAACATTCCAAATGCATATGAAGGGAATCTTTTCTTAATTAATTAATTATTTCCTGTAGGTATTCATGTACAAATTTACTATTTATTGTGATTCAATTGAATCTTGATTTCATTAACTATCTATAGTTCATTAAAAGTGTATTACATATAAACTAATTCTGAATTTTAAAAAATGACACTTCATGGTTATTAATAAGATTGTTCTGGAGAATATAATTTCAATAGAGTGTATTCCTGTTGATCCATTTTGATGAGGCTTGCAAGAGAGTCTTATTTGAACTCAAATTTGTTCTTATATCATCCCATATAATCCAACCCCTATATTAAACCATTCCGTTGGAATTGTTGTGTGATGCTTCTAATTGGGAAATTGGGGCTATTCTAGGTCAAATAAGAGAAAACAATTCTTCATGTAATCTACTATGACTCCAAAACACTAGAGGAAACTCAATATCACTACACTATCATTGAAAAAGAAACCATTTGTAGTGTTTTTTTCCATTGATAAAATTTTCCCCTATCTCTTAGGTTCGAAAATCATCATCTTCATAGACTATTCTCTTATAAATTTCTAACTCATGAAAAGTAATTATAAACTGAGGTTAATAAGGTGGATCGTAATTCTCCCAGAGTTTGACATTATTTTTAATTATAGAAATAGAAAAGGAATCCCTATGGCTGATCATCCTAGTGGAATTTATAATTATTATTATTATAAAATAATTGATCCTAATTTTCCATCTAAACACTTATCATTTATCACTCAAAAGTGTAGTGCCCAGATCAGTGTGAATCACTGAGAGGGGGAGGGGGTGAATCAGTGATCCTTTAAAACTTTTTACTAATTGATTCTTAATCAATTAAACCTCTATGGATGGTTAAAAGCTCGATCCACTCTTCTTGTATCTCTCAACCTTTCCTCAAATATGCAGTAATAGTAAAGGCACTAGACACAAGGATTTACAAGGTTTGGCACCAAAGGCCTACGTCCTTGCCATGTTGGTTAAACACCCCAACATTGTTTCTCCCATTATAACTTGTTATAATTACAATGGTCGATACAGCATCTCACTATATCTCTCCTGAGTCCCACAGAAGGGTCTTTATACTGCGTCCCACAGTGTTAACAGAGTCCCACTGGGCTGCTCCAAAATCCTACTGGAGACTTCCTCCACCCTGAGTCTCACAGGGTCTTCTTCTGGCTGCTCGAGTCACACGAGTAGCTCTTCCACTTGTTCAGCTCTCCAAGTATCCTCAACAGCCTGGGATAAAGGCTGCTAGCCTTTCTCTGTAACTCTGATCACTTGAGTTGATTAGGTCTTCTCGTCTTGGTCGGGATTTATCTCCTTCTTCTAAGGATGGCCTGGCTCTTCTCTTCAAGAATCTTCAACAGCCTCTGAAAGGTCTTTTGGTCTTGCTCAACAACTTCTGATCGCTTCACTTGATCAGGCTCTTCTTAATCTACTGCAAACTCAGACAAACTATATCTTTCACTTCAGTCTGGCTCAGTCTCACTTCAAAACATCTTCATGCACTGAATGCATGGCAACAATTCTTCCTCATGCACTGACTGCATGGCCTTCTCAATTCTTCAAGAACTCTTGGTCTTGGACTCCTCAAATTCACACAAGCAGATTTAACTTGTTTACGTGTGCATGTGCATACATGCATGCACGCACTCCCCTTCTTTTCTTCTTGGTGCAGTAAACCCACAAAGGGTATAATCCTTTAAGCACACACCTTCTCTGAACTTCACACACTTTATTTCTTTTGATTACACACATAAAAGTGTGTTATACTTTAATGTGGATTTCCTCTTCCTTCAACTTCTAAATGTGTACACTTTGTACACACCTAGGTTCGGCCTTCTTTGTTACTTGTTCAAGTACACATAAATTGTTCTTTGTTTTTCACACACTTGACTTGGGCCTCATCCCACTACTTGTTGCACACACTTAACCCGTAGGTTGTTCTTCAATTTTGCACACACAAAATGTGTCTTCACATGGTTCACACACAAGGCATGAAAGCCTCGGGTCCTCTTCTCCACTTGGCACACACCCACTATCCGTAGGTGGTCTTCTTCACTTGATCTCAAAGGAGGCACGCAAGGGTATGCTTGAGCCGCGGCCAAATCCTTCTCCAACAGCCGCGCAAGTGGTATGGGTGTCTTCAGGGATGTGCAAGGGTGTCACTGCCATGCAAGGGTCTTGAGCCATGGGTCGCGCAAGCCTCGACCAACCGCGGGCACAAGGAGGGCACGCAAGAGCGCTGCCCGACCTCTCCTGACGCGCAATGAATAGCACGCAGGGTCTTGGGTACCCACTGGCACGCAAGGGGAAGGCGCGCATGGGTCACCCTAACTTCTTCTTGTCGCGCAAAGGTGTTGCGCGCAAGGGACTCCAGCCGCGCAAGTTTACTTGCGCGGGGCTTCTTCTTCGCGAGGCCGAGACTCACGCGAGACTCGGATTTTCAACAGAGTTTCAACAAGCTTCTTTGGAGCCTTGGGCTCTTCTTTTATAGGAGAGGCAGAGGCGGTTCATCCGCGTGAGAAAAAATCTTGAACCACCGAGATTTTCGGATCTCAAGTTTCTGTAAAATCTCGTTTTCTCCTCAGTTTCCACCGCGGGTTCTTTCCTTATTTTCCTCTACGTGCATGCGACTTAGAACGCATGCACTCCCTCTTCTCTTCCAATCCATGCAAAGGCATAAACCCTTCACGGCCTCGGCAGCGTTTCTTGCCTCGGCCAAACTTCGAAATCCTCATTTGTCACATGAAAGAATATTTTTAGACATGGATCTGTTCAGTAGGTCCAGATGAGCTCAATGGAGCCTTCGGCTTCGGCAATGGTGGCCGGGAGCTCAAGAACCGTCGTCAGGATGCCTCTAGTTCAGCGGCGGCTCGCGGGTGGCTTTGGGCGAGCTCGAGGAAGGAGACGAGCTCGAGCGCCGTTGGATCCAGATTTAAATGATGTACAACGGTGGAGATTATAACATCGCGGCGTAGATGGATCGTGCGGTGGAGATCTCACGTGAGATCAAACATGCGGGCAGGATTAGATCCCGGGATAAAATTCTCATCCCACATAGAATCCGCCAGAAATTTGCTCGCGGTTTAACAAAGAGGCGCGACGGCCTTTAGTTTAATGACTTCTCATCTCCCTCAAGGTGCCGCCCCACACCGTGCCTCTGTGCGTGCTTTGCGCCCACCTCTGCCACTCATGCGCCCCTACTGGGGCCAATGCTGCCTCTCCCGGGCGCGCTATGCGCCCCTGCCGCCCGAGCATCACATCCCTCCGTGGCCTCTGCCGCCTTGGCTTGCTCCATGGGATCCCCCATGGGCGTGGTGCTGTAGGCCCGTATGTGCCTTCGGGTTGATCCTGTGGCTGTCCTTGGCTTTCTACTTTTACTTTTTGGCAAAGGAGAGAATAAGGACTTTGTCAAAAACAAAGTACTCTCCATATGAAATATGCCAAATGCCACTCTACTCAAGCCATTCTTCTTCTTCTTAAGAATTCCATCATTTCTCTCCATATGAAATATGCCAAATTCCACTCTACTCAAGCCATTCTTCTTCCTCTTCTTAAGAATTCCATCATTTCTCTTCAACATTTCTACCCACCCTACTCAAGCCATTCTTCTTCTTCTTCTTAAGAATTCCATCATTTCTCTTCAACATTTCTACAACATGTAATCATCACTTAGGATGTGGAATTCTTGAAGGTTCTTCATCATCACTTAGTACTCTCCATATGAAATATGCCAAATGCCACTCTACTCAAGCCATTCTTCTTCTTCATAAGAATTCCATCATTTCTCTCCATATGAAATATGCCAAATGCCACTCTACTCAAGCCATTCTTCTTCTTCTTCTTAAGAATTCCATCATTTCTCTTCAACATTTCTACAACATGTAATCATCACATAGGATGTGGAATTCTTGAAGGTTCTTCATCATCAACCGAGCTCCTGAATCACATAAATCTTCAATGTGCTTCATTGATCTAATCATAGATCAAGTTGGATCTTCTTCAAATTCACATGCACTAAAGTGATAGTGCATGGACTTATTTATCTCACTTCATCCACTTAGAACTTGTGGATGGATCACTTTCTGCATGGTCTTATAACATTGTTGTGACTTTGTATCAAGTTGATACAAGTTCTTTGAACTTTAAGATCAGCTCAACAATCGTCTGATGTAACATGGGAATGTTTCAACCATCATCTTCTATGCTACATAGTGAATCTCCTAAGTGACATGCATCTTAGTACCATGGCCATTCTCCATTCCTCACCAACACCATCACAACCTTTGGAATTCACATCTTGAAAATCCTTGACATCCATTCATTCTAAGACAACATCATGCCTCATTGACAACAAATGCAAAACAATTCACTTCAAAAAGAAATAAAAAAAAATAACAACACTTATTCCATTGAAAGAATATTTGTGTTTGGAAAATATTTCATCTTTTTATAACATTACCATTTTCTTTATCTACTTTATCTTATTTTATAGAAGAGTGCCCTTGTAAATTTGTGTTTCTATTCCCTTTAACATTTTACTTCAATAAAAAGTCCATTGTTTTTCCCATGTTGGGGTTGTACCCCTCTTTTCCACTCTTTTGGACAATATATTCCTACCATCCCATTTCCACTGAAATACCCCTAAAACAACTTATTAATTTTTGTAAAATTCCGAATATGGAACAAAATATGTGAGAACTTACAAACATTACGATTTCACAATTGTTGGGTGAATGAGTAAACCTCCATAAATAACAATTTATCATCTAGAGAGGAGTGAGTTATGAATTCCCACATATTCCATTTCTAATTTTGATCATGAAATAAAGAATTTATTTCAAAACATTATTTTTGTGACAATTTATGTTGGAATTCATTTTTGATGAGAGAACTAGTACAGACATATCGAATTGGTGAAATCCAATTGTTAATATTTGTTGGTCAGTATAAATGATTTATTTATGTTTGATTTGATGTACCTGAGGAGATTTCCAATACTAAGTGTGGGGGAGTTGATATTAAATATTCTTTCATGATTTTACATTACTCCCATCATATAATTGTCACTTAAAGTGGATTAATTTCTAATCAATGATCATGTTTGATCATAAACACATTAGAAGAGCACTGTTTGAGTTCGTTTAATTAGACTATAGTTTAATTTTTTGATCCTATATGACAACATAATAATCCATATTATGTGATGATTCCTTTTTATAATTTCATATAAATATTAAACTATATGAGTATAAGGGATCATTGAACAATTCAGCCATTATAAGGGTCACATTGACAAAACCAAAATGACCAACAAATCCATTCAGAAAACCCGACCAGCCATGATGATACAATTTCGAGGATAAATATAGAATCTTAGATCTTATGAAACTCGTTAATATTTTCATGCATATCTAGATAATTCATGAATAAAAATTTTATGTCCCTATTCCACTAAAAAGGGGACCAACTAATGCTTTGAATTCGAGCCCACCATTCTTTGTGGGAAATAAAAATTGCCCATCATTCTGAACTTTTCACCCACTCAAATCATCCAAATGAGATGATATTTTATAGTGTTTATGATATGATATATAATGATGACATTTATTAATAAATGGTTTTGATTTTTGGGAATATTAAAAGTCTTAAATTAATTTACATTTCGTTAAGTGAAAAACCCCCTAAAATTTGATAACACATAACATTTGTTTCAAAATTCCATTGGCCAAAACAATTGTATGTTGAATGATACACATAATTATATAAAACTTTTAATAATATTATATCTTGATATGTTTCAATATAAATGTTCAAAATGGATATCCAAGTGGAGGGTAATATTTGGAATGAAAACAATCTGGAACCTTGGGATATAAATACATCCCTCTCATATCTTTGCAAGGAGTTGGTATATTAGAATAGAGGAGGATATATTGGAATTAAAAAATAATTTACAAAGGGATAGGAGGGCCTTCCAAACTGTTGTTTTCAATTTTGATAACATGACTTCTATCATTGTTTTCATGTTCTTTTGTGTTCTGGTTATTTGTAATTGTGTAAGTTTATTTTTATTTCAATTTGATTTTAATGAATGTTTCTTATTAATTGTATTTTATAATCCTCCACCATCATTGCTTTAAAAATAATGTACTTAATTTTTTTCAATAATGTTAAAAAACATTCCTTTAATTTTTTTCTCATTCAATTGAACGTGTGTTTATTACCTCTCTTAACATTTCTAGTGTGTGTTCGGTGCACCGCTCTTTTCATGTCCCATTTTTATTATATTTTTCACTCATCTATGTAAAAATTTTAACTATTTTTCTAATAACACAAATTTAAGAGTAAATATTCCATTTTGTTGAGTCATAATTTGGATGTATTAGGTGATTGATATCTTTTTCTAATTGAATTTTCATTAGGTTAACATTGTTTATGCTAAAAAGAAAATTTCATGGATTAATGACATGTTTTGTTTAATGTGTGGATTACATGGATTATTGGGGATAATAATACACTACCATAAACAAGTTTTAATTTAGTTTAGTACCCTATATATGATAAGTATTGGATTAAAGCCATAAAACGTGGGAATATTAATAAAAATCGTATTTTGAAGTGAGTGTTAATTTAATGTAATATAATTTAATGTTCGATGATACCAAAATATTAATTCCCCAATAAAGAACTCAACCCAATATTTATTGAATTGTAAAATAAAACATCATCAACCAATCAATTTTATTAATCACTACAAATTACCCCCACACCAAATATAAAACAAAAACAATCAACTATTAAAAAAAGTACCATCATCGAGGATTCGACCCAAGTGACTCTATACACATTACCAAAGCACCATACCAT
Source organism: Viscum album (assembly GCA_963277665.1). Classification (NCBI taxonomy): domain Eukaryota; kingdom Viridiplantae; phylum Streptophyta; class Magnoliopsida; order Santalales; family Viscaceae; genus Viscum; species Viscum album. The sequence continues at coordinate 1,598,807,760 of OY728133.1, read as the reverse complement.
TTAACGATCGATGTACTACAATTTGAGGCACATATAGAATATCTTGTTTTTATTGTTTTATGTATTCATAAAAAGTGATGTAATTTCCATGTACATTAAGAATCTTTTATTATAATAACACTCTTTCTTTGAAATATTGTATGTAGTCAGAGGAAGAAAATTCTATCTTTCCCCCTTCAATTTCACTAACTTTTCCTATATTCTGATTTCAATTAAGTGAATCTTATTTTTAATTCCTTCATTTTTTATGTGCATTTGTTAACATTCCAATGAAACCATCAGAAACATTTTTTTCTACTCACATGACTGTAAGAAAATATATGACGTATAAACTATTAGTATATAATGATTTAAATAAAAAAATATAATCTCTTTTAACAACTCATTTTCTTATAGTTCTTGAAACATGTTTTACCAAATGTGGTGTTCATATCATTTACATTCTAAAATAGTTGATCACCTGTTAGTTGATATAGTGATATACTATATTTTGAAATCTCATTGAATGTTTTCATCAAATATTAGTATTTATATCATCAATTTATAATATTTTTATTTACAATAAATATATTATATGAGGAATTTATTAACCTAATTTATTGTGTATGTTGTGCACAAATGGGACACTCATGAGTTCCATTAATTATATATCCTGAAAAATTTACATATGCATACAAGTCATTTATCATCCCATACAATATGGATTATAATGTGAAATATTTATTTATATGAGCATAATACAACTAAATACATGAATCCCATTTTAATTTTATATTTTTTATGAATAGATCAAAAAATGAAACAATATCTTTAACTGATGGTTTTTGTCATAATATATGTAGAGGAAACATAATGTATTTTCACTTAAACCATAACCACTATGATTTGTTATATTTTTTCAACATAAATAGAAATGTACTATGTGTCATACTTTTTAATCCTAATGGATTCAATCTATATAAAAATAATCAATGTTTTAGGTTTCTCAACTAATTTCAAAATTATGGATAATTTTGATAAATTTTTTCTACATGGGAGTTTTTTTGGTGATTATGTTTCCCATCATTATTTCATATACATGTGTTCCCTGTTAATTGTCTTGAAGTATCCACAGGTATAAATTGAAACCTAATCCTTTTAATCATTATAATGTATAATAAAAAATTCAAAAAAAATAATTTATATTTCTTGTAATGACATAACCCACATATTTAGAAATTATTAGGTAATTCATGGTCCTTGAGAAATAATATATTGTCATTTAAAAGGGAATGTATTCTTTCAGAGTTCAACAGAATTAATGATGGATTCAGTTAGCATTATATGTTCGACAGTGTAGCTTATAATCATCAGGTATCATATAATTCAAGAGATAAAGTAGTTCAGTAAAGTTGGCGTCACTCCATATGTTGAAAACTTTTATCATATATAGGATTATTTTGGTATGAAATGTTGTATATTTAGTATAATGAGCATAAAATGGTGTCATTAAAAATATTTTTACATATATATTATCATTGGACAATCATGATGTACATATTTAATATTAAATTTCATCCTCAATATGATCATCATTGTCATTTAAAATTGTAATAATATCCTTGATACAATTTTCAAAATTGTTCACACTTGTAATCATATATGATAATCCATAAAACTAATTGTTTTCCTACACAATAGTTACATTCGGTTTTTCCCCTTATTTAATCAAACATTTATAACATTAATATATTCCATGGTAGTTCATGTGTTCAAATAAAAGCTCTATACTTATTATTCCTTAATAAGAATGATGCGAACATAAAAAAGGAATTTGACAAGGGTCATATGCATGATCTTTTAAAAACATAGTGAAATATATATCTTCATCCTAATACACATTTGTCATAATATTTACATCGATATATTATTCATTCATATCCAACAAATTTGATTTTGTAATTTTAATATTTACCATAATAAATAAACAACCATAAGGTATGGAAATTTAAAAAAGAACATGAAGAAACAATAATTATAAAAATTATTGATGCATTAAAAAATACATATCATATATTTTATTTTGATTTCTAATGCACCAGATTAGGTTACCTATGAAACCAATTATTTGTAGAGCATAATCGAAATTTTATTAGAAAGAATAATCTTAAACTATCATCAGATGGACCATGTTTATACAATAACTTTAATACACTATTATATTATGGTATTTTCTAATGAGTGGATTATGATACAATACCACAGTTCCTTAAATATTTGTTAAATGATTTAGTTATTTATAACTAAATCAATTTGGTTAGAATAAATCAATAACATTTAAAAGATTAATTTTTAAAAGTTAAATGATATTTTTGAATATTTTAGGTATTATATATTTTTTTTTCATTAGAAATAAATATTTACACATACTAAAATCATTTGTGAATGTATAAAATTTCAATAAACCCCCACATTCATTTATACTTGTTGTTCCACAAATATATGTAATGATATAAAATAGTCTATATTTTGGAAAGAAATATGTATTCTCTCTTGGTTATGATTTTTTTCTTGCATTGGAGTATGAAAATTCATGCACACTGTGATGATATAATGAGATGATGTTCTCATTGATGTTTATGCATATAAATATACTATAAACTAATGTTAATATGTTTATATATAAATACACACACATATATATATAATCACATATACAATATATTTATATAAATAAACATTAAAAATATATACTTTTATAATTATATATATAAATAAAAATAATAAACATAGATATTTGTATCTATAAAATAAAGAATCATATCAAATATCATGTTTCGATTCAAAAAAAATTAATCTTTCTCTTCGACCATTCACATTTCAAATATAGTTACTAGTTTGATCCAGACCATAAACCAATGAATAATCTCGAATCAATTAATATTTATACGGTATACACATGTTTATCAAATTATGAATATTTATTTCTTATAAAAAAATTACCCAATCTAGTAATTCTCCAACTAATAAAAAAACAATTTCAATCCACTCAACCCCATTTAAATTTTCATTTAATATCAATTAATAAATGTTTTTAATTACGATGTATGAAATCCCAATATATATATTATATTTTAATATTTAAAAAGTTGAATAAAAATCCAAAAAATAAAAAAATCACGATACATCATAGAACAATGATGGTAGGCACCGTAAAAGTGTAATGTCATCCATAATTAAATAAGGAATTATAATGAAAAATAATAATTATTATTATATAATAACATGTAGGGGATGTAAAATTATTGATGGACAAGGTAATATTAATAAATAAAATGTTAAAAACACATCAAAAATTGATTGTGAATCTTAAAACACAAGTTCGTAATATCATACATTCGGTTAAGAGGTTCAATTTATTGTAAATAAACTATTTCAGTTGCTTTATATGAATAAGGAAATAAAAAAAATGAAAAAATCATATAAACTGAAGAAATATCAATTGAGAATATTGAAAAACATGTTGGGAATTTCATACCAACAATTTTGAGGTTAGATTTGTCCCAAAAAACAACCTAAACTACTGTAGAGGATTAGTTTTGTGAGATCATGAATGTAGTGAGAGAGAAGAGAACAATTAGGGTATATTTTAAAAAGTGTGAAGGGTTGTAACGCCCCGACCCCAGCTACCCAGAGCCGGTGCGTTACTTCGTAACATTGGCATGATCACAAAAGATCAAGTCTCGAAAGACCGATTAGTTTAGTAGCCTTAGAAACACTAGATACATTCGTAAATGTTACATTACATCATAAAGTGAAAAACTACAATAACAAAGTCTCCATAGTCCACACTCATATCCTCTTCTCACAATCCCTGCAGGTCATTCACAAAATACATCTTCACATCCTGGAAAATATTAAAACATTGAAAGGGGTGAGCTCAGATGCTCAGTAAGGATAACAATATTGCAGAAGCTTTCATAAATAAACATAAAAATTTAAGGCAATGTATAACTAAAACAAAATCCTTTTAAACTTGAACATCAACATAATATGGCAAAAGTAAAATGAGATAATGCCATTTACTTCTTCACATGGATATTCTATTGGTCGAATAATCACATGAAATATCAATAACCACTTTCATAATGATGGAATGCATTATGCCAGACTATCATAACCACGTAGCCAAGGCCTCGTGCCAAGACCACAAATAAGATTTTGTCAAGGCCTCGTGCCAAGTCACTAGTTTGTCTCATGAGACCTGCCGATGCATCGAGGAGCTATAGAGGGCTCCACCCGTCACTTATTAAGTCTAATTCATTCCTCATATGAATAGGTTTAAACATATCAAAAACCATAACATAATTATATCACATAAAAAATGCATAATAGAAACATAACATTTCCACATTTCAATCACAAGATATAAATACAACACATTGATATAATAAAAATGCTTTCAAAACCATTTTCAATACCAAAATAAAAGAAAGTTAAAACTTTGTATTTATTTTTCATTAAAAAAATGATGGCTTGTAGAGGAAGCCGAATCTCAAATAATGGTCACGGAGGCGGAGAATTCATTGTCTCCGCATAAGTACGTAAAGAAAAACATTCCCTTTTGTCGTTTAGTAAAACGCTTCGTATAAAAAAGATTCCTTTTGAATAAACGTAAAAGTCAAAGGGGTTTATACACCGTATAAAAGAAAGTTGTGTATAAAACCAAATATGCCTCATTGAAAGGGGATTGAGACGAAGTCCTTAAAAAGATCATTTTTTATAAAGTAGGTCTATTATGTGTATTCACTATAATTACACATAAATAACATAAAAATACAAGATAGGACATAATAATATCATGACATAATTTGAAAGTAGGAGATTAACCCAAAGAACAGAAATTGGGTTAAGAAGTTCCCTTACAAAGATCATTTATAAATAAAATAGATCTATTGTGTGTATTAAATATAAGTAAACATAAAGAAAGTAAAAATACAAGATAATACATAACAATATCATGACATAATTTGAAAGTATGAGATTAACCCAAAGAATGGAAGTTGGGTTAAGAAGTTCCCTTACCTCGTGTCTAACTTGACTCAACCGTTCTTTAACCTCCTGAATAATAAACTAGAGTTAATATATACCTTATTAAGAACCATTTTCAATTTCATTATCCTTTTTATATCACTTATTACAATGATATGAACATTATGTAATTATTTAAGTTAATAACTGTCGTTTTGTCGATCTTTGGTACTTGAGTCAACAATAAACTTCTTATAATTACATGTAGTTTATGTGGTAGAATATCCATTATCTCCAGAATTATATTAATTATTTAGATGTCATATATATCTTATATATCCATTATATAAATTCATTTATAATATTACGTTACATTTAGAGGTAAGAAATGAAATGCACCGTTCATGGAGACGGTAAGCCGTACGTACGCATGAACGCTACTTTCATTTCAATTTCATTTTTAATGGAACGAAATCATAATGATATAAATGTATAATATAATTCAAGTATAATATAGTGTATAATACCATTTACTCCATCCTTTATACATCCCACATATGGCATTAACGATTCAAATCACTTTGAGGGGGCGGTAGTCCGCACTTCCTAAAATGAAATTATCGTGTTTTACCCATAATGGAAATCATAAAGTATGCCATAAATGAGAAATACAGAAGAATAAGTAAAACATAAACATATTATATATCATATATAAAAATAGTGACATCTTAATGCCCACCTTTGAAGGTGTTATATGAGTGTTGAACAATCATCGTTTCGTGAGGCAGAAATTCGCCATCCACAGAAACCGTATGTTCTTTAACCATTAGATGTAGGTGTGTGTAAGTGTAGCTCAAATCCTTTTTATAACAACATCCTAGTATATTTAGGATACTGTTGTTGTTACAAAATAAATGAATAAAAATATTTTAGGGGGTTGGAGAAGAAAAATGAAACAAAACAACATTAGAGAAGACATTACCTCAAAATCGGGTAACTCTTTTTGATTTGAGCCAAAGGCTTCCTTGGGAAGAGTTATGCACAAAGTGAGGCTTCTAGGAGTAATAGAGGGAAGTTGGGAGAGTATTTGGGAAGCGTTTGGCCGAGCCAAATGGCTTGAAAGTGTAAATGAGGTGGGAGAGGTGGGGGCCTTTTATAAGTGGAGAGGAGGGGCACTTTTGGAAAGTAGTGAAATGTTATTCTATTATACAATGCTTTTCGGATTCTAAAGGTCCCACAATTGTATAATATGAGGCTAAGGTGATAAGGGTTCGAAATATCCTCATCCAATAGGCGTTGGACAAGTGTATGCCTTGGATTTTACATTATCTTCTCATTTTATTTAAATCGTTAAATAATGAGGTCATCACTGCATCATAATGATGTCATATATAATTTAATTTATTTAATGTCTAAAAATTATAAAACAAATAATATGATGTAGTAAAGCTTTTTAGCTTTCTAATGAATATTTATAGTCAAAATTTGGACTTGTGTAACCCCACTTAAAAACTGTTTTAGTAAAAAAACTCATGTGTGTGTCAAGTTAATTTTAACATTAAATAAATATATATTATTGTCATTTTCCAACCAATGTGGCTCCATGGGGTCCCCAAGTTGACCCATGGGTTTTCGTGGTCGTCCATGACTCATCCAATAGGAGTAGTACAAGTGTCAAGCTCATCTCATATTACTAAAACATTATTTTTACCTTAAACTACATTAATTACCTCTAATCGCGATTAAGAACTTAAAAGTTACTATTCACCAAAAAATTATTTTAATCTCATTGAACCCCATTTTACTTCTTAATGACAACAATGTATGTCGGATTTTTGAAAATCAAATCACAGAATTGGTAATATTTCATTTAAACGAAAAATCAGTTATTTAACTACCACTTAGTGGTTTCACTATTCATAAAAAATTGAAGTTTTTCAGAACAATGCCAAAATTTCACCATAAGCTATAATTGATATTCCGAATTCAAAAATGATGTCTATTTTACAAAATTCCAAACATATAAGTTTCATTAATTAAATTTATAATTAATTCCCGCTGTGACAACAATATCGTGTTTTTAAGAAACAATTTATATCAAAAGATTGGCAATTGTTTATGTCCAATTTCAATGTTAAATTAATTATAATGACCACCATTGGATAAAATGGTAAAAATATATTCTAATTATACTTTAAAACAACTAAATAGTATAATATATCACTAGAAATTATTTTTATTAAAAAAGTTTTTTTAAGTAATTTTCACTATTCATAAAAAAATTGGAATTTCTCAAAAAAATCAACTTTGGATAATTTCGATATTACGAATACAAAAATGAAGTCCATTTTGAAATATAAAATTTCTATAATTTTAAAAAGTGGTTATTACTATTCATAACGGCTACTTTGATTAGTCGCGGTGTTTTAGAACTCGAAGTTGTGTACAATGCAAGCTATTGCATTATTGAATGAGAAGCGTATCGTGGAAGCTCGGGGTGTTACATTCTCCCCTCCTTCAATAAATTGAGTCCTCGCAATTTGAAATTTTTCTTTGAAAATAAAAGGTTGAAAAGAGAAAATACCTTTGAGGAAAACCCACATCGGAAATGAGATTAATAAAATTAGCCTTAATAAGAGGGAAAGGGAAATGAAAAAGTCACCACCCAATTATGATCTCGATTAGGAGAACATTGGTGGCAATTAGAGACATATAATTGGAGGAAAAACGTAAATATTTGTAGGGAGTGATTGAGGTCATCAATCACAATCGACTGTCAAATTGAGGGCCTCAAAGCCTTCAATCTATGTTGATTTAAAATATCATCAGTTCAACAAGACATAAGGTATTAGGATAACACACTTTTTTTGTTTTAATATCCCTTTACTAAAGTTTAAGAATTAATTTATTCATTGAATAAGAGATAGGTATATATATATTTATGCTTGACAATTAGAGTTTCAACCATCAACTCATCTTTCACTCAAAAAGATAATAGAACTCAAAAATATTATACTTATCCTAATTGTATAAGGTTCCAAATATTAACACATACCATTTAGATTAGTAAAATTATTTTTTAATAACCAGGGACTTCCTGTAGGCTAGTGGTAGGAAATAAAGGCCTGTCGCACTATGGTTGTGGGTTCGATTCCTGCAGCATTGTCCGACGCGACGGGTTATGCCCCACCCTGCAGGTTTTCCTTTTCCTAAAACTATAGTATCATAATATTCCAAAAATAATCTTAATAAATTTTTAAACCTTAAACAATACTATCCAAAGATCAACTTAATCCACTCCAACCTTTATAGTTATCCAAAATACTTCTGTCCAACTCACAGTCCAAATTTTATAAGGAAGGTAAGCATAATGAAGATCCTTTTTTTCCACATAACAACTTGGGAACACCTTCATCATGTATTCTTTTTAAACATACTGAATTACCATGATCCCTTATTCCTTATAGAATACTAGATATACTCCTTCTATCCAGAAATGTATACAAATCATCAATCAGTTCCAAGGAAGTTAAGAATATCCCATATAATTTATCCAAATCAATCACGTCTTATTCCAAAATAACTATCTTGGTATCAGAACCATATTATGGTTTATCTTTTTCTCAACAATATATTTTCCAAAAATTTAACCTACTGTGGAGTTACTTTTCTTGGTTCCACACATTCTCAAGTCCTTGATGAAATAGTACTGCAGTACAATCCTTATATACTCCATAATTATTATAATCAGTACATCATTGATCCAACACTCAAATTACAAAATTCTTTAATAACAACATAAGAACACTAATCATTCCTCCTCATATGTGGTAGTATCATAACTTGATTATTATCCAATAACATCATTTGGGGCATACTCTGATGATTTGAACGTTGGTTTGCGTAGTGTCCCCACTCCTTGCAGATGAAGCATTGTAAATTTGAAACCTTTTTCTTACCCTTGCAGTCACGCACTTGGTGTCCTTTTTCTCCACACTTATAACAAACCCCCATTCCCTTCAGGAAAATTCCAAGGTGTTTCTTCCCACAGTTATCACATATTGGAAAATTCTTCATTCCCCTCATTCCTTTATCCATCATTCTCTCTTCCATCCCTTTCATCTCTTGCTTCGCTTCAAAGCCATAGGACTCAGAGAATTCTTTACTTATCTTATTAACACATGATACTATTTCTTCATATGTTGATAACACATGGGAGACTATTTCCCTTCGAAATGTTGGCTTAATACCGTGAAAGATACGATACTTCTTACTCTTTGGATCATACGTATTGCTGGAGTTCACATTCCTTCTACTGGGCGCCATTTCTATACAATGGGATAAACTATATTAGTTTATGAATCAAAATACATAATTCCATACTTATAAAATACTTAACATAAATTGAACTATTTATGGATATAATCCATAATCATAAAAAGTTTTTCATTTAGGAAGTATATACTCATAACCGTTCATAGTGGTTTGTAAAGAAAACGAGAATTATCCTAATCATATCCCCCGGGAGTGTCGTAACCAAGAGTGCAGCAAGGCCCGTTGTCGTGCACCAGTTCCTGTTTGAGTCTAGCTCAAAGCGGTGTTTTAGGGTTTTACACCTAGGTACATCTGTGCCAGAGGTGCCTCTACCTGCTCGTATCCAAACAGGGATGTATTGCTCGGAAAACTCACAACATCTCTACAATACCAAAATTCTAGGAAGTTATTCTATACTAATCCTCAAAGTTCATTTTAGGTCTACGTGCTCTAATCATATTTTATCTAAATCTAGCTTCCAAGGTTAGTACTAAACTGCCTCTGATTCCAACTGTAACGCCCCGACCCCAGCTACCCAGAGCCGGTGCGTTACTTCGTAACATTGGCATGATCACAAAAGATCAAGTCTCGAATGACCGATTAGTTTAGTAGCCTTGGAAACACTAGATACATTCGTAAACGTTACATTACATCATAAAGTGAAAAACTACAATAACAAAGTCTCCATAGTCCACACTCATATCCTCTTCTCACAATCCCTGCAGGTCATTCATAAAATACTTCTTCACATCTTGGAAAATATTAAAACATTGGAAGGGGTGAGCTCAGATGCTCAGTAAGGATAACAATATTGTAGAAGCTTTCATAAATAAACATAAAAATTTAAGGCAATGTATAACTAAAACAAAAGCCTTTTAAACTTGAACATCAACATAATATGGAAAATGTAAAATGTGATAATGCCATTTACTTCTTCACATGGATATTATACTGGTCGAATAATCACATGAAATATCAATAACCACTTTCATAATGATGGAATGCATAATGCCATACTATCATAACCACGTAGCCAAGGCCTCGTGCCAAGACCACAAATAAGATTTTGTCAAGGCCTCGTGCCAAGACACTAGTTTGTCTCATGAGACCTGCCGATGCATCGAGGAGCTATAGCGGGCTCCACCTGTCACTTATTAAATCCAATGGATTCCTCATATGAATAGGTTTAAACATATCATAAACCATAACATAATTGTATCACATAAATTTTGCATAAAGGAAACATAACATTTCCACATTTCAATCACAAGATATAAATACAACACATTGATATAATAAAAATGCTTTCAAAACCATATTCAACACCAAAATAAAAGAAAGTTAAAACTTTGTATTTATTTTTCATTAAAAAAATGATGGATTGTAGAGGAAGCCGAATCTCAAATAATGGTCACAGCGGCGGAGAAGTCATTGTCGCCACATAAGTACGGAAAGAAAAACATTCCCTTTTGTCGTTTAGTAAAACGCTTCGTATAAAAAAGATTCCTTTTGAATAAATGTAAAAGTCAAAGGGGTTTATACACCGTTTAAAAGAATGTTGTGTATAAAACCAAATATGCCTCAATGAAAGGGGATTGAGACAAAGTCCTTGAAAAGATCATTTTTTTATAAAGTAGGTCTACTATGTGTATTCACTATAATTACACATAAATAATGTAAAAATACAAGATAGGACATAATAATATCATGACATAATTTGAAAGTAGGAGATTAACCCAAAGAATAGAAATTGGGTTAAGAAGTTCCCTTACAAAGATCATTTATAAATAAAATAGATCTATTATTTTTATTAACTATAAGTAAACATAAAGAAAGTACAAATACAAGATAATACATTACAATATCATGACATAATTTGAAAGTATGAGATTAACCCAAAGAATGAAAGTTGGGTTAAGAAGTTCCCTTACCTCGTGTCTGACTTGACTCAACCGTTCTTTAACCTCCTGAATAATAAACTAGAGTTAATATATACCTTATTAAGAACCATTTTCAATTTCATTATCCTTTTTATATCACGTATTACAATGATATGAACATTATGTAATTATTTAAGTTAATAATAGTTGTTTTGTCGATCTTTGGTACTTGAGTCAACAATAAACTTCTTATAATTACAAGTTGTTTATGTGGTAGAATATCCATTATCTCCAGAATTATATTCATTATTTAGATGTCATATATATCTTATATATCCAGTATATACGTTCATTTATAATATTACGTAACATTTAGAGGTATGAAATGAAATGCACCGTTCATGGAGACGGTAAGCCGTACGTACGCATGAACGCTACTTTCATTTCAATTTCATATTTAATGGAACGAAATCATAATGATATAAATGTATAATATAATTCCAGTATAATATAGTGTATAATACCATTTACTCCATCCTTTATACATCCCACATATGGCATTAACGATTCAAATCACTTTGAGGGGGCGGTAGTCCGCACTTCCTAAAATGAAATTATCGTGTTTTACCCATAATGGAAATCATAAAGTATGCCATAAATGAGAAATACAGAATCATAAGTAAAACATAATCATATTATATATAATATATAAAAATAGTGACATCTTAATGGCCACCTTTGAAGGTGTTATATGAGTGTTGAACAATCATCGTTTCGTGAGACAGAAATTCGCCATCCACAGAAACCGTATGTTCTTTAACCATTAGATCTAGGTGTGTGTAAGTGTAGCTCTAATCCTTATTATAACAACATCATAGTATATTGAGGATACTGGTTTTGTTACAAAAGAAATGAATAAAAAGCTTTTAGGGGGTTGGAGAAGAAAAATGAAACAAAACAACATTAGAGAAGACATTACCTCAAAATCGGGTAACTCTTTTTGATTTGAGCCAAAGGCTTCCTTGGGAAGAGTTCTGCCCAAAGTGAGGATTCTAGGAGTAATAGAGGGAAGTTGGGAGAGTATTTGGGCAGAGGTTGGCCGAGCCAAATGGCTTGAAAGTGTAAATGAGGTGGGAGAGGTGGGGGCCTTTTATAAGTGGAGAGGAGGGGCACTTTTGGAAAGTAGTGAAATGTTATTCTATTATACAATGCTTTTCGGATTACAAAGGTCCCACACTTGTATAATTTGAGGATAAGGTGATAAGGGTTCGAAATCTTCTCATCCAATAGGCTTTGGACAAGTGTATTTCTTGTATTTTACATTATCTTCTCATTTTATTTAAATCGTTAAATAATGAGGTCATCACTGCGTCATAATGATGTCATAAATAATTTAATTTATTTAATTTCTAAAAATTATAAAAAAACTACTATGATGTAGGAAATCGTTTTAGCTTTCTAATGAATATTTATAGTCAAAATTTGGACTTGTGTAAACCCACTTAAAAACTGTTTTAGTAAAACAACTCATGTGTGTGTCAATTTAATTTTAACATTAAATAAATATATATTATTGTCATTTTCCAACCAAAGTGGCTCCATGGAGTCCCCAAGTTGACCCATGGGTTGTATTGGTCGGCCATGAATCATCCAATAGGAGTAGTACAAGTGTCAAGCTCATCTCATATTACTAAAACATTATTTTTACCTTAAACTACATTAATTACCTCTAATCGCGATTAAGAACTTAAAAGTTACTATTCACCAAAAAATTATTTTAATCTCATTGAACCCCATTTTACTTCTTAATGAAAACCATGTATGTCGGATTTTTGAAAATAAAATCACAGAATTGGTAATATTTCATTTAAATGAAAAATCAGTTATTTAACTACCACTTAGTGGTTTCACTATTCATTAAAAATTGAAGTTTTTCAGAACAATGCCAAAATTTCACCATAAGCTATAATTGATATTCCGAATTCAAAAATGATGTCTATTTTACAAAATTACAAATATATAAGTTTCATTAATTAATTTTATAATTAATTCCCGCTGTGACAACAATATCGTGTTTTTAAGAAACAATTTATATCAAAAGATTGGCAATTGTTTATGTCCAATTTCAATGTTAAATTAATTCTAATGACCACCATTGGATAAAATGGTAAAAATATATTCTAATTATAATTTAAAACAACTAAATAGTATAATTTATCAATATAAATTATTTTGATTAAAAAATTTGTTTTTAAGTAATTTTCACTATTCATAAAAAAATTGGAATTTCTCAAAAAATTCAACTTTGGATAATTTCGATATTACGAATACAAAAATGAAGTCCATTTTGAAATATAAAATTTCTATAATTTTAAAAAGTGGTTATTACTATTCATAACGGCTACTTTGATTAGTCGTAGTGTTTTAGAACTCGAAGTTGCGTACAATGCAAGCTATTGCATTATTGAATGAGAAACGTATCGTGGAAGCTTGGGGTGTTACAAGGGTTTTATCAATACTTATTGAAAAGTGTTGATAAAAAATAATTTTATCTGCGTTAAAAATATAAGTGCTAAGAAATTCCACTTTCATCACTGCCTATTTGCAGTAATAAAATTGAACTACTATCAATGCTAAAATCCAAAACGGAAAGTAGTATTTTTTTGTACATATGTTTTAGCAATGATAAAATACGATTTTATCTGATCTCAATATAAGGCTGAAAATTATTAAAAATATAGAATAATAAATAATAATAAAATTATATTATTTATATATAAAAATTTACAATTGAAATATAAAAACTATTTAAATAAAAAAATATTAACAATCCATATAAATAATTAAATTATATAAATTAAAACATATTGAATATAAGTATGGTTAATAAAAAAATATGTATAAATAAATTTAAAAAAACCAAAAAATTATACAAATAATAAAAATTAATATACAATATTGAATGAATGATTATTAACATTCAATTAAAAAATTGATTAAAATAAAAAAAATATTGAAAATATGAATTCATCAAATTAATTTCATAAATTAAAAAAAATAAAAAATGAATAAAAAGTACAAATTTAGAAAAATAAAAATGAATGATATTAATTATTTAAATTACTAAAATGTTAAAAATGTATTTAAATAAATTAAATAAGTAAATGTGAAACTTATTTAAAATATTAAAAAAATTTAAAAAGTATTCACATTAATTATAAACATATTGAAATTATTAAAATATTGTATATAATTATGTATAAATAAATAAATAAATAATTTATTTAATTCAAAAAATATAAAATCTAATAAATATTTAAAATATAAATTTATATACAATAAAATTGTATTAAAAAATTAAATTAAATTTAATAAATTATAATATTTTTAAAAAGTGATTTCATAAGATTAATTATATGAATTGTAAACACATTAAAATAAATATAAATGAATAAATACATAAAATAAATTATATAAAATGCAAAATTATAAGAAATGTATTATATTGACCATTTAAATTAAAAAAATTCATAAAAAATTCATTTAAATAAATTTATTATATAAATTTAAAACATTTTAAAAATATTAAAACATAATAAATAAAAATTAAAAAATATTAATCATATAAATTGAAAACATATTGAAACTATTAAAACAAAGTAATTAAATATGTACAAATTTATTTTAATAAATCAATAACCACCAAAAATTTATAATATAATTAAAAATAAAAATGAAGATATAATATTTAGTGGAATAATATTAAAAATACAGAATAAAAAATTAAGAAAATAAAAAAATATTATAAAAAA
Organism: Viscum album; assembly: GCA_963277665.1. Classification (NCBI taxonomy): domain Eukaryota; kingdom Viridiplantae; phylum Streptophyta; class Magnoliopsida; order Santalales; family Viscaceae; genus Viscum; species Viscum album. The sequence goes on along the minus strand of OY728133.1, from coordinate 1,598,792,744 downwards.
AACAAATTATTAAAATTAATTACAATAATTTAAATAACATAAAAAATGAATAAAATGAATAAATAAATAGTATTACTTATATATATTAAATGAGTTCGGGGAAGGGGATTATAAAAAAACAATGATCTCTACTATTCCTATATGTGGATGGGGATACATGACCTTGAGACCTACCATGAGAACACCCAAAGGTGTAACCAATAGGGTTCACCCATGGGGGAAAATAATAATAATTATATAATAATAACAATTATTAAAAATGAATTATATTCACATAAAAAATATATTAAAATGTAATGACCCAGATATTTCATGTAAATATTTTTAATTTTATGGAAATTTTATGAGTCTGAAAAAATTGACGGTGCATGATCCAAATTCCCGGAGTGCTACAAAAAAATTCTGAACTTTTTTGCAGGTATTTTTAGTAAATGTACGAGCAGGTTTTTGTAACATTTAAACTCGTGCTCAGAATTGAAATTTAAGGATAACGTTGAACTCATAGCGCCGATATTCTCTTAAAGAGACCTTCCCCCCGACTGCAGTAGGTTGAGGGTGAAAGATAGTTTTTCACTATTTTGTGGAAAAAAGAAAAATAAAATTTCTTAACATTTTATTTTTATTTTGAAACCACTGTACATGGGTTATGGTGGTGGGGACCACCTAAACTAAAATCCCCCGATTTGAATATAATGGCAGGGACCACCCAACTCTTGAACTCCATATTTAATGAGGGAGGGGACTTTAGGATTCCCCTAAGTTAATTATGCCAACCTCATCAATTAATTAAATGATGCCAACTTATATTATACAAACAGATTAAATTGTTAAAACAAATTTTATTTGGTTGGCTCTTCATTAATCCTTGTGGGAAATCATTGGGAATGTAGAAGTTTGGGATAATTGTGGAGACATTGTTCCTCTCCAATGATGAACGCGCCATCTTCTCCAACTTAGAATGCTGACATTCTCCAGCATGGGATGCCTTCAAATAAGACGAACTGACATCCATCCTTCCCTCCTCACCAATGTCAACAAACCTCTGAGGTATGGTTTTATGTTTTGACTACCCCCATACAGTTTTTGATGTTATTCGTAGTTCATGTTTTCTTAAGCGTCTTGCTACCTCCCTATCACGGAGGGTGCGAGCCAAACGAACATGGTCTTACCTCTTTCAAATTACATGCAGTTTTTTATGTCTTCCTCATAATGCAAGAGGGAAGCCACTGGTGCCGGAAAATAGAATCATTGGGACTTAGATATGGCGGCCAACATGCCCGAGCCGCAACGAAGGTGACACTGTGACCATGTCACCTGACTAAATAGAACCATGACCTCTTGCTGCAGGGTCAAGGGAAGGGCAGCAGGTTTGATGCTGGCCTCCAAAGAAGGAACAATGTTCAACTACATCATGTAGAAGAAAGGATGGACAACTAGCCAGCCGCAACACCTCGAGCATCCTTGGGCCTCTACACCATTTTGCTGGGAGTAGCGGCGAGTTTCTACACCATGGCCCATCGAGACAATGCGGGCCACCACATCGCAGAGTCATGACTTTCCGTTGGACTCCAATCAGTTCTGGCCGACATGGTCCACCACCCACGTCAGGCCGCTGCCCAGGTCGGGCCTCCCAGACTAGGCCAGATCGGTCTGACATGGTCAGACCATACCAAGATATTCTTCGACCCATTCAATACATTTTATCAAAACATTATCACCAGGCATCTGTTTGATAAACCATCTATGTCACTAGAAACATTGGAGTGAGACAAAACTCTTGATATACCGACTAGGGTTTTGGATAATGAGGGGTACGATCGGGTTGGATCAAGGAAAAATCCCACAGGGCCCCTCGAACTAAAAGTATAATAACACACATAATGATTGTCATATTGACACACCATCTGTTTGCATTGAGACACCTATTACATGGTTGCCCTTTGGGATACTTCATAATTGGACTTCGCGGAAGTTATAGTATTGACTAGTGGATCGAAAAGAAGACCCTCGTCGAGATGAACAATCTTAGAGAGGGAACCTGGTAGTTGGCTATATAATGGGTAAGGAATCCTTCATAGATCTGTAATTGAGGTACCCACATGAATCTTCACTATGTATCCATGTGGGACTCTTCAAGGGTCTTTTGTGGGTCATTTGTACTAGGATCATGTGTGGATATGACAATATACTAGGATTGTGTGTGGGTCTGACGATGTACTAGGATCTTGTGTGGGTTAGACGATGTACTAGGATACTCAATTGGTCTGAACAAGTACTAGGATCCTGCATGGGTATGAAGATGTACTACGATCCTGTATGGGTATGATGATGTACAAAGATCTTATATGGGTCTGATAATTTACTAGGATCTTGTGTGGGTCCGATGCTACACTAGGATCTACTGTGGGTCTACATTTCATCCTAGTATGATGATTCAGTAGTTACTTTTAATCATCTATATTATTGTACCAATGATATTCATGGTGTTTGATGAATCTTTACCTGTGTGGTACATTCCATGATGGTAATACCATGGTGGTGTTCTTCTGTGTGGTGTACCTTTGTGGTAATGAATTTCATGGTATTCCTTCCTTTTTGGAATAGTTGATCTTCAGGCTAATGAGTTGGGCCTTATGATTCCTCAAGATTTAGTTGGGTTTACTTTATAACATAGGTATATTCATGGGAATATTCCAACGTAGGGTTGTCAATTGATTTCATGCTTTATTTTTTATCCATTGTGGATTTTGTCAGACCTTAAGGGTCTCAGGGTCCCTACTGAGTATCATTATACTCACCCTTACATGGGCTATGTAGAGACCCGAAGCCTAACGTACATGAACATTACATTACTTTTGCGGAATACTTAGTACATAAAAAAAACACACACCCAAGGATCGTAATAGTTTAGTGTCTTTGGAAACTCGGAACGTAATCTTCTAATCGTGGTGAAAGATCCTCAATATCTCCCATTAAGATCTCCCCTTTTTTTTTACCTAAAACAATTCTTTATATCCTGGGGAAAAGAAAACATAAAAGGGTGAGCTCAAATGCTCAGTAAGGGTAAACAAAAGAAAATCAATCACATCATATTCATAAGAACATAACTTTTGGAAATCTTAACCTGCAAAAGATAGCATAATTTCATAACATGGGATAAATCATAGTAGTGAAATGAAATCCCAATAAGAATAACATAAAACATGAAACATTGTGGAATACACACATAATCATAGATAATCATTTCTTGTTAGTCATGACTCATTTCCAAGACTATCTTAGTGGACAAAGTCCCTTTCTGAATCGAGTCACCCTCGTTTCAGTCTTATTTCACTGAACAGGTATAACCTACCATTCCAGCCATGTCTATCTCATGAGATATAAAATCTTTACCCAATGCATTGGAGGGAGATATAGGTCCCACCCATCTCATAATGATACCATTCTTATGTGTGCCACAAAATCATAAATCATACATCATTGCATAACCCATGTAATACAAATGGGAATCATAAACATCATGACATCATAAATCAATTCATATAAGATAAAGGAATTCATAAAAATAATTCCATCACAACATGATCAAATCAATGTAATAATAGGGTTAAAAACAGAACCCTTTATTATCTTAGATGGAAAATAATTTTGATAAAACACTTGAACTCCATTCTTGAGGAAAATATCCTTTCTTCTTCAAAAAACATTTTTCCTTTCATAACATGTCATACGACTTTAAAATAAAATGTGTTGATTAAAAATAAACTTGAAAAAATGTAAAGGAAGCTTCTTGGAAATAATGTTTTAAAAATCCATTCATGCCGTATAAGTTAAAAAACAATCTTCTCGTACTTTTGTCGGAAAAGTCAAAAAAGTACCTCGTACGAAAAACGACAAAAGATTCCTTTCATATCTTTTACTAAAAACACGCCGAAGGGTAAAATAGGATTTAAACAATTGTAGGTGAATGAAAATAATATTACATATTGAGGAAACATGGATGTGGATGATAAAATACACCCCAGTAAATACCAAAGTATAAACAATCTCGGATAAAAATGAGATTGTGATATTTCCCTTACCTTAGGTCCGACTTGCTTTGTGAGTGTCCGAACCTCCTGTATATGATTTAAATCATGTTATTGACTTATTCCAGAATCATATTCATTGTTATTATATCATATATGGTCCACTTATGACTTTATATTACCCGTTCTTTTGTAAATTCATGTTAAAGTAGCGTTTTGGGTAAAATCGTCTCATTTGTCGTTCATGTTTTTAACTTGTAATTATTCATATGATTACTTAGATCATGATTACATAATTACAGAATATAAAACATGATTTATATATATATCTTCATAATACACATATATAATAAATCAGTAAATGGAAAGAAATACACCGTTCATGGAGACGGTAGTCCGTACGTACGCATGAACGTTGTTTTCGTTTCCTTATTGAATTGAATGGAATTAAGTAGATGACATACATATAAATATAAATAATTCCAGTATCATTATTAGGTCATATATTTCATTATTACTTATTATATATACTTTATAATCATTCATGAATGGTTAGTCATTGAGAATGAATCTCATCGCGTCGTGGAGACGGTAGTCCGTACGTACGAACGAGCGATGATATCGTTCCCATGGTCATGGAATTGTGTTGAAGTGTATGTATACTATTTCAGTATCAATATCACTTTATAATAATCATATATAGTTACTCATTACACCTTTATACCCATCCAATTAATGTGGTGGCGGAAAATAGATTATACCACGGCGTGGAGACGGTATTCCGTACGTACGCACGCGCGGTGATTTCCTTTTTCCGTAGGATGGATAGAAGGTTAATTAGAGTTGTTTCATATTTATAATAACATATCAGTATATAATAAATACTGATGTTATTACTTTATCATGAAACAACTAAAGAAGAAGAAGTTGAAGAAGAAAGAAATTGAAAAAGATCGGTACTGGATATTACCTCTTTTTGATGCGCCTTTTCTTAGCCTCCACTTAAAGAACTAAGGATGGTCTTTGAAGAAGACCAGGACCTCTATGATGATACTAGGGAAGTGGAGAAAGGATTTTGGCAGGGTTTGTCCGAGCTTGAGTGCTCAAATTGGTGTGAGGAGGAGGGGGAGGAGGTTCCCTTTTATATGGGAGGAGAGGGGCACCTTAGGAATATCTCAAAATATTATTTTATATTAAAGTCAAAATCGGTTTATAATGGTTCCAAAGGGTCTTATTTCAAAGCTAAAGTGGGTATGGGTCGAAATCCTATCATCCAATAGGATTTAGACAAGTTTAAGGTATTATTTTAACCTTATCAATTAGATTTAACTCTAAGTTAAATAATTTAACTTTTACCGTGACTTTTTGTTTTCTTACACTATATGGTTAATACACTTACTATAACATGCCAAACGAACCCCAAATTGTTTATTATTAATATATATATCCTTATCTAAGTCATTTGGCCGAACCTTAGATTTTTAGGAATAAAATAACAATTAGTAATATAATATTTGATTTAAAAACTATTTTGTGTCAATTTTGACACTATTCGATATATGATTTTTGTGAAAGTCATAACAGAATTATATGTTCGAACCAAGTTGATTAAATCAACACTAATATTTCATAGTAACCTAGAAAATTAGTGGAATTCATAAAAAGTCTCAAATTACATTTATTTTGGTGTTTATAACATCAATTATGTCAATATTTCATTAATAAGATAATTACTTCATCATCATTGTGTCATAGATAAATTAAATTATTTAATGTCTAAAAATTACAAATAAAATACCATTATATAGGAAATCTTTTTAGCTTACTAATGAATTTTTATAGTCTAATTTATCTTATGTATAACCCCATATTAAAAATGATTTACTTATTAATCTTTGATTTTAACTATTTTAATCCTTCTTTAAATAAATTAATAATAAATGTCCTAATCTAACCCAAGTGGGCCTAAATGATAATATTTTACACTTAATATTGTTTTTGGTCGAGATACACTTGTACAATAGGATTAGGACATGTGTTAGGGTAATATTAATATCATTTTTACCCTTAATTACCCTATTTATTTTTAACCATGGTAAAAAAAAGTAAAAAGTTACTATTCACCAAAAAATATTCATCTCATTGAACCACATTTTACTTACTGACATCAACCGTGTCTTTTGGATTTTTGAAATTCCATTCACATAAGCGGTAAAATTAAGATTTATGAAGAAATTAATTTTTTTAACTACCACTTAGTAGTTTCACTATTCATCAAAAATTGATGTTTTTCAGAACAATGCCAAAATTTCATCCTAAGCTATATTTCATATTCTGAATTCAAAAATGAATTCTATTTTACCAAATTCATAACATAGAAGTTGCAGTAATTAATTTTATAATTAAATCCCGCTGTTAAAACAAATAGCGTGTTTTTAAGAAACAATATCTATCAAAAGATTGACACTTGTTTATGTCTTGTTTAAATGTGAAATTACATCCAATGACCAACATTGTATTAAATTGTAAAAATTTATTCTAAATATACTTTAAAACCACTCAAATTAATAATTTATCACTATTAATTATTTCGATTGAAAAAGTTGTTTTTAACTAACATTTAGTAATTTTCACTATTCATCAAAATATGAAAGTTATCCGAAAAGTACCAAAATTTCACCTTAGGCTAAATTCGATACTATGAATCCAAAAATGAAGTCCATTTTGGGAGCTAAAATTTCTAAAATTTTAAAAGGTGGTTATTACTATTCATAACGGCTAGTTATAATAATATTTTAATAGCATATCGTTGTTTAGTGAAACTCAGTATTGCGTACTACACACGCTATCGAGGAAGGTTGTGATTGCGTGTAATGCAAGGAATGTCAAAGATGCGTGTTGTGCAAGCTCCTTTTGGTGTAGCGTACAACACAAGACATTAATAAAATTAAAAAGAATATTTTTCATAAAATCTCGGGCTGTTACATTCTACCCCCCTTAAAATGAATTTCGCCCTCGAAATTCGTCGGGGTTATAATGGTTTACTATTTGAAAGTTTATTTAATAGAAACCCACATCGTAAAAAGGAATATCAAAACCAATCTTTAAAAACAAAAGTATGAAACGTAACGGTTACCCAAATAAACTAATCACTGGGTTTCCACATAGGTGAAAATATGGATATGGAAGAGAAATCTAACCATCATGTTCTGATGGAGAGTGGTAGAGAACATGGCTATGGAAAAGCCAGTAATCACAAAGCCATAAATTTGTGACGATCTAAGGTACCATCTGATTCATCAGATATAAGATCACTAGGACAACATTTTTGGTTTTCAAGATCGTTTCCCTAAAGTTAAAGAATTTGAATTAGAATAAATACTTACTTTATGTTGGTACAACCTCACTGTTGTTCGTGCCTTTAACAATTTCAACTTCATCTCTTAAATAAATGAAGTTGAATTTTTTATTTGTGAAGTGTTAGCAGATCATGTGATAGAATGACGGGTCATTCCATCTGTCTGAAAAGGTTAGCAAAATTTATATACATAAGTCGATCTATAGTGGGATTAATCATATATGGTTCCTAAAATGGGCTTATACTTCATATATCATACTGCTTAATATAATAAAACTAGTTTCTACTAAATAGGGACTTCCTGTAGGCCAGTGGTAGGCGATAAAGTCCAGTCGCACTTTGGTTGTGGGTTCGATTCCCACAGCCTTGCCTGACGCGATGGGCTGTCGCCCGTTCTCTAGGTTGTCCTTTTTCTAAAACTATATTATTATAACATCCCATCAATAATATCGAAAAAAAACTTCTATCCTTAAACTATACTAACTTATGTCTAACATAATCCATTCCAATCTTTAGGCTTATCCATAATACTGCAGTCCATTCTCATAACATAGTGAAAACTATTACCAGAGATTTAATACCATTGTTGATCCCCATATATCATAAGATATGTTTTTTTGGTCATATTCCAAACATTCAAAGGCCTTAATCATATATTCTCTTGAATACCCATCGAACCTTAGTGTAAACATGAATGCAGTTAAAATTTAACACTTTCCACATACCAAAATCCTCAGAATTCTATATACTAAAACCATGATATCACTTAGTCCTTATATCAATCATGAGCTCATGAATACTGTCAAATATTTAATTTTCTCATTTTCCCTTCATTATGCGCATATCATTCTTTTTCCAAAAATATCTCAATCACTTTCCATGGTTACTGGTACCATAAAATTATTGAAAACCACAATAGACCAATACATAAATATTCCAATACTTTATGATACAACATTATTTTGTAATCCCATTACATACACACTTAATTATTCCACCACATCGTTATCATATTCAACATCGCCAATAGTGATCTCATTTGACTTCCCTTTGTCCTTTTCCTTAAGTGGTTGCTCATGTTGATCATCACTAACCCTTGGATTAGGGCATTTATTGGCATAATGTCCCATTTCCTTGCACTTGAAGCATTGAAGTGTTGGTGGTGCGTTCTCTGCAGTGATTGCTTTGTTCACATCATTAGAAAACCTTTTTCCATTACTTCGACACTCAGCAACTCGATGACCTTCTTTTCCACACTTAAAAAATTTTCTAGTCCCTTTAAGACAATCTCCACCATGCTTCTTTCCACACTTTGAGCATAAGGAGACATTCATTTTCTTTTCACCATTATTCTGAGATTTCTCCTTGAACTCCATCTTTCATTTCTTTTCTAAACCATAAGATGGATATGTAACACCAACTTCCATTTCTACCTTGATAGAACAACGCACAATTTCTTCATAGCTACTGAAGACTCTTATAGCTAATGCCCTTCGAAGACTTGGTTTTAAGCCACTGAAAAATCGATCAACTTTACTTTCAGGTTGGATGATAATGCCAGATGCATACCTTGCAAGTCTTGTAAAATTCGCTTCGTATATACCAACAGATTCATCATCCTTTTTCTTTAGTTCAAGAAACTCCTTCTCCATTTTTGTTCGAAGAATACAAGGGAAGTAATTACTAAAAAACAAGTTCTTGAACTCGTCTCATTCCATGGACTCAATTTCATCTCTTTGCCTCGTATTCTTGATAAGATTCCACCATTGATCAGCTTCACCTTCCAAACGATATATTGCTAAGATGACTTTATCATGCTCAGAACATTGAAGAACTGAAAATATCTCTTCAGTGGTATTGATCCATTGTTCAGCAACAAGTGGATCAGAAGACCCACTGAAAGAAGGTGGACGTTTCCTCATTAAGGACTCAATAGAATATTTTTCCCTTCTCTGATCATTAGGAAGTCCAGAATTATTCATAGCTTGTGTAAGTATAGCAATAAGATTTTTCACTCCATCTCCCATAACATTTGTTTGTTCAGGAGGGCAATCATTGCATTGTCCATTGCATTGATCAACACGGTTCCTTCGGGTTCCAGCCATCATCTAAAACCCAAAAAGAATAGTGTGAGAGGAAAAAATCATGCTAGGGAAAACAACATAATAAAGGGGGAGTACCTTCAATATCTAACATCTTAGGTTTAATTCTATGATCGTTATCGTAATTCTAGTACTATAACCTATACGTATACTTAACCTTAGGGACATCCCTAGACATACCTTAGAAATATCTCTAGGGATCTCACTAAAGTTCTCGCATCCTAGTTTCCAAAGGTTGACTAAACCATTCCTCTGATACCAACTGTAGAGACCCGAAGCCTAACGTACATGAACATTACATTACTTTTAAGGAATACTTAGTACATAAAAAAACACACACAAGGATCGTAATAGTTTAGTGTCTTTGGAAACTCGGAACGTAATCTTCTAATTGTGGTGAAAGATCCTCAATATCTCCCATAAAGATCTCCCCTTTTTTTACCTAAAACCATTCTTTATATCCTAGGGAAATGAAAACATAAAAGGGTGAGATCAAATACTCAATAAGGGTAAACAAAAGAAAATCAATCACATCATATTCATAAGAACATAACTTTTGGAAATCTTAACCTGCAAAAGAGAGTATAATTTCATAACATGGGATAAATCATAGTAGTGAAATGAAATCCCAATAAGCATAACTTAAAACATGAAACTTTTTGGCATACACACATAATCATAGAGAATCATTTCTTGTTAGTCATGACTCATTGCCAAGACTATCTTAGTGGACAAAGTCCCTTTCTGAATCGAGTCACCCCCGTTTCAGTCCTGTTTCACTGAACCGGTATAACCTACCATTCCAGCCATTTCTATCTCATGAGATATAAAATCTTTACCCAATGCATTGGAGGGAGATATAGGTCCCACCCATCTCATAATGATACCATTCTTATGTGTGCCACAAAATCATAAATCATACATCATTTCATAACCCATGTAATACAAATGGTAATCTTAAACATCATGACATCATAAATCAATTCATATAAGATAAAGGAATTCATAAAAATAATTCCATCACAACATGATCAAATCAATGTAATAATAGGGATAAAAACAGAACCCTTTATTATCTTAGATGGAAAATAATTTTGATAAAACACTTGAACTCCATTCTTGAGGAAAATATCCTTTCTTCTTCAAAAAACATTTTTCCTTTCATAACATGTCATACGACTTTAAAATAAAAGAAGTTGATTAAAAATAAACTTGAAAAAATGTAAAGTAAGCTTCTTGTAAATAATTTTTTAAAAATCCATTCATGCCGTATAAGTTAAAAAAACAATCTTCTCGTAATTTTTTCGGAAAAGTCAAAAAAGCACCTCATACGAAAAACGACAAAAGATTCCTTTCATATCTTTTACTAAAAACACACCGAAGGGTAAAATAGGATTCAAACAATTGTAGGTGAATGAAAATAATATTACATATTGAGGAAACATGTATGTGGATGATAAAATACACCCCAGTAAATACCAAAGTATAAACAATCTCGGATAAAAATGAGATTGTGATATTTCCCTTACCTTAGGTCCGACTTGCTTTGTGAGTGTCCGAACCTCCGGTATATGATTTAAATCATGTTATTGACTTATTCCAGAATCATATTCATTGTTATTATATCATATATGGTCCACTTATGACTTTATATTACCCGTTCTGTTGTAAATTCATGTTAAAGTACCGTTTTGGGTAAAATCTTCTCCTTTGTCGTTCGTGTTTTTAACTTGTAATTATTCATATGATTACTTAGATCATGATTAAGTAATTCCAGAATATAAAACATTATTTATATATATATATTCATAATACACATATATAATAAATCAGTAAATGGAAATAAATACACCGTTCATGGAGACGGTAGTCCGTACGTACGCATGAACGCTGTTTTCGTTTCCTTATTGAATTGAATGGAATTAATTAGATGACATACCTATAAATATAAATAATTCCAGTATCATTATTAGGTCATATATTGCATTATTACTTATTATATATACTTTATAATCATTCATGAATGGTTAATCATTGAGAATGAATCTCATCGCGTCGTGGAGACGGTAGTCCGTACGTACGCACGAGCGATGATATCGTTCCCATGGTCGTGGAATTGTGTTGAAGTGTATGTATACTATTTCAGTATCAATATCACTTTATAATAATCATATATAGTTACTCATTACACCTTTATACCCATCCAATTAATGTGGTGGTGGAAAATAGATTATACCACGGCGTGGAGACGGTATTCAGTACGTACGCACGCGCGGTGATTTCCTTTTTCCGTAGGATGGATAGAATGTTAATTAGAGTTGTTTCATATTTATAATAACATATCAGTATATATGAAATACTGATGTTATTACTTTATCATGAAACAACTAAAGAAGAAGAAGTTGAAGAAGAAAGAAATTGAAAAAGATCGGTAATGGATATTACCTCTTTTTGATGCGCCTTTTCTTAGCCTCCACTTAAAGAACTAAGGATGGTCTTTGAAGAAGACCAGGACCTCTATGATGATCCTAGGGAAGTGGATAAGGGATTTTGGCAGGGGTTGGCTGAGCATGAGTGCTCAAATTGGTGTGAGGAGGAGGGGGAGGAGGTGCCCTTTTATAAGGGAGGAGAGGGGCACCTTAAGAATATCTCAAAATATTATTTTATATTAAAGTCAAAATCGGTTTATAATGGTTCCAAAGGGTCTTATTTAGAATCTAAAGTGGGGATGGGTCGAAATCCTATCATAAAATAGGATTTAGACAAGTTTAGGGTATTATTTTAACCTTATCAATTAGATTTAACTCTAAGTTAAATAATTTAACTTTTACCGTGTCTTTTTGTTTTCTTACACTATATGGTTAATACACTTACTATAACATGCCAAACGAACCCCAAATTGTTTATTATTAATATATATATCTTTATCTAAGTCATTTGGCCGATCCTTAGATTTTTAGGAATAAAATAACAATTAGTAATATAATATTTTATTTAAAAACTATTTTGTGTCAATTTTGACACTATTCGATATATGATTTTTGTGAAAGTCATAACAGAATTATATGTTCGATCCAAGTTGATTAAATCAACACTAATATATCATAGTAACCTATAAAATTATTTGAATTCATAAAAAGTCTCAAATTACATTTGTTTTAGTGTTTATAACATCAATTATGTGAATATTTCATTAATAAGATAATTACTGCATCATCATTGTGTCAAAAATAAATTAAATTATTTAATGTCTAAAAATTACAAATAAAATACCATTATATAGGAAATCTTTTTAGCTTTCTAATTAATATTTATAGTCGAATTTATCTTATGTATAACCCCATATTTAAAATGATTTACTTATTAAAATTTGATTTTAACTATTTTAACCCTTCTTTAAATAAATTAATAATAAATGTCCTAATCTAACCCAAGTGGGCCTAAATGATAATATTTTACACTTAAGGTTGTTTTTGGTCGAGATACACTTGTCCAATAGGATTAGGACATGTGTTAGGGTAATATTAATATCATTTTTACCCTTAATTACCCTATTTATTTTTAACCGTGGTAAAAAAAAGTAAAAAGTTACTATTCGCCAAAAATTATTTTCATCTCATTGAACCACATTTTACTTACTGACATCAACCGTGTCTTTCAGATTTTTTAAATTTCATTCACATAAGCGGTAAAATTAAGATTTATGAAGAAATTAATTTTTTTAACTACCACTTAGTAGTTTCACTATTCATGAAAAATTGATGTTTTTCAGAACAATGCCAAAATTTCATCCTAAGCTATATTTCATATTCCCAATTCAAAAATGAAGTCTATTTTACAAAATTCATAAAATAGAAGTTGCAGTAATTAATTTTATAATTAAATCCCGCTGTTAAAACAAATAGCGTGTTTTTAAGAAACAATATCTATCAAAAGATTGACACTTGTTTATGTCTGGTTTAAATGTGAAATTACATTCGATGACCAACATTGTATTAAATTGTAAAAATATATTCTAAATATCCTTTAAAACCACTCAAATTAATAATTTATCACTATTAATTATTTCGATTGAAAAAGTTGTTTTTAACTAACATTTAGTAATTTTCACTATTCATCAAAATATGAAAGTTATCCGAAAAGTACCAAAATTTCACCTTATGCTAAATTCGATACTATGAATCCAAAAATGAAGTCCATTTTGAGATCTAAATTTTCTAAAATTTTAAAATGTGGTTATTACTATTCATAACGGCTAGTTATAATAATATTTTAATAGCATGTCGTTGTTTAGTGAAACTCAGTATTGCGTACTACACACGCTATCGAGGAAGGATGCGATTGCATGTAATGCAAGGCAAGTCAAAGATGCGTGTTGTGCAAGCTCCTTTTGGTGTAGTGTACAACACAAGACATTAATAAAATTAAAAATAATATTTTTCATAAAATCTCGGGCTGTTACAGGCTATGCCCGCAACATGTTGTGTTTGGTGAAGACGACGAACAACGCGTACTAAGGAAGAAGGTACCGTGACAGGATGTAGCTCAGTGGAGGAAATTTGATGAGGCGTACTATATAGACAATTTTTCGAGAGTAGTACCTACCATTCAGGTCGGATCATTGTTGGGAGTTTACAGGTTCTGTTTCAGTTTACTTGTACTTTGTAGTTTTCCTATACTATCCAGTTGAGCTTGTATTCTGGTCCCTTTTGCATACTATAATAACACTTTTACTATTCAGTTTACTTATGTTTGTAACTTTTTGTATTCATGGTTGCGTGAGATTATAGTCTATAATATCAATTCCTTCCCATTATTATGAAATATGCCTTTCGGGGCTAGTCTCCATCCCATGGACTATGGATGGTGGGCTTGGGGAAGTCACGGCACGACCCCCAGGGGATGGGTCATGTCCAATTGGTATCAAAGGATTCAGTTATATTATAGAACGTTAGACACTTATCTTTTTTAAATGAAAATAGTGTTATGTGTAGGGAGTGTAGTTTTCAGTTTAGGGAAACCAATGTTGGTGCGGCAGCCGATGTATCTATACACCAAGACCCTTACTTCAAATTTCAAAATTAGTTCACAAAAAAACTAATTACGTGTGTGTTTTCAATATTATTATTTTTGTTCTTTTTGAGATCATCTCACCAGGTATAACTTATTGAATGTGGATCACCCGTTTCGTTTTAGGATTTCTCCATGTAAAAAGCTAGTTAGAGTTCTGGATATAGTATGCACTGATAGCCCACTGAACGATTACGACTCAGTGTAGGGCCTTCTTCTAGTAGAGGACCAGACTTATAAGTGGAAAACTTCATGTCTCAGGATTAGTTATGCAGTGTACCCAAGACAGATCCAGTCATGCGAGGAACAGTTAGTGTTTCATATGCGTTGGGCTGGGTCACATGGCTCGTGACTGTCTGACTCGCCGTACGGATGATCAGCAGATAGTCAACGGACTGCCCAGGCAGAGACAGAGGTTCGACCAAGGAGGACCACATGGAGTAAGCAGATTTGGCAGGGGAGTTGGTCGTGCAGCCGGTGGTGGGTGACGATTCATGGTGTTACCACCACCATCACTAGGTGGTCCACCCCAACTTCATAGAGTAGGTGTATAGGGTTGAGCTCAACTCCAGGAAACTGAGGCCTATGACCATGGTGCTCTTGAGATGATACAAGGTACAATCTGTGTCTATTACACCTTATCTATAGTACTTATAAACACATGTTCATGTCATTCATTTATTTCCGCTGCCCTTGTTCAGAGCTCAGAGATTCTAATGGAGCCGTTGTATCGATCCATACGGCTAGAGATTCTTATGGGAGAGGATTCAATGACTACACATTGGTGATGGTAGTGTGAGCTTACTCTAAGAGCCAAGAGCTTCAGTTGGGATCTCTTTGTAGAGGCGTTGAGGCCTTATGACATCATTTTGGGTATGGATTGGTTATCTATAGTTCATGCTAAGATTGACTATATTAGGCGCAAAGTGTAGTTTGTCCGCACGGATGGGACCAGGTTTACCTTCACTCGCGAGAAGGTTGCCTTTGCAGAATATGATGTACTTACTCGGTGGAGAGTGCAGTCGGTCACTCATCTGTTGGCTATCCTTACCCTCAGAGTGGTTAATGTGATGATTCCGATTTATCCAATAGTGGTGGACCAATATGCACATGCATTCCCTGATGATGTTTTGGGTTTACCTCCTCATAGAGAGGTGGAATTTTACATTTAATTGTACCCTTGGGTGATTCAAAAATCTAAAGCAGCGTATCGGATGGCTCCCATGGAGCCTCGTGAGATGCCGGTACAGTTGGAGGACTTACATGTGGAAGGGTTCATTCGGCCCAGTTTTTCTCCTTGGGCGGCCCCAATTTTGTTTCCCAATAAGGTGGATGGGAGCTTGAGAATTTGTGTCCACTATCAGTGCCTGAACCAGGTGACCGTGAAGAACATGTACCCACTCCTAAGGATTGATGACCTCTTTGAACATCTGAATGGAGCATGATGGTTCTCAAAGATAAACTTAATACCAAGCTATCATAGGCTTAGAGTATGAGACAAGGATGTGTAGAAGACGGCTTTCAGATGTTCGTACGACCACTATAAGTTCTTGGATATGCTATTTGACGTGACCAACACTCCAACAGTGTTCATTAGACTCATGAACTTGATCTTTTAGCCTTACCATGATAACATTGTAGTGGTATTTATTGAAGAAATTCTGATTTACTCATGTATCAATGAATACCATGCCTTTCTTGTGCAGGTAGTACTGGACACACTCCAAGAGAACCAGCTATATGGTATGCTCTCTAAGTGCTAGTTATGGGTCGGAGAGGTTCAATTTTTGGGACATTTCATATCAAATGTTGGAGTTGTTGTGGACCTAGTGAATATTGATGAATTACATTCTTGGGAGACACCCAGGAGTGTGACGAAGGTACAAATTTTTCTGGGATTGGCTGGATGCCATCAGAGGATTGTGGAAACATTTTCTAGAGTTAATGCACTTTTTTCAGCGTTGATGAAGAAGGGTAAAACCTTTGTATGGTCAAAGAGATTCCATCAATTTTTTCCAGATTTCAGAAAATGGCGGACAAGTTCTCTCATCCTGAGGCTTCTAGAAGAGGTCATAGGGCATGTAGTCTACTGCGAGGCATCAGGGATCGGGGTTGGATGTGTCCTGATCTAGGTGTAAGAAGTGATCACATATGGTTCTTGATAGCTGAAATATAATGAGAAGAACTCCGCTACACATGAACTGGAGTTAGCAGTAGTGGTCTACCCCTCGAATATGGGGCGACACAGCTTGATGGGTGAACATTTTATAGTCTACATAGATCAAAAGAGTCTCGGGTATATCTTCTCTCAGAAACCCTGAACTAGAGATTACAACGTTGGCTTGAGATCCTCTAGAATTATGACATCAAGATCGTCTATACTTTTGGGAAGGGTAATGTTATAGCAGATGCACTCAGTATAAGATTGTGTATAAAAATATTGGGTGAGGTGATAGAGGAACTGGACACTTTGCAAATATCCTTTGTGGATTGAGATGGAGAAGCTTTTCTATAGTCTCTTATAGTCACTCCCCCTCTCCTTTAGCGAGTCATGGAGGGGTAGCATGTTGACACTAAGTAAGATCTTCAAAGAAAGTAATGCATTCCAAGAATGGTGAAAGAAGTAGCGAAGTTTGATTCTCGATGCCTCACTTGTCATCAAGTGAAGGAGGAGCATCAGGTACCAGTAGTCCTAGATCATCCTTTAGAGGATCCCAAAGTGGAAGTGGGATGAGATATCCATGGACTTTGTGACAGGACTTCCATGTACATCCAGCGGTTATGATTCTATTTGGGTGATCATCGACGGACTCACCAATTCGGCCCACTTCCTATCGATTAGAGAGAAGGGTTCAGTAGAGATCTTAGGATTCCTCTACGTACCGGTGATTGTGCGGCTACATGACGTACCCTCAATGACTGTCTACAATCATGATACACGTTTAACATGCCGACTATGGAAGGGGTTGCATGAGGCTTTCGGAACACAGCGTCATTTGAGCACCATAATCCATCCTCAGACAGATGGCCAGACTGAGTAGACCATTTAGACCCTCAATAACATGCTACTTGGTTGCGTCCTCGACGTTAGTCATAGTTCGGAGGATCACTTTCTTTTGTTGGTGTTCGCATAAAACATCATATATCACTCAACCATTGAGATGTCACCTTTTGAGGTGTTGTACGTGAGACTTTACAGATCAACATTTTGTTGGACAGACCCAGGGGAGTCAACACTCCTGGGACCAGAGATGGTACGAGCTACCACAATGAAAGTGCAGATCATCCTGGAGTAGATGAAGACTATATAGAGTAGTCAGAAGTCCTATGCTGACAAGAGACGGAGACCACTGCATTTTGGTGATGGTGACCAAGTCTTTCTACGAGTAACACATAAATGTGTTTTGAGGAGATTTTATTGTGGCCGAAAGATGTCTATGAGGTTCATTGGACCCTTCTAGGACGTCATCAGAGTTGGAGAGGTGGCTTACCACCTAGGACTTCCCCGACATTTTCACCTGGTGCACGACATCTTCCACGTATCCCCGCTAAGGGGACATGTGAATGACTAATCTCATGTCATCGACCATGGAGAACTAGAAATTGATGATGGTGAGAAATTTTCAGTGGTTCCAGTAGAGATTGAGGATCGACAGAAGCGAGTCCTTCATGGGCGGTCGATACCTCTGTTGCACGTTTGCTGGTAGCACGGGAACCACCACGTGAGCACATGGGTGTGGGAGGCTCAGATATCTGCTCAGTACCCCACTTGTTTTCCATGTTTTTGTGATGTGGAATTTGAGGATGCAAAGCCCTAAGGTGTGTTGAATATAAAGACATAGAACTTCCATGTAATTTTTTTATTATATGGTAATTTTATGAGTCCATAAATATTGACGGCACATGATTCTCATCCCCATAGTGCCCGAAAAAAATTTCTAATTTTTTTTTGTGTATGTTCAATAAACGTGCGACTGGGTTTTTGTAACTATTAAACCGATGCTCAGAAATGAAATCTGAAAACGCAGTTGTACTCTTAGCAAAAGTATTCGCTTTAGGAGTCCATCACCTTGACTACATTAGATCGGGGATGAAAGATAGTTTTCACTTTTTTAGAAAAAAGAAAAATAAAATTGTTTTACATTTTATTTTTATTTTGAAACCTCTCTAAATAGGGTTATGGACATTGGGACCACACGAACAAAAAATCTCATATTGGAATTCAATGGTGATGACCACCTGACTCTTGAACCCCCTCTTTAATGACAGAGGTGACTTTAGGATTCCCCTAAATTAATTATGCCAATCTTATAAATTAATTAAATGATTCCAAATTAAATCATGACATTAAATGAAATTATTATAACATATTCTTTTTAATTTGATCCTCATTTATCCATTGGATAAATCATTGGAAAAGTTAGTAGCTTGTGATAATTATAAATATGTTCTTACTCTCAATTGAAGAACAACTTCCAATGAAGAATGTGTCATTTCTCCAATGAAAAATGTTGACATCCTCCGACATGGGACATCTTCAACCCTGATGAAACAACGCTTTTCATTCCTTCATCACCAATGTCAACAATCCTTTGAGGCAGAGGTTTATGTTTTGAGTACCCCTTACCAATCTTGATGTTCTTCTTAGTTCAAGTTGTATTAAGCCGCTTGCTATAGCCCTAACACGGAGGGTGTGGGCCAAACGGACATGGCCAGAACACTCTAAAATTCATTTATTTTTTATGGGTTCCTCGAAATGGATGAGGGAGTTGAATGGTACCACAAATTACCACCAATGCGACACAGATATGGTGGCCAGCACACCCAGTGCATGGCGAAGGTGACAACAGGACCGTGCCTCCCGACAGAAGAGAACCGCAACGACGAGGGAAGGGCGGCTTGCTCACTATATGCCGCTGGTGAAGGTGTGGAACCACATGGAGGAATGGTTTCCTGACCATCCTACCAGGGCATCACGAGCCTCCAAGGGCCACCGTAGACCACAACCTAGGTTGGGCCACCCCTGGCCGCCGCACATGCAGGTTAGACACAGTGGGTCGATCCGTGTCCTGCCTGGTCGGGCCGACCGGGTCAGAGAGGACCCAGACTAGCTTCCACCCACTCCATATTTTTGATCATAACATCGGCACAGGGCATCCATTTAACAAATTTTCTACGATTATTGAAACCTTGGAAACATAGAGACCTTTTGGTATACCCAACTTGAGTTTTGGATAAATATGTTTATGGTCAGGTTGGATCGAGCATGAATCCAACCAGGCCCCCTAAAATAAAAGATTAATAACATACAAGCCAGGAAAAAAATTGATGAACAGTCTATTTTATTGATACCCCTACTAAGTATCTTTCCTTTGGGATACTTCTTCGTGAGATTTCATGGAAGTCGTAATATCGACCAGTGGCTTAAGAAGTCGACCCTCCGGGAGAAGAGCAAGCTTAGAGAGGAAACCCAGTAGCAAGCTGTATCATGACAAAGGGATCATTCGTGGGTCTGTAATTGAGGGACCCACATGGATATGATCTAGGATTCCATGTGGTATTACTCTAGAATCCTTCGTGGGTCTTCTATACTAGGATCATGTGTGGGTATGACGATGTACTAGGATCAAGTGTGGGTCTGACGTTGTACTAAGACCTGTGTGGGTCTGACGATGTACTAGGATCCAGTGTGGGTCTCACGATGTAATAGGATCATGTGTGGGTCTGATGATGTACTAGGTACCTCTATGGGTCTAATGATGTACTAGGATCCTCTGTGTGTCTGACGGTGTACTAGGATCCTGTGTGGGTTTGACAGTTTAGAAGGATCCTCTGTGGGTCTGATGTTGTACTAGGATCCTCTATGGGTCTGATGATGTACTAAGATTTTGTGTGGGTCTTTGATTTTGGATCATTCGTAGGTCTGGCACTTAACAGAGTAGGATGATTCAATAGTTACATCAAATCATCTCTACTATTGTACCTAAGATATACCTCGTGTGAGCTGAGTTTGTACCTATATGGTAATTTCCTTTATGGTAATACTTTGGTTGTATTCCTTTGTGTAGAGTAAATGTGTGGTACTTATCTTCATGGTATTATTTCATTTGTGGAACAGTTGATCTTAAGGCTAATGAGTTGGGACTTGTGTTTCCTCATGATTGAGATTGGTTTACTTGATAACATAGGTATATGTATGGGAATATACCAAAGTAGGGTTGTTAGTTGATTTCATGATTTGTGGTTTATCTTTGTGGATTTTGAGAGATCTTAATGGTCTCGGGGTGCCTACTAAGTATCGTTATACTCACCACTGCATGGGATATGTATAAGGCCCCATCCTTAAACCTTACTTAATCTTGAATTAAATTGAATAATTCACATTGATAATCTTTTCAGGTTTAGAGTTCTAGAGAATTAGGACATAACTATTACATCTCAAAGATTACAAAGTAGACACATCTACTCAGTATCCATTTTTTCACAAGATAAAATCTCTTTAACAAAAATTCATGTCTACTTCCATGTTTAGATAGAATGACATTTCCTTGATCTCATCCTTGACTCTATTCCACTTCAAGTCCTGTGAAAAACATTTCAAAAACATGGGATGAGCATAAAAGCTCAGTATGGGATATAAAAGTACAAATTGAAACACATTAGTCCATGTATGAAAACATACTTACTCATAAAACATAATCATTTTAACATACCTCTTGAAATCATAAGTTTTATGAATAACTCATAGAAAATCATAATACATAATGGTAACTTGGGGCATTCATAACATTCTTTCATAGGGAGTAACCCTCTTGGTTACGTTTGGAATACCAATCACAGTATATTCCCTTGAATCTCTTCCGAGAAACCTTAACATTTAACTCTTTCACATTTCCCAATGCTTTGGAGAGCTATATCGTGCTCTCCGGCCCTTAGTTTATCACAGAACCCCCCGTCTTCATAAACAATGCCCAAGAACCATAATATAATCGTATCACATAAAACTTGCATAATGGAAACATAACATTTCCACATTTAAATCACAAGATATCAAAACACATTGATATAATCAAAACATTAGAAAAACCATTTTCAATACCAAAATAAAAGAAAAGTAAAACTTGGTATTTATTTTTCATTTAAAAATAAGTTATGGCTTGTAGAGGAAGCTTAAACTCAAATAATGGTCACGGCGGCGGAGAAGTCTTTGTCGCCGCATACGTACGATAAAAACATTCCCAATTTTCGTTTTGTAAAACACTTCGTATAAAAAGATTCCTTTTGAATAAATGTAAAAGTCATAGGGGTTTATACACCATATAATAGAAAGTTGTGTATAAAAAAAATTATGCCTCAATGAAAGGAGATTGAGACGAAGTCCCATACAAAGTCGGTATCCTTTGATTAAGGATAAATCAATTACATGATTATGTGTGACAAATATAAATACACCTTATAAAGAAGGATATTAAGTTTAAAACAATCAGAGTTCATCCACACATATTCATAGTATGACATAATCTTGAAGTATAGGTTTAACCAAATGAAAATGAAATTCGGTTAAGAAGATCCCTTACAAAAAGTCGACAGCCTAACGGCGTCACTTTAAAATTCAGAAATGAGTTGATGAGAGAAAAAAAGGGTATCTCATCACATGTACATAACATTTACAGAAATAAGGATATATATGTTAACACATCCCAACTTAATAAGATTAAAATACCTAACAATATAAGTCTTTTAAAAAGAGGAGGGTGGAAGAATCCCTTATTGATTTGGGAATCTTTCGAAACATACACCCCATGAAAGAAGGGACATACAATGAAGTTGGAAATACCCATAGATGAGAGTATATTACACAAATAGTATAATAATGGGCAGTACATACACCACACAAAATAAAATAGTTTCTAATGTATCATGAATCGCATAGAAATAAAAGTGAGATGAAAAATCCCCTTATGAAAATTCGGCAGCCTAACGGCGCCACTTAAAACTCCCAAAAATGGATTGTTGAGATCAAATAGCGTATCTCATAAAATGAACATAAAAGTACAGTATAATGGAAATATATATAATACCCCAACATAATAACAAGGAACTAAAAATACTTGACATGAAAATAGAGCTTTGAAAATGAGAAGAATGAATTCTTTACAAAAATTCGGTAGCCTAACGGCGCCACTGAAACATTATTAAAATGAATTGATGAGAGAATGAGAGGTTATATCATCATATTAACATAAATTGGACATTAGGATAAATATAGAAGGACATCCTCCATCATAAGAACAAGGATCATAAAATAATGACATAAGAGAGAGTACTTGAAAAGAAAGAGATAGGTAGGATCCCTTACCTTCAGTCCAACTTGTCTTGTTTGTTTCTTTATATTCCTGAATAATAAACTTTGGTCAATTAATAATTTCTTAAATACCTCCTTTAATGTTTATTATTCAATTCATATCACATATTATAATGTTATAATAATTATATTATTATGTTAGTTCATATCAGATGTTTTTGTCGATGTTCGGTACATGAGTCAAAAATGAACTTGTTTGAAAAGAATTGCCCATGAAGTAATAATTACATCATCTTTAGAATAGTATTAATGATTTTAATATCACATATATCCAGTATATATTCATTTTATACTATTCCATAACATTTTGAGATAAAAATAAATGAAACGAACCGTTCATGGAGACGGTAGACCGTACGTACGCATGAACGCTACTTCCATTCTTTGTCATATCAATGGAATTAAAAATAATTGAGATATATATATATATATATATTATAATTCCAGAATGATATTCAACATTTATATATAATATATATAATATATATACATTTCATAAATGTACTTATACTATTACATAATATTTGAAGATAAGAAATGAAAAGCACCGTTCATGGAGACGGTAATCCGTACGTACGCATGAACGCTACTTTCATTTCCATTTCATACTTTAATGGAATGAAAACAAATAGATACATAGGTATATTATAATTACAGTATAATATCATATATAATATTATTAACTTTATCATTTATACGTCCCACATATGGAATCAACAAATTAAATCCCTTTGTGGGGGCGGTAGTCCGCACTTCCTTAAATGAAGATATCGCGTTTACCGATATTGGAAACCATAAATGAGTGCCATAAATGAAAAATACAGAAGCTTAAAGAATGAATAAACATATTATATATCATATATAAAAATATTGACATCATAATGGCCACCTTTAAAGGTGTTAGATGAGTATTTGAACAATCATCGTTTCGGGAGGCAGAATTTCGCCATCCACGGAAACATTATGTTCATTTACAATTAGACGTAGGTGTGTGTGAGTGTAGCTCAAATAAATCTCATAAAAACATCCTAGTATATTGTAGATACTGGTTTTGTTATTAAACAATGGAATAAAAATAGTTTAGGGGGTTGGAGATGCAAAATAAAACAAATGAACAGAAGAGAAAGCATTACCTTTAAAAACGATAACTCTTTTGATTTGAGCCTAAAGGATTTCTTGGAAAGGATTATGCCCAAAGTGAGGCCTCTATGATGAGGAGAGGGATGTGGAGAGAGGTAATGGGAAGGTTCTGTCCGAGCCAAAGGCTTGAGAAGTGTGTGGAAAGAGGTAGAGGTGGGGGCCCTTTAATAAGAGGAGAGGAGGGGTTCTTTTGGTAATAATGAAAGTTATATTATTATGAAATGCCTTTTCAGATTTTTTAGGTCCCAAAAAGATATATTTCGAGGATAAATTTATAAGGGTTCTAAATATACTCCTCCAATAGATTTTTAACATGTGTAAGGATTATACTTTTTCATTATCTTTTCATTTTATTTTAATCGTTCATTTATGAGGTCATCGTTGCATCATCATGATGTCATAAATAAATTAATTTATTTAATGTCAAAAAATTATAACAAAAATATCATGATGTAGGAAATCTTTTTAGATTTCAAAATTACATTTATAGTCAAAAATATGATTAGTATAACCCATTCTAAAAATTGTATTAGTAAAACAATTTATTCTTGTGACATGTTTACTTTTATTTAAATAAAAGGCATTAATGTCTTTATCTCACCCAAGTGGCTCCATGGGGTCACCCAAATTGACCCATGGGTTGTAATGGTCGGAAAGTTCTCAACCAATAGGGGTAGGACAAGTGTTATGGTGTTTTAATAATTTTATAATATCATTTTTACCTTAAATTACACTAATTACCACTAATCGCGATTAATGAAAAAAAGTTACTATTCACCAAAAAATAATTTTCATCAAATTGAACCACATTTTACATACTAATTACAACCATGTATGTCAGATTTTCAAAATTATATACACAAAAGTGGTAAACTTTCATTTAAATGAAAAATCATTTTGCTTGATTACCACTTAGTGGTTTCACTATTCATCAAAAATTGAAGTTTATCAGAAAATTACCAAAAACTCACTCCAAGCTATATTATATATTCCTAATACAAAAATGATGTTTATTTTACCTAATTCAAAGCATATAAGTAGAATTAATTAATTTTATAATTAACTCCCACAGTCAAAACAAATACCATGTTTTTAAGAAATAATATATATCAAAAGATTGCCGTTTGTTTACATCCAATATCAAAGTGAAATTAATTGCAATGTCCGCCATTGGATTACATGGTAAAAATATATTATAATTTCACCTTAAAACCAATTCAAAAGATAATCTAATCATATAAATGAATTAGATTAAAAGGTTGTTTTGAATTAAAGTACAACATTTTTCACTTATTCATTAAAAATGAACTTTATCGGAAAAATAACAAAAACATACACAAAGTAAATTTTGATGCCCCGATTTTAGAGAATGATTTTATTTGGTCCAATAAAATGTATAAGAGTGACCAAAACTATTTTTAAAGAGGGTTTTCCTTCAACAGGCGAGAAATCGACATTTTAGTGAATATTAAAGTATTTATGCTTAAAATTGAATTCTTTTCTTATTCTAAGCATTTATCTTTTATTGGATAAATGTAAAAACATTTAACAAACATATTTAATTAGATTTTAGTTTTTTCAATTCATTCCCACCAATACAATGACTACTTGTGAACTACCATTTGAAATAATATAATTATATTATTGGTGTGCATTGTAAGATTTCAACAAAACTCATTGTTGCGTATTGGGTACGCTATCGAACATAGCATCCCCTTTAAAGTAATTATTAATATTTATTCACAAATATTAATAAAAAGAAAAAATAATATTGGTTATTTACCTGGGATTTTACATCCTTCCCCCGTTTTGGGAATTGCGTCCTCACAATTTAAAAATTGGGCTCGGAAACTTCAATGAAAGTCCCACATCGGAAAAGGAGTCAATTAAAATATCACTTTAATAGAAATAAAAAGATGTACCAAGGTCACCCGAGACAACATATACTAGGATTCCATGAAAATATTGATATGGAGGAAAAAAACAAACCATCAAGGTCTCATGGAGAGTGATTGAAAACATGATTAGGAGAAAGTTAACAACGAGAAAATCACAAACTTGTGATGGGTTAAATGGTATTGGATTCCCCAGTAAGAAAAGCTAACCGACAACATTTTTGTTTTAAGTTACTTTTAATTGAGGAATTTATTTATGATCTTAACTAAAACATGAGGAAACATATTTACTTATCATGTTGACTTTCAACTCTTACTTGATTTCTTACACAAACTCATATTTTTTCCAAAGGACGAGTATTTAGGAAGACTTGTTCATACTAAGACTACTATGATCAACTTGTTGAGAATCGCCTAATCCCCAAAAGAGAACAATATACTTCCCATGTCTTTATACCTTAACCAAAACCAAAAAGGTTAGTTCAAGATTAGATAATCCACAAAATGGATAATCCATTATAAAAAGAAAATCTATTCTTAATCTCTAAAATTTCCTGACAAAACCGAAAGTTCAACAAAGACCTTTCGATAACGAATTGACCTTAAAATTATTCAAAGTAAAGAAAACTAATGTCAAAACCAAAATCTCTGAAGGATTTAATCACATAGTCAACCAAGATATATCTTAACATTTATCTCCAAAATAACATCATCTTCTTTTAAAGTCTAGTATTGAAAAGTAATTAGCCTAATCACATATCCTCTATGATCGGTTAATCATTTCCATTGATAACCCAAAAATAAACATAATATTGATTCATAAAACCATCTAACTAAAAAGAATTAGACAAACTAACCAGGGACATCACGTAGTCCAGTGGTAGGCGATAAATACCAGTTGCACTTTGGTTGTGGGTTCGATTCCCGCAGCTTTGTCCGACTCGACAGGTTGTCACACGGTCTGCGTTTTGTCCCTTTTCCAAAACTATATAATTCTTAAAACATTCCCCAAAGAGAGATAAATCATCAAGAATAACCATAACATATTTTAACCTCAAGTTTATCTCATTCCTTTCATTTTCCATCACAATATATAGTAACCCATAATTACCTCAAAAGTAAGGATCATATAAACCCTAATGGTTACCATTATAATTATTACCTGAGCTTCTACATCGAGTTGGTTCTCTCAAACATGTTGAATTAGAGAACTCACCATGGTTCCAGTGGTGAATCATGACTCCTTGATAGTTGGTTTAGAACAACCACGAGATTCCTCATTGGATCACCAATTTTGTCCAGTTTCTTAATCAGAAAACCTCCACAGTTTCCTTCAAACCCATTGTCACATTGGTTCCTGTTAGGTCCAGCCATTTACTAAAACCAGAAAGGTCAGTGTGAGTATATTAATAAAATAATCATGTATTAATGAGGAATATAAACACTATGTTATTCTTATCTAACTTATCTCAAACTCATTCTAATAACAAAGACTCTATCAAATATACTACCCATTGTTGTTATACACAACTTGTCACTTATGCTTAAACAACACCCTAACCTCTAAAGTTATCTAAACTGACCTTTGATACCAACTATAAGGCCCCAGACTTAAACCTTACTTAATCTTTAATTAAATTGAATAATTCACATTGAGAATCTTTTCAGGATTAGAGTTGTAGAGAATTATGGCATAACTATTACATCTCAAAGATTACAAAGTAGACACATCTACTCAGTATCCATTTTTTCACAAGATAAAAACTCTTTAACAAAAATTCATGTCTAGTTCCATGTTTAGATAGCATGACATTTCCTTGACCTCATCCTTGACTCTATTCCACTTCAAGTCCTGTGAAAAACATTTCAAAAACTTGGGATGAGCATAAAAAGATTAGTAAGGGATATAAAAGTACAAATTGAAACACATTAGTCCACGTATAAAAACATACATACTCATAAAACATAATCATTTTAACATACCTCTTGAAATCATAAGTTTTATGACTAACTCATAGAAAATCATAAGACATAAAGGTAACTTGGGGAATTCATAACATTCTTACATAGGGAGTAACCTTCTTGGTTACGTTTGGAATACCCATTACAGTATATTCCCTTAAATATCTTCAGAGAAACCATAACATTTAACTCTTTCACATTACCCAATGCATTGGAGAGCTATATCGGGCTCACCCACCCTTAGTTTATCACGGAACCACCCGTCTTCATAAACAATTCCTAAGAACCATAATATAATCGTATCACATAAAACATGCATAAAGGAAACATAACATTTCCACATTACAATCACAAGATATCAAAACACATTGATATAATCAAAACATTAGAAAAACCATTTTCAATACCAAAATAAAAGAAAAGTAAAACATGGTATTTATTTTTCATTAAAAAATAAGTTATGGCCTGTAGAGGAAGCTGAAATTCAAATAATGGTCACGTCGGCGGAAAAGTCTTTATCGCTGCATACGTATGATAAAAACATTCCCACTTGTCATTTTGTAAAACACTTCATATAAAAAAATTCCTTTTGAATAAATGTAAAAGTAAAAGGAGTTTATACACCATATAAAATAAAGTTGTGTATAAAACAAATTATGCCTCAATGAAAGAAGATTGAAAAGAAGTCCCATACAAAGACGGTATCCTTAGATTAAGGATAAATCAATTACATGATTATGTGTGACAAATATAAATACACCTAATATAAAAGGATATTAAGTGTAAAACAATCAGAGTTCATCCACACATATTCATAGTACGAAATAATCAAGAATTATAGGTTTAACCCAAAGAAAATGAAATTAGGTTAAGAAGTTCCCTTACAAAAAGTCGACAGCCTAACAGTGTCACTTTAAAATTCAGAAATTAGTTGATGAGAGATAAAAAGGGTATCTCATCACATGTACATAAAATTTACCAAAATAAGGATATATATGTTAACACATCCCAACTTAATAAGATTAAAATACCTAACAAGATAAGTCTTTTAAAAAGAGGAGGGTGGAAGAATCCCTTACTGATTTGGGAATCATTCGAAACGTACACCCCATGAAATAAGGGACATACAATGAACATGTAAATACCCATAGATGACAGTATATAACACAAATAGTATTATAATGGTCAGTAAATACACCACACAAAAGAAAATAGTGGCTAATGTAGCATTAATCCCATAAGAATAAAAGTGAGATGAAAAATCCCCTTATGAAAATTCAGCAGCCTAACGACGCCACTTAAAACTCCCAAAAATGGATTGTTGAGATAAAATAGGGTATCTCATCATATGAAAATAAAAGTAAAGTATGATGGACATAGATATCATACCCCAACATAAGAACAAGGAACTAAAAATACTTGACATGAAAATAGAGCATTGAAAATGAGAATAATGAATTCATTACAAAAATTCTGCAGCCTAACTGCGCCGCTAAAACATTCTTAAAATGAATTGATGAGAGAATGAGAGGTTATCTCATCATATTAACATAAATTGGACATTATTATGAATATAGAAGGAAATCCTCCAAGATAAGAACAAGGATCATAAAATAATTACATAAGAGAGAGTACTTGAAAAGAAAGAGATAGGTAGGATCCCTTACCTTCAGTCCAACTTGTCTTGTCCGTTTCTTTATATTCTTGAATAATAAACTTTGGTCAATTAATAATTGCTTAAGGACCTCCTTTAATGTTTATTATTCAATTCATATCACATATTATAATGTTATAATAATTATATTATTATGTTAGTTAATATCAGACGTTTTTGTCGATGTTCGGTACATGAGTCAAAATTGAACTTGTTTGAAAAACATTGTCCATGAAGTAATAATTACATCATCTCCAGAATATTATTAATGATTTGAATATCATATATATCCAGTATATATTAATTTTATACTATTCCATAAAATTTGGAGATAAAAATAAATGAAATGCACCGTTCATGGAGACGGTAGACCGTACGTACGCATGAACGCTACTTCTATCTCTTTGTCATATCAATGGAATTAAAAATAATTGAGATATATATATATTTATATTATAATTCCAGAATTATATTCAAAATTTATATAGAATATATATAATATATATACATTTCATAAATGTACTTATACTATTACATAACATTTGAAGATAAGAAATGAAAAGTAGCGTTCATAGAGACGGTAATCTGTACGTACGCATGAACGCTACTTTCATTTCCATTTCATACTTTAATGGAATGAAAAAAAATTGATACATAGGTATATTATAATTACAGTATAATATCATATATAATATTATTATCTTTATCCTTTATACGTCCCACATATGGAATCAACGAATCAAATCACTTTGAGGGGGTGGTAGTCCGCACTTTCTTAAATAAAGATATCGCATTTACTGATAATGGAAACCATAAAAGAGTGCCAAAAATGAAATATACAGAATATTAAATAATTAATAAACATATTACATATCATATATAAAAATAGTGTCATCATAATATCAACCTTTAAAGGTGTTAGATGAGTATTTGAACAATCATCATTTCGGGAGGCAGAATTTCGCCATCCACAGAAACATTATGTTCATTAACCATTAGACGTAGGTGTGTGTGAGTGTAGCTCAAATACATCTCATAAAAAAATCCTAGTATATATACGATACTGGTGTTTTTATAAAAAATGGGGAAAATAGTTTAGGGGGTTGGAGATGCAAAATAAAACAAATGAACACAAGAGAAGGCATTACCTTTAAAAACGGTAACTATTTTGATTTGAGACTAAAGGCTTCCTTAGAAAGGCTTCTGCCAAAAGTGAGGCCTCTAGGATGAGGAGAGGGATGTGTAGAGAGGAAATTGGAAGGGCTTGGCCGAGCCAAAGGCTTCAGAAGTGTGTTAAAAGATGTATAGGTGGGGGCCCTTTTATAAGAGGAGAGGAGGCGCTCTTTTGGAAATAATGAAAGTTATATTATTATGAAATGCCTTTTCGGATTTTTGAGGTCCCAAAAAGATATATTTCTAGGATAAGGTTATAAGGGTTCTAAATATACTCCTCCAAAAGGTTTTGAACATGTGTAAGGCTTAGATTTTTCATTATCTTTTCATTTTATTTTAATCATTCATTTATGAGGTCATCATTGCATCATCATGAGGGCCTAAATAAATTAATTTATTTAATGTCCAAAAATTATATAAAAAATATCATGATGTATGAAATCTATTTAGCTTTCAAAAGAATATTTATAGTAAAAAATATGATTAGTATAACCCCTTCTAAAAATTGTATTAGTAAAACAATTTATTCTTCTGACATTTTTACTTTTATTTAAATAAAAGGCATTAATGTCTTTATCTCACCCAAGTGGCTCCATGGGGTCCCCCAAATTAACCCATGGGTTGTAATGGTTGGCCATTTCTCAACCAATAGGGGTAGGACAAGTTTCATGGTGTTTTAATATTTTTATAATATCATTTTTACCTTAAATTACACTAATTACCGCTAATCGCGATTAATGAAAAAAAGTTATTATTCACCAAAAAATTATTTTCATCCCATTGAACCACATTTTACATACTAATGACAAACATGTATGTCAGATATTCAAAATTAAATACACAAAAGTGGTAAACTTTTATTTAAACGAAAAATCAGTTTTCTTGATTACCACTTAGTGGTTTCACTATTCATCGAAAATTGAAGTTTATCTGAAAATTACAAAAAAATTCACTCTAAGCTATATTCGATATTCTGAATTCAAAAATGATGTTTATTTTACCTAATTCAAAGCATATAAGTAGAATTAATTAATTTAATAATTAACTCCCGCTGTCAAAACAAATAGCGTGTTTTTAAGAAATAATATATATCAAAAGATTGACATTTGTTTACGTCCAATTTCAATGTGAAATTAATTGCAAAGTCCGCCATTGGATTACATGGTAAAAAAATTTTATAATATCACCTTAAAACCAATTCAAAAGATAATCTAATCATATAAATGAATTAGATTAAAAAGTGGTGTTGAATTAAAGTACAACATTTTTCACTTATTCATTAAAAATGAACTTTATCGGAAAAATAACAAAAACATACACAAAGTAAATTTTGATGCCCCGATTCTAAAGAAAGATTTTATTTGGTCCAATAAAATGTATAAGAGTGACCAAAACTATTTTTAAAGAGGGTTGTCCATCAAAAGGCCATAAATCGACATTTTAGTGAATATTAAAGTATTTATGCTTAAAATTGAATTATTTTCTTATTTTAAGCCTTTATCTTTTATTGGATAAATGTAAAAATATTAAACAAACATATATAATTAGATTTTAGTTATTTCTATTCATTCCCACCAAAACAACGACTACTTGTGAACTACCGTTTGAAATAATATTATTATATTGTTGGTGTGCATTGTAATATTTCAACAAAACTCATTGTTGCGTATTGGGTACGCTATCGAACATAGCATCCCCTTTAGAGTAATTATTAATATTTATTCACAAATATTAATAAAAAGAAAAAGTAATATTTGTTATTTACCTAGGATGTTACACTATGCCCGCACCTTGTTTTCTTTGGTGTAGATGACGGACAACGCTAACTGAGGATGAGGGTACCAGGACTGGAGGTATCTCGGATGTAGACATTTGATGAGGTGTACCATAGAGAAAACTGTTCGAGAGCTGTACCTAACATTCAAGTAGGATCCATGGTGGGTGTTCACAGGAGAAATTTCAGATTTCTTGTACTTTTCAGTTTATTTGTACTTTCCATTTCGGCTTGTATTCTGGCCCCTATAGCTTACTGTACTCACAGATTTACTATTCACTTTACTCATGTTCATACCATGATGTGTACTTGGTTTCATGAGTTTACAGGTTATAATGGCAATACCATCCATGTTTTAAGGAATAAGTCTTTTGGTGCTAGTCGTCAGCCCCATGCCTGTGGAAGGCGGGTTTGGGGTAGTGACAGAACGGGACCTGTGGGACGGGTCGTGACATAAAATTATAATAAATTTAAATAAATCAATTATATATATTTCAAAAATATTAAAAATAGTAAAGAATAATCAAAAAAATGAATAGATATTATTCATAAAAATTACATAAATTTTGAAAATATTAAAACATAAAAAATAAGAATGTATAAATTTTAAAAATTGATTAAATTCCAAAAATAATAATAATTATTAATTATTAAAAATATAAAAGTACTCTTAAATGAATGAATATTAAAAATTAGTAAGGGCTTATATATTTTTTATAATAAATAAAAATATTAAAGTTTAAATTTTTATATAATATTTAATATATATATATTTTAATTAAAATTATAAATATTTACAACTGTATAAATAACTCTCAAATATAATATATTATATATATATTTTATTAATAAATATTAAATGATTGATAAATATTAAAAATGAGTAATTTATAGAATATATTAAAATGGATAAATTTTAAAAATTTATAAATAATATTAAATTGAAAAAATCATACAAACTACATATATATACATACACACAAACATAGGCATAGATATACACGTACACACACACACACATACACATCCACGTACACATACACATACAAATACATATACATATGCAGACTTGCACAAACACATACAAACAGACATGCACACACACACAAACATGATATGTGTACATGCACATGGTTAATAAACATACACATACATACAAGTACATACACAAACACATACACATACACATACATATACACTTACACATACACATACACATACACATACAAATACACATACACATACTCATTCAAATAAACACTCACATACACATTCACATAAATATACACATACACATAGACATACACATACACATACACATACACATACACATACACATACACATACACATAATCATACACATACACATACACATATACATACACATACACATACACATACACATACACATACACATACACATGCGCATACACATACACATACACATACACATACACATACACATACACATACACATACACATACACATACACATACACATACACATACACATACACATACACATACACATACACATACACATACACATACACATACACATACACATACACATACACATACACATACACATACACATACACATACACATACACATACACATACACATACACATACACATACACATAATCATACACATACACATACACATACACATACACATACACATACACATACATACACACAAATTTTCTTGGACACCAAAATGTATACACATATACATACACATAAATACATAGACATACAAATGCACACACAAACACAGACACACATACACATACACATACACATAAATATACACATACTCATACATAAACATACATCTATATAAGCACACACACACAACACATATACACACTTAAAACACATACAAACTCATACATATACATACATACACATACATCGAAATGAATACACACAATTACACATACAAACAAATATATGTGTATATTTTAAATTATATTATATTTTTTAAAATATATAAATTCAAATATGAAATTTATATAAATAAATATATATTAGTTTATATATTTATATGATTGTTTAAATAAAATATTAATATATTATGTTTCTAAATATATTTTTTAATTACTATATATAAATATATTATTAATCATTTTTATTGAATAATATAAATTTTATATTTTATATAGATAAAATAAATAAATAATATTAATTATAATTTTATTATTATGATATAGTTATATAAATCATATTTTAATACTATTTATACATTTTAAGGGAAATTAATAATTGAATAAATGACCAATGATTGGGAAATACTAAAGAATTCAACCAAATAGAAAAATCATCTAACCAGACATGTGAATCACCTAAATGGCCACTTATCGCTAAAAGGTGAGCATCCATATTTTCATATGTATTGATGAAGAAAATAGCATGATAAAATGTACTGTCATACAGAGATAATCCTCCTCAAATGAAAACCAAATTGTTAAATTCCATTACCCAATGATGGGATGAGACTGAGAATTCTAAAACAATTAGATTCTATAATGATTGAATTACATCCCCTATCAATAGAAAAATTTTATTCCAATAATAATGGTTTGTGATTTGCAAAACTAATGAGGACCATTTGTCATAAAATGATTATTGTAATGGATTGGTAATTGAACTAGAAGTATATTAGATGTCATACCTATCATTGGAAGACACTCCACAAAGATAGAAGTGTCAATGATAATTTTGAAAATTCAAGTTTGAGGATGTTTCCAAGAGACTGATCAGGATAAATAACCTATGGTATCAAGATATATATAATTATTTCTAGGTATAAAACCATGGTATAACTAAATTAACACCGAAAAAACAAAGTCTAACCATGTGATTAGAAAATAAATCCTTTATTATAACTCAAATAATCCATGCCATGGTATAAAGAGTGCTCACATACTATACATGGATAGATCATTACAAATAAACTAGAAGGGTAATGAAACCAGTTATCAAATTTGAGAGAAATTCACTATCAATATTACAGAAATATAATACATCATTAGAGACTGATAAATCAAATATCATATGATTGGACGATTCCAATGAAGCCATGCAGAGTGGGATTATCAGATTGTCTGTGGATAAGATAAATATGAAGATACTCTTTGTAAATGAAAATTCTAGAGTAATATTTTCTCCATCAATATTGTGACTCGGGAGGGATCAGAAGGCATTGATGTATATTCTAGAGTATTGAAACATCTAGGTTTAGTGATTCCATCACTATCTTTTAACCAGAATTGGTCTTATAAGAACAAGGGGAATCTTTTCTCATGTAGAGATGATCTGGTTCCATGTACCTCACAAAAAGATTAATCAAAATGATATTTTTGTCTCCCTTATTGGACGAAGAGTGAATATTATAAAAACACTATACATTTCCATCATCATCGAAAACAGACATCATGTTGTATTCTCCAAACCTACAATGGTAAGTGAGGTTTCCATGGAGCCATCATCACCAACAAACCACAGGTATATCCAAATCTCCAAATGGATTTCATCACTAATCCTCCAGTAGATTCTCCTTTTATATAGCTCATGCAACCCACATAGGCTTCGCTAGAAAAATATCAGGGGCTATCCTAATATAGATCCACAAAAATAAAAATAAAAAAATTATTTGGCACTATGTACGTGAGTCAAACAAGTAGGATTGTATAGTAGCTGAAACCCAGGAATAGAATGAAATAAATCATTAATATGACACAAGTTTCAAAACCCCATACCCACACATGCTTTACGTTTTAAGAATTTGGACCATGTCATCCATTGTATTTTTTTCATCCCTTTATTAGATCCCCAGTAGAATTTTTCTAGTCATGAGTGATGTTGAATAACAATGAACCAAATGATTTATTAATGTGACACAATTAACATAATATTGGATTGATTTGGCTTCATATTTAATGAGTATGTTATTTCCCTCTTTAGAAAAACTTTTTCTACTCTAGATATTAATTTATTTATAACCCTACCCAAAACACCAAATAGAAATTATTTTCTTGAGTTCCTAAAATATTTATGGAGACTAATGTATTTATGATGATTTCTAACCAATGGGGTACAATAATAGTAGTGGAGGTCATCCTTCTAGTCAGGGGAACACCTGACCTAACAGAATTGTTTTATTTCAAAATATTAATCTACCACCTCGAATATCTCTCATAAATATCAATAACTAGGAAAATAGAACCACATTCATCCATGGTGGAACTCGAAAATTGTAAACTATAATATGTAAAAAAAGATAGGAAATGGTTTGAACTTGCCTAGAAACCTTCTCTATGTAGAGAAGTTTTTTCATGACTACCATAGAATGAATATTGGAAAAAACATTAGGTATCATGGTAAACAAGAAAGTGAAAAGGGGGAACCCGTGAAAAAGTCCCTTGGATGGGAAAAACACATAATGAGTCCCCATTAATATAAATATTGAAATATACAAAGTAACAAATTTCATGATATTTTCAATAAATTTTGGGAAAACCCCATTATACTCATCAATAATTATAAGAAAGACCACTCCACAATATCATAAGATTTATTCATATCATGTTTCCTCTCCATAACTACTTTTTTGGATATGGACAATGTTTTAATGGAATGAAAAATTTGATGAATTATAGTAGAATTATCATAAATAAACATCTTGGGAACAAAAACAAATTAATTGATAGATATAATTGAAGGAACCACACTACAAAAACTTTTATTCCAAAATTTTTAGAATGAATTATAGGTGAATTTAAAAATACTAATATTCCAAAACTATCAAACCAACAAAGGAATCTTGATCATAGGAATTATGGTTATAAGTGTTTCATTGATGGATCTAAAATATTCCTTACCCATAAAATATTATCTCATGAGACTAAAAATATTTGTTCTATGGATGTTCCAATATTGATTGAAAAATAAATCATAAATCCATTCAAGAATGAAACCTTTGTTGAATGAATTTTTGTGGTGGCCAAAATAATTTCATCATTTTTGATATCTTAAAAAATAGGGGTTGACGGTCTCCATAATTATAGGAGTAGATCAAGAATCAATATCCAATGAGATATAGATCTCACTAGTCAGATAGACATCCTAAATGAAATGTAAAATAAGATCATGGTCTTCCTTACCTTTCAATGTATATCTACCTTCTGGAGCAGTGATAAAACAAAAAAAATTATAATAGTACAACATTGAAGCCTTTTGCTTAAATTAAATGGTTTTGGAGTTGAATTATTTAATATGAGTATCATACAAACTCATAAACCTATAGATTTCTTTAATTTTATAATCTACATGATGATCTTCTTCATGGTTTGAATTTTTAAAGAGAACACCATTTGAGGAGATTCGGTAGTAAAGATCATTGATCATTAAATATCATCACATTATAAGGTTATATGACTAAAATGTTTATCATTCAATATCTTCATATATGAGAAAACCATATTAATATTATTTCTAACTATAATACTTCACATCCATTCATCATTCACGGACCACCACTTCACTCTCCACCTTCTATGTCCAAATATTTTTAAACATAAACAAAATTTTATTGGTTTCATTGCAATGAAAATGGTTAGAGTTGAATAGAAATTAATTATAGTAGTGATAGTTATATTGATTGTGTAAATAAAATTAATAATATTAATAGAGTGTTAGTGAACAATATTTGTTTATTTATTATAAATTAATATTGTTTCAAAAATAAAATAATTTGAAAATTTTATAAATAAAATGAATAATCCTATTGAGATATCCCTTGCCTAGGATAAAATTGGTTATTTAGAAAATTAAATTGACAGTTTAAAACTCAATTTGAATCAATATTAATGAAATATAATGGAAGATAAGAAACCCAAGTTTAAAGAATCATCAACTGCAATTAAGGTGTGTATGTGGATATATTACTTGATATAAATCAATTTTATGTCATCTATTTGGTCTAACCATTTTATATATACATTCGGAATGATATATATCATGGGGGATTTGAAATTTTATAGGTCATAAAGATAGATGACATACAATGTGAAATATCTATAATGAATGACCAAATATGAGAGATGTTTAGAATGAAATACCAAATAAGTGATCTGAGGTTTAATATATCTATAATTATTGGTGAGATATTTGAGGGTTATTGATGGGAATAAGATCAAAATGAAGACCAAAAAATAAAATGGGTGGTTTTAGAAATAGGTGTTTATTGAGTTATAGGCTTCAATGATTTTAGGATGCATTCGTTTCTAATTTAAACTCTGCTTTCCACTAACCCTATTATTGGTTTTATTACATAAATGAATAAAATGAATAGAGATAAAAATTTTCAATATTCTATTATTGATTTACATAGTAATCATTCCATATCATAATAGAATTACTAATATTAATATCACTTTTACGGACTTTGAAATAAAATGAAATTTTTAAAATTGCAAACCATTATATTTGATGAAATTAAAGAAAAATATATTTATTAAAATTTAAAATGTTTATATATATGTGCATGATTATATATTTGAGTGTTATTAAATATATAAATATATATTAATATAAAAAACATAAATAAAATATAGGCTTCATCAAACAATTTAAAAAAAGAATAGAAGACTAAACAACATCCACCTTAGTAGCAGGAATGTGGGAAAACCACAACATAAATCAATTTTAAACAAAAACAATTAATCTACAACAACATTTTGAAGTTCCATAGAGAATACATGTCCTATACCATCTTATATTTTATTTATTTAGGAAACCCCACTAGGTTTATCAACTCATCATGGTAAATCTCTAAAAATATTTTATTGGTTTTTAATTTATAATAATAGTATATAAAATATTGGGTATGTGACGCCTCGACCTGGGATCCACCCATAGAATCTCCAAGCCGACAGGCCGCATGAACTCAAGAACACCTTCCCATGAAAAATATGCTTCAGATTAGTAATGAGTGATTATAGTGTGTTAGTGGGGAGCCCATGACCATATGTTAGAGTGGATCATATTATATATAACAAAATATTATATATGGAAAAAAATAGCTGAATAAATATATTTTTTAAAAAATGTAAGAAAATTCAGTCATAATCATCCAAAAATAATAATCAACCCAAAAATTGAACAATTATTTATATAAAAGATGGTGATTTATTTCAGGTATCTAAAAATCAGGAAAACACGGATACATGGAACATGGAAATCACAACAGTTCACACTATACAAAAGGAAAAAAGACAAAACAAACTATCAAATCATCCCAAGCCATTTCTTAGTCATCTAATACCAATATATATCCTAATAAACCAAGAATGTCAGGTTTCCATGGTGGGAATCTTTCCCTTGTCTACACATGTGGTCATATAATATGATTGGGTACCAATAGAAACCCAAATATGATGTGATATAAATCATAGTAGGACACCACCAATGGAATTTATTCAATCCATTATATTAATATAATCTGAGAAGTGTAAAGGTATATATAAATTTATTGTAATTTCAAAATGATAACACATGCCTGCTTCAACATCAGCTAAAAATGTATCTGAATATGAGATCATTTAATTATTTAATTTATTTTTATATTATATAGATATATCATTTTATTGTTTAATCAACCCTGGAATATATTTTAATAATAATAAAGGTTTATCCAATGTATAACAAAGGAATCCTTGGCCGTAGTGTTTTTTCAAACACATAGTAATACCTCTTGCAGCCTTGAAATAAAGTGTTTTTTTGTGATCCATGGGGAAACAACCAATGTATTCTAATGTTAAATATTCAAACTGAGTCCATGGATCCAATCGATTGTAAGAACGTGAGAACCATGATTGGGCCTGGTGAGGTGATTAAAATTAGATCCAAGGAGTGTATCCATGGAATCCTAATATCATGTAAGAATGTGAAGGGATCATTTATAGTCACTATGGTCATACAATAGAAGGAAACGAAATATATCCCAAGGTTGGTATCTCCCTTGAAAACAATCTCCAATAATTAAAATGGAATCCTATGAGTTCATAAGTAATTCTCTTATCAATCCAACGTTGGATCAAACTAACCATTCTTATAATGGAAAATATGTCCATATACAATAGTCATATTATACGTAATTCATTATTCAATTTAGGACTAGTAAAAGTAATGTATTTTTTGTCAGTTGTTTGGTTTATTCCATTTATTTTCCTTGACGTTACAAGGTATATCACGTACATGAAATGATTTTTCAATTTAATTACTCAATCATTTATTAGGTTCATTTTGTTCCCTTTCAATAATAATGACAATGTGAGTATGGATATTAAACAAATTACCATTCAGTTACATTTAACAAGGACAAGTGATATATATATATATATTCCATTAAATAATATAATATTCATTTTTTAAATTGAAACACCATTCTTAGAATGGAAAGGTGATAATGGTTTAAAATATACATGTTCTAGACAATGACATCTAATAACAAATTTTATTTAATCAGGTCTAACCATTATATTGTTCAACACAATGCAAACCAACAATAGCTCAAATATTTAACAATGGTCATAAATGTGTAACAATGAACACACCATAATTGAGGAGGAAGGAGATGGGGCCACAACCTCCAATAGCATGAAGAACATATTAAAACATGACACTATAATATGTGAACAATGATTATAATTAAGGAATATAAATTTTAGGGGAAATATCCAATGAACTAAATGTGACAAAAAATACAGAAATTACTAAATGATGAGAATTCTGGAAAAAAGAAAAATAACACCTATATTATCCATATATCACCCCCTTGTCCATTATCGGCCCATAGTTTGGCATGGATCAGAAAAAAAAATGAATAAATAATCAACACCTGGAAAGTATGGAATATGATCCTATATCAAAATGACATCATCCAGGGGAAGGAAAATGATGAACTAAGCCTAATGACTAAAGATATTACATGGAAGAACCTAATGAGACCAACAAATCTTGAATCCAAGATCAAAAAACAATGTAATCCAATAACCTAGGTTATAACAAGGTGGAATCTCCAATGTGAAAAATGGGAACCTCTATCATTGGAAATAAAAAATAGGAGAATATGTTCATGTTTAAATGATTTTACTGTCAAAATTTACATTTACCAATAAATTATAGGATTCACAGTTTGGCCACATGGTTGACCAACCCATATATATACCGCGTGCACAAATATTCCTCAAGAGGGAACCTGTGTGGGTTTTCACAAAGTATGAGAAACCATGCATCAATTTTTCTATATTCCTCTACAAAAAACTGTAGAGTTTTAGTATGAGCATCCAACAATGGATGCACGATTAAGAAAATCATTAAAACATTCTTTGCTCTCTAAAATTTTTGACATGGTTAGGTGAAATTGTGAGAGATAAGACACATAGTTTCTAATAACCTCAAGTTATAGTTCTTTCTTCCAAAAGATGGGGTTCTGAGTCATAACGATCACTATACAACCCCAAAACGTTCTTGACTTCATTAGAAATCTCAAATAGGTCCAAAAAAGTAATTAAACTCAATTTTTATGGATACACTTGTAATATAAAAAAATTTAATATAGTATTCCATATTTAAAGGAACTCATCCTCGACATACCCTTCTATGGGAAGAATAACTTCTTTTGATAAAAACTTTGGCCAAAGAGAAATAACATTGGAATCCTACAACCTTTTCTCATCTTGTAAATAGACATGATTCCATAGCACTCGTACTAAAGGTACATTATGGATTTTGGGAGTCTTCATGATCCAGTCAATGATGCATATAGAATTCTCCTCAAATGAATCTTCATCATCCAACTCAACATTATTAAGATCAAAAGAATGAGAAGGGACTTCAAGTTTAGGATTGAGCTATAAAATATGAAAGATTTCGTGCATGGAAAACTACCTATGTGGAAATAATAGTTGATATTCTATCAGTATGACACTATTTGTGATCTCAAATAGCCTAAAATAATAAGGAAAAATCTTCCCTTTACTATGTATCCATCTATGTCAATGTATTTGGGATGTCTGAATGAAAAGGTGATCCCAAACCTATAAATCTCGAGGTCATAAATGGATATTGACATACAATTTTGGTCTAGACATCATAGTATTCATACACTTTCTAGTTAAATTCACCAACACCAAAGTCTCCTACTTAAGACATGGACCTAGTAATGATGCCTCTCTTCCCTCTAGCTAGAATGGTGGTCAATAACATGACCAACTGGAATATTCCTTATATTGTGAAATATAAATCTTCTCCTGAATTCTATTATAATAGGTGAACTTGATGAGAGAGATATACTTCTCATTAAAACTACTGAAATCAAGGAAACATTCTCAAAGCATGTCCTCCAATGCCTATATAATCTGTTCTGACTAGCCATTAGTATAATGGTGAAAATCAGTCCTTAAAAGTGCCTGTGTACCCATGGCTCTCAACAAACCCTTCCAGAACCTCAATGTGAAACAAGTCTCCCTATCTATAATGATAAAATAAATGACCCTATGTTCTTATATGATCAAATGGATAGATAGAATTTCCATCTCATCAA
This sequence comes from Viscum album, assembly GCA_963277665.1. Taxonomy (NCBI): domain Eukaryota; kingdom Viridiplantae; phylum Streptophyta; class Magnoliopsida; order Santalales; family Viscaceae; genus Viscum; species Viscum album. The sequence goes on along the minus strand of OY728133.1, from coordinate 1,598,749,608 downwards.
CTAGAAAATTCTACATAATAGGATGTAAATGGGATACTTTTGTTAGTCGATCCATGACTACACAAACCGTGTTCTGATGTCGTGGTGACCTCAGTAAGCTAACTAAATTTTTTTCACAACATCTTCCCATATCAATTATATGATCTGTAGTGGTTTTAACAAGCCAATAGGCCATTGGTGCTCTACATTCACCTGACGACATGTGGAACACCTAGTGATAAAACATGATATCTGATGTTTAATCCCAAGCCACAAATATTAGCATCATATATCTCAATATATCTTGAGGATTCCTAGATGAACATCCCACTATTAATTGTGGTACTCACAAAATAGTTAATCACTAATGCCTATAGAAACCCATAAATTCATATGCATAAGTTGGATGTCGTCTCCATCAGTAGACCAATTTGAAGGTGGGTCCTCATCTGAAATACTCTCTCAATGAACCAACCCCCCTGGATTTAAAAATTTTCTTCTCTACACCCTACTAAGAAGTGAAGAGGTAACCACAATGGAAAAAGTAAAACACTATTTTTGACTCTCATGAATATCTATTTGAATGTTTGAAATTATTTCCAATAACATTCATTGTTTCCTGGATTCATGTATGACATGTTCTTGTGTTTTCTAGATCAGGGCATCAGTTACCACATATCACTTTATAGGCATATAAGAAATCTCAACGTTAAGGGATTTAGAGTATTTGACCCATACTTACTATATGATAATTAATTAATGTATCTTAAAGATATATTTTATGGTCTTGTGGTCCATCTACACCAAAAATCACTCACCCATCCGATAAGGACTCTAAAAATGCAATGAATATACAATTAATGCTAGATTGGGGTTGTTCATCAGGTAATTATGTTCAAGAGATTTCAACTAGAGAGACCTGTATGCGACGTATATTTTTTGTTTCACTACTAGTAGACATAGATCAATGCTTTATGCTTCATGGATAACTATATAGAATCTCTCTATCTATGGAAGAATCAGTATTTGTAATGAACTAATTTTTTTTAGCTCATGAGAGGCATTATTACAAGCTTTAGAACATAAGATATTAATACATATGTTTTTAATTATACTAAGTGTTGATGTAAGTCATGATAAGTACATTATGAATAACATATAATATCCAACTAGCTCCAATAAACTCAATATATCAACCACATTCATGGAATTATCTTTAGAACCCCGAACACACACCTTCTCTGGGTCAGTTGATAGTCATGTTTCTAAAATAATATTACCCAATAAGATTACCTTGTTTACCCAGAAGTGGAATTTTGAAATCATAGGACATATTTGATTCTCCCTCGGTGTATTAAAAATGATCTCAAGGTATTTATCAGGTTATCTTAAATTATGAGAATAAACTAAGATTTCATCAATATAAACAATGATAAAATATTCCAAATAGAGGATGAAAACCATATTCATCAAATACATTAAAATGATGGGCATGTTTCATAGATCGAATGATATAAAAAGATACTCAAATAAAATTCACCATATTCAGAAATCCATACGTGGTATATCGAAGGCTTTACTCACACTTGATGATAGTACAATCTCAGGTTGATCTTCAAGAATACCCTCTCTCACTGGATCTGGTCAAATAGATCATCTATTTGAGATAATTTTTAATTATTTTCAACCATAATTAGGTTCAACCATCTGCAATCCACCCATATCCTAAGTGTTCCATTAACCTTTTTTGAAAAAAGCTGATTTGAACCCCAAGGTAATTTTTTAAGACGAATAAAACCCTATTGATTTTAAATTCATCAACTATCTCCTGAGCATTGGGAGCTTGGTGGGTATCATCAGGTATGAAGTAATAGGTACTAGAGATAATCATGGAATAGGAGAAATTGTAAACTCTACCCCTCTATGAATATGTAATATATAAAATCACAAATAAATACATCCCTGAAATAGTTTACTATGAGAATAAAATCTATCAGATGTATTTTATACTCCTCCATAAAATGACTAGAAATATGGGTAGTAACTCTACAAAGACCATGATGTTATGGTCTATCTCTACCAACATGAAAATTCTAATCACACTTGTGAAAATAACATTCAAACATTTGTGATGTAAATGATACCGCGTGGAAATAACAATTCAGATTAGCGTGATATAGAAACAACCAATCTATTCTGATAAATTGAAACATTATATAAAGAGTATGAAGATGTCCTATAAGATGGGATAACTAACTACCTCAATGGAGATGTCCCTGAATTCTCATATTCCATGTAATTTTACTCCCAATGATGTGTCTAGTGTCATCATTCCTTAGAAGAACTGAATATGCAGCTCACTACATTCCAAAATTGATAAAGAGATGAAGCATTGTGAAACACCATTACTGAATAAAGAATATACGATAGTAGAGGCTACTAGAATAGTACCTCATACTGTAGGCAATCCTATACTCTTAAACTCAGGTATCAGCTATAACACATGCAACTAACCTAATCCAGGGAGATGTTCTATAGATGGATTACCTTGAGGAAGTCAACTTTGTTGGAACTGAAAATAAATAGTTTTACTACCATGGATACGACCTCCTCTTCAATATTCCGTATTAGTTATACTCTAACCCCATCATGATGTGTTGCAACTGCTGCAACCCCTAATGATTGGTCTGGTGTGGATCCTCTTCAACTCAAAGCAGGTGTAAATTTCAAAAATAACATCTGAAGATGTCTCATACATCCAATAGTACAACACTCAAGAGGGTCTCTAACACAATGGGGCCTCATATTCCCATTCAATACACACAAATGGCTATAAAAATCTCACTGTGTGGATAATATGGTCACCACTGCTCTGCTGAGAAAACGTTACACATCATAGAACTTGATGAACAACAAAAATATCTCAGAACTGATCTTGTTTTCCTTGTACTATCATCCACTCTAAGGATTCACTCAATGATAAAATCCTAATTTAAATCCCATTAAATAAAGATAGATTAAATATATTCACCTACTAGTGGAATACATACTTGATCCCATCCTCGAAATGTCTCACTTTCAATTTCTCATCACAGGCTAGAAGTGGTTAAAAAAATTACAACTACGTGATGCACACTAAATAGTCCATAAAATACATACAACCCTTCTATAGGTGCATCACTCCATATCATGATCATCTATCAATATATGTGGTAAAAATAATTCATCGAAATAATTTTGTATGTCTACACAAACCACGCCCTGATAATAACCATCATGTGTTATAACATCCCACAAACACCTGGAGGATTCCAAAATTTTATAAGGGTAAAACATTACCATCCTCTCTAGAGGAATCTATGAAATATTAAATATAAAAATAATTGACTCTATCCAAGTCTCAATTACTTTTGAACCATTATTACCACAAAAAATGGGATGATGATGTTGCTAGAAATCATGAGAAATATCATCCATCACAGGTGCATGGCATGGAGGTTAATTTCTAGACTACATTAGACATAAAAACAATCATTATGATCATACTATGTTTCTAGTTCAAGAATAGATTGTGGTTCCTCAAGGGGTGCTCCTAGCTGTAAGACTAGCGGCTCACGGCCTGCTATCTCTAGAGAATGGTCCTCAACACATTCTTGCAACATGATACGAGGATAACAATGTGTCATAGCTCTATAAATTCCAATTAGATATCATAGAACATGATTTGGAATTGATAGATTAACTATTTGAATCATGTCATAGGAATAAGTGTCCACTACCAAAGATAATACCCCAACTACCCACTTAAAAGGCCAACGAATTTGTATATATTCATGCTTTATTTCCAGGGGTTACATTAGGTGAAGATTCAGTTACCCTTTTTCTATTCTTTTACTAGAAACCATTTAAATATATAAGTCAATATTTATATTTAAATATTCATTTTTCTTATATACAAATATAAACGTTTGATTAAATGGATCCTCATTCCCAATTAATAAAGGAAAAAACACTTTATAACTAAAATTTACACCTATCTAATTATAATTATCCTCCATACATTTCATCTTAGAATATACTGGGTAATATATGATGGATAAATTTTATTAATTACCCATTTTGATTCACAAGTTCCTATACACCTCATTAATTAAAAATTGTAATCACTTAATCATAGCAAAATCCCAGCTCATGTAACCCTATGTACATAGCTAACATGGGTAGAAACTAGAATTTTATGATTCAACCATCAAACTATATAGGAAAACCCTATTTATATTTATGCTAAAAATTTAAATAACAAATCCCATTACCCTGTTGAGGATGATATAGTTACAAGAATAAAAGAAAACCATGCTTTACTCAACAATCACTGGAAACACATGCACTAAAATCAGTAAAATGAACCTATATGTCATAGAATATCATGGCATGTGTATTATATGTGCCTCTAATTATTCCTGTAACAACAATACTTGTCATACCAGAGCATGGTTAAATATCCAGTAATCATGTAAAATATCGCAATTCATGTGCATCACCCAATGCTGAAAAATATATAAACAATAAAAATAGGAAAACATAACCACAATTTCCCTATCCTATGAAACTTTTTATCTCCCCAAACATGTGTTAGATACTCCCACACAATACTTTTGATCATGTTTCAAAATGATCCTAATATCCTATCTATATTCCCCAACAATGATACAAAATAAAATAAAATATTCTCTAATACAAATTTGTGATTTCAAGAACTGGATTATTCTCAAAAGTGCTTCATGATGATGGGCTACATGGCATCAAGAGCACCTCCTCAGGTTCCAGAGTTTATAGAATCACAGTGAGGGACTATGGTATGTCCATGGGGAGACTATTATTTCATTTCAGTATGGAGGACATCAGATATAAAATAATATAACTTATATTTAACAATAGATGAAGAAATATAATGAATAAACAAAATTTGAAATGGGGGTATGTATAAACACCCATCAACTATAATAATCTAAAAGGATGAATATTACAATATAAAAAATAAGATAATGTAATATCATGACTCTACATATTAAGAATACATGGATACATGGTAGTATGAAATCACTATAGTACATGGCACAGAATATTTACAAAAGACCATAAACGAGGCAATAATCTCGATCTCATGCTTAGTAATCTCCTACCAAGCTCAATCATATTCAAGAAAGTATGTAAGTCATGTGTCCAAGGTGGGATTCTTCCCCATTTCCATAATTGTGATCATATAATCAAGCAGGTTACCAATGGATTCCCAGATAAGGTGTGACATAAGTCTCAATATACAACTGTTAATTGTGTGTATATATCCCATTCTATGAATATAAATATAGAAATGTAATGGTAGATATAAATATAAACTAATTCCAAAATGATAACTCATTCCTGATTCTTTTTTTTAATTTGAAATGTCTCCAAACATGATATCATAAAATGATTTTATTTAGGTTCATTTTATATTGATAATACATTTGATTTTGTCATATACACTAAAATAGATAATAATAATAATAAGAAAAACAGAGTATCCGCGTTATAACCAAGGCATCCATGATCTTATTGTTCAACCAACTCATTTTAGTAACTCATGAAGTCTATATATAAAGGGTTCTGAGTTAAATCCTAGAATAAATGTCCATGGAATTCCACTATAAATGTTTCTAACTGCATCCAAGGACCTCATCCAAGGTAAATACATTCCAAGAATTATGGGGCCTGAAGGGGTTAATCCATGGTTACATATATATGAATATATCAAGTTGGATCCAAGAAGTGAATACAATGAATCATAATATTAGAAAATATAATGATGAAATCTTATGAAATCATGTCAGTCAACCAATAATTGAAACGAACCATGTTTCAAGGTGGGTATCTCCCTTGGATACTAGCTCCTAGAATTGGAATGGGTCCTATAAAAGCTCCAGGCATTCCCTCAGGAATCTAGGGGTGGTCAAGGCTGAAAATTACTATAATGTTTAAATGGTCATTACGAAATATGTCCCTTATAAATAATTCATTATCCTATTTCATAAATGTAACACTCATGCATTTTTAACCAATCATTAGGTCCATTCAACTACCTTTTATTATCGTTACAAGTTATATCAAGGCTATGAAACCATTTACAAATTTAATTACATAATCCATTATTTGTCTCATTTTATTCCGCTTCAAAAATCATATCAAGGTGAATATGGATGTGAAACACATTACTATTAAATTACGTTTATGTCGGTCAAGTGATATATATTAATATACATTCCATTAAACAATCGAATATTCATTTATTAAATTGAAACAATAACCTAAGACAGATCAAGTTATAATGGTATAAAATATACATGTTCTAGAAATAGTCAATTCATACATAATTTTATTTAGATAATGATTACCATTTTTGGGGTACAAACAACACACCCCAATGGTGTCTTAATTATTTAAAAAATTTCGTAAAGGTATAACATGTAATGAACCCAACTTGTGGTGGAATATGTTGAGGATAAAATCTTCAATGGTGTGAATAATGTTTTAAAAAGTGGTTCTAGAATACAAGAACAATGATTATAATTAAGGAAATGAGTTTTACATGATATTAATGGTGAAATAAAAATAAACACAAAGATGAAAATTTATGAAAGATGTGACTTTTTGGTAAAAATCATAGACAACATACCTTATTTTTGTACCACCCTCCTTGTCTAGTATCAACACTTAGTTTTCCCAAGATTCCATGAAAACTAAAGGAATGATCAATTCACAGAAAATAGGGAATATGATAATTCATAAAAATATAATTTTATAGTGAAATAAAAATTATTCAATGATACTAATTAATGAATTGATTTCCTAGAGTAATCCAATGAGTCCAAAAGCTTACGATTCTGTCCATAGATGGAGAACTTATCCATCAAACTAGGTTATGAAATGGTCAGAGATCCATTATGAATAAGGGAATACTCTCTCACTTAATATAATATATAGGAGAAAATATTTATGTTTTAATGAATTTAAGGGATATATGATCATTTTACCCATAAATTCTGTGTTGCACGTTTTGGATGCATGGTGGACCAATCCACATGCCAAACATCCACACCTCACTACCACAAGAGGGAACCCACATTGATTTGTTTCATGGATTGAGAAACCCTATGCCAATAGTTCAATATTCATCTATTAAACCTATAATGGTTTGGTATAATCATTCAAACCTAGCCACACAGTGAGAAAAATTTGTGTTCCATACTTTTCTATCTAAAATCCCCCACATGGTTAGGAGAAACCATATGGGCTAGGTGGCATAACTTCTACTTACCATGTGGCCCAATTCTTTCTTCCATCAGTTAGGGTTCTATGCTCTGAAAAAGCCCTTAAAACTACCCAAATTATCTTTTACATCAATAAAAATCCATAATAGGTCCAACTAAAATAATAATACCAAAATTTAAAGGATTTGTACCTCATATAAAAACCTAGTTATTACTGGGTCACCCAATAAATATATATAATATTATTTTCATTGATATTGTTATAATTAAAATTATTATTATTATTATTATTGAAATTTAGTGGTTTGGGTGGTGTGGGGGTAGGGTGCTTGTCCTAATTTCAAATCCATACATTCTTGTAATTGCATGGGCATGAATTTATTTCAGAATATAAATTATTATTTACCAATGTCAACAAAATATAATTATTTATTTATTATATATTGTAATTATGTTTTTTTCTAATTATAATAAATAATTTATTCTTTTATTGTTATAAATTGATCATAATTTATTTAAAAATACCTTTTATAATAAATCAATCGTCACTTTTTATTTTGAGATTCATATTTTTTCAAATTCATCATCAATCATCGCACTTTTTTTAATTGTATTTAAAAAAATTATGTGTTTATTTTATAATATTATATTTAAAACTATATATATATATATATATATATTAAATTTTGGTTAATAATTAATTACTAATTAACATAAATATTAATAATAGTAGTTATTATTGAAATATTTATTTGTAATATAAAACTATTGATATGTAGATAATATGTGTTACAATTATTAGATATCAATATTAACAATATTATTATTATTATAATTATTATAATTAGTATTTATGTTTTATATTTAAAAAATTATGAATTTATTTCATACTATAATTTAATATCTAGCTATACTAATAAAAAATATTAATAAATAATTTTATTTTATAACTGATTTTGTGACTTTTTCTAATAAATATTGTTTTACTTTTAGTATCATTAATAAAATAATTATTAATAATGGAATTAATTATAATTAGTCCTCAATTATTATAATGTTCTTTTCTATATATAATTACTCATTTTAATATTGAATGTAAATTCAATAATATAATATAATGTTGTATCCATGAGATTTATATATTGAATTTTTGGACCATATATGATGGGATTCATTGAAGAAGTTATTTGACTAATTGCATGGAGTTATTAAAAAGAATGTTTCGAAGATTCAATTGTTATGAATGAATTATTTTCAAAATAATTAGAGGATTATGTTATATTTGGGAAGAAATAAATGTTCAATGTGCTATAAAATTAGAGCCAACAAGTTTAATTATTCAACTATACTTTAAGGGAATCATCCAGGTATTATAGTCAATTATCAGAAGGATATATACTAGTGGTAGACCTAGTGTGGCACAATAATGGAAGTAGAGGTGCATGGTGGTTCGTGGGGAAATATTGTCCTGAGAGAGGACCTAATGGAATTTTTGAAATGGTTTTTGAGCATATTGGGAAATAAACCATGTGGGAAACCATCGCATATTTAATATAGTATCACGATTTAATGTGGTTGGGAACTATTTTTACACAATTCAATGACAAGTACACATCTCTATTCTACTATTTTATAAAAAAATGTAAAACCTAAAAAAAATGAAAATTAAATATAACACACAATTAAAAAACATATTAATGTAAAATTATTATACAAAACAAAAGGAATAATAATTATAGAGGGAATGCGAAGACAATCAATATAGTAAAAAACAAAAGTCTTAGCATATAAAGTACGACGGCATGGAAAAAAATAGACACTCACCTCCTATCAAATTTAACATCCATTACTAGGTTAATGGTTCAATGTGTTTTTTTATTTGTTAAAAAATAATAAATCAGGGTGTATTCTAGAAATTGGATGTAACATGATATACACCTAAACATAGTCTAGTAAAATCACTGATTCTTCCTGATGAGAGCATCGGTGTGTCTAATAGTGTACATCACCACTGCTCCATTGTCCTTCTTCCTTAATCCTAGGCCTTGAAAATGTAGTGCTAAAAAAACTCTCTCCAAAAAACATTGTCACACACATTTTGCATCTCATTATCTATTGATAGATCAAGAAAAAATACTCTTGGGGATCCCACATAGCTCCAACAGCCCAATAAGAATGAGAAGTGAAGGGATAAAAAAGAAGAAATACCAAATAGCCATAACAAACAAACAGAAAAGATAAATATAAAAACAAATAGACATGGTGAAATATAAAAATAATAAAAAACAGAATAAGAGATAATGAGGGATAATAAATAAGAGTTAATATATAAAAATAAATGGTAGAATTTGTTTTTTACTATAATAATATTAAAATTAAATAGAAAGCTAATAACATATTATTTCGTTCGGAAATAAATTCAAATGATAAAATAAAAAACACCACCATTTTTAAAGAAAAAAAATAAAAGAAAGGGTTATTTCTTTGTAACTAAATTCTATTCAAGTTCAAAAAATAGAAAAAATCAAAAAAAATTCCTAAACATGGAAAATGTAACATCCATAATCAAACTATCAGTTGGTTTATCATCTGTGTGTATCTTATTGAGACACACATTTCCACTCTGAATAAATTATCTAATAAAATGAACCCTAATGTCTATATACTTTCCCATATTGTAGAATAATAATTTATTTGAAACATGAATGGAATATTAAGAATAAAAATGTACAATAACAATATAATTACTTAAATTGAATTTAAAAATCAATTCATAGGGTCATATTGATGGTTTGATGGATTCTGACAGTGTTATATACTCTACCTTAGTGTTTGAGAGGGCCACCACTAATGTCATATTTAACATCCATGATATAGGACATTAATAACCATTTTATAACATTACAATGTGGATTTAAGTGATTTTTGATGAACCAGATGAAAATACAAAAAGAAAAATAAACATCTGGATGGGAAAAATAATCACATACCTAAAAATCCATACTATATTAGCATATTTGATATCATCTACTCATGTATTCAATATCATAAATAATTAAATTTGACTAAGAATATTATTATTTAAAATTCTAGAAATATTTGACACTAATAGTTTTTAAATCATGATGCACATTAATATTAAATAATTTAATGATATAAAAACCCAAAATTAGTCCCTAATAATTATCATGCCCAAAATTTCCTATCACATTTTAGATCATACATTTCAAAAATTAAATTCAATTTTATTTTAACATGGAAGACTAATTTCATATTAATGAACATTAGTACCTTGACATATGTATAAATAATTAAATGAAACACACAATTTTTAAAAGATATAAAAAATACTCATGGGTTTAATTTATTCATTATGAAACAATTTTCAACATTATTTAGTCATACAACTTAAATGATTATCATGAATATTGTTTTAATGAATATATTCATTTATTAAGAAAACAAATTTCGACAACATTTAAATCGTTCTCAAATCCAGTCAGAGGCTTCATGTATAATATTTATTTTAAATAAAAAAAATATTTTTTTCACATATAGCTATTCAATATGAAAATATAACCGTAATGTAGAATAATTAAGAACTATTATTTATGAATGAATAATTACATGATAATAAATTTATGAGTAAACAATTTTTTCTCCATTCAATAATATTTTGTCTATAATTCTGGATTTAAACATAACATTATTCATTATCGTGATGTCTTATTTTCCATTATATATCAATTTACAACAAATCACCTTGGAAGTATATGGTGTTTTGACTATGGACCATGTATTGATATTTATTTTTGATTCCATATCATATTCCATAGGAACAATCCAATGCTTAGATTTGTTCCTATTGACAAGATGTTTGTAGATTCAAGGATCCTCTCCACCAATATCCTCAACCATATCTAAGTAAAATAAAAGTTTGTCAACATGGATGTACCTGCAAAGAGGTATAATAACTCCCATATTCCTATACCAAGTTAGCTGGTAAAATTTAAGGTCACTATGAGATCTATTATCAGGATCATTATCAGAATTAAACCCAAATATAGTCTTCGGCTGACAGGAAATAAGTTTAGAGATTTGTGGATAAATCGTAACTACGTACTCCCAAACAGTAAGAGGATTGGCTTCATGATCAATCTTCTAAGAAGGATCGCCACCTCCTTCAATGAGAGGGTAGAATCTAGTATTAAATGAATAATGAAGACCCAAATCTTGTCTAATGATGAACTTCAGAAATCCAAGTTTGTCTACCTACAATTTATAGTCTCTCACCCCCCAATGGAATCCTATGAATATTAATTTGATTTACCTAGGCTCAATCATAACAATTTTTAATGAGCAATAGTAGTTCATAAAAATACCTAAGATATCCATAGTATGTGGGATATCCACAACATAAATCTATAGATATCTTAAAAAAATGATAGATTTGGGTCACCTATTTATTAAATAAACCATTGTGGTAATATCTAGTCCCTTAAATGACATAGCCAAACCAAAGCATGCAAGTATTCTATGAACCCAGTTAACAATGTCACCATTTATATGCCCATGTAGACCATTTGTTAGAAGACCATGAATCACATCTCAGCATATCAATATTATAACATCTTCAAAAAAACATATTAAATTTAGTTGACATGTATTGAAGACCATAATCAGTCCTTAAGGCATTAAATTTCAACACAGACTAATTTTGATAAGGGATTTACATTTTTTAAACAACTTAAAGAAATCATATTCTAAAATATATATATATATACCGCTAAATTCCTTGAAAATTGAATTATTATTATGAAAATGTAGTAGCTTCCATCATGGGAGAATCCCTTTCCTACTCAATTCCTCTAGTTAATTAACACTTACATGCCATATCTACATATAATAAATCATATTGTTGTCACAATTAAGGACATTTGGTGCTTCCAATCATCAATAAAATGTATTCATAATTCAAGATAACATAACCCATTCATCAAGGAGCCTTTTAGAACTATGAAACCTCTCATTACGATTTTTATAAAACCAGTATTTGATTTAAAATTTAAACATTATGGATCATAAAAACATATGAGATCATATTCCTATATAAATTAGGATCCCATATCACATATAGAATGGTTTGAACAGAAAGATATGAGAACTCCTGCATAAAATAACCTCTATCTATGACACTAAATATATAATTTTCCCAAAAAAACATATCATTATCTCCCTTATTCAGGATAGAAAAATAATTCCAGTATAAGAACAAATGGAAAGAATATCATGAGTTTAAAACCCACTCAATATGAATAGTATCTCATGACACACAAAACCTATCATCACTCTCATATCCATGGTTGGTAGCGATTTAACGGTCACTAGACTGTTTATAATATTATCTATATTTTGGCTTAGTTCATTTGGGCCTAAAATTCCATGGTTTCCCACAATAATAGATGGTAAACACTATCAGATTAGATTTGGGATAGACTCCAGAGTTTAAGAACTATTAATTCGGCCCTTTTAATAATTTGTTTTTTCACTTATGGCTTTCAAATATATCTTGGAATATCTTTAGATCTAGGAAATGAGATGATACTTGATTCTAAGGCCCAATGTTCTCAGGATTAATTTTATAACAATATTAAACATAATTTATATAATAAATGTGTGATATTATTGAAAAAAATAAAATATATCCTAAACAGAATCTCAAAATAAATATCTAAGACCACTGTTACATTTGAAATATGAATTTTACTCTAGGTGTGACTTAATGATGGTTGGTTCTTGAAATTTGTATAATGTGGTCATTGGCAAGTTAGTTTTGTGAATTAATTGATTATTTTAGTTAACTCATTTAAACCTTATTCCCCTATAAATATCTTATTTTAGAGTACGTATAGGGTTATCCACAAAAATATATGATCATCGATTGGAGTTCATTTACCCTTCATTGGAAAGTTGAGAACCAATGACTAAGAACATCATGATCCTGGAAAACTGAGGCGTAATGAATGTACAAGATATTCTACCATCATTGGAGAGAATGTTATTCACCAATAAAGGATCAAATATTTAGGTATGACTCATCATTATTTATTACCACCCTTGTTATTAAATTATTTATAATTCTTGTATTGTCATTATATGATAGTCATTCAAATTCCTCCTTTGCATGAGCCCACAAATTACATTAAATTGTTTAATCAATTGTTTTTGGTGTTCTATATTTCTCAACCCGAATATCCCCAATATAATTTATTATTAAAGAATTCATTCCAATTATCTCCACATATTTTTTATTGTTCTTTTACCCCAATTGTTTTTTTATTCTTTATCATTGGCCTATAGGGCCACATTTTAACATCGTTGGGTTAGTTCAAATGTGATAGAACCCCCAGATTCAAATAGGATTCATGTGTGATAAATAAATTGAAATTAATGGATCAATTCAGATAGATTATTGGATTCATTTGATTCAACAATGAATCAAATAATTGGTGATGTAATAGGAGACATCCAATGACGTGATGACATGTCTGGGTATAAAACTGAGAATCAGAACTCTAATTTTCTACCATTATCGGCAAGAATTGATGGTTGGAGGTGATTACCCATAACTAAGGGTGGTTTAATTATGGAATTTTTAGTGGAGAAACTGGATCTGAGGAACATGGAGAAGATATGATTTTCGTTAAAAATCCACACTACACGACATTTACAAGGATGAACACACATCACATAGTGACCCATCTAAAATGACTTGGATTTTCTGGAGACATAAATATCACAAAACATATGATACCTCATACACCATGTGACTTAGTGCTACAAACATGAAATATAATATGGGATTACATGGACACATGAATGGCAAGAAAAATGACCATTGTACCCAGACACGAACCGAAGGACATAAACACAACCTGAAAGACACGAGAATCTCCTTGAAAACACAACTCAATGCTATGTGGTTGAGACACATAATTTAGTACCCTTACATGTCTTGTAGGTAACATATCTAGAGAGATGTGTTCTGGATAGGGACACATCCATACAGTGGAGTGAGGCCACACACCACAAGGGTCCCTTACAAATAATGTACCCTCTATTAAAGGAAATGTATACCTCTTTTATATTCATTTTTTGGAGTTTCATATTGTCTGATGAGTAGCCTATACTAATTATTTTTTACATAGTATGAAATTATGTCTTTTATAATGTCGTTGGGTATATGAATCAAGGTGTTCTTGGTATGATTATTGTTTAAGAATTTTTTTTATGATACTGATTCGGTAGAATAATTAGAGAGATTAGAATGAAACCCTCCTTCTGAGATAAGTTATGGGTACTCTATCGAACATCAGAGTGGTACCCTCCTGTAGAGTTAAGGTATGGGTCCTCAATATATTGAGTGTATCCCTCTTAATATGATAGAGCATGGGTCCTATATTTATCTATAGAGTGGCTCCATCCTACTGAGTCATGGCATGGGTCCTCTATTGATCATCTATGTGGAACGCCCTTCCAGAGATATGGAAAAGTTCCTCTGCTATTAGAGTCGAACCCTCCAGTAGAGTCAGTTTTTGATTCACCTATCTACTATGTAAAAACCTCTGGCAGAGTTAGTGTATGGGTCATCTATCTACTAAGTGTAACAATTATATATTTTTAGAGAATAGGTCCCCTACAATCTGAGTGGCACCCTCTTACGGAGTTTGAGCTTGTGTACTTTACTATCATGTTTACAACAACATGTGTAGTTTGGGTATGTTTCCTATACCTACTGAGTTTTAACATCTTTTGGAGTCAAATTATGGGTCATATATTCACATAATAGAACCATCTTATTATACCAGGGCATGGGTCCTCTACCAATATATTATGTCCCCTCGACAGTTCAACATTGTGGGGAGGTGTAGCTCGACATGGATAATTCTTTTATTAGACACATGATATATTTGGAATCATTGGTGGTCCACTTTGAACATATGGTTGACTCCTTTCTGGGGATGGGCTGTGAGATGGATATCCCATTTATTTCTTGAATGAGTATCTTTTATGATCATATATTTGTATCCTTATTGTTATATTTTGTTTCCTTCTTGATATTGGTTGAGTTTTCTATTTCTCTCATTTCTCTTATTTATTATCTGTCGGCTTTTGGGGAGTCCTACTGGGTATGTATATACTCACCCATGTATAGGATTTTCCCACATGTGTCATGTCTTATGTAGATGATAGGTAGTTCAGCGAAGATTATAGAAGTTCATAGGGATAAACCAGTGCATTTGACCACGTACAGTTGTTAGTGTGTAGAGATCTACATCTAGTCTCTCTCTACATTTACTTGTCTAATTTTATATATTGGTACATATTTCTAGATGGGCATATGTTTTACCCTTAACATTTTATAATACATTATTGTAATCTTGTATTACTTACAGGTTCTTAAATGCAAGATTATTACTCTTGATGATACTATCTTTTATTTTTATTATCTACACTTATTCATGGAAGTAGTTGTGTGTGTTCATAAAGGAACATAGGAAAAGGCATTCCATATTATTTATTTCATTCCACGTTTTTCTCTAACCCATGGCTTATGGTAGAGAGCTTAGGGTAGTTGAATCTCAAATCTTATTAGGTCAGGTCATGATATATTTGTATCAATGGTTGTTCATTACTTAGGACGGTGTTTAGATTTGTACCATTATGAATATTTTTTTTGGGAATTAGGGAATAAATGACAATGTGTATCAAGTGTGGATCTGAATCTAAGGAACATGTTGTAGGTGGAGCAGCTGACATAACCATACATCAGGCCTCCGACCACTATCTTGTCAGCACGGTATAGAAAGACATTGGTTATATAGAACATTGGTACATTCATCATATAGTATTGAGTCTTTTTACCATCCATGATTCATATCCCCATATACATATGCTCATCTGGCCATGGTACATCTTGATTGAATTGACCAAATAAAACCACAAAGTCAAATGGCTAAGTTACCTTTTAAGGATCATGATGACGAATAGATCGGTGATAATGCATCAGTTTAGGGGCCATCTCATGAGATCCTTCATCTAGGTGGTCTATTAGTAGCACCCCCACATGTCGTATGGTATATTATACCAGCAATGAAGGATGAATATGTGAAAAAACTTATCATAGTCTATGTGTTCTATCCCCAATGGATGTTGCGTTTCGTTGATGATCATTATCCTCAGGAAGTGATGGATTGGATAGTGTCGATGATATGAGTTTTTTGGAATTATCTAGATACAATATAAACAAAAAGATTATTTTGAAACTTTTATTTTCATGGATTTTATAGGGTCTTGTGGATTGTAGTTATTTAGATATATGTGGATTCAACAACCTCATGGTCTGACTTCAGGAAGTGGTTCAAGAGTAGTATTTCCCATCATATTTGTACTTAGTTCAAATTTAGGAGCTTCTAGAGATACAAAAGGGACAGATGAAAGTTGATGATTATACTATGAGTTTCACTGACTATATGCAGTACTCCCTTGACATGACTTGGTACGGATAATTCTGAGCATATAATTTTGAGTAGGGTTTCAATTGAGAGATCTGTGCCAGTGCGATACCTATATGAAATCCCACTTATATCGGAGTGTTGGAGTGGGCCCTGGGGATGAAGAGCTTATTATTATAGGGATTCTACAAAGTTGTAGATGGAATTGGGTGTTATAGAGATGTCTCTAATTAGGTTCCATGAAATGGTGCCTCGAGCTGGTGGGTCACATGACCACAATCATGTCTCCCCATATGCTGGAGGCAGTCGACTAGAGCAAGGGTCTGGTAAAAATGACGTGTATACTAAACCCTCTTTTATTATAGAAAATCCCCAATAGAAATGAATAAAAAAATCAAGATGAATTAATAATCATAATATTACAAATTTCACAATATAATTAAGACAAGAAATACAACACTAAATAGAAATGGAAACATGCAATGCCAATGTAAGTGTAAAAGTTGCTAAAAATGAAACTGAAAGTAATGACACTAATGACTACCATACAGCTTCCGAACCACGGGAGGTTCCATCAACTAATATATATCCCCAATCAACAATCTATGGTAGGGGAATTTCACTAAACATGTCCTTTAATAATATAGTCTAGTCAATTACCAATCAGGTATCCTGAATAGTGTTTGAGTACAACTCAGTAGGCCACCTCCAATGATGTCTAAAACAAGTCTAGTTAAAATATAGCATACAAAATTATATAATAATGAATGAAAATTTAATAAATAAATAGTTATGACATTATCATGTATCATGTATTTAATTATCTTAACCCTAGGGCTCCCATGGACACTCATACCTCAATACTAACTTCATCTCATGCCGATGCATAATGTTTTCCATAGGTAATATCATATCATAATACCTTTTTGAACTCAGTTTGGAACTCAAATTAATTGAATTTGATATAATATCTCGACACCTAATTTGACACATTATGGATTTTAAATTATTCTCACATGAGGCCACATCTCGAGGTACCATTTTTATTGTTCTTCAATTCAAAATTTCTCATGGGCATAGAACATAATGTTTATCCCCTAAATTATATACATGTATACAAAAATCTGGTGTAGATCAACTTTTCAAAAGCCCAATTCCCATTTTTTCACACCAATCACTAGTGTAGATCATCATGTTTAGGACTATTTCATTCAATAACCCTGTAGATACATCACTGGAAGATCATAATATCTCACACATATTCAACAACTATGAATATAAACCACCATCATCTGAGATCATCATTTCTAGAACCCAAACCATTACAATAATTTATTAATACAAAAATTAATTAATCCAATACCATTAATTAATTTATAATCTAATTAACTAATCACATCAGTTCTTATTTTATCCAATTCAATAATTGATTAGCCATTTACATACTCAACATCTAAAATTAAATTCCCTATTATTTATTGTCAATATACATTTCATAATTTGTTAATTAACATATCAATTAATTATACTAAATAAACAATTCCTAGTATTCAATCAAAACATAAATTCCCCCAACTCAAGCATTGGTAATTAATTCATCAATTAATAATCCAAATTAACAAATTCTCAAAACTCATAATTAATTATCAAATTAATTATTTTGTTCATCAATTCTAAAATATCAAAAGTCTGTAATAATATGTAATTAATTAATTACACAAATTAATTAATTCTATTTTGAAATCCAATTTACAAATTAGATAACAAAATTATATAACATTTATATACATAATAATAATTACAAATATGTGGATTGAATTTAATACCACCTACTTTGATTAATTAATGTATGTTAGCTTAATGGAAAAATCCCAAAATTAGAGCAGCACATCAACATAAATATGTGTTTTGAATCTAATTCCCTATTCCAATATGAATGATATAAAAATTTTATTAGTAAAGTTCATGATATTGAATACTAGAACTAGATCTAACTGAAATGATTTATATTTGAAGAAACATAGAATAAACTCAACCAAAAGATCAAAATAAGATTGAAGAATAGACAAGATATGATTTGGGATGAGATCCACTAATCAAGAAAAGAGAAGATCTTTTATTCATGTTTGGAATCTTGAAGAATAGAGGTTGGAAAACATTTGAACCCCTCTAAAATTCCCTAGAATCACCCAGAATCACCAATTCCCAATCCTAGGTTGATATAAAGGTGTTTTCGGGGTTCAGTGGATTTTAAACCTAATTGTTGTGTGATATAAAACCACACACATAGTTTTCTTCTCCTGGGTTCATGGTTTAATAAATGGTCTTCCAACCATGTGGACTGTCACTATATGGGGTTTCACTCTAACATGGGTTTAGTTGTATGGTTTGTCAAACTATTCCCCAGCTATGTGACTCACATATACCTAGGTTCACACCGTTATCTGGGTTAGGCACACAGTTTACCCTAACTATACGCCAACCATGAATAGAACATTTTTTCTCAAATATTATTAAAAGTATACCCAAACAAAATGTAATTCATCACTCCGATAAAATAAAAATAAATAAAAACAAAAAGTACCTGATTTATTACATATGGTATCTCCAAAAAATTGTCTGGATCTTACAATATCCCTACCATACCACAGATTGTGTTGGAGATATACATCCAAGATTTTCTAGGATTCCCAGTCAAAAAGATCACTCTATTGAGCCCTAGTTGACGATCTTTTTCATCACATTGTCAAAAGGAATGGAAAGGGATATTACTTAACACAAATTGATTCATCCTTTGATGAAAACATCAAAAATCGACAAAGGCATGAACAAGAAGTCAAAAGAACCTGGGTCGCGCAAGTTCCCTTATTTTCGGGCAAGTATACTTGTGCGCTGCCTAATGGTCATTCAAGTGACTTGCACACCATCTTTGATAACCGCCCATGGTATTCTCCATCCTATAAATACATCGGTGGGACCCCCATTTTGAGAGACGAAAAAATTCCAGAACCTCAAATTTGATCTCCCGGTGCCCAGTCTCTTGTCAAAACATCCAAACACAAATAAATGTAATTTCAAACCTATAAAGGAAGAACTAAAGTGAGGGAGGATGGCCTTGGTGTTGAAACACATAAACACTTGGTTTCCTGAGCGGCCAACCCTTAATGGAAATGGACACACTTGTGCGCAGGTTAAAAGGGACTTGGGCCTATGCTGTGAATGCCACTACTGCTACTCTTGTTGGATCGTCATCCGCTCTGAGGACGACATAACCTACTCAGCATCGTCAACAATAGGTATCAATTGTGTTGGTTAAGGAGTACCATCAAAACTGTACTATTCCAAATCTGGAGGCCACTCGACAAGCCCTCCAAGTCAATAATTCACCCTGGTCATCCGGATAGCGACGACCAGCGATCAAGAAGCTGGAGGTTTTAACCACCGTTTTAAACCATTTCAGGTCGTTATCCCCATAATACAATCACCAGCCCCTTCCATATTCTAGTAAGGTGAATGAGTAGGCCCCTCAGGGCCTTAATTCAATAAGACAGGAGTCCTTCCTGAGGGCTCCCATCGACAATGACCGCCAGACTCGTGCGACATTGTGCCCTCAACATGAGGAGGTTATCGTCTCCGGGCATTCAACTCAGGTTCCTCAAACCCGAGCAGGCAAGATGAATCACCATAGGAGAAATCTGGTTAACAGTGAGCAGGTTCACATCTATGTCATTTCTGTAGGAGTGCACTATCCTAACTTGGTGGAATGAAACGAGCAGGTATATACACCCGTCCATTTTAATTCTGTTATCCAGCAGACTCGTTTGGCAGCATCACAACAATCCTGCTAGGCAATTCCGGTGATGTACTATAAACAGGAACATACACCTGTTTAAAAATCATCATCTAGTTAGTTATCTCGTATGACTACATACGATGAATCCCACCAACCTAACATGTTGACGACTGGTAAACAGGCACATACAACTGCATACATTTATCAATACTGCCACCAGCCTCGTCTGTCAGTATTGAAGGATGTTCGTCAAACACGTTCAGGGGAGTGAAATCATTAGGCACATACACCTGCTATTATTGATAAATTCTACCAACAGTATCAATTGGTAGCATGCAGAGATGTCAGTCGGAAAGCTCTACCGACAAGCAGTAGGAAGACTCAACTCTATACCCCCACACTTGAGAACTGTCAGGATTCGCTAATAAGAAAAAGAGGATAGGAGCAGGAACATACAATAACTCCATGAAAATAATGGTCGTATATCACCGTTCCATTAGCTTAAGTCACCAAACACATTTTTTCAGCGGTGAAAGAGTAGAAGCAATTCCCTTCTCAAATCATGGATGCCTGTTAGTATATTATAACAGCTTCAGCAGCATCTCAGGGAGAGACACATAAATCAATCCTTACCAGTGGAGTGACACATCAACAAGTCACTCTAGAATAGACACACAAATCTATTCCATTCCAAGAGTGTTGTGGGTCATACTCTATCATATCATACAGACAACCAAGTCAGGCACATAAACTTGATTTAAGTGGAGGTAATCAGCCTAACCTGATCATTCCTCCCATACATGCACAAACACATTCCAATGTGAGTAAGAATTAATCTAAGAAGAAGACCCACCCATCATAGTCATGATATCACGGGCCAATATGTAATCAGGCCTTACTCGATGCTCGAGTTCTTGAAGCCCTCAGACAATTATCTGTTGGAGTTCAAGATTCTACTCTCTCAGTTCCCAATAGTGGGAACATTAATTCCGAAGGTCTTCATCAGACACTTCCTCATGAAGGCTTGGTTCATGACAGTTCGATCGATCTGTATGTTTCATCTTCAGATGAGAGCCACAAGAACCCTCTCTGTGGTTAGACGATCATGGAGCAAGAGGTTTCATCTTTTTTTAAACCCATCAGGGTTCTCCTCCCCATGATGATGAATTTAGTTGCGAATGTCCTCTCCGTAGTAGTAATTCGCATTTCCTGGAAAATTTTTATAAGACAATGCAGTGATGAGAAGGACCTCTTATCTTGAGGCACTTGCAAATGTGAAGCCACTCATGTCTAATTCTTTACAATTAGCAAGTGAAATAATTTCTCAATCAGATGATAACCCGCGGTGTAGGTCATAATTCAAACCACCCGTAGGTCATTCATCTTCTAGTTTGAACTATGAATTCTCTACCAATATTGTTGAATCCGATGAATAGACAAGGAAGCACCAGCTCTTGTCTAAACAGGTAGAAGAATCATCATTTAATGATACGGAGGAAGTTCTGAATATGGAAAACCAACTGGAAAAATGTGGAGTACCAGTTATATTCTGGCCTTTGGCTGATTCTCAGTACGACATTCCAGTGATATTGACTGAAGATGAGATTCATGATATTCGTCTCAACATATTGAAAACTCTTTTTCAATTGAAAAATAAAGTATTATCTTGTGATGAATATGAAAATCATGTTATGTTTATAGAATCATTACAACGCCAAATTGACTTAGCATCTCTTTCAGTCTCTCGATATCCGAAGGCTGAAAAGCAGTAGAGAGCCCTTCAGCGTTAATGCCGTGGTGCACTAAGAATATTTCTCTAGTTAATTGACAATTCCCCAACAGGTATTCATATTAGAGGATGGGGTGTTCATGGAGCATTGCATTTCACTATGCTCACCATTCAACAAAGCCCACTGAAAATGGCCCCATGCAATGTTATTGCCCATGGTCGTCTATAGTCAATTGACATGTTTGTAATCAAAGGAATTCCCAAGAACAGGCCTCAACTATTTCTTCTCTAAATCAATAATACATAGAACAAGTTGTTGAATTGATCCTGTGTCAAGAAAACAAGAATATTGAACATGCCTCTTGTATGGAGCAAGCATATCGTCAATTGACAGAAGTGTCAAAAATAAATTTATTGTATTTTGAACTGGGTGAAAAAATAGGATGTCGATTGATGCATCTAGATAATTTCTAGTCTAAGGTCCAAAATATCAATAGAGATTTTAAGAAAGTCTGAGACAAAACATGTTAGGAACCACCCCAGCTTTCCAGACTGGGGAATCTTTTATCCAAACCCTTAGAAACAAAAATATAATTTGAGGAGTTGAGTGTGAATAGCATGAACCGCCCTAGTCCATATGACTGGGGACTTTTCAAATCAACAATCACTCACTCAGAGAAAGTCAGTCTTCTCTCAATTAGGGAAGAATCCCCAAGAGTAATGAATATAAAAATTATCTAGAGATTCTCTCCATGTTATGGTTCACCATGATGTTCCTAAGGGATTGAATCAACGGAAGGCAATGTCTCATCAAGGACATGGACAAAGGAAATATTGCAGAAATGCCTATAGAAGGGATGAAATGCATTACGCATCAATTAATGTCATCAATGTCGTTGTTTTTGTTCCACCAGATGAGGTTGATTTAGACAGATTAGATGAAGAGATTCCTGTTCAAGAATTTGTACACACAAACACAAATGATGAAGATGTGTGTACACGAAATCAATGGCATACGAAAAATATGGGTATTCCTTCATGTAACCCACATCACCCTCTCTAAAAGGGGTATAACAAGTGGAAAGGAAAGAATCATGTCACTTCCCTTCCTTCCTCTGGAGAAGGCCAGTCGCTCCCATTAAAGCAAAGGTTTGCGCAATAGGAGGACAAAATGAAGGAACAAAGGATGGTGAATGTAGAACTACATCAAGGTAGTCTTTCTCCTAAGAGTACTGGATCCATTCATCCAAGGGAATTTTTTTCGGCTACTGAAATAGATCAAGACTATCCTCCTCTACCAGTAAAACCACACAGGTATAATTTTATGGGTCAGGCATAACAACAGTCTGTGGTGCAACGATCAGTTGCTATACCAGCCACCATACCTGGTCAAGTCCAAGCTCAACCAGATGTCTCTCATAGGTTAATAACTACTATTGAGTCATTGACAGCTCAGTTGGAGGATATGGAGGGAAAGCGTTCTCAAATTCAACCAGAAAAGGGAGCTTACCCAGAATGGGTTGATGATATTCCTCCCCATCAAATTTTTAAAGTACCACATTATCAATCATTAATGGTTCGGGAGATCCAGAGCAACACATAACTTATTTTGTTTCATGTTGTGATACCCTGATGGGAATTCCTCAGCAAAAAAATGGATTTAACCTTCGGTTCTTTTTACAGTTATTACAAGGGCCTGCTTTTGTTTGGTATACATGCTTGAAATCACGGTCAATTACCGGATGGAAAGATCTTCTTCAACGATTTCATCATCTGTTCAGTTCCACATTTCAAGGGACAATAGTTTTTGATCGTACAAACTGTAAGCCAAGGGAGAATGAAATGGTTTCAGATTTCTTTTCTTGCTGGAAGAGATTAACATATTCTCTGAGCCTAGCACTCCCTCAAGAAGAATTGTTTCCAATATGTGTGGAAAATTTTGATGAGGAATTATGCACACCAATGATCCATGTGAAATAAACAAGAGGGTTTCGAGACATTACTTAAATCGTTCAGCAGATTGAAGATTCACTTATGAAGAATAAGGATAAAACTATGTAATTCCATTGGTACTAGGAAAGAGAATCTGTAAAGCAGGGACTGCAACAAGCATGCTTAAACTAGCACATGTACCAGCTTCTACCTCAAAGCCTTCGTCTTTCTGAAAGTCTCCTCCTCTTGAGCGTCAGCAACAAAGGTTGTTTCATAAAGAATACCATAGTGATCAAAGATGTCAAAATTTTGATTTGTTAAAGAGAAAAGTTTATTCCTTATGAAATGAACAATTTCATGGTTACTTCTTTTTGGATTTGGAGAATAACTGGGTTCAACTGACGAGGCCCAAAAGGCCAAACAAGATAGGAGATGAAGACTGTCCCAATTATTGACCATATGATCAGATGTCGGGGCATCCCATCTTGGAGTGTTTGTTTTCAAGGACCTCCTACTGAAAATGGTCGACTCGGTGGATGTAAAATTTAGGGTTTCTTTAGCTCATGTAGCATATGTTATTGCTACAGATCCCGAGGAAGGAGGCGAGTTGCAAGATGTCAAATGAAAAAATGCACAAAAATATGATGATTTGATGGTAAAAAAATGATCAATATAACTCTTTCCATTTTGTGAATGCAATTGATGAAACCAATTGTGTCTTCTACTATAAATTCCGCAGTGAAACCTTCATCAAAAGAAAAATCTTCATAGGGTAAGAATAATTCAGTGAAAGAAGAAGAATCATAAGAAGATGTGTATGTGTCAAAGCCCATGTTGTCCTTGACTCTGGAAGATTTTATGACATCTACCTCGAAGCAACAAGCACTGCCCCACCAAATGGAACATCCTAAGTTGTCTAGTCAGGTAGATTCTTCTTTGGATGAAGAGTTTATATTCAGTTCTGTTAATATGATTCACTTAACAGATTGTTATGCCAGTCGCAGTTTCGATTTTGATGTGTCTGAATTCCCTGTATCAAACAGAGGAATTAGAGTATGTTCCAGGGGTTAGGGATACAGAAGAAGACGAGGATATCCCTAAAGACACTATTCCAATTCTACCACTGCTAGAACTATTTATGTAATGGAAACTCATGGAAGAGCCCTTCAGGAAGCTCAACAAGAACAAGCATGTTATTTCACCAATAACAGATTCAGTCCTGTAACAGTTATATTGGATGATCTGTTGGAGGTTTCACCTTTGTCCTCTCAACGAGTAAATGGATTTAATCGGTCCAATCTTTTAAAGACAGGATTATTGCCAACACCTATCCCAATACATGATGCATATACTTCTAAAGCATCAACTTCCAAGGCACCTGCTAAACCACATGTTCCTGTTTGGAAATGCTGAACAATAGATCAAAAGTATGATTTATTGAAACAACCAGACAATGTACCAGCCATGTTATCAATTCTTGGAGGCACTGAATCTATCAATGGATCATCAAGAGGCACTCATTGAGGCTTTTTCAAGTCCACAAGAGTTTGAAACTAAAATTTCTGCATTGATATCTTTTAAAAATGAAGATGAAGATGATGCCGTGCATGGGAATATTAGACAATTGTACTTATCCATAAATGTCAATGGTGTGGACATCCGAAGAGATTTTATTGATAATAGATCAGGAGTCAACCTCATCCCCATTCTCACACATCATCTAATTGAGCTCACCGAATCTAATTTATCTCCTTCTACATTATTGTTTCAAGGGTACGATAAAAATGAGAAAGAACCATTGGGAAAGATTACACTCATAACTCAGTTTGATGACCTTGTATCCAATTCAGATTTCATGGTTGATGATAATGATACAGCATTCAATATTTTTCTTGGAAGAACCTGACTAAATCAACATGCGGTTATCCCTTCATCATACCATCAATTTCTTAAATATTGATTCAATGGTCAAATTGAGACAATGTATGGTGATAAATACTTATTCAAGACATCTGAATCACAATACATTGAGGAAGAATTCTATAACATGAATGAAGAGGAGAAATCCACAATGAAGGAGGTTTCCAAGGTTAATGATCCATTGGATTTGGAAAAGATTCTAGTATATCAATTTGCACATGTGAGCTTAGATTATGTGTTGCATATCCATCCAACAGATAGGATAAACCCAAATCAATATACTTTTATAAAAAATTCTATAATGTCAATTACAGAAATCGAGCCAGGAAACATGGGAGAAATTGGTGATTTACCATGCAATGATAAAAGCCCAAATGTGGATATTTTCATTTCATATTCTAAAATCCAGCAAATTTATACTTCGCCAATCAGACCAGAAGAATTTATAGCAACATCATAGTTTAACAATGATGTCAATTCTCAATCCATCATCTCCTCTTTATTTCACAGGGAAGACCCTTCTTCATCAATCGGGTTAGAAATGGAAGATTCTTCTTCATGAAGTTTTACATTTTACATCTCTTTTGATTGTGGAAATTCTACTTCATCATCTACTATGAAAGTAGAAATTGAATAAATAATATCTGTTGAAGAGGAGGAAGATCTCAGGGTTTCTCCCCCAGCATTTGAGGATGGTATCTCTACCACCGGGGATAAACTAAGAGAAATAAATCTTTGTACCGAAAAAGATCCACACACAACTTTAATTAGTGCAGCTATGAATCTTGAAGAACAAGAGATGTATATTTCTTTATTAAAGAAAAACCAAGACATATTTTCTTGGAACTATACATAGATTCCTGGGCTTGATCCTGATGTTTCTACCCATCGTTTTCGTTTTCTAGAAGAACATCGAGGATTTAAGCAAGCCGTGAGAAGAACACACACTACCTATGCATCCAAAATTGAAGCTGAAGTGGATAAGATTATGAAATATAACTTCATCCGAGAAGTTCATTATCCCAAGTGGTTGGCTAATATTGTCCATTTGAAGAAAAATAATGGGAAAATTAGTGTTTAAATTGATTCCAGGGATCTTAATCGGCATTTCCATATGGATGATTTACCGGTTCCAATTATAGAACTCTTGATTGATGCAACCGCAGTCTATAAATCACTTTCTTTCATGGATGGATATTCTAGATATAATCAAACCTGAATGGCTCCAAAAGATCAAGAATCTACAGCCTTCATATCCTCTTAGTGTGTGTTTTGCTATCGGGAAATGCCCTTTGGTCTAAAAATGATGGCACAACATATCAGCCTTCCATGCATCGTATCGTCAAACCCTTTTTAGAAAAGATTGTTTAATGTTATGTGAATGATTTGGTGGTCAAATCCAATCAATGTTCTGATCACTTGTCTGATTTGAAAATTCTATTCCACATGATTCGACAGCAGAATTTGAAGATGAACCCCTTAAAATGTGATTTTGGGGTAACCTCAGGAAAATATCACAGCTTTGTTGTATTCCAACATGGTATCAAAGTCGATCCTTAGAAGACCAAGTCGATCCTTGGTGTTCCACCTCCTCAGAATTTGAAGGAATTGAGAGGGCTTTAGGGACACATACCCTATCTTCATCGTTTCATCACAAATTTGGAGGCAAAAGATTATCCTTCACCAAATTGATGAAGAATGAAGTTACTTACCAGTGGTCTGAAGAATGTCATGAAGCATTCAATATACTCAAAAATTCATATTGAGTCCACTAGTACTAATGCCACTTGTTTATGGATGACATCTTATCCACTCTATGATAGCCTTAGAGAAATCATTGGGAGCCTTTCTTGCTCAGAAAAATGATGTTGGGAATGAAAACAGCCTCTAATACCTTAGTCGTATTTTTCTGTAAATAGAAACATGATATTCAAGTATTGAGAAGTGCTACCTATCATTAATCTAGATAGTTCAGATGTTGAGACACTACCTACAACATCACGAGGTTCAATTGGTATCTCTCAATAACCATCTCAAATTCATCCTTAGTCGTCCAATGCATTCAAGATGTCTAGAAAGGTGGGCAATTATTTTGAAGCAGTTTGATATCCAATACGTGTCTCAAAAGAAAATAAAGGGCCATGATGTAGATGATTTCATTGCTGAACACCATTCAGTAGAAGATACATCTTTAGATATTGAACTCCCTGATGAATAAGTATTCACTATTCAGGATAGTTCTCAAGTATGAGAAATGTATTTTGATGGTGCTTTCAGAAGTCCATCATGAAAGAAAATGGAAGATCCTAAATTAAACAAAATTGGGTTTGGAGTTGTTCTTATTTGCCCAGAAAAGGCAGTGTTTTCCAATTTGTTATTACTATGGGATGGTGGTATCAACAATGAAGCAATGTACCAAGATCTCAATACAGGCTTAGAGTTGGCACTTCAGGAACAAGTGAATCACTTAAAGGAGAAAGGTGATTCTGACCTGGTAATAAAACAAGTCAATGGGAATTATGCAATCAAAAAAAAAAGAATTGATCCCATTAAATGAATAGGTCAGATAGTTAATGGA
Source organism: Viscum album (assembly GCA_963277665.1). Classification (NCBI taxonomy): domain Eukaryota; kingdom Viridiplantae; phylum Streptophyta; class Magnoliopsida; order Santalales; family Viscaceae; genus Viscum; species Viscum album. Next base: position 1,598,720,855 of record OY728133.1, on the reverse strand, counting down.
AGAATTTCCTACGAAACCGACATTTTCTTAATATCTGTGATCACAAAATGCTCAAGCTGATGCATTGGCTAACATAGCCACAGCTCTAGCAGATCCGGATCAAGATGAGATAAGCATCAGCATTTCCCGTCATTGTATAATTTCACATTATGTTCGAACCAGAATAGAGGAAATCAATGAAATTAGTCATATTCATAAGCCATATGTTCATACTACATAATGGATAACGCCTATCAGGTAATACCTTCAAAATGGAACACTTCCACCTAATAGAGCTATGAAAGAACAAATCCAGCAATGTGTGGTCAATTTTACCTTTTATGATAGCCTAGATCACCTAGAGAAAATTCTCTACAAGAGTTGTTTTGATAGACTTTTCTTCAGATGCATTGATGGTGAAGTTACAATGGTTGTCACGAAATAAGTGCATGCAAGATTCTGTGGTGCCCACCAGTCTGGACATAGACTGTCTGATCACATTCGAAGGCTTGGATACTTTTGGCCCTCAATGATACAAGATTGTGTTGATTTCATGAAGAAGTTTCATTCATTCCAGGTACATTCCAATTTCACTCATCATCCCCCAGAGTTTCTTTATTCAGCTAAATACTAGTGGTCATTTTCCACGTGGGGACTTGATGTGATGGGTCCTTACCCTTTAGTTACAGACAAGCTGTTTAAGTATATTCACACTACTATTGACTTCTTTTCCAAATGGGCAGAGGCAATACCTCTCAATGTAGTTAGTTATAAAAGCATTGTTAGCTTCATTAAGTCAAACATCATTACCAGATTTGGTGTCCCTCATACTATCTTTACAGACAATTGCACCAACTTCTGTTCATCCGATGTTAAGATGTTGTTTCAAGAATACAACATCAAATCCAATCATTCATCTCGGTATCATGCAGCGGAAAATGGCCAAATAGAAGCCTTCAACAAGACTCTTTTAAAGATACTGCAATAGATGGTGGATAAAGATAAGAAATCTTGTCCTAAAAAACACTTTCATGATTTATGGTCTTATCATACCACCACCCACACTACAATGCAGTCAACTCCATATTCACTGCTATATTGAACAGAAGCAGTTTTTCCAATTGAAGTTCATTTACCTTCGCTCAAAGTAGCCATTTGTGATCAGTCATCTACATATGAACAATCTCAAAAGAAATTGGTTGAATTGGAACGATTACAAGAGAAAATATTATGCACCCTGCATCACTTGGAAGTCTATCAGAATCGAATATCATGATCATTCAAAAAAAAATTCATCTTAGTTCATTCGCTCAGGAAGAATTGGTATTGGTACTCAGAACTCCAATGTTACCAGGAAAGAAACCTCCCAATCATGAAACAAAATTTGAAGAACCTTATTCAATACATAAGGCCTACTCCAATGGAGCATATTCTTGATTCTCAATAATGGAAAACTCATCATGACTCCAACCATTGCCATATTTCTGAAGATTTATTTTGTATAAACAAAAAATATTATCCCCATCGTCGTAGCTATATGATGCTAAACTGTACAGAAATTTACTCTTGTCTAGATAGACATTAAACTACACCATTTGCGGTCCATGCATACGAACGTAAACTATTCGCACCATCATCCAACATGACGTTAGACTGTATAATCCCTTTTGCGTCCGAAATGATGTTAAACTATGAAAAAGTCTCCAATACGACCAACATGACGTTAAACTATGTGGTCCATGCATACGACCATAAACTATTCACACGTCTTATATGTTCAGCATGACATTAAACGGCACCATTCAAGATCCATTTATATGACCATAAACTATTTTCTATTATCGTCTAACATGACAATAAAATGTGTCCCCTTTTTTCTATGCTATATAAAATTAAACTGCTCAGTCCCCCATCGTCCTAGCCACATGACGCTAAACTGTACAGAAATGTCCCATATGTCCTACATGGCATGAAATTGTATTTTGTCCCTCCTACATGACATTAAATTGTGCATCACCAATATTCCACTGCAAGACTTTAAATTGGATAGTCCCTTCATATGTCTTTCACTACATTAAATTTTGCATCGTTTAGGTTGTGGCGCCCTCTTGTTTCTTTCACCGAGTATATATCAAGATAGCATAGAGAAAACATCAAACCTAACACTCTCTCTGGGCCGCTAACGATGCCTAAGTCCTAACACCAATTGAAATATGAAAACTTTGATCCTTTCCTTCTAGGCTAGGTATGTAGGAAACCTCCTGAGGTTCAAGACCAAAACAAATATTTTTACACCGGTTCACTTCCATTTTATTCGATGTCAACTCGTGAAGCAGCCCCCAAAACCATTATCCTCTTATTGGTTCACCTTTTCCCTTGATATATGACATTAAACTATACAACACTTTGTGTCCTGTATGATAATAAATAAAACATTCTTTGATACCCTCACCTGAGAGGGGATCATTATTTTCATTGATTTCCAATTATATAAAATTCCAAACACTGCATGAATACCTGGAAAATCCTGAACCTTTTATCTTGGGTCAAACCAATATTGCACTAAAGTCCCCTTGCATCCTTCACTTTTACTAACCAAATATGTAATGAGGGTATTTCTATAACTACTTGGGCTTGATTCCCATCCTTGTTGGATACATAGGAATGTTCGAGTATCCTTCGAATCCAGCCCCATGTCTTTTGGGTCTAACTCCAAATTCCACAATCAGTCCCTTGACTGAAAATTCCATGTAAAATACACAATGTGTATTCATTGTCATGGTCCGAGTTCTATTACCATAAACTAAGATCTTTGGCACTCTTGTCCCACATGATGTTAAACTGTATTTCAAGAACTATGTATGGCTTGATTCCCAACTCGATGGGATACGTAGTGAAGTCCAGTACTTTATTTCAGGACCCAGCCACCACATGATTTTGGTTACTATTCATCTATGTATCTCTACATACATTGTAAAATACACATTATAATGTTACTTAAACCTAACCTTAAATATTTTCAGATCTTCATAACCATTTTTTTGACTTCTAATTGCAAAATGTTTGATACCTAACAGTTCTTTTTCCTGACTATACAGCACATTCACATAGGCAGCCTTGCATAAGTAGTCTGCATAACAGACCTATCAGCCAAAATATGTTATTATTTGACTATGCAGCTAATGCCCTTAGGTGGCTCTGCAAAATTCAAACCCCTAACTGGTTAGTTAAATGCTGGTAACATCATTCATGGGAGAAAAAAACCTCTTTTTTCATATTTGTCTTAATGAAAATATGAAGGGATCCGTAAAAATAGCCAGCCTTAACATATTTGTACAATATTTCCTTTTCATGGTCTGAAAGAATTCATGTCTATGGTTTACATTACTTCCCTATGTTTGGGTCAGACCTTCGTAGGAGTGACATTCATCCAGTTCATAGACAATCTTGTTTGGAAATATTTCTCCATATTCATGTATATTTTTCCATATATAAAACTCCATACATTGGAAAATTTTAATCACCATAAACTTTCACTGAATTTTTTGCACTAGAAAAGTAAATTTCTGAGAGTTCTTTTGACTTACTATGCAGCATGTGCCCTTCGGCGGCTTTGCATAAGTATTCTACATAACGGACCTATTAGCCAAAAGACAATATTATTTTACTATGCAGCCAACACCCTTAGGTGGACTTTCATAATTCAACCACCTAACGGGTTTGTTAAATAATGGTAACTTCATTCTTGGGAACTACTTCTTCCAATGCATTTTATCCCATTTTTCATATCATTCATCAGATTCAAAAGTTATTAATTCATATTTTACATATTTCCCTTGATACTTGAGTGGGGTAATATGTTTTCAAATAAATTTTCATGGAATTGTGTCAATTTTTATCAATTTGGTAAAAGTTATTCCGACCTTAAACATTATCCTTTTTATGTCCGACGTTCTTGACTTTAAAGTATGTAACGAAATAATGCATGCAAAAATGATTGTGGATTGAAGTGTTTTTCATTGATGCATAAGTGCTAGAAGGACATCCTCATATTGGAGTCACTTCTCTTTTTCAGGAAATTACAAGAGGCTGTTGACCTAAGTCTTCATTTGATGTACAACATCCCGAGCTTCATTAACAGCTATTTGAAGCACATGTACTCGACCAGGTTCACTCTTCCAGCAAGATGAAGTTCCTTCATAGAATCTACAATGGCATTCATACCATTCGTTTGAGCTCCCTCAAGTGAATTATTGAGATGGTCGAGTTCCCCAGTAACAACATCTATTTGTTTCTGGAGATGGATCTATTCGACAATTTTTTCTTTGATCTTATGCTTCAGCTCCATCATCTTGGTAGCATAGTCTGCTTCAGCTCGAGATACCGCATCCTCAAAGTCTCTAATGTTGGCTGACAAACTCACTCTAGTTAAATCCTGACGGCACGTTTTCTCTTTCTCCCTTCTTAAAATGACCAGTTTCACAGCGTCATGGATCTTTTCATATCCAAAACAACAATGTCCTAATATGAAAAAATAGGGAGTACAACCAGGGAATTTTCAATGGAAGCTCCACTAGAGGCACATCAGATATGATATTCCATATATTTTTCCATGCCTTGTGTCGGGAAAATTATAATGCCTTTTGAATATCTGGGTCAGACTCAACATCACTATCACAGGGGGGGAGTATAATCTGGGATTAATGCACTGAGAGAAGTGCCCTGTTCTGCTCATTTCCCCTGACCCGTGTTTCTTCGCTTTCAATTCCCATTGGGGCAAAGGCTGATGTTTCACCTCCAGATCTAACCACTGAAATTGATGGCCCCACATTACGAATTAAATTATTTAGTTGGATTCATAGAATAACAATAGTCGATTGGATGCCTTGTAAATTAAGTACAGTTACAATGAAAATGTTATCCATTACCCAACGGAAAATCAGAAACCTCAGAAGGCTCCTCCCCGTATTTCCTAACCTCAAAAGGATCTTCATGAATATTTTGAGGGATCTATACTAGGTTCATCTCCACTTCTGCCAGTATCTTTTCAATGTTAGGTATTTTCCCCCCTTTATTCATTGTTAGTTCAATAGCTCGTTCAGATGGAACATCACATTTTGAACTGATAATGATCAGATATGTAATAAAGAAGTTATTTTGACAGGACAAAGGATAACACACACTTCCAAAATCTTTTAAATTGCATGGTAATTTAACATGTTCTATAAAATCATGAAAATACTTTCCAACTTCCATAATTTCATATAAAGTCATCTCATAATCCTGGTTAATCTCACCAGTGGGAGCATTTTATGTGTCTTCTTAGTGACCTTCATCATGTGGTCCCTGACCCTGAATAGCTTCTTTAGTCAAAATGGCGGCATCAGTTGAAATGGCTGCCAAAAGATATAATGCAGGGGTTGGAACTAATTTATCAGAGAATAGATGTCAGTTAATGTTTCATTCAACATTTTATGAAGCATTGATAATGTACCAGAAGAAGGTTCTTTTCTTCTTGCAACATTAGAAAGAGGGATATTGGGAACAGATGTTGTCTCTTCTCCAGAAGCGTCCAAATCCACATGAGCTTTTGATTGTTCCCCAACACCCATAGTTGTTCTCACACGAGGATCAATTCTATCTCACAGGGATGAAATTGAAGAATCCCTTGCAATCCTAATGGAAAATATATGATGAGAAATCTTTTTCATGATTTAAGACTCATGATTTTCCAAAGGAACTACCACTACTAATGAAGCGTTTTGTTGTGGACTTCTTACTTCAAAGCGTTTGCTTCTTTGGATTTTTGGGTGTCTCAACAGTCTCACTTGTAGGCACCTGAATTGGAAAATGGAACACTATGTCCAACACTTCATCCATGGTATGTTGGCCTGTAGATATCTCACCCAAATCGCGAGTAGATTCAGCAGCAGCCCTTATGGCAGTATGACCAGGGTTATACTGTGGTGAAGGATCCTCAGTAGTTCCTTTCTTTGCAAGATGCAGGATGAAGAAAATAATTTCCTTACGTAATAAAGCATTGACTGAAATAAGATTCAATGAAAGTAAGGAAATAAAATTACATCTTCATGAGCCACATAATCATGACACTCCTCATCTCTGGAACCACCAATCCCCTCAGTGGCACCACGATCAATCATTTCTTTCACCCGTATGGTGACAAGAATAAAATCATCAGTGGCAGATATTATCATTTATAACACTCTAATATAATCCCACATTTCATCGGGGTTATTCTAAAAACTTATATTGGTAGAATCTAGAAGATTCCCAATTCCATGGTGGTGTATCCCCGCGCACAAATCCAGCCAGACAGTTTCAATACCACAGTATAAACTATGCCACGTCTGGAAGGCCTCATTTCATATATATTCAGTACGTTTACCAGAAGGCTGTGAGGAAGGTCCTATAATCTTTGACATCAATTTGTTTCCAGCTCCTGCAACTACAGATATAGAATAAAATAATAAGACTTATTTGTTCTATAAATTAAAGGGGATTAAATTTCCACAATGAAGTAACTCACCAGGATTTGATGGAGTGTGTCTCTGGATTCTGACTAGAGGATTGTATCTGGCACGAGGCATCTTTGCTTCTGGTTATGCCTCATCATCCCCATCTTGGGAATCTGGTGAGCTAGTCCTAGAGGATGAATCTAGCGAATCAGCTTCAGGTGGGAAATAATAACCATCATGAGGAAGGATATCTTTCAATATAGTACTCTTCGTTTTTCCCTCCTGATAAACCTGATGATTCTTCACCCCTTTAGGGTATGATGCTATACTTTGCTCTGCATACCATGTAGTCATGTTATGTGCCACTCTTTCAACTTGTAGATCAAACACCACCCCAGTCTTCTCCCTTGACGTCAGTAGCCACAATTGCTGGGAAACCATCAGATGTTGCTCTAACCTAACATGTATGTAGGGTGATACAGCAATCTGTTGAAAGCACTAGAATTTATGTTCAAATATATATGGGTCATAGGCCTCGCATATAATCTCTCCATCAATCCTGGAAACCATCACACCATCTCTGCAGGTTAGCATGTATGCCCTTAAATCCAAGATGGTTGTTCCATCATCAAAAAACCTCCCAGTTGGTAGATTTCCATAGGGAAATAAGTTGGATTCATTAAACATGCTTAGCCTCACCTTCATGTCATGGGAATTATGATATAATGGAGAAATTCCGGAGAAGGATTGTACTGATGGCCTAAAGGATCTTCCAGGAATTTCTACTCCATTCTATACATTATAAGTCTTGAAGTGAGTGGAAATATATCCCCATAAAACTCGGAATGGTCCCACAATTCTCAAAAGATATTTACCCATGAATACATGGTGTAAACACCTATGAGTCATTGAAAGAATGGGGGTTTCCAACCCAACCATTTTCCCCTCATCCAACATTGCCACAATAAAGAAGGTCCCTAGCATGATTCCTCCCTTCAACTGCCTGACTGGAAAGAGATAAACGTTGAGCCACAAAGCCAAGAATCCCACCAGACGAGTCTTCTTTGGGATCCATTAATTCACCTAATATCCCCATTTCTCAAACTCTCCTGTATCTAGATTTGTCCATAATGTGCCAGGAGAACCCCTCTTATCTGTTTTAGGGTAGGTGGTAGGACGAGTGGGCCTCTTATCCATGGATTCATTTTTCGTTGATCCCATCTACATTGGATCCATCTCCTTTGGATTCTTCTCTTTCTTCTCAATAAGAAATATATTCATCCACTGCTCCGGTTTAATATCCTTTCTAGAATGAGTTAAGGAAGTCTTTGAACTCTTGATCCTATGGAATATTTTAAATAAATAATGAGCTAAAGCTGGAATCTTATTTTAATCATTCCAAGTCACCTTGGAAATAATGAATTCAACAAACATGTCACACAAAACTGGAGCCCCTGAGATCTTGTGGACATCCCATAGACTGATGCCTACTTCTCCATGATTCAGATAGAAATAATTGGTTTTTGGGATACAGTGGCTGAGTATCTCTAGCACAAAGTTATCATGTCTATAATTTTTTGTTTTCCTAACACATATAGCTTCGTATATCACCACTCTATTCAAATCCTCGACAAAATATGTATAGGTTTTTCACACCCAGTATGCCTACATCCAAGTTTGCTTCACACCTCCCCCAGGGTAGAAGTCCCAACATTTCTTCCAGCCTTTGGATTTATCCATATGAGCATTTCGGAAGATTGAGGGAAGACAATGTGGTTGTAGCTCAGGCCTATGCAGCTTCAGATCTGGCATAGATGGGCTATGATGCATCATGTGGGCCTTCTCTATTGTTCCATCATTTATAAATTCTCCTCCACATGAAATTTTGGCCAAATCAATGTTTGTATAATTCTGAAACCATGACAGTTGAAGATAGTTCTTTGCTTCTGGAATAGTAAAATCTCGTAGATGTCCATAACCGTACAAAGGTAGATAAATGATTTTTAGGAAATCTATGTGATTTTTTTCAGATACTTGGCCAAATCCGGAAGAGTGCTATCACAGATGGTATAATAATCCTGGCCAATGATGTTCATCATATCATCAAGTCGTTTTCTCGGTAATTCATCAGTCATTTCGATTCTCTTGGGAGCCATTGAATCTGCACCAAAGATGAATAATTTTACTCTGAAATGGGTTTATTTTTCATAAAATTTGTGAAGGAATTCGAAAAAATGGAAAAGGAATTACGGAATGCAATTCTAAACTTGGCGCCCATGTATGGAAGTGTCACGCAACTATGAATGTGCCGTGCATGTTTTTGGTGCACATGTTATTACAACACAAGTCAATATACCTTGACAGCAGCGCGCCATCAAATGAATAGTGGAAAATAGAGTAATCTGTTTGACAAGAGCTACCTGTGTGGTGAAAGCTTGAAAACCCGGAATTCGGTGCTTTGCCTGAGGAATGAGCAGCTATTTATAAGCCAAGCCTCCCACTTGTGCACCGAAGGCCAGAACGCTCCACCTTGCGTGCCTCGCACATGCGTGATGACAGTTCCATACTAAACATCGGTGCTCCTCTTTCCCTTTGGTTTTCTTCTTTTCCTCAGTGTCACATCCTTATTCTTTGGGATCCAACTCTATAGGGGGGCTTTTGTTTACACTTCTTTTCTCCACATTGTCTAAGGAATGGAATGGGAAATTACATAACACAAATGATTCATCCTTTGAATAAAACATCAAAAATAGACAAACTCATGAACATGAAGTTAAATGCACATGGGTCATGCATGTTCCCTCACTGTCACACAAGTATACTTGCGCTCCGCCTAACGGTCATGTAAGTGACTTGCGCGCCATCTTTGAAAACCGCCCAGGGTCTTCTCAAGCCTATAGATACCCATGTGGGCCCCCCATTTCGAGAGATGAAAAAATTCTAGAAACTCATATTTGAGCTCCCAGCACCCTAGTCACTTCTCAACGCTTCTAAATACTTTTAAAGGTAATTTATTACCTAGAACAGAAGATCAAAAGCGAGTGAGGAAGGCCTAAGTGTTGAAACTCATCAACAATTGTGCTCCTGAGTGGCCAACCCTTAGTGGAAAAGGACACACTTATGCGCCACTTTGATCCTTCTCCAGAACATGCACGCCACCCTTCTCGAAGCCCTTTGGGATAGTACTAATGGCTTCCACCTAGTCTCTCCCAAGTGTTATCCCAAGGGTTAAAAGCCGCACAAGTACCCATGTGACAACAATTATACTTGTGTTCCCACCCAGACTTGCACGCCCCTAACTTTTTGGGTGCCCCTCATGCCTATTTCACCTCTATTATTCCTATCCACCTACCTTTTTCAAAATTAATCCCTCATAACCTACCTTAAATCCGTTTATACCATGATATCTTGATCTTCTTCCTTACTTGAATGGAATTCTGTGGAACATCTCTCAAAACCTTGTGATTTACATATCCTTATGTCACTAAGGATAGATATTTCATTCATTCAGCCTCATCCTTTAAGATGAGATACTCTTTAACATGGGCCTCCTTTTCAGGAGTAAGACCCAGTCTTCAATGTTCCCAAATGTGGGCTTCCTCATTATGAGTAAACCCCAGTCCCCAAATCTCAAAATTCCTAGATATGGTCCTTCATTTTTGGATTAAGCCTCAGCCATGTCCCTTAACCTGGGCTTCCTTTTTAGGAATAATCCCCACTCATAATTTCCTTCAACTTGGGAATCTTTTTCAGGAGAAAGCCCCAAGTCCCCAAAAACTATAAATTCCTTTAACCTGGGACTCCTCCTTAAGAGTATGCCCGAATTCCCTTTTAACCTGGGCCTCCTTCTCAAGAATAAGCCCCAGTTATCAAAATTCCATAACCAGTCTCAATTTCATTTTGATCTAGGACTCTTTCTCATGAATAAAACACAATCATAAGACCCCTCTAATTTGGGAATCCTTCTAAGGATTATGTACTATGTTAAGTATCCAAAATTCCATAAATCACATATCCCTTTAAGGTCGGTGTTCCTGGATTTCATCCCTGATGTAAATCCGAAACCTAATCTTCAATTATTTGGGTAGTTACACATACAAATTCCCAACATTATTTTTCATTATTTCATCTTTCATGGAAGAATTGTTAGTTATTACCAATACCTCTTATTTATCACACCGATCATGACTCACTTGAGCTTAGAGTGTAAAAGTAATGATGACATCTCTTCATTGGGACATCAATCATGCATGAACCTCATAAATTTTTACTCGAACTAAGTGGGTTATAATTCCTTATATAAATAAGGATACATAGGTATCCCATCTATGTGTACGTTCCCAACTATGAAATAATCCATGTCCTGCTGAATGACAATAAACTTCAAGTCCCCACTAAGTGGCTTAAAAACCTGTACGCTCATCATAATGACCAAGAGACATTTATCTAATGTATTAAAATATAACATTGACTAAGAATCTCTATCAAATACAGATGATTCTCTATTGATGAAGAACCTTGAATACATATAAGTAGATTCTCTAAAATTAATACATATCCTTCATTGATTGAAAGTTCTAAAGGAAAGATAATTCTTATACTTGATAATTTAATAAGGATTCACAAACATAACTTAAATAAACAAAGAGAGTCCTAGAGTATACAATAATTCCCCTAAAATGGTTTGATTAGTCCGACCTCCCATCATCTTGACCAATGAAAATTACTAAGCTTATCAGTCCACAACTAATTAGTTCCTACCTTTGGAAAGTAGGTCCAAATGGATATGGAATCATTGGATGTTTCCGGTTTTACGAAAAAACCTGTTAGAAACCGATTGGAATGTTTGAACCTTAAATCAATCAGAAATTCCCATTTCCAGAGAAGAAATAGCCCTCACAGCTACTTCCATCTCTCATGTCTCCTCTTGTATAGGTACATGTTTCCATAAAGCATGAACTATGTATACAGTCTTTCCCCACAACACTGTCTAACTAAATTCTAGTTCACGTATTAAATGCTTCTCAATGGATGCATCTATCTCAAGATAAACCACATCCACATCAACCACATGATAATGGTTGGGGTGATACCTCTATTGTTGTGACACACTAATGACATCAGGAATGGTACATTATTTTTGTGTAAGAGACAATTTGTATGCCACTATCCTGACTCTATCTACAATCTAAAAAGGTCCAATAAATTTGGGTGTCTACTTGACTTCTCTCAATATCCTATGGTGACCCAACCTAAGTGACACCCAATGGAATACAATATCACCCTATGTAGAATCTTGGGGTCATCTATATCTATCATATTATAAAATATACCTAATCTAAGTCATATCTATATGTTTTATTATCTACTGCACCTGATCTGATGTCTCCTGCTTGAGATCCAGTCCCAACAACTCTAACTCGCCTGCTTCTATCTAGCATAGCGGTGATCATCATGTCCTACCAAAAATAACCTTGTATAGTTCCATCTGTATAGTCTCCCAATAACTATTGTTATAGGCAAACTCAACTAAATCCATATTATTCTGAAAAGACACACTGAATTCAATCACACATGCCCACAACATATCCTCATGAACCTATATAGTACATTCTGATGGCCAATCTATTTGTTCGTAGAATGTCATACTCAATAAAACCTACAAACCGAGAAGGATATAGAATCATTGCCAAAAGAATGAAAGAAAATGTGAATCCTGATCTAAAACAATAGTCTATGTCACCCAGTGCTGATGAACTATCACTTAAACATAGATTTCTCTGAACTAGTCCACTATGAAGGTTTCCCTTATAGGTAATAAATGTGCTACCATTTTCATTCGATGTACATTGTCCCAAATAGAATCATTTTTCCTATTCATCTATGGAAGAACCACCACAATATCCATAGTCACATCATCGCACTTCCATCATGTAATAGTCAAAAACTATATTAAACATCCATGTCATTGATGGATTGCCTTCAACTACTGAAATTTGAAGCATCGTGTCAAGAACCATGTTATCTCCTTTTTCATGTCGACCACCAAAACTATCACCATATGTTATGGTAAATTTTTGTTACATGTGCATGTATAGCCTACATCGAGGCATGAAATTCCTATATGATCTCCTATCATATGTTTGTAGGCACAACATCCATATTAATTACATAGATGATCTTATCCTAATTTATCAAACAGTATGAAGGTGTATCCTCACTTTTAAAGATTTACCTCAAGGACAATAACCATGGGTCTTCATACTGCCTGTTTTTGATCTGTCTCAACTATATATACTCCACTATAATAGCTACAAGAGTCATCTACTCCTAAATGTTTTAAACAACCACAACATGCATTTCTTCAAGAAATGTCATCATCTTCCACTCTGCACTAAATTGATAAACTAATTGAGTATGATTTTATTTTGCAAAGTGTTATCTACACTATTTTTATTTCTGAGTTCATATTCCATCTCATAATCGAAAAATTGTATATACTCAACCCATCTGCACTACCAAAGATTCAATAATATTTGGGAAAGCATATACCTTAATCTAATGTGTTCCGTATAATTGTACAATTTTTTACCCAGGAGATAATGTCACCATCACTTCAAAGTATATACCACAACTTCCAACTTGAGGTCTTCTTTAGGGTAATTCTATTCATGTGGCATCTACATAAAATACCCATATGTCATATATTTATTCCATTACATCAACACACTTCTGAATCATATCCCAGAAGTGTCACAATACACTGAGTAAAACACATCTAACATATGTATCATCAATATTGGCGATGATTAAAATGTTTCACCAACACATGAAAAACATTTTCATAAGCCTCCAACCATACAAACATTACCCCATTTGTAGTCAAGCTCAAAAGTGGTACCGCCAAATAAGAAAAGTATTGGATGAATCTCATGTAATATCTTTCATATCCTATAATGCATTATATATTGAAAGCATTCTAAGGTTTCCCCCATGAAAACACTACATGAACCTTCTATGGGTACAATTACAAACCTTCTTATGAGATAATTTTCTCCAAGAAATGTACCTTGTCAATCCAAAACTGACACTTAGTTAGCTTCACACACAGTCGATTCTCTCTCAGTGTACTCATGAAGATGTCAAGATGATGGGAATGATCAACACGAGTCTTGGAGTAAATCAAGATTTCTTCCTCAAACACCACTATAAACTGAGCCAGATGCGGATGAAATACCATATTCATCAAGGACATATACACTACTAGTTAATTTTTCAACTCAAACATCATTATGAGAAACTCATAAACCCAATACCTACACGTTAAAGAAGTCATCAGTGTATTAGTGGTCTTAACTATGAACTGATGACACCTTGGTCTCAAGTCAATATATGAGAGCATTGAAGCTCTCTTTAACTAGTCAAATAGATCATCGATACACAGAAGTGGATATGGGTTCTTTACATTCATCTTGTTCAACTTTTGTTAATTGACTCAAAAATGTAAAATGCCATCATTGTTCTTTTCAAAAAAATGAATGTGATCCCCTATGTGATGTACTCAGATAGATTAATTATTTATCCTTTAATTCTCCTAGCTGATCCTTGAGCTCTTGTAGCTCACTCATTTCTATTTTGTATCGAGTAATAGATACTAGAGTGGCCCTTAGTAAGAGCTCAATATTGAATTCAACATCATTCTCAGGAGGAATCTTTATGAGGTCTTTAAGAAATACATCCTAATATAGTTCCACCATTGATTCTAAGACATCATAATTAACACCATCATCATCTAGATGAAGACTAATAAACTTGGTTGTGATTTATCTTAGTTGTGGAGTAATTGGCCCTTCTTGGCATACCTGAATATCCCACTCCTCATTTTGATTGTATTTTTACCCTTATGAGACATTAATGTCACTCTCCAATGGTAAAAATCAACGTGTTTTTTCATGAAACTACCCATTCCATAACCATAATTAGGTTGAATACTATAGTATCATGAATATAGAGATCCCATAGAAATTGATACTCCCTAATATCTAATGAAAATTACTTTCATAAACTGATGTCACTATACCATACACAAAATGGTGTATCTATAGTCATTACTCTGCTCTCAAACTGTCCCTCTTGATTCGAAAAAATATTATTTTTTAAATATAATGTAATGAGTGGCCCCTATATCAAATAAATAACTAGACAGTTTTGAAACTACTAGAATGGTACCTCTTATTGTCCATTTCCTGGCCTCACTCTCTACAAGTGTAAGATTCACCAGATGAAGATGTTATGCCACTTTTCCTTATAATGCCATTTGACTCCCCTGTGTATCACCACTCTACTGATATTGGAGTTGTTTCCCAGAAGAACCACATCTGCAACCTATGCTATTGTGGCTTGTAGAACACCAACTCTGGGAATAATAAGGTGTAGAAGATCCATTTCCCACACTCTGAATCTGTATAGCTACTCCATCAGTGACCATATACATTGGGTTCATGCAAAACCAGATTAGATATCCCAACCAATCACAAGAACATAACTATACTGGTGGTGAAGGATAATTGTTGTGATAGTTCTTCCATCCTACAACAATAGTGGAAAATCACTTGAAATGATCTTAATCAATATTTACTCCTGATTCCCACCTTTATTTCTACTGCCTTGACTAATGTTCTCATGACAGCACTTACTACTCCCAAATGTTGCACCTCCTGATCAACCAGAAGAAATGAGTTGTCCACAAGTAGAATCCTTATTTAGATTCCCCTCCAAAATGAGAGCCTGGTTCGTCACTTTTAATAACTTCTTCATCCTAAACATATTAACCTAAGACATAATTTCACATCTAATTACAAACTGAAATTGTTTTGATGATGTAGCCTCTTATTTTTTCAATACTGGAGCAATGAACTATAAATATTTAATGCGTCGAGCAAAGTCCATCATAGAAATGTTCTCCTAAGAAAATATAATGAAATATACTTCTCTCTATGGTCTCAACATATCTGAGTAAAATCATTCTAAGAACTTCTCCAAGAAGTCCCTCAATAACATACCATCAGTTTGTTCAGTCTGAAACAAGATATCCCATTAATGTTTTACTGACCCTCCTAGTATGTATGTATCCAACATGAAAATATTAGTAGGTGGAGTCTCCAAATAGTAAACTATACCCTCTGTCAACTCATCACCTAACTCAGCATCATATAGTCCACCTCCCATAGTTAATGTCTGTTTGTGTTTTATCTGAATCTCCATCATCATATCAAACATTCCTTTATCAACGCACCATAGGTCTCTATACATGAATTTCATGGAGTGAGATAAGTAATCCCAAAATTTCACCCTTTCTTCCTCACTCATCACTATTGGAGCCTCAGGTTCAATTACTAAAGGAACATTATTTGTCATGCCCCATGGTCTTCATGTATACAAGGATTGTGGGGGAATATCTACAATGAGAAACTCATATCTTATGCACAATAACATACCCTTAAAAAATTTTCATTATAAGAATAAATCAAAAAATTTCACAAGAAGCCATTTCCCCACAGTACACCACACGGTCAAAACTGATGTGTTATCACTACCCTTAACCATCCTACACCAACATCTTAGTTCATAAGGGTAAACACATATTTCTCATACATGTTTCTCATTTAGACACCCAATTATTCTCATTTTTCATCATTATTTAATATTTTTTCATTTCATGTTAGGATCCACCTTCATTTCAATTTTAGAAGAAATGAAAATAGATTATGTTCAAAAAGATACCATTAAATCATTTTCTTATTTCTAAATAAAATAATTCAAGTTCAAAAAAATGTCATATGTGTCCAGAATGATGCATGCATACATAGGTCTCATTCCAGTCGGGTCCACAAATCAATACTAAAAAAAAATCAAAAACAGTAATCACATCACACAACATGTGTGTCTCCCAAGGTGAAAAAATATTCAACTATAACAATAAACATCAATAACAACAATCCCACCTTATGTACTCAGCTTTTCCGTCATACATGTTGTTGTAACTCCCATGCACGAGTTCATTACTAATCCCCAACACTTCCAAGATTAATTTCTACCTTTACCCAAATTGTAACATATAATAAGAAGAAATAACACCAAGAACTGGTACCACATTGTGACATCGCGACCTGGGTTCCACGCAATGGTGCCCTAACCTGGTGGGAGACATAACCTCATGAGAATATTCCCATATGCTAGTGGCTGCCGAGTAGTAGTAAGGGTTTTGTAAATCTGATGGGGATACTATATCTTCATTTATTATAGTAAAAAATATGATAAATTGAATAAAAAAATGTATAATCATATATAATCATAAAAACACAAATGTCACTAGATAAAAAAGATAGGAAATAAAACACTCTACTAAAATGGAAACATACTTTGCCAATATTAGTGTCAATGTGTCTACAACTAAAACTAAAAGTAAATACACTAATTACTTACAAAAATGTTACAAACCACATATGGTTTCCTCAACAAAGATCCATCCCCAGTCAGTAATCTATCATAGGGCCTTTTCCCTTAACCTGTCCCGTAATAATACAGTCTATCTAGCTGTCGATTAGGTTTGTTGAATAAGGTTTATGTACAACTTAGTAGACCACCAAAAATGGTATATTAAACAAGTCCAATAAATATATAGTGTATGTAATTATATAATAAAATAGGTACAATTCATAATTAAATAGTTATCAAATTATCATTTATCCTTTATTTATTCATATTAACTCTAGTCATCCTGAGGAAATCTGCACCTCAATAGTAGCTTTTGATTATGTTGAACACTGAAGTATTCCCTAGAGAATATCATATCGTAATACCTACCATGATTCAAGTAAGATCATGAAGTATTAGAAGATTGTATGATATCTCAACCTATGATTTGACTCATGTATGATTTCAAATTATTCCCAAGTGAGTCCATATCTCAGAGTACTATTATTGTCATTCTTCAATTAACAAATTATCATGGGTATATAATTTAATGTATGGACTCTAAATTCACTACATATATAACTAAATCTTATGTATATCATCATTCCTTACAACCAATAATCATTTGTATGAATCAAACACTAGTGTAGATCATCATGTATAACACCCTTTCTGCATTAACATGAAATTTCTATCACTGGAGGATCTGTATGTCTCACCCTCATTCGACAATTATTTATATATACCTTCATCATCCTAAAACATAATTTCTATCATCCAATCCATTAAAACCATTAATTAATTCATTGATTAATTTATCCAATCACATTAATTAATTATTCAGATAATTAATTAATCACAATACTTTATCTTTTTTAATAATTCTATAATTGATTAAACATTCACATACACAACATATACTAATTAATTTACCAATAAATTATAACCAATTTAAAAATAATCATTTAAAAATTAACTTATCAATTAATTATCCTAAATCCAAAATTCCAAAAATTCAATAAAAACATCCACCCCCAATTTCAATCCTTTATAATTAACTCATCAATGAATTATACCAACTCTTCAATTGTCAAATATCATACTTATTTATCCAATTAATTATATTGTTCATTAATTTCAAAATCCCCAAATTCCATAAATATCTATAATAAAATAATTTACCAAATTAATTAATTATATTTTTAAATCCATTTTCTAAACAGATCTATCAATTCCATAACATTAATATACCTAAACAAATTTATGACTATAGGGATTAAATTTTAGAACACCTAACTAGAGTTGATGAATGTATGATTAATTGAATAACCCTAAAATTTGATCATCACAATGATGTAGATCTGAGTTCTAGATCTGAAGCCCTAAACCAAGATCAATGATATCAGGATATACTCAGTATAGATCTAGGTCTATAAATCTAGAACTAGATCTAACCGACATGGTTTAGATATAAAGAACCAAAGAATAATGTCCAACCATAATATTGATTGAAGAGAGGTTAATTGTCGAGATAGGGTTTTTGATGAGATCCACTTACTAGGAGAACAGTGGATCTTTGATTCAAGGTTTTAATCTTGAAAAACAGAGGTCGGATGTCCTTGGAACCCCTATTGGGAATCCCTAGATTCACCCAAAATGTCATGTCCGAAGCCTCCATCAAAATGAAGGTGTTCTGGGGTTTGGGGTTTTTAACACTAGTTTTAGCGTGAAATAAAATTGGGCTCATGTTTTTCTAGGCATGGGAGCATAGTTTAATAAATCATGCATCCACTGTGAAGACCTTCAATATCTTGGGTTTCACACATACCTGGATTTCGGTCCATGATTTTTCAAAATATGTGTATATTGTGAAAATCCCCATAGCCTAGGATCACATAGTTAGATATGTTGGGTTCGTGGCTTACCTTAACCACGTGCCAACCATGCACAGACCCCCTATTACAAAATTTTCATAAACATCAACACAAAAAAAACCCTATGTAATAACTCCAATCAAAGGTACATGAATAATAAAGTACCTAATATTTATCCCATGATAACTCCTGAAAATGATGGGATCTTATATATAGGGTTGTGTCATCGGCAACACCAAGTAGGTTCCAGTCAGTAGGATCTCACCATAGAAGATATTTCTAGGAATAGGCTTGGCCATGTAGTGATGTGGCACAAGGACCTTACAAGGGACTAGTGATGCTCAGAGATGGTAAGAGATATTTATTTGATGGGTGAGGTCACATGGAAGTTGATTTCCAAACCTGATATACTGAGGATGGCATGATGATAGTGGATGTACCCCTATGTCCATGACAATGCTATGATCATGAATCTATTTGTTGAGGACATGGTGGGCTTTTGGTAGGTGTATATGGAAGTGGAGAAGTTGGGGATCTAGGAGGAGGCGTTTTGTGTGGTGGATGATGTTACGAACTCCTCCCACCAGCACCACCACCAGGCAGGACACACAAGGAACATGGAGCTAATGGTTAGGGTCATAGGAAGATGTATGAAATGGAGGTAGATGACCTGATAATTTATGATATGATTATATGTATGATTTTTGTTTATTCTATTCTTACATCAGGATTAGTTGAAATATGTGTAATTCATTTTTTCATATCATTACACTTAGTGTGAGAGTTGGGGCCACTAGTTGAGGATTTATTGCACTATATTTTCATTGATTTTCCTATGAGGAATTCTTATTCAATATCAATTACCTTCCGACAGTGTGAGGTATCAATTGGTGGGGATATTTTATAGTGGCTAATTTTTGTCATCACAATAAGACATTATGACATCATCTTGTGTATAGATTGGTTGTCCATAGTTCAAGAACAGATTGACGGTCACCATAGACGAGTCTGATGTATTTTCACTAATGGGACAAGATTATCATTTATGGTAAAGAAATACCACATGGCATGACATGTGTGTTTTATGAGAAGGAGGATCCAAACCATCACACAATAGTTGGTGGGAATATCCCTTAGTTCAGCAATCTCATTGAGAATCCTAACACCATTAGTCATGGAGGATCTATAGATGTATTTCTTGAGGACGATATGTCTCTAAAGGGTGAAATTGTATATGGAAGACCTTTGAATGAAGGGTTTTATCAGACCTAGTTTATCCTCTAGGGAATCTACAGTGTTGGTCATGAAAAAGGAGGACGATATCTTAATCATTTATGCAGACTAAGATCTATTTAACCCAAATATGTTAAATTCAAGTACCCCTTTTAGAGGATTGATGGCCTCCTTGATTATATATAAGAACCAAGATGATTCATGAAGATCAATCTCATGTCCATTTACAACCAGTTGGGAGCTCTTATGGATGATATTGCGAAGCTAGAATTCTAATGTCACTATACACACTATGAGTTCCCAGTGAATCTTTTTGGTGTGATGAATTCCCCCACCATTTTTATGGATTTTATAAACTAGATAATTTATCCATACATGTATTGTTTTGTTTTTGTCTTCAATTAAGAAAAAGTCATATACTCTACATCATATGAGGATCATGAAGAAAACATGAGAGTGGTCCAACTTTTGATGGTGAGCAGAATATTTATGGTAATATATATATGTTATAGTTTAGGATCCATGAGTATCACTTTCAAACCCATGTAATTATTGAGAATAGATTAGTTATGGACTAATTGAAGATCGATGTAGGGATTTCATGGGTGCCACCAAAGAGAATGTCCAAGATGTAATGTATTATAGGATTGGTAGGGTACTACTGTATGTTTGTATAAGATTTTTCTTGGTTTAAATCCCCATTTAATTCTTTGACATTTAAAGGTCCTCTATTTAACTCGACTATGTTGTTCCAGAGATCCTTCTAACAGTTGAGGTTGATGCTGTTGAATAATCATGTTTGGAGACTACTAATGGAATTTTTGCATTACATACAATATTGTGATGCATTTGGAGTTGGGATTGAATGCTTGTTGATTCAGAGGTATGTAGTTATTGTATATGGTTTGATACAGTTCTGAACCCACGAGTAGAACTATGTGACTCACGACCTAGTGGTATTAGTATTTGTAACATCATGATGCTTGATTTCAGGTAATTACAATTTATTTACATGATTTATTTATTTAGTTGAGTGCATCATAGGACTCACAAAGATGATGCTCATTTATTGGGAACATTATAAAATGTTCAGGGATGTATGATTATTTGAAGTAATGTATTCCGTGTACAAATGTTTAATGGATTAGGGGGGGTCTCTCTGAGTTCGGAAAACACTACAGGTGGTTTAGGTCTTCGTAAAAGAATATTCTATTTGTGTTTTATGCTGGAAATTTACACACTGTGTAATGGGTTTACATGATTTTTAATGTTCTCTTGGTTCATTTCATGATCTAAGTAAAAAGAGTGAAATAATAAATACCATATAATCATAAAAAATCCAGTTTTTAATAAAAATGTGATTGGGATTTCTACATATTTGGACCTCATGGATTACATGATGTGTAATGGATTTAAAAACATGTAAATATTTCAGGTAGGACATTCAAGGATCCATATGAGATATATATTCATTCATTCTTACACATCTCTCATTTCTACCATTATAGGTCTGCACTCTGTTGATTTTGGAGACCTCCAACCCTTCTGGATCATTTTGTTAAATGATTGATTTTTTTAATTTTAAGGGAATTTCTCTAGGTGAGTAATCATTCATTTTATTTTTTCCCTTTTATCACAATATCCCTATAGATTTTTGTTATCATATCCAAAAATCTGTAGTTTCAATTGTCATTATTATCTTTTAGATCTATTGTACAATCTATTTCTAAGGGTCGATCCATTGATGGTAGTGGTGAAGTGGGTGAGCATTCTTGAGGTATGTGTTGTTTCCTCTTCTATTCCAACCCTTTTTTCATATTGAATCAATTATGAAATTTGTGGATTTATTATTGGGTCTCTATAGAGTTTTCTTATTCCATTTGATAAATCCTAATGCAGAAGTGTTTGTAATGAGTTTCGAGGTAGGTTGTTCCATTTGTAGTCTTTTTTGGTGAATGGAAGTTCTCATATTTTTTATAAATCTTTTTAAAATGAATTTCAATCAGTTTTTGATTTGATTTGTGTTTGTGGAAATGGGATTTTGATAAATATATGGTGTACCACTAGTTTTGGTAATTGAAAAGGGTTTTAAAAGCATTGTAAAATGGTCCTTTGAAATGTTTTTCAAATAATGTGTTTTAATGAAATTTTCTGATGAAATGGTTTATAAAATTGAGAACATTGGAATCCTTGGATACATAGGTATAAGGTGTAGAAGGAGGCCTCAACCACTATAGTGGTGTTTTCTCTTGGGTATTTCCTTTTCTCCCTAGGCATATTGTTCTAGGGAATTGTTACACCTATTGTGTGGCTCACTTTTTGGGGTGTTCCTACGCTATTTATCATTGATGAATATGTCAAGAGGCTTGATGTACCTATGATAATATGTGATTTGGTACGAGTGGCCATGTTATCCTGACCATGTGTGATCCTTGTCTTGATGTTACCTGTTCTTTTCTTTTCGATTGTGCTCTTTGAGTTGTACTGTAACAACCATGTTCTTTATTACAAACTTAATCATGATTAATTACATAAACATTCACATAAGATGACTCTGATGATAAATAGGTCTAGTGTCTTTGGAATTTATGGACATCTCATGACAACTTAAGACATAAAAATATAACATCTTAGTTAAAAACTTCTTTTACATGGGCACAACACTCCGTCATACATAACATTTCAAGGGATAACATGAGGGCATACATGTGAAAATGGTGAGCTATAATGCCCATTAAGGGAGTAAAAAAGGAATAAAATGTAGAATAAAATACATGTTAGGCAATAGGAATATGAATGGAGGATAAGAGAATCATGAACATAAAGTCATGATATTTCATGATTATCATAACATGTAAATGTGGCAACAACATTTAACATGATATTAGCATTATCTAAGGCTAATTGAACATGGAAAATGAGTAAACCATCATTGAAAAATAATTATAATGAGTAAACCCTCATTTAACATGACGTATCATGACACTAATATTTACCCAATGTATTGGAGCGCTACCAGGGTGTACCCTTTATAAAATTTTCATTTCATGCATAAGTGTATCACATGGACCATAGAACATGGATTCATTAAACATCATAAATTATTCCATGAATAAGATATGTAGAATACATAAATATATGTCCTCAATTAACAAGTTAATGTGCAAAAAGGAGGGTACCCTTGATAGATAAATAGTTATGGTATTCAATTACATGATGATTATGGCATGGGATGTTTTGGTGTATCTTCGGTAGCATAACAATGTCATATAGAAATAATAAAAAAGGTTTATGAGAGTGAAAGGGGTCTCTTATCATTTATAAATGAAATATATAGTAATGGGGGAATTTAATCTAATATCCCAACATATGTAATGAAATTTAGATGCCTAATATAAAATAATTTCTTGAATGTAAATGAGAATAGAGAAATTCCTTAAAAAACTTCAGCATGGTAAGGAGTGTACCTGAGAGGAACTAATGAGAGATAAAGGGGTATCTAATCATTAAAAAATAAAAAGGGGAGTGTGGGGAGGTTCAAAATCATATCCCAACATTTTTAATTGAAATTAAAAGGGTATAACAACATAAATTAATTAGAACAAAAATAACAAAGGAAGAAATACCTTACTTGGATATGTGATCCAATAGGCTTAGGATAGGATTGAGAGAGACTTATTTAAAGCTTGTGGTGCTTTGGGATGATTCTGTACAAAGGAGGGAAGTGTTTGGTTAATCTCCAAATCTTTTGAGTGAAGAGAAGCAGGAGCATGGGTGAGATTATATAGGCAAAGGGGGTGATTATTTATTATATAGGTTCTGAACAATACACATTCAACTCATCAAAAATAAAAACCATACCATGGCCAGAGAGGGGATGGATGAGCGAGACATTCTCCCTCATATTGCGATTATAGTTGAGGGTTTGATGGCGTGAAATCGTCCTCATGGACAATTTTATTGATACAAATACAGCGGAGGCAGTGATCTTGTTTCTAGTAGGGTGAATGAAGCAGTGTTTCCCGGATCAACAGCATATAGTTGTTTCACGACGGTAGAGACTGGTGTAGATTCCAGTACCATGAAGTTGGTGTCTGATGTGAGTAAATCATCGATGAACGATGCTGGTGTAAAGATGGTGATCGTCGAGGGGGTGAGCAATACGGCGCTAGCCGATGCAGGCAGAGCGAGTCGTGCGGGTAGACCCATGATGATGGATACTGGTTAGGGTGGCGTGCATGGAGTATAATTTTTGTTGAAGTCTAATGATGGCGGCACTGGTGGTGTGGTTGAGTCTTCTGTGGTGTCTGAGACAGAGCGTGAATCCGCTGTGGATGGAAATTTAATTCATACTACCCTAAAGAAATCAGATGTTGAGAGACTAGCATTGGCCGGTGACTGTACAATGGGGGTTGCAGTTGCTGGAGAAGTGGCGATGCACCCACCTGAGGGTTTCCTTGAAAAATTGAGAAATCTAGGGACTAGAAAGTCCCAATCTAACATTCTCAACAAGATGTTTTTTTTCATAGGTAAAGTATGTTTCTCCGGAGTGAACGGTCAAGAAAGGTGACACTACATGTGTGACTGCTAACTGAGCATTGATTCATGAATGATTTAATATCTATGAATTCTCTATAATCGCTAGGCTAGTTCATCCCACTGAAGGTTTGTCCTGGAAACTTGATGATTTATTTCGGAATTTGGACTTTATAAGGGGATTTTCTAGTGGGAGATGTATTCCATGGGGTCATGGTTTCTTTCACATCATTTATCAATCCGAGGACATAAAGCGATGGGCTTGGGGGAGCGGCTCAATTGTGTTGAAACAAGTCATTATATGTTTTCAAGAGTGGGATTTTAGTTTTATTCCCATTGCAATAAAGAATACTAGAGTTCAGGTCTAGATCAAAATTATTGGTCTTAATTGGATCTTGTTTCATCCTAAGATCTTATTTGATATTGCCTCTTCTGTGGGAATTTCGATCAAAATGGATAGGAGTACTGAGATTTCTAAATTTGGGCATTATGATAGGGTATTTATGGAGGTTGATTTGAGCTCTAGCTTGATCCAAAATTTTCTTTTATCGACATTAGATGATGATATTCCTATAAAAGTGTTGTATGAAAGACTTCTTGACATTTTCAAAGAGTGCCAAACTATAGGTCATGTTAAAGACAAATGTCACAGAAATCTAATTTGCTCATTTTGTTCTTCAAAAGGGCACCATGAGTATTCTTGTAGGAAGAAAATGAGGAAGATAACCTCAAAAACCAAGGTAGTCTAGCCTGGTGATGGACAAACCACTAGCAATTTGGGTAATGGATTATCACATGAGACCCATGGGTCAGGAGAGATGGCCCTTATGTTAGAACAAGAAGAGACTAAGGGTTACCCCATACCGGGATCGACTCTTTCATTTGAGGTCAAGAAAAATCCGAGTGTGGATGTGAATATCTCAAAGATCCAAGAGGAAATCAATAAGTTAACGGAAACCCAGGGCATCCATGGAAAATGGTATAATATTGAGGATGATTTCCTAAAGAAATAATCTTACAAATAAGTATTGTCCAAAGGGAAAAATATTATTGTGGATGATGAATGTTTTCAACCTGTTCATCCAAGGAATGCGGGATGTTAAAAAGATTACTCTTATCAAAAGATGACTATGGTTACAAGGTCTCATGGCCCTGTTTATTTTGATTCTGACTAGTATGGTGATTATGATAACTCTAATCAATAGGAGTATGATTTTTGACTTGGCATGAGGGCATTGATGTTTGTGTGACCCCATCCTTCTACATTATGTATTTTTTTACTTAATAAAATGGATCTTCCCTAATCATCAAATACCATTCCATGGACATTTCTAAATGGGAGTGGAAAAAATTATTTTATAAGGCCAACTAAAGAACTTATTTAAATATTAGTCTTTCTTATGTGGAGGTGAGTCTTACTCTCAACGAAATCATTTTAAATTGTTAAAATGATTTTTTGTTTTGGATCGTCCACAAAGGCTTTGTAAGATAAATCTATCAAATATAAAATAAAATTATATTAGAGGTAAAACAAATATTTTTCAAAAAAAAACATTTATATTATTTTATTACATCACTATTAGGTCATTATGATGTCATAAAACACAATATATATTTAAACTGTATTTAGTTTTTACCCAAAAGTTTTATTGTTTTTGATAATTATAAAAAATTCACCATTGGATAATTTTGATTTCATTATTTCAAAAATAATATTAATTTTATTTAAATAGTTTTCTAAATTTTTGAAATATTTATTTTAAAATAAAAACTGTCCTTTATAGAAAATTCAAGGGTTTTGACAAAAATAGCCTTCAAACCTTAATAAGAAATACAATTGTATTAATAAAAATTATACAATAATGTAAATTCTATAAAAACTATTTTATTTATAATATTTTATTAAAATATCATTTATTTCAAAAATCTATTAATTCCTCATAATATTTTTCATAATTGAATATTAACTAAAAATACAGTTTTTACCTCAAAAACTATTTTTAATGTAACAATGATATAGTGAATTTATATTATTTATATAAAAATAATGTGAATAATCATAATTCTAGGGTGTTGTTACATAACCCCTTATAACACCCGCATAAGTCCTAAGGGTATGGTGTGCAATGGTGACAGACTATTGGTGTGGCATGGATAACATTGCCCAGGTGGTAATCTATATAAACATCCACTTCTATGGTAGGAGATTCTGTTTATACTTAATTTGTTGATGCTCAGATTGGGATTGGTCATGAGAGAATCCTAGTGACTCTGCCTCCTTTCCGAGATTCAGAATATGGGCTTTATATGGAGCAATTCAACTGGAAGAGGTCATCTCTTCCTTTGTCTGAGTAAATTAGATTTGTTAATGCCCTGTATTTATACTAATCATTTGGACACTATTGAACAACTATATTAGAAATGGTAACAATTATCAATGGTATTTTAAAATCCAAAAATATAAAAGTAATGAAGTTCATATATTTTATATAACCATTTTACAAAATAATACATTTAATCGGATGTAGAGGAATTTTCATTAATAAAAGTTTGGGTCGTCAAATGTACATCCATGGATTTGAAATGATATGTAATTTATTATTTGGTTTGATTTGATATATATTTTTGATATATGTATATGAAGTGCTTTAAAACTGATTAAACAGCATTATATAGAAATGTGGAAAAAGGGAAATTAAATTGTATTAAATTGATTTTTCAATAAAATCGTTAATCTGTATATTGTGCCTTGTTTTCTTTAAATTTGAGAATTCATGGAATATTTTACATATAATTGTTATGGAAATCCTAGATGGGACCCTACTAAGCATGTTATATGACACCGTGTATACCCCTTCGAAGATGCGTAGACCTGATTATGTCTTTATATACAGGGAAATGTATGTAACTATAGTGAAGCTGTATGTTTTTCTATTAGCTGGTTTTGGGTGGAAAGATGGTGTTATGATGTGGGTTTTTCAAAGCTATCACATAGAGACTATTAAAGTATCTGTTTAGATTTGTATTCCTTTGTACTTGGAATTTTGACTTAGAGATTGTTTTTCTACCATTGTAGTTGTATCACTAATGTTATTCTTTTCAGTTATGACACACACAAACACACATATATATATATTATTGTTTTCTTATACTATTTTATTATTTACATATGTATATATTTCATGTTGTCTACATCCGGTTAGTTGAAATTATTCCCTCTGTTTGTTATTGATTCTTGGGTTTTAGACATTATCCTGTGCGAATCAATATCACCCTTCAATTTTATGGAAATTTGGGACTAGTTTGAGTTTGAGAGTGTATCGGGTTCACTTTTATCATAGTTTTGTATCAAAGGTTGTATGTCCTTTATAGTCCTCGTCATGGGATTTTTGGTTGTGTGGAGATTGGATTTTGGGGAATTGAGATGTAGGTTATGGTTAGTGCCTATCCAACACTTGTTGTGATAAGGCTGAAGTTACCATGGGATGTTGGGATGTGTGTCTCCCATTTTGAGATCATGATATTAATCTCAAATTTTTCATATGGGCTTTTCAATTTGAATTGATATTATTCATTCATCTGATCATTTATTTTGTTTAGGTGTCCAACAATGGGCCTCCAAGACATGTTTTTTGGGTCCCCATGAGGGTGAAACTGATGCTTCTCAGGTCATTCAACCAATTGGTCCTAATTTTTTTGAGGCTATCATAAATAATTTTCATGTTATTTATAATAATATACGACAAGTTTACGATGAATTTATTGAAGAATGTGCTAGAGATAAAATAGGTAATGATTAATCACTTGATTTTCATCCTGAGAAGACATCATCCATTAATGGTATGAATGAACATGAAGAGTTGGAGGACTGTCCTGAAAATATTGATCAGATCATCGACTTCTTGGATACACCTATGTGTATCAAGGTGATGTGTGATACATTTAGGCTTGAAGGTCTTAGAATGAAATGATGAAATTATATTTGTAAAGGAGGATTGACATGTGAGATTGGAATAGAAGGGTTTCAAGACAGTCTTATTCTAGTAGTTTTGTCCACATTCTCCAATGATGGAGAAGTATCTACAGTTAGCATGATTACAGTATGGAGATCATTTCATGTTTCCATACAAAAATGAGTTTGTATATATGGTATGTTTTTAACTAGTGGATATAAAGAATGACTGGTTGAATGCTCTGAAGTACCTTCAGAGTTTACAACTATATATCATATGAAATGAATTTATACTGAATAATTCAATAAATGTTGAGATAGTTAATTGGTATATGTTCTAATAGATGAATATAGAAAGAAAATTTTCCATTATATTCCACCTAATGGAAGCATCAGTGGAGTGTCGAGGAAAAATAGAAAGTGGAAATATCATCACTGGAGTGTTGGAGGTCGTTCTCAATAGCATGACTCTTTATCACCTCAAGTCGCAGATATTGGTGTTCGCATAACTTACTATCAATTTAAAATGTCTAGAAACACATTGAATTATTTTCCTTCAAATGAAAATATGTGTAATAGTTTTATACATTATGGAAATCTGCAACATTTATTTCTGGCTATGTCTACTCCTCGATATAGTTAATGATTTTTCTTCCAATTGCTAATAAAAAAAAGTCGGATTCTTCAAAAACAACAGGGATCCAGCCTTAGGCCTTAGTAATGAAGAACCTTTATATAGTACATGAGTATCCACCATATGAATATGTTTTCCCAGTTATAGTAACATATACTATCTTTCTTGCATAATCATGAGATATTTTTTTCTTGATATCTCTACTTCCGACTCACTTATATCTATAAATTTTGTTGACATGATTTACATTCCAATAGAGATCATGAAATTTGTAATGGATTTAGGGAAACCTATTCATAAGAGGAATGATCAGAGGATTCAATGTCCTTTTTTTCTATTGATATCTGATATAGAGTTAGTCCTGGTTTTTTGTTTTTTATATTTATCTATTTGAAATTATCATTAGGATGGACTGTATTGTTTGTCATCATAAAAATTTTTATTATTGTCCTGATCATGTACCATTTATTGTGTCCAATGGGATCTAATGTGTGTTTTAGGGATATTATGGTCCAATGTCTAGTTGTGCAAGACCTTCACGCCTGGATCTCAGGTGTTTGTTGTTTGTTGTACTATTTGTGCCTGATAAAATTTCTTATGTTGTAGATATTTGAAGTATTATTCAGTACTATTATATTGTTTCCGTGGATTATTTCTCTAGACTTCCTCTAGATAGGGATGTGGATTTTATTATTGACCTAGTTCTGGGTACAATTATAATTTTGATACCTTCTTATTGTATAGAACTATTTTAGTAGAAAGAGATCTAGATTTAATTTGATGATATATTGGAAAATAGTTTTCCACCCTAGTTCTTTCATTTTATAGTCCTAGGAAACTTTTGAAAAAAATCATATGGTTCACTTTGATTGTGAATAGAATATCATAAGTTGAACTGAGTAATAATTAATAATAATTATCCTTTGCCTCATGTGGATGATTTTCTTGATCAGTTAATGGGGGAAAGTGGATTTCAATGATTTATCTTCATTCAAGATATAGTCATCTTAGAGTTTTGGATTCTGATATACCAAAGACAAATTTCACGAGTAGGTATGGCCATTATAAATATCTTATGATGTCATTTGGTCTAACTAATGCTCCTACAATTTCCATGGATTTTTTGAATCAAATATTCCATGAGTATCTTGAAACTTTTTATGGTAGTGTCTTTGAATGATAATTTTCTTTATTTGAGACATGAGTGTAATAAAAACACAATTTTTGATTGATTTAGAAAATCCTTAGGATTCATTATTTATATGGAAATATTTTAAAATGAAATTCCAGGAACGAAAAATTCAGTTTCACGTGGAATTTTATTTTTGAGAATGGATTATTATTTTAACTGAAGAAGATTAATTTTTTCTTATAAAGGAAAGAACTGATAAGTGTCGTTGAGATTTAAAGTTTCTTTAATCTTCAAAAATATTATCTATGTATAATAAATGATTGCTCAAATTTGGAGTTACATTTGACTACACTGACTAGGAAATGGATGAAACTCATATTGGAAGCAAAGTGTCAACTATCATTTGATGAGATGAAGTAAATTGTGTTATTGGATCTTATTTTTATCTAACCTGATCTTGGTAAGGGGAATGTTGTTTTCTATTATGCATTTATTGTGGGTTTGGTTTGTGTGCTCATGTAGTATAATAATGAGATAGATTGTGGATCTATTTAGCATCAAACACCTTATAATATTTACGAGACTAATTATTTTGGTATTTCCATAGTTATACATATGCTTAAGTGTCGGAGGCACTGTCATTCTAGGGAGATCTTCATAGTATATTCTAAACATAAGTATTTGAGATAACTCTTTTCTAAGAATGAATTGAATCCTAGATAGAGGTAGTGGGTGGAATACCTGATGAATTTTGACTTAGATGTCGCCTACGTCCCAGGGAAGGTTAATGTCATTGTAGATGCTCTCAAGAGAAAGGTTCTATCACAGAATGTTCCGGAATCAAAGGAATCATAAAACCATAATGTTTTTTCTCAGTTTCACATGGATATTTATGAGTATGTATTAGGTATGGTTATAGTCAGTGTTCAACTATCATCATCTCTTCTTGATTCTATTATATATATCCAATAGTAGTATGATGAGTTTAGACAATTATAGGAACCGTATATGGGGGGAGAATGTTTCTGGTTTTCCTCTGTCTTCAGATGGTATTCTCCCTTTTGGGGACAAGTTTGTCAACACAGCATATTTGAGGATCATAGTTCTATTAAATTTTTATATTTGTTCTTGTTCCATTAATTCTAGTACCATGAACATGTATAATGACAAGAGATTGTGATTTTTTGGCTGGGAATAGAGTATGAAATTATAGATTATGTGTCTCGTTGTTACACCTACCAATATGAAAAGGTGGAGCATAATGAAACCTTTGGATTGTATTACCCTCTCCTGGTGCTTGTTTTGAAATGATTAAGGTTACTAAGTGAAATTTTTGTTAGATTAACAAGGAATAGCCAATGGATGGATGTTATCTATGTTTTTATTGATTGGTTGAAAAGGTTTCCTCACTTCGTTATGATCAAGGACACCAATAATGTTGAAGACCATGGTATGCTATGTGTGCCTGAGATTGTGAGGATACATGGGGTTCCTTCTACCATTGTTTTAGATAGGGAATATAGGTTTACTTACAGGATTTGGCGGAGTCTCAAAGAGATAATGTGGACTCAGGTCATGTGGAGTACATCTTATCATATACATAATGATAGTAAGATGGATAATGCAATTCCGATCCTGGAGGATATGCTCTGTGCCTATATCTTGGATTTTGGAGGATCAGAGGATATCCATATAAGACTAGTTGAGTATTCGTATAAAAATAATTATAATTAATATATTATAATGTTATACATCAAGGATTTTTATGGTCACCTGTGCAAGAAACCTCTTTATTAGGAATAGGTGAGTGAAGCTTCATTGGATGGATCTAGTTTCTTTCAAGTGTTATCTATGAGGATTTAGTATAAACTATAGAAAATGGTTATATATTAGAATAAAAATAAAACATATGTGAATCAATGAAATAATCCCTTGCATGTTTCTATAGGTGACCAGGTTTTCTTGAATTTTTTCCTCCATTGGTTCAACATCATATTGGAATATAGGGAAAGATGGATTTGAGATATGTTAGACAATTTGAGTTAACTAAGAGGCCTGGCAAGGTTGCATATCAGTTGAAATTTCTAGTTTAGGTTGATTGGAATTAATAATGTTTTATATATATCACAGCTCAAAAAATTACATCCTCATATTTCTCACATCTTGAAATGTGATGATTTTGAGTTAGATCTTGATGTTTCTATTGTTGAGTAGCTTGTAGCGGTTTTTGACTCTTAAGTGCATGTATTACATTCAAATTCAATTCCTTTGTTAAGAGTGTTATAGAATCATAGATCATTTTATCATGAAACATGGGAGAATGAGTTGTTCATGATGGGGTGTTGAATAATTTATTTATCGAAAATCCTTTTACTACATCACTTCTTGGAGAAGAAAAGTATTGTGGTGGGTAGTTTGTAACATCTTGTTACCCTCTTTCATCAAATTTCATTCTCTTTACTTGTTTTCCATCTTTAGTTGTCTATGTCTTGGAAAATCTAAAGATGTAGTTAATATTTTGGGGAATATTACATAAATTTATTTGATGTATGATTATTTCAATTAATGGAGTATATGTATGAATATTTTATGGCTTAGTAGTGTTATCCTTGAGTTTGGAGAACGCCTGATGTGGTATGTGTTTTCATGTAAGATTTTTTTGTTAGATCTATCTACTAAGAATTTATTGGATATGTAATGGGTGTACATGACATGTAATTTTTTCTAGGATCATGTCATTATATGAGTACATAGCATAAAATATTACATTTCTTCTTATGATTACACACAGTGTAATGTTAAAAAATAAATTTTAAATATAAAGGTGATGGGGTATTTATCGTATTTGGTTGTTTTGGATTACATGATGTTTCAAGGGATTACACACCATTTATATTTCATGAATAATGATTTTATGGAACCATATGAATGATATTTTCATATATTATTCCTCATCCCTCCATTCATAACACCTAGACCACCACTCTTTTGATTTTGGACACCGACAACCCTTGAGAATCATTTCATTTCTTTTTTGATTATTGTTGTGGTTAGGATACATTTATCTAGTTGAGTAATACTTATAATTATTCATTTCATTTGATTATAGTAGTGTTTTTTCATTAATGTATTGAATTAATTGATATTTTTGGTAATTCTATTGATTGCTGTTTAGATCCATTGTTCATTATTTTTCCAAAGGCTGATCTTTTTTTGTTGTTGTCTAGTGGGAGTGTGTTCCTGAGGTATGTGTTGTTTCCTCCTTTTTATGACAATTTTGTATAATGTAATAAATTTTATGATGTGTTTATTGATTCAAGGTCCTCTATTCTTGTTTTTTTTGTTTTTCATGTCAGTGGATCTCATGGATGGCATGTGCCACCAAGGTTTTGAGTGAGGTGGTTCTGTCTCTAGACTATGTGATAAACTACATTGTTCTATTTTTTAATAAATTGTTTTTTTACATGAATTGAAATCATTTAATGATCTTATTCATGTTTTGAAAATGGGTTTTTGATATAATATGTTTTTACTCTTGTTTTTATAAATGGATATGGTTTTTAATGAATTGTGAAATGGATAATGAAATGGTTTTTAGGGAAATGTTTTTATGAAATGGTAGGGAAAATGGATTGGAAAATTGGTCACATTTAAATACATTGTTAATTATGTTGAAGGTGTAGTAATAGGCCCCATCCACTACTTGGGGATTTCTCATAGGTCTCTCCTCTTCTTTTTATGAGTGTTGTTATAGGGACTTGTTATACTTGTAGGGTAGTACACTTTATATGGTGTTATTATGATCTCTAGTCTCTATGAATATGTCGATAGACTTGATGTGCATGTCGATTTAGATGTTTACGTATGAGTGTCCTAACCATCCTGAAAAAGTGTGATCATTGGTGTGATGTTACCTATGATTTTATTTTGTCTTATACAATTTGAGTTGCACTACCACAGATATGATATAATATGTTATTCATGTTTTGGTTTGATTTTATATGCTATTTTATATATATGTATATGAAATTTTTTAAAAATGATATACCTTATTTATTTTGAAATGTGGAAAAAGGGAAAATTTAATTGTTTTTCAATTATTTTTCTAAAAATCAAAAAAATGTATATCATTCCTTATTTTTATAAATGTTGATCATGCCTAGATTATTATAAAAATACTTATTGTGGAACACGGGGTTGGGACCCTATTGAACCTA
The DNA here is from genome assembly GCA_963277665.1 of Viscum album. Classification (NCBI taxonomy): domain Eukaryota; kingdom Viridiplantae; phylum Streptophyta; class Magnoliopsida; order Santalales; family Viscaceae; genus Viscum; species Viscum album. The sequence continues at coordinate 1,598,686,346 of OY728133.1, read as the reverse complement.
TTAGTTCCCACAATGCATACCCATTGGGTGGGGCATAGATCTGCTTATACATTTCAATGCAGGGAAATGAAAGGTTCTATAGTGCGGTTGTGAGGTTTTTTGTCCACTGGGCTTGTGTAGATTGATGGTGCGATAATGCATGTTTTACCATGCTATCATATAGTGATTTTTGGAGTATTTTTTTATCTTTTATTCATTATAGTTTGACTTGTATTTATAGATTATTTTACAACATTTTCAGTTGTATCACTTCTATTTTTCTCATCATGTAATTGAATATATATAAATATTTATGTTCTCTACCAATATTTATTTTTGTTAATGTATATATATGTCATGTTTCCAACATCTGGATGAGAAAAAATAATTCCCTCTATTTTTCGTTTCCTTGCTCCTAGATTTTAGCACGAAGGGTTTCGTAAAACACTTTAGGTCTATGGTAATTAAGGTTGGGTACTAGTTTCAGTGGGTATCTAGGTCGGGTTTGTCATATTTTTTTATCAATGGTTGTATGTCCTTTTGCGTCCTTATCATGTGATGATTTTTATTTTGGATATAAAATTTTTGGGACATTAGCGGCATGTTGCGATGAGTGACTGGATAAGTCTTTCCTTGATGGGACTCATTTTGTCATTGGATTTTGGGGTGTGTGTATTCTATTTTGAGTTCTTGATGTTAATCTCAATATTTTTATTATTATTTTTATGGTTTGAACTATGATTATTTTGTTGTCACTTCATTTACATTTTTTGTTTGTGCTATAGAATGCCTTTGATATGTGTTTGATGGGTTCCATAGGATGGGAAAATTGATGCTCGTCAAGAAAATAATCTTGTGGATCATAATTTTATTATGACTATCATGTAGATAATTTATTTTGTCAATCATAATGTACCACAGGATATAAATTCTATTGTTGAGGTACATGAAAAATTTGTAGGAGATAAAGATGGATCACGAGAATTATTTACTGATAATCCAACATCATTTAATGGAATGAAATAACTTCAGTGATAGAGGACTAGATTGACAAGAATAATATAATCTTCTACTTCCTGGATACACATGATATTATCAAGATAATGTGTGAAAAATTTCAGACTTGATGTTCTTATAAAGTGATAGTGGTATTCCATGGTACATGTGGATAGGTACATGGTATTGTGCTAGAAGGGTTTCATCACTCTCTCATTCTATCTTTTTTTTAGAGTGGCTGATGTTAGTGAAGTCTCATGAGTTCGTATCTATTCAATATTTAGAGAGTTCAATGTGATTATACACCAATTATTTTTCTATGATTATTAGATTTTCATTATAGTTTGTAAAGAATGACCAATAGAAATCTAAAAATTACATGTTGGCTTTATAACATGATATTGCATTACAGGTATTGATGTTGATGATTTGGACCTTGGTAGAGATAGTGGACATGGATATAATGTAGAATATGAATATGATAGGAATTTTTTGGTATTATTTCCATTCTCTTTCAAAGAAGTGTCAAATTTAGTGGCTCACTATGGAAAAGAAATGTTGAATGATCATAATAGGAGTGGTAACTGAGGTTCTCAGAAATAGGATTCTTTAGCACCTCCAATATTAGCTAGTAGTGTTCCTATGAATTGCTTTCAATGAGGATATTTTAGACACACACAAAGTTATTTTCCCTCCCCTACAATTAAGTTCAATGTTTGTAGACATTATAGAAAACATTAGAATATTTTATTGGATATGTCTATTTATATATATTTTCGAGAAACATTGGATCCAATGGCTATTGAAGAACAATTAGAGGCATAAAAGACTACAGGTATACAACCACAGGCCTCATGGGTGAAGCAACTTCACACTGTAGATGAATTTTTAGTGCAGGTAGATGTGGTTATAGTGACAGTAAGAGGCACAATCTTTATTTCATCGTCAGTAGAAATTTATTTATTTGATATTGTTACTTCCCACTCATTTATATCTAAATATATTGATAATATGCCTATCCTTCCAATATATCTCATGAATTTTTTATGCAGTTAGAAACACATCATGGGAGGAAGATAGAGAATGGGTTTTTATGTCCTTCTTATGGGCTATCGATAGTTGATGTAGAGTTAGTCTAAGATTTTTTTGTTCTCGATATGGATATATTTATCATCATTATTAGGATGGGTTGTCTTGTTTATCATCATTATAATGTTTATTATTATAATTGGTGTGTATCATTTCTTACAGATGATGGTTGTTCATGGCTGTATCAGGGAGAGTGGGATCTAAGTTCTGTCTAAGCAAGTCATTTCCAATAAGAGTTGAAGAGTTTTTTTTTCTATTGTAGCAGTAGATCTTGATGGCTTTTCTTTTATATTTTTATCTTTCCACTATTTTTTGGGATTTATGATATTTCCCAGAATATTTTAGGGTTCCTATTTAGATAGAAGTATATTATATTATTGACCCAGATCCATGTACATTTCTAATTTTGATACATTATTAATGTCTGTAACTAGAAGAACTGGAAGTGCTCAATATTTAGTTAGATTATGTTTTGTAAAATGGTTTTGTTTGCCAATGATTTTTTTCATCGGTATCCCCTGTTCTATTTTACAAGAAGTTAGATGGTTTAATCTGATTTTATTACTATTGGAAGTTGAACTATGTAGTGGTTTAGAATATTTATCTCTTTTCACATGTGGATGATTTTTTTGATCAGTTAAGGGTGGAATTTGATTTCCAAGGTTGATCTTTAGTTAGGTTATCCTTAGCCTAGAGTTTAGATGGTTGATATACATATGATGGTTTTCAAGAGTAAATATGGCCTTTTTGAATACCTTGTGATGTCGTTTGGACTGGATTATACTCTTATATTTTTTTTGGATTTAATGAATCAGATATTTAATCAGCATGAAATCAATGTTTTGGTAGTGTTCGTGGTTGATATATAGGTTTATTTGAGATCCAAGGATGCACACGAGCACCATTTTGGTTTTTTTTGACATAATGATGAGCCACCATTTTTAATAAATATATTTTTAAATGAAATTTATGGATATAATAAGATATGTTATTTAGTAACATGATTTCATAGCATGGTTTATCATTTTATCCTAAGAAGGTGGAGGTTTTAATTTAATGGGAAGAATAATAAATGTTTTTTAGATTTGGATATAGATTAGTATTTTTGGATATTATTGATGGTTAATCAAGTTTTTATAAAAGTTGACAATGCCATTGACTAATTTTTCTAGAAAATGTTTGCAATTTATATATGATGAAAAGTGTCAGTTTTCATCTGATGAGATAAAATGAATTCTGACATCAAATCCAAATTTGATCTAACGTGACCTTGGTAATGGGTATATGGTTTTTTATAATGCTTTTACCACTGGTATCGTTTTTTTGTTTTTGCAAGATGATTATTTGGTAGATTACATCAATCATAACCGTTGAACACACGATAAGAATTAACCCACTTGTGTTTTAGAAAGAACTTTAGTTATGCATACCCTTAAGTGTTGGAGGAACTATATTTTTTGGGAGAGTTTAAAGTCTTTTTTTCTATATGAGTTTAAGCTAAATAATTTCATAGAATGACATAAATCAATGATATAGGTGGTGGATTGAACTTATGTAGACAATATAATTTGATATAACCAACTTCTTGGGGATGGGTAATGTTATTGAATAGGCACTCAATTGAAAATTTCCATTGCAATTTGTGTAGGAATCGAATGAATAATTGAACTATATTGGTCATTTTTCATACTTTCACCTGGATGATAAAAATGAGGTTTCATGTATAGTAATGAAAATTTTTCATCTATCTCCATATATCTTTATGTCTATTCTACAGTTTCAGTAGCAGGATGATGATATCATAGAAATTTGAAAATTTCTATATTTTGTTGAGACACATTATTTTTTGTCTCTCTCTTAAGATGGTATTTTTAGTTTTAATTTTTTTCATCCCAACATCTATAAAAGGATTGATTTTGGATGATTGTAATATTTGATCATAGTCCATTTATTTGAGAGATAATAATATGTATTATAACATGTGAAAATGATTTTTGTTAAAGGGAAAGAAGCTTGAAATTGATGATTATGTTTCTTGCTGCTAAACCTTCAAACACATAAAGCCAGAGCATCTGAAACCTTCTAGTTTTGTATGCCCTCTCTTAGTGATTATTTTTAAATGGAAAAACGTATCCATTAAATTTTTATCTGGATTATCATGGAATCCTAGGGGGAAATAAAATTCGTTTTCTCACATAATTGTTAAAAAATTAATCCAATTTCAATTCAATTAGGGACACCACTAAATTTGAATATCTAGGTATGTTGTATTTGTAGGATACTTTTTGGTTACATGGGATTCCTTATACAATTATTTTAGAAAAGTATCCTATGTTTACTTCTAAATTATGGAGGAGTCTTCTGATGGTGATGGGGACACAAGTCATGAAGAGTATGACTTATCAATTATAGATAGAGTGTCAGATGAATCATTCTATTCAGATTGTGGGGGATATACTATTCACATGTTCGTTGTATTTTTGGGAATATTAGGACAACCATATATGACAAGATAATTTTTCTTATAAAAATAAATATCAATCATCAATCATAATAAACCCTTTCAAGGCTCTTTATAGTCACCAATGAATGTCACCTCTTTACTGGGTAGAGGTGGGTGAAGTTATTTGGTTGGACTATGCTTAGTTCAAGAGACATCAAGGATAATTCAAGATACATGTTTGTATCTGTTTATGACTATGCTCTAAAGGAAATATTATATTGATAAAAACATCAACCATTGGAGTTTAATGTATTTGATAATGTTTTATTTAATGTTTCACTTCAATTGGTTCAATGCCTTTTAGGAAAAAAGGGCATGTTTTCTATGAAATATGTTAGACCATTTCAGGTCCATATGGGGCTTGGACATGCTGCTTATCAATAATATTTTTCAGTTTAGTTTACAAGAACTCATTATACATTCCACATATCATAGCATAGAAAACACCATCTAGATCTTTCATTCACTTTTTAATGGTTATAGATTTATTTAGATCCAAATGATTATTTTGTGGAGAAACCAATAGTGATCATTGACTCTCAAGTGTATGTTTTAAATGGGAATTCAATTCCATTGGTTTGAGTGTTGTAGCAACATGGATCATATTCTCATAATACATGTTATTGTGAGTCATTGATGAGGGAGAAATTACCAATCCACTTTACTAGAATTAATTATTCTACATGAATTCATGATGATGGAAAATAATTTTATTGGGAGTTTTTAACATCCCAGTTAATGATTTCAGGTAATTTAAATATCTTTAAATATTTTCCATACCTAATTATGTATATCATGGGACTCATGAAGATAGAGGGAATTTATTAAATAAAATGATCTAAATTTCATCGAATTGTGTTTATTTTAATTAATGGAGTATGAGTATAAATATGTAATGTCTTAGTACGGTACTTATGGTGTTCATAGAATTCCATAGGTGGTTTGGTTTTTCATGTAAGAATCTAATTTTTGTGCTATCCACTGCGAAGTGACATTTCATGTAATGGGAGTTCAAGACATGTAAGGTTCACCAGGATCATGATGTGAGTTGAGTGAACAAAATGAATGATTACACATCATGAAATGTTAACAAATCTAGTTTTTTAATAAAAAATTAATGTGGTTTTTGGCATATGTTGGCTCCATGAATTACACAATGTTTAATAGGATTGAATTCCAATTAAATTTCATAGAGATGGATTTTAAGGAACCTTACGAATGATATGTTCAATAATTCTTCCACATCCATCCTTTCTATCAACCCTGAAATCCTCTCTAGTGATTTTTGAGACCTATATCCCTTCAAGATTGTTTCCTTCAGCAATTGATCATTTTTGGGGTTGTAGTTATTTTCTTTGAGTGATTAATCATTCTATAAATTCATTTTCTTTGATTGTGGTAGCACCAATACAATTCATTATTGGATATAAGGATTTTTTTTGAAATTATATTGATTCCATTATAGATTCAATATCTGATCATGATTTTGGGGATGATCAAATGGTGTTTGTGTTGTAGAGGATGTGTATTTTTGAATTATTTTTAGTTTACTATCATCTAATGACCCATTTGATATACTGAATCAATTCTGTTATGTGTGGATGATTCTAGTGTATACATTAATTTTATTTTTTTCTTAATATAGGTGGATCCCATTACCGGCAAGTGTGGACTGATTTTTTATTAAGGTGGTTCCGTCTTTATCCAATTTTGTTAAACTACATCGCTTTGATTTTTCATAATTTTTTTATAAAAGAATTATCAGGGTAGATTAATTTAATTTCTATGTATGGAAAGGGATTTTTGATAAAATATGGTTTTCCACTAGTTTTTGAAAATGTAATTTTTTTTCCATGCATTTTGAAATGGCCTTTAAATCATGGTTTTGATGAAATTGAATTATGAAATGGTTTGGAAAATAGATCACATTAGATGAAATGGGTACATAGGCTTATGGTGTATTAATAGGCCTCATCCACTATTGGGGGTGTTTTCTTGTGGGTCATTCATATTATATTTAGGCCTATTGTTTGAAAGAATTGTTAGACCTATTGAGGGATTCACATTATGTGGTGTTCCTATGCTCTCTATGATCATTAAATATTTGTAGAGTTTTTATGAATGCATGATTTTCTATGTATAGGTATGAGTATTCTAGCTATCCTAGCCTTATGGGATCCTTGGTGTGATGATACCTTTTATTTTCCATTTTCATGTACAATATGATTCGTACATTCATGTATTTGATATGATATGTGGTGCATGATTTGTTTTTATTTGATATATCTATTTTGATATATGTATATGAAATGCTTCAAAACAGATTTTCTGGCATTATGAGGGAATCTGGGAAAAGGGGAAATAAAATTGGATTTCCTTTCTATTTATATAAAACTGCTAAACTATATATCACGATTTGTTTTCATTAAAGATGACAATGAGTGTATTATTGTATAGTGACTTATTTCAGAACACAAAGGTGGTACCCTACTGATCATATTAGCTCACACCCTGAATACCCATTTGGAATTGAAAAGACTTGGTTATGTCCTTCGATGTAGGGAAAGGCAAGGAACCATAGTCAGGCAGTATGGTTTTTGGTCAGTTGGGTATGGGTAACAAGATGGTGAGATGGTACAGGTTTTCCTATTCTATCACATGGAGACTGTTGCAATAGTTGTTTAGCTTTGTCATCCATGCTAGTTAGACTTCTCTCTTGGAAATTGTTTTACTACCTTTTCAGCTGCATTTCATTCGTTATTATATTTATGTTATGATATATATATATATATATATATAAATATTCATGTTCTATTCTATTGTTTCTTTATATACATGTGTATATATGTCGTCTTATCTTTTTTAGGGTAGGTGAAATCATTCACTCTGTTTATATTGGTTTCCCGAGTGCTAGACAACAGCATGTAGGGATTTAAAATTACCTTCATGTATGTGGTCATTAAATTACTGTATCAATATATGAGGGTATCTGGGTGAATTTTTTCATACTGATTTTCATTGATTTCAGGATGTGTGGGCACTATCTTCAGTGAGAGTTCTCAATTTTTTACTTAGACTATTAAAGTCATTGGTATGTCACCGCATATAGCGACCTAAACCTATGATTGAGGAACTATTTAGTATTCCCACATGACTATGACATAGAGATAGCCTATACTCTTGGGAATGGAAATTTAGTAGTATATTAACATAGCAAGAAATCTTAGGCTCACATAGTATACGAGGCATCATAGTAGGTATTTTCCTTCCAGCTAAACCTAGTTTAGGAAGAGGGTAAATCTTTTCATTATTTGATGTTGTCTTCCCCTCAACATCTCTAATGTTTGCTGGAGGATCAATTGGGAGAAATAAACTATGAGGTCCTATGTAACCAAATATCCTCAAGAGATTCTCTAGATGGATTTTATGATGGAGGAAATCATGTCGTCTTATTCTTGGGACGGAAGGTGGCCCTAGTCATGATACATGAGTAGGTGATGAAATAGATTCACACATATCATTTGGTTTACATATTAGTGTTGGAATGATGTATAGAGGACTACCGTTGTAATTTCTGTGGGCTTTCATGAGGCAGAGTACAGTCTAGTTCACCTCTTGGTACCCACATTTCAGTAGGTGATTCTTATTCACCATGTTCAAATTGGATTATTGCAACCTCTTAAGATCCATTAGTTTAAATGGGATGACATATCTATAGATTTCATTACAGGTCTTCCATAAATAGTTAGAGGTTATGATGTCATCAAGGTAATAGTTGAATGACTTATAAAGTCAGTGAACTTCCATTCTATCAGGTAGCCAATATCAGAGGAGGGTTTGAAGTGATTGTATGCATGGTAGATCATCCTCATTCATGGGTTTCTCATGATAATTGTCTCTTAACATGATATGTGATTTACATCATCTTTGTAGAGAAGCATGTAGGATCCATTCGGGGCCTAGATGAGGATGAGTACATCATATCACCCCAAAATAGATGTGGAGACAGAGCACAATTTCAATGTGATGAATGATATAATGAGGGCTTGTATGTTATAATTTGGTTCGATATTGGATGATCAATTATCCTTGGTAGAGTTTTCTTATAATAATACCTACCACTCTTCTATTGTCAGAACACCATTAAAGGCCCTCTATTGGGTACCATTATACACATTCTTATGCTAGATTGAGATTATTGAGGAATCCTTGTTTGGGTTAGAGATTGTAAATGAAATGATAGATAGGTCCAGGTGATCCACAAGTAGATGAGTACAACTTTGAGATTGATGAAATATTTTACTGCTCGATGTTGTAGGCCCTTTGATTTCAAATAGGGAGATAATGTTATCATAAGAGTCTCTCCATGATGAGGGATGAGAAGTTTAATCAAGGGAAAAAAGCTATTCTTGAGGTTTATCAATCCATTCTTGATCATTCAAAGGGTTGGTGAGGATTCATACCACCTTTCCTTACCCCCTATATTTTGAGTAGTTTCTTCAAATCAGCCACATGTTGCAACTGATGAGATACATGCCTGATCCCACAAATGTTATTTAATTGGGAAATATAGACAATGAGGATGGAGATACTTTTGCAGTGTACCTGGTGGATATCATGGATTGACAGGAGAGGATCCAATGTTGATGGAACATTTCTTTTTTTAATTTGTTTTAGCAGAATATGAACATGATGGAGTTCTCTTGGGAGTGAGAGAGCAAAATGTGGGCTCAATATCTCTATCCATTTAATTAGTTTTTCTTTTTAGGATAGAAATATTAAAGGAGAGAATTATGTAGTGATCTTTTTCCCATGTGATACATTTAAATATATATTAATGAAATTTTTTAGAGCCAATCACTGAGATAAAATCCGACTCTATGGCCGAGTGTGCCGGAAATTAATTTTATAAATATATTAAAATTATTTTTCTGATATAACAATTTTCTTCAGAAGTCATAGAATATATCGTAATTAATGTCTCAAAATAAAAATATAAGACCATGGTTGAATTCGTAATGTGAGGTTTACCATTGGTGAAACCTAAAATTGGTCGATGATGGATGTTTTGATAAGGCAACCATTGGTGGGTACGTCAAGAAAATTAATTATTTATTTTGATTAATTAATTTAATCCTAATATCATATATAAATATCCTATTATTGTAGTTCAAGGAATGTTTTATAACCCTTGAATCTTTTAGTGGGGGTTCTTCAACCCTTCATTGGTGACTCTAGATCAGATGATGATGAGCTTCCTAATCTAGGTGAATAGTGTTGTAGTAAATTCAACAAATCTTCCCCCATTTGTTATGAGTGCCTTCTTCACTAAGGAATGATCATATATTGAGGTAGGATGCATCATGTTTGGTTTAAAACATTATGATTAAATTATTGAACCTGATCATACTGTTATTTATTGATATGTAATCAAATTCATTTTTTTCATTGGCCCACACATCAGATTAAATTTTATATGTAATTTTTTAATCACGTTGTGTTGTATTTATCACCCTATATATCCCAAATATAATTAAATAACCAATTAATTTTATTCAATGATTGTTTCACCCCATTCCTTGTGACATTCTACAAATTTTTCTTTACATTCTTTCTGACTACATGGTTGTGGTTCGACATTACTGGGTGCCTTCGTATATGATCGAACCATTTGATTAATAATGTATTCACATGTAATGAACAGATTAAAAAATTAGAGGTGTATTCAAATAGATTGTGGTATATGGTGATTCCATAATAGATAACATATCCAGTGAGGAAAAAATAGACAACAAGATATGTGATGACATGTGCAGTTATCGATCAAGGAATCGAACCCATGATTTCTGGCCATTGAAGGGTTGGAAAGGACAGATGAAGGTGATTACCACTATCTATGGGAGTTCAAATGAAGGCATTTGTTGATGAGAAGCTAGATATATGCTGCGTTAATTTTATCTATGTTTATATGAAATTTTTGGCTACACATTGTATGTTTCCATGAATATACTTGGAGTAGTAACCCACCTATGGATGCTTGAGTTTTAGGTGAGTTAAATATAAAATTAAATGTGAGACCCCCACATGCCATGTGAATCAGTGATGGATACCTAGTGTGTATTCTAGGAGTACAAAAACATGGTAATGGAAAGGATCATAATCGTTGTACATGAACATGGCTCGAAAGACAAAAACAAAACCCAAAGGACATGGGCACAACCAGGAGAACACGACTACACCTCAGGTGGACATGAAATATAGTGTTGTTCACTTACTATTCATGTTTAGAGCATGGACTAAGGGTTATGTTCTAGTAATGCACATGAACAAAAATGAATCATGAACACATTCCATGTGGTTCCCTGACACCCTGTGGACCCTCTTTTGAATAAATTTCTACCTATTGTATCTCTTCTGTTGGGATATAGATCGTTGCCTAGTTGTATCATGTCCTATGATTTTTTTTCTACATCAAACTTGGTGGCTTCATTCATAGTGAAATCAAAGATATTATGTGAGATGATCTGGTCATGATGATCCTTCGGTGACGTTTGATGATGGTAGTAATATGGAAGGATCATAAAAGAGATTAGAGTCGCATCATCCTACTGGGACATGGCATGGGTCCTCTTTTGAAAATTAGAGTGGCACCCTCCTATGGAGTCATGGAATGGGTCATATATCTACTGAGTGGGACCATCCTATTGGGATTGGTTATGGGACCTATATCTATCTACATAGTGGCACCCTTCTAATAGAATATGGCATGGGTCCTCTATCGATTATCTGAGATTCACACTCTTTTAGAATCAGGGCATCAGTTTTCTACCATCAAAGTGGCACCCTCCAATGGTGTCAGTTTTTTGGTACTCTATCTAATGAGTGGGGACCTCCTATTGTGGCAGGGCATGGTTCCTCTACCATCATAGTGTCACTATATTAATGATTATATTAATTCTTTCTCTACCATCATAGTGGCACTATCCTATGAAATTTGGCTATGCATCCTCTAACTATTGAGTAGACCAATCATTCAAAGTCATAGTATGGGTTATATAGCGATAGATTGGCTCCATCATATTGTTATAGGGAATGGGTCCTCTACTTAGAGATTATATTCCCTTGATTTAGTGGCATAATTATGAGGTTTTGATTGACATGGATATTTCATCAGACAAAAGTCTGAGGCACTGTGAATCATTGATAGACCTCATGGAACTGATGGTAGACAGTATTCATTGGATAGGATGTGATATTATTATCCCATATCTCTCTCGTTTGGGTTTCTTTTATGATCATATATATGTATAATCATTATTTTATTTCATTTATCTATTTCTATGGGGTGTGATTTCTGCTTCTATCATGTCTCCTTTTTCTTCCCCTTAATATTTTGGTGGTTTCCTACATTGTTTATATATTCTCACCCCTACATGGTATGTACCCTAATATTTCATATCTTATATAGACTATGGATAGTTTTTCATAGATTAAAGTGGATTACAGGGATACCCTAGTGTATTTGACTATGTATGGTGGTCAGGGCTTTAAAATTTGGAGGTGATCTCTCCTAGAATTTACTTGTCCAGTTTTTTCAGGATGTGATACCATTCAGGTTCTTGTGTATTTTGGACATTTGCTTTATATATTATGATATAAAAATATTTTAATCACTAGAGGTTGTTACATACATTAATTATTACTCTATATGTTACTATCTCTTCATTTATTCCTCCACACTTCTAGATGGAGATGGTTGTGTGTCTCCAGAAAGGTACATAAGCAAAGGCCTCCAAAATTATTTATGAATTTTGGCACATGTCACCATACCTTGGCCTATTGATGAGGGATTGGGGTAGTTTTGGATCCATATTTATTGGGTTGGGTCATGACAACCCTTTTTTTACCTTTCTCCATCCCTTAAAACATTGAACGATTCCCCCTATTCAGAACCTCGTATTATGGTTAAACTAAATCCATCCGATAAATATCATTAGAATATAAATCATAATTGAGTTCTTCTAAGTTCGACGAATCTCTTCCATAAATCATATCTTCAATGACATGTTCACATAAACTATCTAGAGAGATTATAGTTACAATGTTGTGGTCATCATCTAAAAAACTTATGTTGATATTTTATAAATCTAATAGATTTTTTAGAGTAATCATTGTGTTCCTGATTAGTAGTATCATGATGCATATTAACGACATCTAATATGTACTTCTTATGTAGATGAAAAATTAATGATTTATTCATATACTTGTTTTCACAATTGGACTAAATACCTACAATGAATGTATCATCTTCAACCTGACACAAGACATTATTAGATGAAGACAATGTTTATGAAATAGGTGTTTCATCAAAATTCTAGGAGGAAAATACGAATAGTTCATCATAATATTCTCATGAGTGGCCCCATTTATATGGGGCTTCATAGGTTCCCAAATGGATTCTAATAAATCTTCCTAGATTAATAGTGCTCACATCATTTATCACAATAAATTAAAAGTTATTCTTGACATTAAATTTTTTTTATTTCAAACATTATAGAATCCATTATATATTCCATAATCTCTAATACCAACTTTTGGGGAATGCATTTTATGGTATGTTATCACGAAATATCTATGGACCATAGAATATGATATTGGGTTCTATCCATTATTCAAAATAGAAAATAATACCCATTGGAAATGACAATGAGAGCATTACAAATTAATGTAATGATGATATTTATGTGGAAAATAAAGATTCAAGGATAATATAATCCCCAAATAAGATAAAATGAATAGAAATATAAATAGAAAATAAGTGATGAACTAATTTAATGCGGTTTAGTATCAATTTTTCCATACTCAATGTCAATTACACTGCCCTATTAAACCTTTATGTAAGATATGATCCATCAAAACAAAATTCAAAATTTGATTAGAATCCATGAATCAGTAACATAAGAGTATAAATGAATCATATAATGTAGAAAATAACAATAAACCCATTATTTTAAGAGTTGACATGAACGCCAAAAAGAATATGAAAACCGCAAAAAAAAGGAAACACAAAGGAAGGGGGAAAAATAAACTATCACTTCTGATAGAATTTACCCACTAGGCCTAGGATAAGTGTTCTGAACATGTCAATAGTTGTGTAAAAAAATATGAAAACAACCTTTTAATGATTAGAAAAAATTGTTAACCACCAATATATAACACATGGGAATGATCTGCTTCTTCACGGTTAGCGATTTGGCATGTGTGTATGGGTAAAACACTACTTTTCTAGTTGTCATTTTCCATAAAACTAGGAATTCAATATGCAGTGTTCAAAACACTCTCAAAAAACAAATCATTGTACACATATATAATCTCATGATCTATTGATATATAAAAATAAATTACTATTGAGGAAGTGTCATTTTCAACAATACATAATATTTTTAGTTAAAGGGGGGATTGTTGATAACAATACAATATCACTTTATGATGATTTTGATGCTCACAAATACCCTTAATTATTTTATAATGATTTTACTTTAATTTTATTTCAGGATTTATATATTTTATATATAATTATTTTTGGAAGGGTATTCAATAATGTTTTGCAGCATGGAAGACGTATTAAAGAGTTCAGGAATTTTATTCAAACTATTCTAGAAACATTGTTTATACACTACTTGTAAAAACACAATGTAATGAACGGAACCCATAGTTTACTTGACAAGTCATTAGAAAAGTACGGTTAATCAACTATACATAATTTTTAATGTATGAAAAAGAACCCGATGATAGGGAAGAATCCTACGTTTGGGATATTAAAAATGTATGGAAGGAGAACCATACGAAAATGTTAAACGTTACATTTGATTCTCAAAATTTTGGTTTATCAATATTACTTTTATAAACAACATTAAGTTTCTTTTAAAAATATGGATCATGTACCTTTCATTTGGAAGAATATAAATGTGTGGATCATTTATCATACGTTTCGAAGTAGAATATAAATGTATGGATGGACAATCCTACATTTGTAATCAACCATACATTGTCAAACTTACGTTTGAAGGAAATGTCATTAACCTTACGTTTATGATATATATTAAGTTCAGAGGATATATAATATAAAACTCAACCTTATGATTGGTGTTCGAGATTTTAAAGTTTATATTATTATTCAACAATCTGCAAGTGAATAATCAGGCTGATATTAAGCAGGATTAAATGATAATTTTAAAGCATGGCTTTGTCGAGTTCTGAGTCGTTTATCGATCGAATTAAAAGGAGATTTTCATAGAGAATTACAATTAGAGTTACGACTACTCTGTAATTTTTAATGTTTGAATTACGAGAGTAAAAAGTCAAGGATTGCTGATTTGTTTTTAGTAGATTAAGTATTCGTTATATCTGTGTTTTTAAAGTGTATGAATGTTCGAACTGCATATTGTGATCAAGAACACAAGATAAAATACATCTTTCAAAATACAAGATCTGTTGTATAACATTTAGATGTGAGAAAATAGAATCAATCATGATCTAAAATTTTGTTTATTACAAAGTGTGATAAAAGTTTAATTTGTTAAAGAAGAAGATACACCACAAAAGAATCACTTATTTGACATTGAAGATCAATTGTGAATCTACTGGTGCTGAAGTTTCAATTTGTATTTCTACATATACTATAGCGGGATCGACTCAGAATAACTATTTCCATAAGATCATTCATTCCAATGGAAACGATCCATTTACTATCAATTGTATTTTGTTGAAATTGTGAAGAAAAATCAAGAGAGTATTTTCACGAAATAAATACTTTTTATCTTGAGTGACCGGATTATCGTTCTAAGCTGTGTAGGTTCTGTGATTATACCAAAATGATTTGTTTTTTCTTAAATTTTAATGGTGTAAATTGCATGCACTCAGTTTTTGAATGGTCTGTTGAGATGAGGACTAGATTGTGATAATCTCCAAGCTCGTGGAGTAGAGAGTTGGTGTAGTGGATTTGGGGCCTACTATTCCACAAACCACTATATATCAAGTGTCCCTACATTTGATATTTCTACGACAGTAATAAATATTATTATAGAAAAATGAAATATCATGATCTCATGAATATTTCTAAAAAGACACAATTCACCCCCATCTAGTGTATAATTGATATAATATCAATCCAAAAATTGGTATTAGAGGGTTGGGCTTTTGACAGAGATCTAATAAGATAAAAGTGATTAATGATTATATGCAGAGCCAGATGAGTGATACAAGAGAGTCAACGTCTGTGGTTAGAGTACCGTACTTCAATGGAGAAAACTATGGATGATGGAAGTCGTGATTGATTATCTATATAAATAACCTTGGATACATATTATATTCTAAGATACAGACTCCATATGAAATACTTGAAAAACCTATGACATGGAGTGAATCTACTGATGAAAAATATGATATGAACTCAAAGGAAATTAATTCTATTATATGTGGACTGTGAACTAATAAATTAAACAAAGTATCACAATACCCGACAAAATATGAGATGTGGAAAACTACCGTCGTTTCTTATGAAGGAAAAAACAATATCTTGGAAATAAGATATGCTACTACTAAGATTAAATTTGATACATTCAGAATTGTAGAAGGTGACAGCATTACACAAATGAATGAATGGTTGAATGATATTGTCAATAACATAACTGCCATGGGAGAACCCATTAAACTAGTTGACCAAGCATTAAAATTATTGAGAGTACTGCCTACAAGATGGAATGGAATATCTACTGCAATCAAATAGTTGACACCTACCAAAAATTTAACCATGAGAGAACTGATTGGAACACTAATGATGTATGAATTTGAGATGCATAATGAAGAAAATGAGCATAATGGGTTTATCAAGAGAGATGACACTGCCATGAAATAGTCATTATAGTGAAAAAATAGAAAGATGAAGAGAAGTTTAAAAGTAAAATTAGGATGTTATGATTTATCAAATTCTGATGTGGAACTGGCTTACCTAGCAAGAAAATTCACTGAATTCTATAGAAAGAATAATGGATTCATAAAATCCATCAAAATGGATGAGAAGGAAGTCAGATGTTATGAGTGTAAGAAAATGTGTCACATAAGACCTGATAATTCTCAGTTAAAATATGAAAAGAAAAAAAATTCAAAAGAAATTATTATGAGCATAAGGACAAGAAAATAATGACTGGTACATGGAGTGTATCTGAGACCGAAGTAGCAATTCTGAATCTGACTCAGAGAAGGAAGATGTAAATATGAAATCCAACATGGGTTTTATGGAAGAAACAAATGAGGTCTTATATGACTACTCTTCTGACAATAGTTCATAATCTCGTTTCACTAATAAAAAACCTGCAGTGTACTGCAATATTCATGGAGAAAAATATGATTCTATATATAACAATTATATGTCCTTATAGATAATTCATAAGGATTTTTCTGATGAAAGAAATATAATTCTGAAACAATATAATGAGTTAACTAAAAATTCTATCCCAATTAAAAATAACAATACATATAATGAGTCAATGATAAAAACACTGCAAACTGACGTGGAAACATATAAAAATGTATATGTTGGTTTTACTAAAGAAGGAAATACATTATATGAAATTCTTGTGAAAAATGTTATTGAAAAGGAATGATTTGGAACTGGTCGTAAAGGTGAAAAAGCTAAGCTGTACAAGAATTATTTTATTCCATGTACAAAAAGATTAAATTGTAATTACTGTGGAATAAGGGGACAGATTTCTAAAAACTATTTCATAAAAACCCCAAATAATTGGTATTAAGAAAACTTTTATAACAAATAATTTATTTGATTCTTTTGAAATTAAAAAATGAAAACATGTCTGCATTCACAATTATTTGCTAGCTAACACCCATAGACCCAACAAAATATGGGTACCAAAGCAAATTGTTTAAATGCCTTGGAAGGGAGCATGTCACAAAAGTAAAAAGGATATATGGTATATGGATAGTGGCTGCTCATGGCATATGAGTGGAATCCCATCATACTTCACTACACTAACACAAAAATATGGTGGACTAGTTACATTTAGCTATAATGACAAAGGTAAGATCAATGGCACTGGAACAGTTGGAGATCCAGAAGTTTTTTAAATAAAAAAAGTACTTTATTTACAAGTATTGAAACACAATCTAAATGTATCTCTCAACTCTGTGATGACGGTTCTACTATTTATTTTTCTAATAACTGTTGTACTATTTATAAAAATAAACTACTTAAATTTAGAGCACCAAGAACTGATAATGTATACACCCTAGATTGAAAATAATTTTGTAAACAACAAGTAAATTCTTTAATTGCTAAAGTGAATGAATCTCGGATCTGGAATAGGAGACATAGACATTGTAATTAATATGTTTTACATAAATTATCTAAGAAACAATTAGTTTTTGATTTTCCTACACTCATATTTGAAAGTGACAGATTCTATGATGCATGCTAACTTAGAATGAAACGCAAGTCATCCTTCAAATCTATTATCAAATTTACTACAAATAAACCTCTTGAACTTATCTATATAGATTTGTTTGGACCTTCAAGGGTAGCATGCCTGGCTGGTAAATTATATATATATATATATATATATATTTGTTAATGCCTATTCTATATTTACATGTATTTTCATTTTAAAATTTTATAATGATGCTTTTACATTATTTTAATGTATTTTTAAAATTGTTCAAAATGAAAAATATTTTAGAATAATTTCATTAATAATTTATCATGGTGGAGAATTTGAGAATTTGGAATTTAATTCTTTTTTTCTCAGATATGGGTATTATACACACCTTCTATACACCAAGAACTCCTCAACAAAATGGAATTTTTGAAAGAAGAAATAGGACTATTCAAGAAATGGCTAGGACTATGCTAAATGAGTATTGTATTCTAACCAATTTTTGGGTAGAATCTCTAATCACAACATGTTCTATAATATATAATTTATTAATAAGACCAATTATAATAAATACACCCTCTGATCATTGGAATTACTGAAAACCAAAAGTAAATTAATTTAATGTTTTTTGATGCAGGGTTTACTCCTAGAATACCAAGGATAATCTTGGTAAGTTTGATCCAAATCTGATGAAGGAAATTTCATTGTATATTCGACTACCTTCAAGGATTATAGAGTCTATAATAATAAGTCAAGGATTTTTAAAGAATCAGTTCATGTTAAATTTGATAAATATAATCCCTTTTAGAAAAGGACAAATCAAATGGATGAATCTGACTGTAATGAAAGCACAAGACTAGAGAACATGAAAAATTATTTTGAAAAAGATATAAATGAAATTCAGACTTGTTCATAAGAACATGATATAAAAAATCTATAAGGGTACTACCTAGACAGACAAGAACCTTAATTAATCACTCTTTAGAAACTACAGTAGGTAAATTAGACACGTGAATAAAAACTACATGAAATATAATGAATCCTTAATAATTCTCTACCTTTATATCCCAAATGGAACCTAAGTCTATCGAAACATATTTGGATGATGAAAGCTGGATGATTGTAATGCAAGAAGAATTAAACTAGTTCAAGAGAAATCAAGTCTATAAATTTTTTGAAATACCACAGAATTATCCAGAGATAGGAACAAAGTGGATTTTTAGGAATAAACAATATGAAAAATGAATAATAACTACAAATAATGCAAGGCATGTAGTAAAATTATAAAATCAGGGAGAATTTATAGACTATGATGAGACCGTTTAACCTATAGCTAGGTTTGAAGCTATTATAATCCTTTTAGCCTATGCATCACTTATGAATTTTAAATTTGTTCAGAAGGATGTTAAGTCTGCCTTTTAAATGATTTTTAATGGAGGATTTTTATCATGAGTAACCTCTTTGTTTTGAAAATTCATAAATACCAAAAAAAATAAACATACTAAAGATATTTATGGCCTTAAACAATCAACTAGACCATGTTATGAATTATTAAGCACTTTTCTATTGAAAAATGATTTTACTGTTGGAATGTCAAATCCAACACTTTATAAGAAAACTGTTAAAACTAATATTTTATTTGTTTAAATTTATTTTGATGATGTAATTTTTGGATCATCTAATAAAACACATTTCCACGTGTTTTAAAACATAAAGAAAAAAGAATTCGAAATGAGTATGATAGGAGATTTAAATTTCATTTTATGACTAAAATTTTTTCGAATTGATTTTGTAAATGTTTTAAATCAAAGAAAATACATTACTGATTTACATAAGAAATTTGGACTTGAAAACAACATGACATATACAACTTCTATGTGTAATAATATAAAACATGATTTTCATGAAACTGGAAATTTAGTTGACAGCAAGTTATATAGTTTTATGATTAGTAGTTTATTATATCATACTACTAGAACGCTAGATATAATATATTCAGTAAGCCTTTGTGCTAGATTTCAATAAAATACAAAATATTCCCATTTAGCCGCTGTTAAAAGAATTTTTTGATATTGAAAAGAAATTGTTTTTAAATCTCTACATTATTCTACAACATTAGATTTGAATTTAATTTCATAATAATATGCAGAAATTCAGAGAAGTAGATTATATAGGAAAATCACTTCTGGAACTTTTCAAATTTTAGATAAAAACATAGTGTTATGGTCAAGTAAGAAACAACATTCAGGTGCCCTGTCAACAGCTGAGGCAGAATATGTTTCTACTGGCAGTTGCTATGCACATGTGTTTTTGATGATAAAAACTCTTATGGTCTTTGGACTAAATATTAATATTTTCCTATTTTATTTAATAATACTAGTGCTATAAATATTTTCATGAAAGCTATTAATCATTCTAGGAATAATCATATTGATTTTAGACATCACTTTTAAAGAAATCTTGTTATTTAAAAGGAAATATTATTAGAATTTCTAATACATAAATACATTTAGAAGATATTTTTAGTAAAACACTTCCCACTGCAAGGTTTGACTTTATTATGTGGGAGTTAGGATTATTTATTTTTAAATAATCTTTTATTTTTATTCATTTAATTATTTTTTTACTATTTACATATAAATTTGTTATTTATTTTTCAAACAGAATAATATTTTTTATTAGGATTTATTTTTATATATGCCATGGAAAATTTTTAGTTTTTTTAAATCTATATAAGGATTAATGATAAAATGGGAATCTAGGATTTCAGAACCTTTCGAATTCTGAACCCTTTCATTTCCACCAAACCCTTTCGATCCTGAAAAACTGCACCACTTCTTATCACCAATATTCATCAAACCTCTGAAACCCTAACCTTCAAACCTTCATAGATTTTTGAAAAAATGACAAAGACTAAGAGAGCTGATGAGGCCATGACTAGAAATTCCAAGAAATAGTTCTCACCAAGAAGGAATATCGTACATGTAATGGAGATTGATTTAGAATGATTATTTCAGATGAACATGTTGTTAAAATAAGCCCTGTCATTTCAGAATCTTGAATAGTCCATCAACAACGAGAATACAGATTTCTTGTATGAAATAGAGCATTGATATTTATTTAAATATGTTCAATTTAGTTTGATTGATTATTATGAAACCATTATGGCTAAGATAGGGGACATAGATTTTTCAATCTCTTCAATTGAAGTTATCTAGATACTAAATTTCCCTCATGAGGGAGTGTTTCATTTTGATTTTAAAAGAATAGGTGATTCTATGCATAAATTTGAAGTCATTTTGACCTTTCTGTATGGCTATTCTAACATAAAGAAAATGTTAGTTAATGATTTCGAAACAAATTAGATGATCGTTGTGAAATTTTTACAAATAGGGATAGCACCCAGAATGTCAAATATAGAGAAGATACTATATATCGACATGTGCATAATCTATCTTCTTATCAGTGATGTAAAATTAAATTTTCCTTGGTACATGGTGAGGTACATGAGTTACTGCTATCAAGGTGAAGATAGAATTAATTTCTAACCATTTGGAAGATTGAATTCAAAACTCTTGTTCAAGAAAGACATGATGAGACTGGTTGAAGCTATAACTCATTGTCACCACAGTTATGTTTTTAATTCTGGTAATTTATGAATAATTGGATATTTCTAGAGTACAACAATAGGAAAATCATGCTAGTAGGCGCCGATGAAGAAGTAGAAGAAGAGATAGCTCAGGCTCTGCCTGAAAAGTCAATGAAAAATCAAGATACACCCAGAGTTAGCTCTGTATCCAAAATAATAAGTTTTAATGTTAAGACTGGGCCAGAGGAATTAAGTCAATAAGGACTTCATTTAATAAAAAAAGTGATTCTACTTCTCATGAGGAGCACATTTCAAATGTTTTAAACACACAATTTTCATTGAGTTACATGTTTTTAAGAGAAGCTGCCATTGAAAAATCAGTGAATGTTGTTATTGAGATATCAGAAACAGTGGAAGAACCTCAAATTCAATCTATAATTTTTGTAGAAGATGAAGGAGGACTCAGGAACAAGTTGTGGTTGTTAAAAAAGTTGAACCTGAAAGAATTGAATATGAAAGAACACAACCAGAACCTGTAGTTGAAATTGAAAAAGAAGCGGTGCCTGGAGTATATGTGGTCAGTCCTCAATTAGCTGAAGTTTAAATTAATCATGAGAATCAAATAAAATAAGTGATTGCTGATATCTAGGATGCAAACCCTTTATATGTACAAACAAAAGTTCTTCAAAAGGATTATTCAGTGGAAGATTCTGGAAAAGACTGAGAGGAAAAATCTGTGGACCAACCAGTTAGAGACGATAAGAAGATTGAAGATATTGAATCCTTACCCATAGTGTTAATAATTCACTTTCATGCTGAAAAGGAGAGTCAAATAAAATATAAATCTGAATTGAAAAATGAGGAAGTTGAAGATATATATAAAGAGTTGCAGAGAGTGGAGCAAGAGAATGCTGCTTTGAGGAGAGCATTAGAAAAAAAAATTAAAATTCCAAAGGCTAAAGAATAGTACAGTTTCAAAGCACGAAGATGAAGTTTTTAAGAAGGATACAATGAATGGGGTTTTAAAATTAATGTCTGAAATGCTTATGAAGTCAAATTTGTCAAATCTTAAATCATTTATTGAGTCATAGTTGGCATCTTTCAGGATTTATGAGGTCAGTGCTTTAGATACTTCACCTGATTTTATTAGAAGATTTAAGGCAATAACCACTGTCTAATTTGATATGAATGACAAGTTGAATGATTTTCAATGCAATAGTACTCCTATTTCAGTGTTGCTGGATAATCTAATGTTATTAGTTAAACAGTTGACCTTGATTGATGCAAGAATCAGATCTGTCTTGGATAAGTAAACAGAGAAGTTGTCTGTGTTTGTGGGGAAGGAAGAAGGACTACATGAGTTTTTCAGAGTCAACATAATTGAAGGCATTCATATGACTCATGAGAATAGGGATCTTACTATTATTCTTGGTGATGGAATGATGAGGAGACTAAAGGAGCAACTATCAGAAATCCAAGCAGTAGTTCAAACATGATAGACCATATCTAACCCCTGACCAACCCTTGATTCCAATATTTATCAATTTTGAATTATTAAATATTTTCAATTCATATTTTTTTCATTATATATTTGTGTTATTGTGTGTTTTAATATCATGGATTACATATTCCAGTAATCTAGATTCACTAATTGATAAACAGTTATATATAGAATTTACCTATGTTTAGTGCTACATTAATATGTGTTATATTTAATATTTTATCATTCTTTTTGATATCATGAAGGGGATTAAATTTAAATAAACACAACATTTTATATTAACACATTAACATTTTGTATCATTAAAATATTTTAAGAGGGATAATTTTGGATTATTTTTTTTATTTTTTTACAAAATGATTTTTTATGTATTTTTATATAAGGGGATATATTTGTTTTATTCATAGGGGAAGAAATTTTTTTTAAAGATGATAGAATGTATATTTATTTATCAAATAATCTTGTTAAAATTAAATATTACTTTTTATAATCAAAATTATAAACTACATTTAATTAATTTTAAATATTAATTTCATTTATTATTTTTTGGGTTTTGTGATCATCAAAAAATGGGAGATCGTCGAGAATGATTCATTTTCAACAATACATAATGTTTTTATTTAAGCGTGGATATTGTTGAGAAAAATACTATATATCATTATGATGATTTTGATTATCACATATATCCTTAATTGTTATCTAATGATTTTACATTATGTATATTTCATGTTCTATATATTTTATATATTCCTATTTTTGGAATAGTTTTAATGATTTATTTTACAGTGTGGAAGAAGTGTTAAAGAGTTCAGGAATTTTATTAAATGTATTTTGAAAACACTTTTCATAACCTACATTTGAAAACATAGTGTAAATAAAGGAACCCACTGTTTACATTACAAGTTATCAAAAAAGTATGTTTAATAAACTATATGTTATCGACAAAGTATGAAAAGGAACCATGCATTAAGAAAGTACTCTATGTTTGGGATATTAGAAAAGTAAGGGAAGATAACCATACGTAAGTATTAAACATTACATTTGTTTCTCAAATGTATGGTTCATCAACCTTACTTTTGTAAATAGCCTTACATTACTTATAAAAGTATGGATCATGTACCTTTTGTTTGTAAGCTTATAAAATTATGGATCATTAATCATATGTTTGAAAGTTGAAGTGAAAAGTATGGATGACCAACCCTACATTTGTAATCAACCATACATTCAAAACCTTATGATTGAAGGCTATGTCATCAACCATACATTTATGATCTACATTATGTTTAGAGGATTTATAATGTACAAGTAAAACTAATGATTGTTGTTGGAGAGTTTATATTTTATACTATTATACAATGATATGCTAGCGAATTATTAGGCTAGTTTTAAAGAGGATTAAATGCCGATTTTAAATAATATCTTTGATGAGTTTAGAGTAGTTTGAGGATCGAATTAAATGGATCATTTCATGGAAAATTACAATGAGACTTATGACTAATCTGTAAATTAATATGATTGAATTACGATAGTAAAAAAGGAAATGATTGTGGATGTGATTTCGGTAGTGGAAGTATTAGTTATATCTGTGTATTTAAGGTGTGTGAAAGTATGAACTATATATAGTGATCAAAGAAAAAAAGAAAAGATACATCTATTAGAATAAAAGATCTAATGTACGACATTTAAAAGGAAAAAAATTGAGTCAATCACAAATCTACAATTCTGTTGATTACGAAGAGCGATGAAAGCTCTGTTTGTTAAAGAAGAAGATATACGATAGAAGATTCATTTATTCGACATTGAAGATCAATTGTAAATCTACTACTGTTGATGTTGCGATTTATATTTCTATATCTACTATAAGGGTATTGAATCAGAATGGATCTTTCTTGAATATCATTCTTTCTGAAGATGACAACCCATTTATTGTCTGTGGCATTCTATTACAATTGTGAAGAAAATCTATAGAGTACTTTGGAAGAACAAATTCTTTTTATGATGAGTGACCAGCTTCACGTTCTAAGCTGTCTAGGTTCTATTATTGAACCAGAATGTTGTGTTTTGCCTTAGATTGTAAAGGTGTCAGCTTCCTGCACTCAATTGTTGAAACGTCTGTTCAGATGAGGACCAAATTGTGAAAATCACCATGCTCGTGGAGTAGAGCATTGGTGGATTGGATTAAGGGAATTATGTTCCGCGAACCACTATATATCATGTGTCTGTACATTTCATATTTTCCCTGAATTAATCTATCTAATTAATGAAAAATAACAGATCATGATTTTGGAATGATATTTTAAAAGACACAATTCACCCCTCCTCTTGTGTATATTTGATATAATCTCGATCTAACAATTACCTCGTAGATCACATATTGTTTCAATAGAGTAAGAATAAGGGGATATGAAGATTTGAGAAAGAAAAAATCCATAATATCTGAAATAAACAAACCAATTAGATTAATAAGAAAATAAACAGAGATAATGGAAAAAGAGGAATAAAAAATCTAATTTATTCATGTTAATATTTGCTATTGTTTTTTTTGATGAATTTACAGATAACTCAATAATCATCTATTAAAAATTAAAATATGAGGCCCCGTATTTTCACTCCCAAAAAAATATACCTGTAAAGGAATATTAAATTAAAAAACTAGTATATAAGGAAATAAATTCTTCCATAAAATAGTTAATACATAAAATGAAATCGGAAAAACATGATGTGTAGTTACACATGTTAAATTTAAATATAAAAGTAATAAAATTTTGTTTGTTTGGGAAATAAACTAACATCCTAAAATTAGCATACCATTTTCATGAACATTTTTTTGAGTTTTATTTCATACCCTTATGAGTTCATAATGATCCCTTAACATATAATTCATACGATATTTAGAATTGAAAATTGAATAGAAAAATCACATCATTTTCATAATTTTTCACTAGATATGGTTTTTGTTTTCTGGATTTATTCTAAGAATTCAAATAGTTTAGTTATCTAATCATGTGAGCCTTGACAACTCATAGACCAGTGATAATGCTCATAAACCTAGAGTGATATGAAGAAGATTGATTATGGTGATTCCATATATGAGTTGAGAAACATTGAAGAGATTTCGGCTTGCAAAGAAGCATCCTATAGTATTATCTCAATGATTATTAGACACTCTGAAGGGGTGGAAATTGAACATTGAGTTGTATTAGGGATACTACATGATTTTTGAGGAATTCTTAATACATTGTAATTTTTTTGCCTCAAAAAAGGAGGATGTGCAATGTTGATGAATCAAGAAGTGTTAACTAATTATTGTGAAGTATATTAGTGTAAAAAAATAATTCCTTCCTTTTTAGAGACATTAATGTGGTGGAAAACATCTATAAATATCAGTAACCACATCATTAGTATTGAAAGATCAAGACCAATTCTGAGTAGTTAAAATGTTTACTAGATCACCCTATATTTTTCTATAATCTCCATGTGACAAATGAAACATGAAGATCATGAAAAAGACCATGTAATATGTGAAGATCCATGCATTAGTTTTCATATACAGTAGATCTATATTTTTTATTTTTAGGATTTTTCTAAAATTTTCCTTGATTAAAATTAATTTTGAATGTTGGTCCTATAGGAATTGAATCCCTTGATTCCATTTTCTTTGATTAAATGTTTAAATATATTTATTTCATTCTTTTATATTTTATGAAGAAAAAGTGAAATACCCTCACACATTCAATAAAAAAATTATTTATTTTTTAGCATTTAATATATATATATATATATATATATATATATATTTACCCTATCAAATAATAATTTATAATAAATTATTAATAATTAATGTTATATATATATATATATTGATAATTAATACATAATTAATTTTTTATTTAGTAATTATTAATAATCTTTAACAATTTAAAACTATTAATAACTATTAACAAAAAATAGCAATAAATATCTATAATAAATGTTATAAAACAACAATGAAGAAATATTGACACTAAGAAATAATATCAAATTAATCTCATATTTAGGTTATATTTATATTAAAACTATAATAAAAATAACATTAATAGATGTACATATAATTATTATTAACATAGATATAAAATAAATATAGTTTTAAATAAGATAAATATAACATAAATATAAACAATATTTATATAAATAAGTTAATAATTTTGTTCAAGTGGTTTTCGTAAAAAAGTAAACGGGTTTATGTTTTAAACAATTACAATTATCTAGTCTGTTGAAGACATGAATACATTTTTTAGGAGGAGAAACTATATTGTTTTAAGAACCAATGACTTTTAAAAAAACCACATTTAAAAATATAACATTAATTATAATGAAAATATGTTTATTTATCTATATTCGAATTTTTTTATCACTATATGGTTTAAATAAAATTTTAACATACAAATAAACATACAAATATATATATATAATATTATTAATTATAGTTTAAATATTCATTGGAAGTTCATTCACTTTAAATATATTCTAATCATATAATTAGTGGAATTGAATTTTTAGCTGAATTTGAATAGAATCATTAATAAAGAGTATTCAATGAAATATTAAATTATTTAATCGTTGAAAGAATATAAAGTTAATTATAATAATTAATTTTCATCTGTGTCTCTGATTGGGATATGTCCCATAGTCTGTAGTGTGACTGAAATACCTTTAGTGAGATAATTAACCTCTGTGATTTGTTGGAGTATGGAAAACTAGATTTTATATTCATTATGACATGGAAACTCGACTATATATTACTCCTCAATATATGATTCATCATAAAGAGGTACCTATAATATCATAGGGATATCAATATGTGAGAATTTTCCACATAATCCTTCTCCCACTACATATGTGGAAGGACATGACATTCCTTAAGGATTAAATTGGGTTGATGAAGGATCAATAAAAAATTATGAAAATGCACTACTAGAAAGTGTCCCTTTAGCGACTGCCAACGGTGGTTGGAACTATTTTTCTTTTAATTTATACAGGAATGGTCCAGTGAGGGCTGAAGCATTTGAGGAAGTCATTAGAAACCCCCTAAGGTGGTTGCTAACCTGAAAATGTTTGTTTAAGAAAATTTTTTGTTCTTCTTCCAGAACTTCACAGCTGCAAAAAAACCTAATAAAAAATAACAAACACAAATGATAAATAGAATATCACCACATATAAAATAACAAAACAATCTTGAACACTAGGGAAATATAAACAAACAGAACCAAACAGCTGAATAAGCCTCATAAAAAATAACAAATAGCTCCAGAATCCAAAACATCAGAAGAAATATGCAGTTCTCACATGTCCAGCGATTCAAATAGCTCCAATTCATTCCAATCTTCTGTTTAAAAAACCTACTAAGAGATAAAAAAGATAAAAAATAAAAATTGAAATTGATTAGATGAAACTCATGTAAATCCATCTCAGGTTAAGTAATTTTTTATATATATGATATTCCACCACTAACATGTTAACCAAAAAACATATTTTAAAATCCTATGTCCCAAGGAATAATATGTGGGTTTTGAGTACTCTCACGAAACCGCATACATGACTTTTGGTGATGTCTACTGGCCCATTCATTCATCCACCCTACAACAACATGAATATTTATGCATCAGATATCAACAATAACTGCATCACGATAAATGTCGTGAGAATTATGCCCACATTTGGACATCACACGAGTACTTATATGAACCCATGCCTTGAATTTACAAAGGGAACCAGTTGTGCATTTTCCCATTTACTCAATGTCATGTGAGAGTAAAAAAACAGCCCAAATACCATTCCCAAAACCTCATGAACCATATCACATGGGTATTTCCATTTGAAAATCAAAATCCCCCTCCCCACCATAAGAGAATACTTATATTCACATTAATGAAAAGCGGATCTGATTACCGTAGCCAATGCACATTAACTCCTCGATATAACAATATGAGTTGCTAAGCAATTTCTTATACCAATCATTGATGTGAAATTTATTCATTAATTATTCTTTATTGTCAAGAATACATACCATGTACTTAAAAAAATTTAAAACATATTAATGGTCACCACAATCAAAACGAATATGGAGTACTATGAACCATTTGGATTCTTTAGACCACTCATCATGAAAAACCCTCAAAGTGTCGCTTCATTAAACCATAATAGTAGATAGTTAGGTAGGCTATCATATAGAAGATGCAATAAAAGAAAATATAAATTGATTTCCAGATATTATTAATGATTTTTTGTAAACTATGAGTAAACTACGATTCTAACTACATGCATGTACCACTCTTTTTCATACACACATACACCAAGAAGGCTATACATTCCATTGTCAACTCATTACATCACATCTCCTGATAAAGAAAGTAATTGTCTAACCACATGTCAAAAGTTTAATGTTACCTAGATCCCATTCAAATTATTCTTTAATAATGAATATTTATCTAATTTACCCAAATATCAGATTCTCCAGGTTTTTAAGCATCACTACATATAAATCACTGGTCCTCATCATTCACCTATAATTTTTTTGATTAATAGTTTAAATTGTAAAAATCAATACCATCACAAACTAACCTAGCTATTTATAGATGTATACATCCCACAACACCTGACTCATGCTACTATGTTCTATTAATCAATAATATCAAGTTGACTATGGTACCCAGGAGATAAGTATTCTACACTCTAAAATCTCTATTGGATCTCCTATTCAAAATTAGGCACCACACCTTTACGATGATTTAATGAATTATTTCCTACATAATTGCGTCATTTTCATACATTTAACATTTCAAATCCAAAACCACTATTCATATAGATTAGTCACCCACATAGTCAAGCCCATTAAAGAATGTTTTGATATACAAGCACTCACAATGCATTTCAAAATATAAAGGAATCATCTTAACAGATATAAAAACTATATATCCTCATTTTAATTATCCTATAATTAATTATATAGAATAGATTATTTTTATTAATGAAATAATAATCTTCAATATAACATGTCTTGTAGTTTGACCTCAATCATATCCAAAGTTGACATACTTGGTTGTAAGACAAATGTAAGGTCCTCTAGGATTCCCACCATTCCCTATGGATCAAGTCTAAAGTCAGGGTTTATTTATGCATCTTCCTAGACATAAGGTATCTCACCTGAGAACCATATAGCACAAGAGTGGGGTATCACAATTCCTTTGCTATATTTTTTTTAGTTTCATAAATTTTTAGTCATGAGGTGTTCATATCTTCTTGTAGAACTATTTTTCTCTACTGGTGGGTTTAGAACTTGTTGTGGCCATTTTATTTTTTCCTTCTAATTTATATTATTCTTGGCTCTACCTCTATGATCTACTCATAGCCACATAAGTGGGATATTAGTCATTGTTAATATTGGTTGCTAGATAATGTTATGTTGGAGTAGAATTATATGGGAATGGTAATAAATTCATGAGTAGTCAATGCTATAATGGGTGATTGATTTTGGAGTTTACAACTATTTTTTAATCAACTTGCAGAATCTTCTAGGTCTGCCTTGAATTAGAGATCTCTAAAATTATGGTTGTTGTTTAATGGTACAAGGATATGTTATATTATTTTGTTTGATAGTTTTTGGGAGGATAAAATATACAAGTTCTCAGATAGTTAGAAATGGATTATGTTGACATATTTTGTGATGTGGGGCATGAAATTGGTCACACTATGGGAGAGGGGATGTTGTAGTGGGGGTGGGGGCTATGGGAAGGGAGCAGAGGTTGCTGCAGGGGGGGAGGGGAGGCTGATGCTAATAGGGGGAGGCTACTGCAGGTGGGGAAGGTGTGGGGGGCTGGGTCTGGGTGGCTAGGTCACACCCTGGGGGAGGGGCTACTGCAGGGGGCTTAGGTGGATGTGGTGAGGGCTGCAGGGGGCTTGGCGGAGGGCATGAAGGCTGTGTAGAGGGTGAGTGGGGTCTAGTGCAGAAAAGAGGATAGGGGGAGGGGAGGCTACTGCATGTGGTGATGGGTTGGGGGTTGCTATATGTGGGGAGGGTTTGGGGCTGGGGCATGGGTCCGAGTACGGGTTTATTGTTTTGGGTCGGGTCGGGACAGGTTTTACACATAAACCCTGACTCGAACTAACCTGACCCACAGCCGGTTGGTTTTAGTTGGGTCCTTGTTTCATACTTCTAGTATCCCGACCCCAATAGGTTAGGTTGGGTCGGGTCAGTGTACACACACATTTTCATTCATGAATTTTACTGGTTCCATTTATTTGAATTTTGGAATCTCTAATTGGTTTTATCTTTCTTGTATTCCTTTTCCTCTATCTATAAATAATGGGCTCCGCCTCACAATGAGGTAGAGAGTAAGGTTCTTCATGGTATTATAGGAGGTGTAACTCAACCCTTATTTACACATGTTTTTCCTCTCTGGCACATTTGTTTCTCCACTACGCCCAGACACAGTTTGTGCGACGCCACCCCCCCTCACACCTCCACTCCCAGGTATAAAAAAGGCACTAGAAAATACAGAAACTATCACATAATTTAAGATTCTATCATAGTATCACCTTTAAAAAATTATATACTTTATCTCTAAATTAATTTATAACATTAATTCAATAATAAATATAACAGAAACAAACCATTTGAAAATGACGTGTCATGCATGGCAATGGATTCTTCTTCTATCTGATGTGCCAGGGGCCTACATCAAATAAAAATTATAAATATTTTAATAACAAAAATAATAGGAAGAAAATAAATAAATTCAGTATAAACCTGTGTCATATGATCCCATGCACCATCACCCAGAAAATTAGATTTTCGCAGTGTTCTACCCTTAGCAATCAGTTGCACATTTATCTCCTCGGAAGTGCGCAACCGTGTATCGATATCTAATAGCTATTGTGTATGCCTAGAAATAATAGGACATAAAACTTCAAAAAGTGGTACTATAGAATGAAGTATCCACGTTCCATAGGTCAAACTATATCCATGCCCATCAAGACCAATAATGCTACAGAATATCTCATCCCTTCGCATGTGAAGCTGTCGCTGGTCCTATGGAAGTTGTTCAAACTCAGCTTCAAATTGAGCCAGTGTAAAATTCACTGGTTTTATGTCAATTATTAAATGAAAACATTGGGAAGATGTGAAATGGATCTTATAATACACAAATGTGTTACAGGATAAAAAATTAAATTTTTGGTTTGATGATCATGTGAAAGGTTTTATAGATGAATATTTTACTAGGGACATGGAAGTATTGGTAATAAGTAAGATAACTTACTATTTGAGCTGCAACATGTGGATCATTTCGATCACGAGTCCTCATCCACACCGACATTTTATCAGTCAGTGAACCTTTCTCCCATAACTATATACCAATAAAATATAAAAATGTTACACAAAACAATATTTTATAATAATTTAAAATTTTAATAATAAATACATCATGTCAGATCTGAGACACGTGACAAGTCCCAAGCCTGTGGGGTGGTCCCTACAACGGTCGATTCTCGGAATGGCGTGCTGACACCACCTACTTTCAATTAATTCAAATATCAAACAAAAAAAATGTCACACATTCTTGAAAATATCTATACCATAATAAATATACTAAACACAGTGGGATCAGTAGACCAATATGCATCTATGTCACGAACTAAGACGAGAGAACCCCTCTCGGGACTTTTTCCAGAATTTTTGGGACACCCACATTTGGCACCCAATGCTCCCTCTAAAAATTGCCTTTATTATCTTTCCATAGCTTGTGACATTTACCCATACACTCTGGCCTAAAATCATCAGGGCACACTTTTAGGTTATTCTATTTAAATAAATTACAGATTTTAGTATTTTTGAATCATAGGGATCAAACAAAAAAGGACTTCATACCTGAACGTCCCTCTAATGTCTGTCTAATGTATCCTGAGCGAAACAATTCCAGTCATGTGAGGTCAATGGAAATCAATATCGGATACTTATGATATGACCCATCTGGAGAATAAATTCTAGGGAATTCAGTCCCACAGGATGAAATCTCTCATCAAATGCAACATCTACAGTCGTGTCAGAATTCCATGATGAAATTCCACGACCAGGGCCTCTCTTGCGGGAGGAAGAAGAGGTCGAGTCAAATCCTTTTGAAAAAATATTTATAAATAATTAGACAGATGATCATATATTTATATATCGGAAAAGAAAATCCAGATTAAATTGAGTCTTATAAGAGACCAGTGATAAAACATATCAAACTATTTGAAGGTATAAAAAAGTTCATATCAAAGGTGAATATAGAGATAAGTTGTAAGATAAATCTATGGATTTCTTCCTCATCACATATGGTTATGAAATCATTTGATATCACTATTTGATAATAGTAAGAAATAACTCGTCTAGGATTAGGATTATGTGATCTTTCTAATTATAATAAATGTAGGAGAATAATAATGTCATGAATAGGCAGCTCTTAATATAGATACATATTAGTTAGAGTCACCATAGAATAGTAAATGAACTCCTTAATGAGTAACCTCTTTATTTTCTGTATTTTTTTCCAATGATACATAACACAATTCATGACCCAACCATTTCAATAATTCATTGATTTTTATTATTCGTTATAGTTACTGAGGTTCATGTAATGACTTTTGGAGTATGGACTCTTCTGACTTGAACCCTTTGTTTATTGTGTGCATTAATCCTTGAAAACACACAACTCTATTTTGGTAATTCTCTATCATTCATTTATCCTCTTGGTCAATTTTTGGCTTAATACCTAAGATATCGAACAATGGCCATTAAGAGCCTGGTGATTTTTGGTATCTTTGCAGGTATGGAAGTTCGAACTATTTTATTGAGTTGAATTTGTATTTGCATTCACAGCTTTTGTAAGAATATTTTGAAGGGACATTTTTAATTAGTAACTCTGAAATGGAATTTATTTTTGTACTTTGATAAAAGTGGATTCATTGATAATTTGTGTAAAATGGACTATTAGGATCAAAACTAAATGTTTATTTCAATAAAGGACCTATTCAGATATAAATATATTATAAAAAATAATTATTTTGGTTATTAATTTGAATAAAAATTCTGTTTTGGTTCCCAGTTTTCATTTTCGCATCTCATTTAAATTGAAACTCATCATCCATCTCCAGAAACATCGATATTATGGATATTTTTGTAGTGGAATGAAAATTAGCCAAGCCACCATAAGAGAAACTAAAACATGAAATTGGGGTTATTGCAGTATTTACTATTTGATATACTACTCTCTCTGTTCATTTATGTTCCTTTTATAGTGTTCAGAACATCTTTAATGTTCAGGAACCACGAATGCTATGAGGGGAATGCAGGGGGAGTTGCACATAATAATAATGATGGGTGGAGTTTGAAGGGAACAATTATAGGTCTCTAAAACAATGGTTTCTGCATCTGTTTTCATCATATAATGCACTAAATAATCCAACTATTAGTTCTGTTAGGAAACTCACTGCATATTCTATATTATGTACCACTAGAAAATCCAGTTTCCATATTTCCAGTTTCTTTGTAGTATTTCATACCTACAACAAAAGTTGTAATTTCATATTTAGTAATCTTATATTCTCATTTCAACAATATTTTTATCTATTTTCAATCTCCACTACCGAATTTCAGTTTCCATTTTTATTGTTCTTCTCTATTGATTTCTAAATGTATTCATACTATTATTTTCATCTTTTTTTCTCAACAACATGTTAGGTTAATTGACAATAAGATTTTTTAAATGATTTTGAACCTTATAAATTAATGGTAATGTGAATAGTCACGTGCAGGATGTGGTTGGGAGGTGTCTTGGTGGTCGGGTTGATCATGATGGTTAGGATGGGAACTGTATGTTGGAGGCTGTGGATGGGGTGGCTTGGTTGTAGGTTGCTGGTATATTACAGATTGGGCTCATTTCATACTATTGGATGGGGTTTTTGCTAGTTGTTTTGGCTGGGTTAGGGGCATGGAATGTTCTGGATTCTTTTTGGAGTTCAATATGTCAGTAGGTTGTGCAGGAATGGTGTGGAAATGTGGTTGTTGTGGTTGTGGATTGGTTATGTTGTCCAACTGGTGGTTTTGGTAGTGCTTTATAGGGATGCTTGTTGATCGGTGGCGGCTAGCAGGTTATGCAGGAGGGGTGTGGTAGGATGGGTGTTGTGGTGGGTGTTTGGTTGTCCTGTGTTGATATGTTGGTTGGGTGATTCTTATTTTACAGGGATGCTATTTGGCCAGTGGCTGCTTGTTTCTTACTACTGGTTGGGTGATGCTTATGAATTGGTAGTGGATTTTATGAATATTTTAATCATGTTCATCATTCTTCTATTCTGAAAGATATGTATGATCCATGTCTAGGACCATATGAGGTTGCAAAACATTTTAATGATGAAGAGTAATAAGCTGAGGTAGCGAAAGGTAGTGGCTCTCATACATATTATAGGAGTGATACAGATATTTCTAAAAGCCCTAATGTAACTTTCTTTGTATCACATAGAGCACCAAAAAATATTCCTACAAAATAAACACACCAAGAAAATGATTATAATGTTGAGACAGAGGAATCCACAGATTTTGAGTATTCTTGTATAAGTGTTAGTGAACAAGAATAATATTAAGATGAGGAAAATAATGGAGTAGAAGAAGATCAGAATGTTGAAGCAGAAGTAGTGGAGGAAGAAAAAGAAGGTGAACAAAAAGAGGGAGAATGTGGAAGTGAAACATATTCATATTAAGAAGAAGAAAATGTTTGTTGTGGTTATACTAACCCTTCTATTAGTGATTATGTTCTTGTTGTAGAACCTTGAGATCATGAGGAAAAATATTAGTGGAAAATTAACAAGTAGAGGAATCTCAAAAAGACCATGAGTCAATACTAGTTTTAGAATATGATCCAGTTGTTCAAGTGAATGAAATTTTTTACCCCAAGAAGAAATCACCTATTGAGAGGGGAGAATCTGTTGAGGTGGGTAACATTGTAAGATAGTTAATGTTTCAACTCTCACTCCTAATGATGTGATAGCTGAGGAAAGGGAAAATTACCCAAGATATGTCACTATCGGATTTGACTATTAAAATTCAGATGTTGAGAAATAGGATCACGAGGGATCATTGGTAGATGAAGTAGCTATTTCTCAAAGTGTTCTATTGGGGAAAAACTTGGAAATAGTATTACTCTGCTAGTAGCTCCAACTCTGGTTCCTGTTTCTACTCCCTTGGTTATACATGTGCTTACTGAATATGCAAGTAAGAGTGAATTCAATGTCTTTAATGGGTATTTGTGTTTATTTGTTAGAGAAATTCTCAAACCTCAACATGCACCTATAAAAATTCTTAGATAAAGTGATGCTACTGTGATTTTAGAAAGAGTTGTCTCTTAGATTCACCATCTAATAGTTTCTGAAGTTCATGAAGTGAGGATAAAAAACAAACAATTATGTGATGATTTGGATTTACTCATTCCTCTTATTAAAGGGATTTTATCTGTGTATGTAGACTCCTTGAAGAAATCTGTGAACAGTCTTGATGATACATCTTATGTGGATGACACTCCTCCTCCTCCAAATCTCGATCTCACTATTTTGAGATCAGTTGTCAAAGATATTGTAAATGAATCCCCAACCTCTATTGATCATTCTCATCATTAGGACATTGATATTATCATAATAGTGCTAAGAGAAGTGTTAATAATTTATTTTGGGTTGTGGTGATTAGGATAGCCTAATCAAAATAAATTAGAAAAGTGACTATGTGCATGATATGGTAAGGTTTTACACTAAAGGGGCTACATAGGACCACGGATAGATTACAAAGATGGTATATTTACATTTTAAAAGGATTTATACCAATCATAAGTTGGATTTTCACTTTATGTACATGGTTGAAAATATGGGGATACATCCTATTACACCAGAATTTAAGGGACAAGTGATACAACTCAAGCAGATTACACATGCACTTTTGATGATTATAGAAAACAATGATGATTTTACTAAGGATATAATGAAAGGTGGACATATAATAATGGATTTCATTATCCATTTTATGAAATACTTGAAATTCTATATTATAGATATTTTGGATACAGAAGCATTCATTATTCAACCAATTCCCATGTCTCATGATGAGGATCTTAGTCATCTAAGGCATGTTCTTGAGTAAAAACAAGAGAACTACAAACTATAGAATCTCGAAGATATTGCGTAGAGTTGAAACTGAATAACATCATGATATAAATAACTATTGAGGGGATAAGATCTAATTTATCATACTATTACATCACTAGAAATAGGAGAAAGACGTTATCATGACGTTCTTTTTTCTATATATTTCTGGAATTCAACTCAAGCTACATTTTAACACTAATTTAAGGAGTCTCCTGTTGCATTTATAATTTGAAAAAGCCTTCTAACTGTTTTCTCATTATTATTTTTCTAATTGTTAATTTTATTACAGTACGAGCTTTGTGTGTGTCTATGTTTTATGAACATACTCTAACCTCTATGAAAACTAGATGATACATTGATATCTTCATTAACAACATATTGTATATCTTACACTCCCATAGATAATAGTGGAAGAGGTCCATGTGTAGCCTAGTTATTTTCAAAATTAGTTCTCATAAGGAGGCTAGAATTTTAGATTCTTGATTTTAGTTTAGTGATGAGTTAAGGGAAGTTACCTCTTCCACTACTTCTGATGCAGGGTCAGTGTGTCTTGTCCTAGTATATAGAGTTGTACAATGAATAAATGTTTGGAATTTAGAGTCTAAACATGGTTTTTTTGAATATGTGGAGACTAAGGCTGGTTAGTCTTGTAAATTTACTAACAACTAAGGCTTATCATCATTGGATAACCATTGTTGTTCCAATGGGGCCTTTGAACTACCATATATTTGAATTGTTTTTTAATATTTGGGGGCCCTACCCAACTGCTTATTTTTTCATTTCATTTCCATCATCAAATAGTCATGAACCATCCTACTGAGTTACATTCAAACATACCTCAAAGCTGAGATGTAGATGGCTCTGCTAGATGATGTTGATTTTCTGCTTGTTCTCCTAACATGCCTTCATTCGAAGAAAACAATAGTGAATCAACATAGGGATGTCTTTATATCTATATAAATAATGTTACCTTTTTAGGTTGTAATTTTATTTTCCACAAATGGAAATCCCCAGAGAATATCAAGCAAGAAATGTGACATACAACAGTGTCATGACATATACCACTAGGGCCACACTTGTTATTGCAGTAATTTGAGAGTGACACTGCATTCCCATATCCAATAGTCCATGAGAATGAAATATGAAATGAGTAATAATGTCACATAAAATTATGACCTTTGACTAATTTTCCATCATGAAGACACGCCACCAAACTATATACAAAGAATAAGAGTTATTTAATTGAATCAACTATAGTCTATGTAAATACATGAAACATCAACTAGAGTGTATATAAATATATGAATCTTATAATTTTTCGATGTCTTATGTGACACATACATAAATAGAAAGAAAATATATATAACTCTGAGTTTACATTATAACTTTTTAGCTAATGAACCAAATTATTGTTGGTTTGTTTAATTTAAAATTATCCAAACAACATGATTGATTTGGTAATGTTGATTAAACGCATCGAAGTTAGAAAATTAAAAAAAGGATAGAAAACTCATAAATGGTTAAATAATTTCAAAAAAAGAATTAAAAATGAAGTGCGGGAAAACAAGTTTACCTTTCATTAAACATGAAAATATACTTTTTCTCCTTAAACGACTGATCTACCCAAATAAATATCTTCTTCATGTTGAACTAATGTATGTTGATCAAGTTTTTGGCCAACAAAGGATACATTCCCGGGTTCATCTTGTTCAAATAAAAACACTCATTGTCGGTACATTTTCACAAAAACATGGAATCTATGATTCGAAGGCAAAGTAATGAAGAATACTTGTTCTTCTTGTGGTGTCAAAATGAATGGGTCATTACTAACTTCTACATTTTTCTATAACATATAGTTAAAATTCACTAATGTAAACTGATATTGATTGACTTAACAGCCATGTATTGGATCAACACAATTACACTATCAATTTGTATTTCAATCCGTGTGCATATACAAAACCAATGATGTATGTCAATTAAAAAAAATAATAACGAGAATTGATGAATGGACAACCTATTCCACTTTTTTGTGTTTCTCATTTTTCTTCAACATCATTAATGCGAAATCAAAATCCATTAGAATCTACATCTTTATAATGATAAGCCGTTATAGATGGACCATCATCTAGTTGGTTAAAATCTTCAGTGAGCGTGGGGTCACCTAACTCCCTTAGGTTATGAACCTACATAATTCAAAGAATTCAATAATAATATCTTCTTAAATAAATCATATTTATAATTCACTCACATTGAAAATTTATTTATAAGTATAAAATCTGTGAACCAATCCTGAAATGACAAATAATGAGATTATTGAATTTTAGACTCAGTCGCATGAGACATCACTTCTTTAACTCATTAATGTTTTTCCTGCAAATGATAATGTGAGGATTAAATGATCATTTTATGAAAAACATATAAATGTTATATAACAAAAGTGATAAGACACTTAATTCATTAATGGTGCAACTGATGGGGTATTGAACAAAATATATCAATGCGCTTGTATCCACTCGATGTTGTCCATATCAACTATGATTTTTTATCTTACTGGACCATCATGAATCCGAGAGGGATTATCTAATTTTGTTTTAACATCCATATGATATTCTACATCAAAATTAGTAAACTCATCAATCAGATAACTATTGGCTATTGATTCATCTGGACAAGCTCTATTGCGTACAAATCATTTCAGGGTATTTAGATATCACAAAACATGACATATCCACCTGAATTGTACTGGAAAAACAGCCATTACATCATCAGTTAGGTGCACTATCATGTGACCCATAACATCAAAAAATGAAGGGGGAAATAGTTTCTCAAATTTAAACAGAGTAAGTATTATTCGGTCCTGCAAACTTTTTAAATCATTCATTCATTTATTTCGTAAACAAAGCTCTCTAAAACAATTACTCATCTCAATCAACGGTTGAATATCATTGGGGGATAAACCATCACAAATTGAGATTGGAATCAACTACTGAATCAATATGTTATTGTCATGAAATTTCAATCCTTGCAATGTACTACTCTTCAGATTCACACACATTGAAATATAATAAGAGTAAACATAATAAACCTTGAGCATCTTCAAAATGGAAATAAATGTCTCTTTCCCTTTTTTAGTCATCGTATACTGTGTGGTAGGCATATATTCCTTGTTTCCCTTAGCCAACTATAAATGCAATTGTTTCATTAACCCATTTCTTCCAATTCACCACATGCATTAACATGGTCATTTGATTTTCCACTGACACCTAAAAAGGTCCACAATATATTATAACAAACTTTTTTTTCAATGTGTATGACATCAAAATTATGCCTTCACATTTTAGTTTTCCAATAGGGGAGACTGTAAAAAATACCTTTCTTTTATCCAATACTGATTGTGATGTCTACCTACACCTTGAATATTTGGGAATGATTGATTCACCAAATCCTGAAATTCATATACCTTTCGGATGTTTTCTTCCTCAATCTGTGATAATATTTCTACTCCTGTCGTGATCTTTGGTGTTGGATTGAACTCTTTATAACCATCAATTGTCACGTTGTCCATTCTACACCTATGCTGGGGGGGGAGAAAACATTTGTGACCCATGTATGCCAATTTTTTGGAATGTGTAATCCATAAAAAATTGTTACTTTTATTGTAAAAAGGGAACACAAATTCCCCTTTCATACTCCAACCTGATAAATTTTTATAGTTCAGGAAGTCATTGATTGTCCACAATATGGCAGCCTTCAGTTTTAACATTTCATTCATTTCAAAATCATAAGTCATCACACACTCGCCAAAAATTCATTCTACTCATCAATCATTGGCTGAAGGTAAACATCAATCTTATCCTCCGGACTTCTAGGTCCATCAATAAGAGTGCAAAGTAATATAAATTTTTTTTCATACAAAGCCATGGAGAATATTATACGGAACAAACACCACGGGCCATGTGCTATGAGTTGCACTAAACATTGACTTGAATGGATTTAAACCATCTGCTACCAACCCCAATCAGACATTACGACCATCATTGGAAAAATCAGTGTGTCTCTGATCAAAATTCTTCCTTGCACGAGAGCCTGCCATTTGGGATATCATATCACATTCATGATTTCCTTCCACATGACATCTCATTAAATTAGAAACTTTAGATGACATAATTTTTTTTCCAACCTTGACTTTAGGGGAATGTAACACATTTTCATTATTACATTCAGTTTTCCCTTGTTTGCAGTCTGACATTGATTAGTCTAATTTTCCTTGTTATCTTTCCACTTGGAAATGCCACAAAACTTACAAATATTTAAATGGATAGTTTCATTTTTGAACAACATACAGTTGTTTGCACATGAAACTATGGTCTCATATGTAAAACCTATGTTATCTTTCAACTTACGAGCAAGGTAATATGACTCGGGAATCATAGAGTCGATAGGAAGTGCATTTTTCAATAACACCAACAGCATGTCGAAAAATTTGTCAGACCACTGATTCAATGTCTTCAAATACAAGAACTCCAAGATAAAGAAAAATTTATTAAAAGCATTACACCCATAATATAATTTGGTTTTTGCATCATCAAATATTTCCTAAAACCACCTCGAATCACGATATACACCAGAGAATAGATTTATCTCACAGGTCTAAACATACTGAATGTCAATGCATTTAAGAGCCAACCCACTCAACATTTCAGCAATCATTTCATGCATTGTATCATTCATCCTCGCATCAACATCCATCTGAACTGCATCTGTATTATGACAACAAATATATTCTTCACCATGACGAGTTCAACTCTTAAAATTTTTCAGAAATATGTTCAATAATAGGTGCTCCCTCAAGGTATATCATGTGAATTGATATCTATTTACACATTTTCTACATGTACAACTAATATATTCACTTTGAAATCCTATAGTTAACTCAATAAACTACATAATACCCTCAAAATATTCTTTATACATATGATTTGGAAGATCAATCCATCTATTATCCATATTAATATCTATATATCAAGTAGTAAAATTTACACAAGACTTCATATTACATGAATTTTTCATATCACTAAAAAAATTAAATAACGATTGACCAATTTGATGTGGACATACAATTGATAAAATAAACAATTTATATCTCTGAAAAATAAATAGGATAATATATATTGGAATGGAAGTGAAATCCCATGAACATGCAAAATCCAACAACACACATTGTAAATATATTATTAGAAAATCTATCACCACACCTCCATATTAGACTAAAATGGATTATAGAATGATATCATCAGAAAATAGAGTAAAGTATAAAATCATGCGAGACTTAATAGAGTCATCAATGAAAAATTAGCTATCATAAAAAAAACAAAAAAAAAACAATGAAGACGCCCTAGAGAGACCGTATTTTCAATATTTACTATGCTTTAATGATTTCCATTCTCCAATATTAATGAAAATTGAAGCATTGCTTGCCCATGGATATAGGTCTTAATATTTCAAACCAAATAATATAAAAATCATCATTTTTCATTGATTTTTTAGTTTCAGTTAATGTTTTGTATTAATTATATAATTAGGTGTCTATGTACAAGTTAATTGACTCTTTGTGATGAGTAATTTGAGAAAAGTGTTATCAAAGCCTCATGCCTTAGAGTGCCTTGGCGCGAGGCAATGAGAGGCGCACCCTATGCGCCTCAATATGGGTGAGGCGAGGCAACCTCGTCGAGCTGTTCCAAAGTGCATGCCTCGCTCGCCAAACCCAGTGATGGTAAAAGCGCGAGGTTTCGTAAGGCGCACTAGTGGTGACTAGGATCGGAGGTGATAAAAATCATGGGTACTGCCTACAGGTACTATAGAGTGGGGTGATGGAGATCGGGGGTGAACGTATAGGGGGTGGGTGAAAAAATCAGTTTAGGATGGAAATGTTTTGGCATAGACAGAAATCAGTGGTACAAATAAGGGTGGCCGAGATCGGGGGTGATCAATTTTGGTGTAGTGGGTGGCCCCCGTTGAAATTCTGGGTGGCGGGTTGGTGAGGGTGATCAACGAAGATCAGGGCGGAGATTGCGACGAAGATCATGACGGAGATCGGAGTAGGAGGCCAAAACTGTGGGTTATTTTAGTCATAAATTCTATTATATAGAATATTTAATGTATTAATAAAAAAAACATAACATACAATAAAAAATCACCGACAAAAGCTCCATGTTGTACAATGAATTTATTATGACTTTTATTAAATATTATCAGTATTTATTT
This sequence comes from Viscum album, assembly GCA_963277665.1. NCBI lineage: Eukaryota > Viridiplantae > Streptophyta > Magnoliopsida > Santalales > Viscaceae > Viscum > Viscum album. The sequence goes on along the minus strand of OY728133.1, from coordinate 1,598,642,772 downwards.
TAATTTTTAATTTTTATTGTTTTTTATTTTTTTAATAATTTAAAATATTTTTAAAACCATATAAAATTAATTATGTGTGCATCCCAAAGTTGTTCCTCAATTACACCTCACGTCAAGCCTCATGCCACATCCCCAAACAGTCTTTGAACCTTATTTTTCCGCAATCCTTTGAGATCACTAGTTTTAAAGATATTCTATCATGTAGCAAACTGATAATAGGAGTGGATTCGTCCTGTTTTTTGGCTTCACATTTTCTATGTTTCATCAATATAAAATTTAGTGATTGAATATTGGTAATGATTATAAATAAAAGTGTTATCAGTGATTGAATCAGATCTCTATAGCACACACTCGGTAAAAGATTATTATAACATTATATTTCCATAGAGTTTTTTGATTTAGTAATAGTTTATATGAATCAAAAAAATGGATTTAGATGATGTTTTTATTAATATTGAAAAAGTTTATTATAATGACTTTGGATTCTAAAAAATGAGGATGGAATATTACCGCATTAAGAAGAACGAAAAAGTTTTGTGAATTGCGGTCATGAAAGAGAAGCTCGTAAATGTATAATGGGAGAGTCCTAATAAAAAATCACTAAATCTCATATGGATTTAATTATCCTGGAATTTTTCCATTAAAATTTAAGAGGTGAAGACAATGGTAATGCAAATTATGTTTCTTGGGGATATGTATGACAAGCCAATAGGAATGAACAAGGTTTTCTTGATATATAGATTTTTCAACATTAGATTTTTAAATTATAGTTTAGTGGTTGAATAAGGGAAATATTTTTACATGTTTTGATGTTAGAAGTAATCTATATGTACACTTTTTGCGACATGTTTGGGTACTATTTTTTTATCATCGATTACTAATAGTAACAAGACTATTGTAATGAAATTTTTTTGATGGAAATCTGATTTTGTGCTCAGTGATTTTTAAAGGATTATTCTGATTTAAGAACTCAGAATAAATTAAGTTCAACTTCTTTTTGGATGAATACTCAGATCATACTAAATTTTATAACCTTCTCATTAAATAAGTAATAGGAAATCAGTTGGTAAATCGTGTGAATGAATCTAAGGTAAATTTGTCAGTCCCAACCCAGCATATTGGCTATGTGTTTTGAGAGGCCAAAGAAATAATGTATTCAACAAATGATGGGTAAAATTATATTGGGCAGTGTTTGGAACTACTAGTTCTATTAATTCTATGATAGCTATAGGTATAACTAATTTTTAATTCAGTGGGAATGTTCTGGTGGACTCAATGATTTTGGATCATCATTCCACTCCAAGAATTATAATAGATTCATGGAAAATTATGTGTCTCTGAGGTTTGTAAAGGCATATATAGTCGATTAAGAATCTCTGGAAATCATGGAAAAGGGTGATGTTAAGGTATAGACAATGAATGTAAGTTACCTTTATCTCAAAGTATTTCAACTTTGTCCAAAACATACCAAGTTTGGATAAAATATTAATTTTCATAGGAAAGCTAGATGAAGCATGTTTTGGAACAACCATCACCAAAAGAGAGTATAAGCTCAATCAGGGATCTATGGTTATGGATATAGGGATAATAAATAAAACCCTATATATGACTAGATGATCATATGGTGTGATAATTATTTGAACGAGAAAAATTAAATATTTGTAGTTATGGATTTGTTTACATGTTAATCTCAATGAGAAGAACATGAAAATCCTAACATCAAAGAGAATGTTGAAGCCAGATCATAAATACATTGTAAGATTTTATAGTTTCGTATTTAGAGAAAATGGAAGGTTTCATTCAATAAGAGTGAAAGAAAACCCTAGAACCCAAAGGGAAAACATTTTAACATGAATGATTGGGGGAATTGTCATTATCCCATTCATTGATGAATCTAGATGTATGGAATCATTTAATTTCCTAAAAAATATTTTATATTTGATGTGTATTTATACAGAATGATAAATTGACAAATTTAATTCAATACCATGAAAATATGATCCAAAACACACTACACAAAAAATAGGAGGTAAAATATGATATAACTTCTTGGATATCATAACATTAAGGGATTGATCAATCATACACCATTTATACTGAATGGAAAAATATGATGGAGAAACAAGATCCTATATCAAATGCAAAACCCATTTTTCAAAAAATAGTTTGAAACCAAGCTATCAAACATTAATAAAACTAAGAACATGGAGGCCCGAAGTTGATGCATAAAACTCTTCATGGATAAAGAACAAAGTTCTGTTTAATCATGATTTAATAAAATCATGAATTGAACAAGGAACATTTTATACATTAAGATGAAAATATGGATTCCTGAAAACAAAAAATGGGAGATATCAAGAGTAAGATTTACTTCATGAAAATAACACATGGGAGATAACGAAAATTCAATGATTAAGAATAAGCGGTAAAGGAATGACTGGCGGTGATGGAATCAAAATTAAAAAAATGATTGAAATGAACCAACCTAGGTGGGTGTAGAGGCAGAGGTAGGGAGAGGCGTGAGGAGAGGTAGTCGGTTGGGTGCTGATAGGGACTCCTAGTGTGTCAGTGGCGATGAGCGAGGCACCAAGGAGAGGGCTTGTGTGGGTTGGCGGCGGCAGAGGGAGTTTTCAGAGACGGGAATGTTTGTGGAGCTGGAAGCAGAGGTGGCTGGCCTTGGAGGGAGGGTAGGGCTTGTGCGGGTGCTGGCAGCGGAGGGAGGTTGGTATTGTGAGAGGTGTGCGAGCGACGATGGGGTGGGTGGGGCCGATAAATAGGTGGGTTTGTTTAGTTTTTTTTGAGTCTTCGGGCCACCTGTGTCGGTCGCTATTGACCATTAATAGCGACCGACAAAGGCGGCCAGCTGTTCCTGGATTCCATTCCCCCTATATTTCTAGTAGTGATGGGGAATGACATTTTATATGATCTTGGATCCACTACATTAGGTGAATATTATGGATGTCTTGAAAAATAACTATATTCTACACTTATTTGAAAATATTAACTACTATATGATGTTCATCTACTAGAATTGATTCATCTTATAGTGGAACAAGTGTGGCCTATCATTTATCATGACATGGTCTTCCTCATTATCATATTGGATCTCCAACATAAGAATACTCTAGAGGATTTTTTTGAGGAATAACATTCGCATTCTTATGTGAATAATCAAATATACTTTTATGTATATCACCAAGGATTGGTAGAATGTTTTATATTGTTGCGTGATACACTACCTAACTGAATATCATGCCTTATTCATGACTATACATCCATATAATATAATGTTCTCTAGTATGTTGTAGAAGAATTAAAATTTAACTAAAAAAAGTCTTCAAAAAACCTGATAAATTATATTTATTAACACACCATATCATGGATTCCAATGTGGTGTCACATGTTTTTAATGTATAAATTTCAGTCTCTACCATGGTGAATACTCAAGTATTTGTGACAGATAGAGTTTCATTCTAAGTGTTTCCCCAATTAAAAATTTATCACATCTATCATAATCATTGATATACTATGAATGATGCCATGTACAGTTGACATCCATCCACCCTATTAGCCTCTAGGAATAAAGGACAAGTATCAATCTCTCTGATCATAGAAAAAGTTGAACATATATAAACTAACACATAACTCTATTAGGATGGTTCCGGTCAATAATCTGAAAAATCATATAAGTCACTATAGCACTATCATCATCAACGCTAGTGTTATAATATATAGGATGTTATTTAAGAAGAAGCTAAAATGGTTTTTATGAAATTTGAAATGATATATGGAAAAGATTAAATGATTTTTCAACCACTTCCCAATAACTATATAAATTATTAAAATTGTTAACCAAACATAATAATGTATTTACATACATCAGCAGGTAAGACACTATCTAGCATGAGACAATATGTTTCCAAATCATGTCTCACTGTCCAAACATAATGGATTGATAAACTCAACGAATAACATAAAACATGAAAATTGATAAATAATCTAAAATTAATTATAATATAACTCATATTATAATTGGAAAAAAAACATGATATGTGATCATACTAATACCTACATAGGGAGTTATGGAACACATCCAACGAATTCACTATACTGAGAACAATCATGGAATGTGTAGGGATGTCTTCCCATTCCAACATATGAAGGAAGATGATGAATCCCATAATATCTCTATGATCTAATCAGTATACAATGAACAATGATTTATACATGTACACTAAGTATGTTGATTCAAAACTTTATCTCATAGCCTAATCAATGTACTCAAGTAGACCGAAAACCACCTTATGGATACACATCCTCGAGTGAATAGCCTAAATTGTCCCTTCAATGAGCCACCAGATATATCTATGTTCATGATGAATGATAGACTACCCTTCAGTTTTATTGTGTAAATGATTTAAATACATATCAATACTTCTAATAAATAGCTGATTTATATCTATATTTGAATCATATATTTCAATTTCTTGACCTAGCAATTGATTTACAATATCATCCCAATCTCTATAGGCCCATACAAGAATCACACACCCTAAATTGGAATAATAATAATAAACACCACATCATTAGGGTGAGTATCATCAGCTCGTCATAAATTTGGAATGTGCGGGTCTCAAGATTACATCTCTTAGTCAGAATAGTATTGAGATGATGATAAAAAAATGTGGAATCTAATATAGTGACTTCATAAAAACTAGAATGCCTTAAATATGAAAAAAACAAGTGGAGGTGGAATATAATGATAGTTTTTATCCATAAAAACATAGTCCTATTAGACATTGTGGCCTTCTAACACTTATTGTGAAACATGTCTATAGTGTTCTATGATAAGAGTAACATCCTCTATCTCAACACATAAAAATTACATAATTTTTATGTAAGTTAAAAATGTAATTATAATGTTATGGTTAGTATAATATAGAATATAATAGTTGTGTTAATTATAAAATAAGTTCTAAGGATTAAAAAAAGAACCTTATTTAGCATTACTATAAAAATTTCCAATACATAATATATATTTTAAATATGTAATATATTTTCTTTAAAAAAATCCCACACATAATATCATCCTCTGATATGTAATATATTATTAGTATGTATGATATTTTCCTTTTCAAAAATTTAATACATAATATCTTTCCCCCTATATATAATATATTTTTCAAATCAAATATTTTTTAATTAACAATAACTCTAATGTGTAACATATTTCATCCATGAAAAAAATATTTGTTGTAAATGTTTTTCTTCCAAGTGTACTTTTTTTTAATTCATATGTAAAATAATTGTTTTCCTAAATTATAATATGTAATATGTATTTATATCCCAAGATTTATCTAATATTTTTAACACCTAATACTTTATTGAAAACCCCCAAAAGTTTTAAAAGATGTCCAACCCACGTCAATATTTTCATTTCACTATTAATCACATGTTGTGAATTTTGAACATCACTATCACTGAGAAAGATAACTCATTAATGGAATGTTAGGGAATCAATTTTTACTATGACTTTCCCTATGATAGATTTTATATATATAAAAAAATCATTCTTCATCATCCCATTCTATATCATTTTTAATTCTACTAAACTCTAGTATAACTTATTACCACATCCTACATACATCAGGTATCAATGTAGACTATTCTACAGGTTTTGAGAAATGTTGATACTCCAAACAAAAATCCGGGGTGAACAATAATAGGTAGCAATGCTGTTTATATTATGTACTATATCAACATTTGATTCTGATGATATATTCGGTATGTCGGATGATATAATTATTTAAGTGAATGAAAACCTCAACACATGAAATTTTACACAACTACAATGTCTCTAGTTAAGAAAAACAACTAATACCCAGTTGTTAATAAATATCTCAGGGTCATGAATTTATGTTACATTGAATCTAATTTCTTCTCTATTGTATAATTGAACTACAAAAACATAAGTTTCATTACCATGTCGTAAGAGTTCCATCATATTTAAGTCTAACATATATATAAGTTGATAGGCATCAATTTCTATTCCTCTATAGTAAAATAATTTTATCAATTTGTTCCAAAAGATATATCTCCAAAGGGAGTAACGATATAGAAGGTCACATAAAAATATTAGAATCTATGTGATATGTCTATTCATAAAGAATAAATATGTTAGTTTAGATGTGATATATCTAGATTAATTGGAGTGATCTCTAGTGGTAATCAACTAAAACTAGACCTTAATGATGACCAATTATTTAAAAGTCTAGGTTTATTTTTTTACCAGTTTATAGGTTATGAATATTCTTGGATGTGGTGGTAGAATTATTTTAAACTATTCGTATTTATGTAATGGTTCCTTATTATAGTGATTCTCATCATGGTTGCATTTTTCCTTGTTGTTTTGTCTTTTATTGTTTTCAGTTTTATCACACCCATGTGAGGTTCTCTTAAACAAAGCAATGTTGTACCTATTTAAATAACAAATTAATTTGGATTATGTAATGGTATTCACAAACCATAAAAGTGGTTTTTATTTAATGATTATAAAATATATATCATAGATAAATTGGGTCAATTAAATACATTTACATGACATGGACATAGTTCCCTATATCACCACTAAATTCATAAAATGAATATCACTTTTTCAAACACAAAAATATAATGATATTTATAAGACAGAAAACATATCTATCTAATATATAAATGATAATATTCCATAAAACATGAAATATTAAAATTATGAATGATTTAATTTGTGAGTGGTTATATTTTTGAGTATTATTATTCTATAAAATATAACATTTCTTAAATATGGAGTAATCCAAAAATATATAAAACATCTAAATTATGGGAACTCCAATAAAAATCACCCACCTCAAAGGAATCAAAGATTGACAAACATAGCATCAAAACCCTTTTAATCAAAAATATAAAGTGGTCGATTCAAAAAACTTGTTTTTCATTTATGGAGAGTGTTTCCATCTAATGATTTAATTTATTGGTCTAATATTGTTATGTGATAATCTAAATGGAGTCCACAGCCTCTACCACCATGGTTTTGATGGATTTAGGAAACATTAATAGGGGAAACACCTATGCCTTGAACATCTCCACCAACATTCTCATTAATTCAATTACAAGTATTTTTGTTATGTAATATTCTCAATAAAATAATAATATGTATGTTTTTGGGGTACAATAAAAAGATAAAAATTTTCACACATACCCATAGGCTAGAAGGATATGACATATCATCCTAGGGATAACACACCAACCCAACCTTTTTAATACAATTGTGGATCCAAGGACTAGTAGGATTGAAATCAAGATACATGGACCATAGTTTCTATGTTGTGTCATTGTTGAACTAGATATTCTCCCATTCCTACATCAACATGCCAATTCTAGCTTGCATCGCCATTGTCCAAGATCACTACTAACATGATCCACTACACAAAAACTTCATATGGAAAGATGAGTATCAATCCCCGGTCACATGGATATTAAGGCTAGCGTTGAGTACCACTCAACTGAATAATAATAATAATAATAATAATAATAATAATTTCCATATGTAAAGGGTATTAAAAACTACAAATACCCACATACCTAGAAATCCTATGTGGGTCATTCAAAAACACTCTCCCTAATTTTTGACCATCACCAACTAGAACTATATTATAGAATTTTTAATGGGTCAATGACCCATGATCAATGATACCCAAAGTATGTACCTGTTTGGGGACCTTTTTAAGGCCCCAAATGGGGATAAACCAAAATCATGTAAGAGAATTTTGTAACAATTCATTCCACTAGTCAATAGCTATGTTTTCCTCTTGTTGTAGTCATTGCATTAATGTAATAGTTTTTTGTGTTTCCCCCCTTACAATATTGATTCATTCCAAAATACCTTGATTCAACTTGAAATAGTACCCATTGATCCCAAAGTAGTGTATGGGGAATGATGGATTATATGTGTTAGTATACTCATCTATCTTTTGATTTACCCACCCGATGATGCTTGTGTGGTGCCCCACAATACTACCAACCTATTTATCCTCACCTCTATAATGATTATAATATGATGGGAGTCAAATTGATAGGTACCCATTTATCCTACATCAGAGGAAGTATGGCTGTTTGAAAAGGGTCTGTACACTCATCCCCCTTTTGAGGTCACCCACTATTGCAGCATCTCTGTATCGTCTTTCATGTGACACCTTTACTAATTCACTAGTTAGTGTAATGTTATCATCATGATGCTTGCTTCTATAATTCTATCACATATGGTTGATGTCTAAAAATCCAACAAAAAATATATGATATGCCCATGTATCGCCTTAAGGCCATACGACCCATACGCCTTCGATAACATGAAGGCATTATTACTCAAATTCCCAATTCAGGTGAATAGTTATATTAATATAGTACTGCTAAATCAATACTAAATTACTACAAAAATAACACTAAATTAATATTGGAATTAAGAACCCACCATGATTTTATCTTAGGTTTATGGTACATGTTTATAGATTGTTAACCACCCAGATGATCACCCCAACTACAATAATAATAACAATAAAAAATTAAAATAAAAATAAAAAATGTTATTATTATTATTATAGGTAGTGGGGATTAAAAACAATATACATCGAAACACCCAAACACCAATGCACCCCAAGTGGGTCAAGCCTTATCACATCTCATTAGGATTAACATTCACTCATTGGACATATTTTATTACATTTTCATGGCCCAAAGGCCCAAGATCATGTTCCTATTCCAGTATCGTGAAATAGATGACATAAAGGACCACATGAAAAGTATATATCAATGTTTTTAAACCATTAAATTGCTATTCATACCCTCTACTGGTCTTATTTCACATATGGTACATGTCCTGGGTGTTGTGTTGATCCCCAGCCAATGTCACCCCATCTTATCGCCACTGTTGAACCTTGATAGAGATCTGTTAGATCCCATAATGGAATGTGGGATAAAGGATAGTTTATAGGTTTCATAATGCTTATCTCTCTTTCAATCTTCCCACCCAAGGATTATTATATAGAGCCCCACAAAACCGCCAACTTGTTTCTCTACACAGTTAGAATAATCCCACTACGTTGATAGTAAAATGAATGGGAATTTAACCATAACACATAAGATAAAATATGGTTGGTTTATTAGTGTTAGAACACCAATATCACTTTTGAGGACACCCATCCCAGTTGTGCCTATGTCTCTCCATGTCTGTGTTATCTTTCTTGATGCATTGGGTTGTGTCCATGTCCCATCACGATGTCAGATTACAAGTATTGTTTAACTATGGTTGAAGGTACATAGGTCATTTAATGATGTTTAAGATACCCATGTATGGATTTAGAGACAATTTTCCATAGGCCATTTATGGACTAAAATACCGATGGCCTAAAGTCTCAATTTAACAGCTCAAAATCAAAATCGTGGTGAATATTGTTGTTGTTATAGTACAACTACAGTACAACTATGATGAATTCATAGATAAAATCCCACCATGATTTGATCCATGGTATGTGGTGCATGATTATATGGTGTCTACCAGTTGGATTATACCTAAACTAAAAAAGGATATTGGGTTACAATGTATTATCAGAAGCTACACAACATTGTTTCTATAACAATCCATACACAAGAATTCCACCCCAATCTATGTTTGAGAATAAAAGGAATTAACCATTTGGGTGGTTACTAAAGATGTTTGTCTCATATATATTTGAATTTTATGGATGTTGAATGATGATGATTAAATGGTATCCATGTTTTGAAAAGGATATTGAACTTCCTTTTGTCTGGGATTGGCTTTGATTTGAAGGACTACCTATATATATCATTATGTCGAATTCCTTTTATTCTATTACTAACCTTATTGATGCACCTATTGACCCAAACTCATAAACATCTATGATCTCAAAACCCTCAGTTGAGAGGATATTCACTGAGGTAGATATCATTAAACCATTACCCACAATCATTGCGATCCAAAATAGTTACTACAGATTCAGAAAAAGGGTAAATTTTAAAAATATTATAAATTACTATCATTTTTGTCGGATATTTTTGTCACATGTTGGATTCCTGTGAAAGGTTATATAAAATAGATCCAATTAAATATTTTTTGGTTAGTGGTAAATAATTTTTGGTTGAAGAATGTAGGTTAATAGTTTTTTGTGGTATTGATCTATCTTGGAATACAAATTTACATGAATCTACTTCTGATTAGAATGTTTCTGAAGACCTTACTGGTCCATCAAAACAAAATCATGTTATGTTACATGTGGTTCGGGATATATTTGTATTTATGAATTAAATTATTGATTATCGCACCACATATAAGGATATGTTAAAGAGTATTAATGACACTATTACCTCAAGAGCTGACCCACATAAGAGAATAATTAGGAGGGTCGTTGTGATTCTAGGGAATCCACTCATTACCCACATGAAGAACCTTGTAAAATTGAGGAATATATTTTTCATTCAAGTGTTAAAAAATTATGAAACCAATGTTGTAATTTGATGGATTTATCATTGTACACCTTAACAATACTCATAAATATAAGGATTACACTGAAATTGGAGAGAACTATTTCCATTGGATCATCTATGATATGTATCAAGGACATCCATCCTCAGTTGTTAGTTTACATACACTATACATCCTATAATGGATAGAGTTCATATTAAACATTTTATATAATATATGCCTTAAATATTTAGAACCATACCTTTTTATTGAGGATGGTCTAAAAGATAAAATTTACTCTTTGGTTGTTGAATAAAATGATTTGGCTTTCCCCAAGCATCAAAAGGGGGAAATATATATTAACGATTTCCATTATCTCAAGGTGTATAAGTTCTTTATAATTTAATATGAATATAATAATAATAAAAAATATTTATGAAAACTTATTTGGGATTAGTGTGGTCATGAACCAAAAACCGGTTTGTATCCATTGACCAGAATACGATCGAGCCTTGTGGATGCCTCTTACTTCTTGAATTTCATTCATACTACTTTCTAGTTCATGTTGTTGAGGTATTTTTTATTATTATCATGGTGTAATGAGAGGATACTTCAATAACGTAAAGATTTTAATTTAAATTCCTACTATATTATAGAAAATCATAGATAGAAATTTTAAAATCCTCCCATATTTGGATGAGTTATTTCTCCCTCATACTCAAAACTGCATTATGGTACCTAATTATGCTTAATTTTCATTAACTACAACTCAAAAAATTCAAATGATTGGTAATTAAATACTTTCAAGTGATGGATTGAAATTGAATGATGATATGATACATTTCAACATTCGGTACTGATTTAATGTCCTTCTCATTTCTGGTGTATGGTACCATGATTTAGGTATTGAAGAATGTTATTATTGGCTGGAAGAATAATATATTTTTAGAGTACATATTTTTATTTTATTATGTTATGTGGTAATTGATAATAGAATTTAAAAATTAATATACCTATAGAATTCCGCCAATAATTTTGATTGATTAATGTTTGGTGGACAATTTTAATAGCATTTCATTGTAATGTTTGATGCCAATTTGTTTCATTGAAGACAACTTACTTAGTGGTTACAAAAATGGATTTGTATCACTATATGTTATATTATGGAGAATGTCTCTTGTGAAATGAGTATATGTAAGTAAATTTTACACACACTCATTATTTAAACATTCGTATATCTAGAATATATAACTAAAAAATTGATTTATTGTCTATGAGTTTAGTTATTTTATTGTGAGAAACACTTTCTTGGATTTTATTTACCCCACTGATGAGCATTGTTAAATATGGATTGCTGAAACTAAAATCCTTCCATAGAAGCCAGATTATTACTATTAGTAAATATTATTTCCATCACCCAATGTGTTGATGACTATAATAAAGGCTTCCAAAAATCCTTAAATTCCACCGAGGCCAACTGGCCTCTCGTTTCGAGCATTAAGATTTGAAGAGCATTTGTTCTAAATGAATGAATTATTGTTCTTGGATATGTAATGATGTTATCATATTATCTCAATGGTTTCATGGTTTAGAGGGTTATCGACTGATTTTTCAAAAGATTCAGAGATAGTCATTGTGTCTTGATAATGAAATCACACTACCATAGTTCTGGGTAAGGGATACGCCGACATTTATTGGTGCTAAGAAAAAATCATTGATAATAGCCCCACATTTATCAACACTAGCTAAAAGTGCTGATAATGGCGACTTTTATCAGCACTAAAAAAATTGTTGATAAAAGTATACCCTTTATTAGCTCAATTTTAGTGCTGGTAAATGTTTTTAAAAAACAAATATATTAATATAAATATATTTTATTATATTAAAATTCAAAAATAATTTTTATTTATATACATTAATTTAAAAACACATGATTATAATTAATATAAATACAATATATTAATTTTTTTAATAATTTAAATATATATATATATATTCATATATAGATTATTTTAAAAAAAGTATTCATAAGATTATAATATATATATATATATATATTTAAATAATTATAAAATTATAATGTTTTTTAATGACGTACAGATGCATATGTCATGTATTAATTGTTATGAATATGTTTATTTATACATTTTCACCTGTATGATTCATTCATGTTATTACCATAAAGTTATTATGTTCTCATTAATACTTATAATATTATAATAAATATATTTAAATAACAAATATATTTTAATTTTTAATTTTTTAAATATATATCAATATTTTTATAATATAATTATAACTAAATATATATAAATAATTATAAAGATACTATAAATATATTTATTATAAATTTATAAATATATTTATAGTTATATACAATTTTTTTTATTATATTTATTTATAATTAATTTTGCAAATATATATATATATATATATAATTATTAAAATATATATTAATTATATATATTTATAAAATTATAAATATAATAAATATGTTTATTATATTTTAGTGATTATTAAAATAAAATATATTTATTAAAATAATTATAAAATTATAAGAAATATATTTTCTGTATTAATAATTTTATAATTATATAAATTAAATATAATAATTAAAGAATTTATAAATTTATAAATATAAGAAATTTAGTTATTATAATTTTATAAATATTCAAATAAATATATATTTATTTATATTTATAACTATAAAAAAATATATATTTATAATTATTTAACTAAATGTATATTTTTTGATAATTATTATTATAAATTAATATTTGTTTGTTTAAATGTTTTTATCAAATTATAAATATAAGAAATATTGTTAACATAATTTTATAATTATTTAACTAAATAAATATTTATTTATAGTTATAACAATAATAATATATATTTATAATTATATAATGAAAAATATATTTATTTATAGTTATAATTAGAAATAAATATATATTTTTTAAATATTTTTTAAAATTATAAATATAAGAAATATAGTTATTATAATTTAATAATTATTTAAATATATATATTTATTAATTTATAATTGTAACTAAATATAAATATATATTTATAATTATATAACTAAATTTGAATTTACTTATAGCTATAAATATGAATATATAAATTTTGATTTAAATAATTATAAAATTATAATAAATATATTTACTATATTTATACTTATTCAAATAAATACATATTGTTTTAAATAATTATAAAATGAAAATAAATATATTTATTATATTTACATTTTTATAAATATATATAATTAATATATTTATTATGTATAATTATATATGTAATGAATATTTATTTTATAATTTTATAATTATTTATATCATTATATATTTATTTTAAATTATAAATATAAATTAATATATATTTATGTTTAATTAACCATTTATCCCTTTTTTAATGCTAAAAAAGTGCAGAGAATATCATAATTAATCACTGCTATAATTTTAGTGATGATAATACTAATTTTATTTGTGATTTTTTTCATTGATAAAGTTGTAACTTTATCAGAGCTACAAAAGTGTTATAAATTTTAGTTTTATCACTGCTTTAAATTTTAGCATTGATAAAACTTCCCATTATCAGTGCATTGTGGAATGTAAAGATAATGGTCTTAACTAATGTTTTAAAAATAACCCTAACAATGTCTTCTTCTCCCACGCCTTCAAGCATTCCAGGAACCCCACATGTGCCCCTATCGAACCCCACCTCTGCCACTGTCACTGCCACCGTCAAACCCCACCTCTCTCGCCACTACTGTTGCATCTGCTACAACTGATCTCTACCACCACCAATGAGCACCCTATAATCTATTGAATCCCACACTTCCATTTATATATATAATTATGACACCCTCATCCTCATCACTACCTCATAGAGGTGATTGATTGATTTTGTTGGTTTTTATTTTTTTCATGAATGGATTCATGGATTGAGTTTAATAGTGGATGAAACAATATTGTTATATCAACACTAACTATCATATATGAAAACAAGGGAATTTTTAACCCTTAGATGTTCCATATTATCCAAAATTGGATACTGATTTATCTTTTTTATATAGTCTTTTGTCAGTGACTATGTTAATAAACAAAAACACATCAGTTTTAAAACACATAATTTGGTTTAAAAATGTATTTTCAATTGATAGGATTATATGTTCATGTGTTATTACTCTGTTTTGGGATTCATTAGTGAATGTTGGGATACAGAATTATTCCCCAAACAATATCGAGGTAATTATTCAAGAATTTAGTGGTAAGTACTTTCATATTGCGGCATGTATTAATGCATTAGCACTGCTGAAAATAATGGATGTAGAATTTACATTAATAGGATCTTCAATACTGCAACTCATTGTTAGGGGATACATTAATGAAATTATTTTCAACATTAGTAAACATGGTGTTTTCGTGGTTTCTCACCATCAATATGATTTTTACAAAGTTGTAATGTAAATAAAAGTGTCTAATATTGGATTTATTGGGTGCCCTTTTACATGATTTTAGGATTGAATTATAGAAATCATTTTTTCAAAATGTCATGAATGAATTTGGGAATATATTGAGTTTTAAAATATGTATTATATTTTTATGATATATTTTTTGTGATGGAGACGTTGTTTTATAGTAATTAAAATTAAATGAAATGGGAAATATAAATATAATTTGGATTCTAATTTTTTTGTATAGTTAGAAAATATGAGGGAGTTTATATGATTAAAATAATTATTAAAAAACAATTTAATGGTTTACACTATCTTTTCCCTTTATGGTATGGTGTTTATATCATCGAGCTTGTTTTCTATCAATTTCAATGGTTTCAGTGGAAGGAGGGGGAGGATTATGATATGTCATGGAGGGCATTGACAACATAGATAATGGGATTCGAAGGTGTGGTTATTTGGTGGGAGGAGAAAGAGGTTATATATTCATGAAATTTTTGACATCCTATAGGGAGAAATCATAGAGCTTATACAATATGCTTTCATGGTGCCAATAGACTAGTTACAATGTGGGAGAATGAAGAGGGTGTGTTTTAAGGGTTTCTATGGATCAAACAACACTTGTTCAATGTAGCATAAGGCAATAGAAAACTCATTCCCTAGATTAATATGTTATTTAAAACTGATATCATTTATAAAAAAAATAATGAAAGAATACCTTATACAAAATATTGATACAACACTTTCACCCATAGAATCACATGCTAATATGACCTAAAATATTTACCCATTCTTACATATCATAACCACTCAAAATGATACGGCCTACATGCACCACCATATGGTTTTTATTTTTTTCTATCCTTCACCCTCTCATGACTAGCATGAGAGGGTGATTTTATTTATTCTATGCAAGGTTTGATGAATTGGAAGTTAAATCTGTAATGTTTTTATAATTTTAATTTCAATTCTTTTTGGTTTCATAATTTTTCTCATTGATTGTGACTCTTTCCTTATTTCCTTTTTCATGACCATTGTAATTGTTGGAAATATAGAGTAATTTTTTTTATTTTTTTATTTTATGTATTTTCAATGTTATTTGTTTGATATAGATCTTTTTAGTGTGAGTACAAGGGTCTATAATTACACCACGACCATCGTATTATTATAACTGTATGCTTAAACATGGATTTAGGTCACCAGTTTCCTAAAAAACCTACGCTATTGACCATGAGATATTAGAATTTTTTAGGATTGATATTTATTACCTTGACCAAGGTAATTAGACCTGATTCTGAGAACATCATGTTCTCTAAATAAATTATTATATATTATTCCAGATCATCATCCTACTGGGTTTATAACCTATAACACCGTTTTCATATTTCATCCAACACCCCCACCCTTCCATTATACACTAAAATAGATTGGCACTTCTTAACATCCTCAAATAATTATTAGCCTCCCTTTTATATATGTTGTGAACATCATATCCCACATACCTGAACTCCAATAGCAGAAAAAGATGAACCCTTTCTGTATATTAGTTCGTTCAAGAGATTGAGGTGAGGATGAGATTTCATTTTAATTTTTGGGAAGTTTTCCGATAATAGATTATTTTTCGATGATTTCTTAATGTATTATATATTCCTATAGTAATTCATTGAAATTTGTTAATTTCATTAGAGATTGTATTTGACGGCTTAGTCTGTGTGGGGGGATTAAATGTTAGGGTAATCTAGATTTGTTATAATAAAAAATTAAAATTCATCCTGGATTTTAAAAAATGTAAGGATGGTTTTTATTTAGGTAAATGATCATTTTTTCATTTGGGTGGGTCCTTAGTTACTTTATTTATTTGTCCATCTTGGGATGAAAATACTTTTAATACTGTTATAATAGTTGAATTCATATTATTCCAAAGGTTTTAACACATGATAATTATATACTTTTAGGTATTAGTAATTTCTTAATTGTTAAAATTGGTTGGTAGATAATTACTTAGGAGTGTGCTGGTGCTCCCAATCATTAGTAAAAATAGGTCTCTCAAACAGATGATGCTACCAATGTTGAGTAGAATTGTCCTTCTTCACATGTCGATGCTAACACTCTAGAGGAACATCATGTTTCTCAACATGTTGTTGCTCATAGTGCAGTGTTACAATGAAATTATACACATTCTGATGCTACCACTCTATAGAAACAATATATTTAGGATGTTGAATGTGAGAAAATGGTAGGTGATGAAGGACCCGTGATATAGAAAAAAATGGGAGCAGTGTAGTTTTATAGTGTTAGAAAGAATTATTAAGTCAAACAGAAAAGGCATCAAATTCAAGGTCAAACGAAATTCACATGGTTAGAATGTTATCCCCAACAAGTCCATGTTGATTAGTTGCATTGGATTCATCACATGGTAATTTGTGTAAATTTATTTATATTATTGGAAACATGTTGTGCTCATGATTAATAAAATGATGTGGAAAAATATTTTGGTAACATTATGATTCCATTTCAATATATTACTAAAAAATAAAATAATCCAAAATTTTATTGATATTTACCAGCCCCGGTAGAGTGAATTTAAATTTTATGACTCCCACTAGAAATACTTATTAAATATTATTGGAAGTATTCATAGAATATTTCAAAAAATTATAATGAAATTTCATCATAAAGATAATGGAGGGAAAATAAACTCACTCCACCACTTATGTATGCACACATGATAACCCAAGAAGTGTTGGTTGAATTTACTAGATGTCATGAAGATGTATCATTTCAGCTAAATTTTGATTGGTAACACATAGTTTGACAATATATGTAATCATCAATTTGATGGAGAATTTTTTATTTATGAAACAATAATTGAGTGGTGAAAATAAGTAATGAGAAGCAAAACCTATGTACCCTGCTAAAATGTAAGAATGGGTTATTCTTCACATAGAAAATAATTTGTATGTATTTAAAATATACCGTAATACATTTGTGTAAAATTAGATAGATGCATAAATATATCACCAGTTTGTATGAAAATTTATGAATCCAAATCCAAGGACACTTTCATCTCATGCCATGTGATATGGAAGGAGGCACGTGAAAATAAATATGGGATACAAATATATTAAAACACAAAAAAAGTGTGGGAAACATATGTATGTATTACATGATAAAAAATTGATTTTCTTTAAACATCTATCACATTACAACAATTATTATTTTCTTATATTTATTATCTGGCATATTCATAAGAATATTAAAACGTGTACTAGATGAACAAGTACTATCAGTTTTCTTTGATGAGGCCAAAACAGTATGGTCTTGTCAAATGTGCTGGTTTTGGGATGACACCGTGAAGATATTTTGAGGGAAAAATATGATAATAAAGATAAAGAAATAGTCGGGATGAGAGCTAGAGTAGCTTCCCTTGAAGAACAATTTCATTAACAAACTATGTTACTAGTAACTATTATGGAGGGAAGTAAGGAGGTTAAACAACTCAAGAATAATAATTCCGTGAAGATCCCCCACTACCCCACCTGATTTGAGGTGATACATTCCCATCAAA
This sequence comes from Viscum album, assembly GCA_963277665.1. Taxonomy (NCBI): domain Eukaryota; kingdom Viridiplantae; phylum Streptophyta; class Magnoliopsida; order Santalales; family Viscaceae; genus Viscum; species Viscum album. The sequence continues at coordinate 1,598,624,235 of OY728133.1, read as the reverse complement.
GTGTTTTCTTAGTTGAGGTAATCGATGTTCTATTAATTTATAATGTGAAATGTGAATAAAAATAGGTGTTTATAGATTTCTAGTACTGATATTATATAGTGTCAAATTGACTATGATTTATATCTATCAATACCCACCGATCACCTTGTAGAGAGAGCTACTGTGTTCATTATCCCAGATAATATTCTACAAAACAGACCACTTCCTATAGGTCATGTGAAATTGGTTATTAGAATAGCTCATGGGTTGAGTCCCAATCTACTTATTCCACTTAATGGCAATTATTTCCATATGTTTGACCAATCTTTTGGAATATACATTAAATGGTCTTCATATCATGTAATAGTACATGTTGACAATGAGGAATTATTTTATAATTTATTTATCATGATTAAAATTTACCAATTAATGAAAAGTTTTGCAAACCAATGAATTTTATTATAAACAAACAAAGGGAAGGGGTGAAATGAAATGTTGACTCAAAACCATATAAAGGATAAACTAACTGATTGAAAATATCTTCTAAAAAACCATTACTCATCCCATTCAATATCCAGATTTAGTAAAATTGAGTATTCACGAGGATAAAAAGTTAAAAATTATGGTAGACATTTAGATTATTTTCAAAAGAAAATGTACAGGGAGGAACGTACTAACTACATTTTTTTAGAAAATGTAAAATAAATCCTCAACTATTAATGGATATGAGCCTCGGTTTTATATGTATACATAATTTATGATTTAATAATTTAATTTTCCAATAGATTCAATAATTTGTAAATATTTACAAAATTCATTTCATAATTTTTTTGTAGGTGTATATATTTATACCAATTGAAGCGATTTCTCTGTGAAAATAATGTTTTGACTCGTTAGTCATCATATGACCTCTATTGTACAAAAAGAAATAGAATCCAAAAAATAGATGAAATAGTGGCAAACTAGCCAAATCATTTGAAAGGAATATTTTGGATGATAGACTCTTATTAAAACCAATGACACAAGGGTAAAAATATATAATTTAATCATATCAAATATATTTTCATTTTATTCATTAATTATTCTTTTTTGTGTTTCTAGGAATTATTTTATGCTCATTATAGTCAATTTGGATACTCTAAAGGTCTATTTCATGGATTCACTACATGGATTCTCAAAAAAACGAACACACGTGATAGCGTTTTTCAATTTTTAATACACTGTATCCAACCGTTTTATAATAAAAATCAGGATATATAATTTATATAATTCTTTAATTAGGATTATTTTATGATAGGATTGTGTATAAATATCATGAAAATAATGGCTGGAGGACAAGAATTGCGCACAAAGACAACGAAAATTTATATAAGTGGATAAGTATTGGTGTATATATAATAATATTTCACTATCCAGACACATATAAAAAAAATTTGATGTTTTTTTCAATGTTTCTATAGTTTTTGAAAAAAAAATGGAACAATTGTTGTTATCATGTTTATAAATTTATAAGAGAGTTCATATTCTATTACCAAACATGCATCCACCAAGAGGTATTTTTTAATATAATTACAACTTAACAAATAATATTTATTAATCATTTGTGTATTTATACTATTACAATACTACATTTACTTTTGAAAAAAAAATTAATATTACGATATAGAGTATGTTAGAAACAAATGGGAAGAATACATAATAACATAATGTACAAAAAAACATGAATATGTTATTACTATTGAATTAGTTTATTGTTTCAAATTTTTATTTAATTTATTTCCATTTAGTAGTACTCACATATGAATTATTTTTTTATACAGGTAGATTCATTTGTTCAAGTCGGTGTGGTTTTTCCGAAGCTGATCATGTTCATGAGAGATTGGACTTTGTGGTTGCAAGTGAGATAATTATATTATGAAATGGGTAATGAATTTTTATTATCATCACAAAATAGTGAATTATTAAACCTTGTTGAACTGTTTTTTAACATTTTATCTACTATTTTTAATATATTATGTCATCATTGTTAGCTTAAACATATTTAGTTGTTTTCAAAAATCTATTGGAAATTAAAATTGTTCGTTAAACTATCTAAAACAAGCCACAAAAAAGATAATATATTTATTTTTTCAAATGTTACCACGTTTTCTATTGAATTTATTTGTCGAGATTCCAACAATGTATATTTATTTGATGTTCTTAGCAGAATCATATTTCTCATTTTTAAAAACTAATAGATTAGATAAACCTATTATTCTCGTTATGAGGACTTCTCAGGATATAATAGACTGAAGAGATTCCTCTACTCTTCTATTTGTCAACAATGATAATTTTTTTGGGACAGAGAACATCTATGAAATATTAAGTGTTTGAAATTTGACATTTAATGAAAATGGAAATCACGGTAAAACTGCAATTTATGATTTTTATGAGACTTTGGGATGTATATGAATCAACGACACCTCAATCTGTCGCACTGTGTGACCATTATGACACTACATGTGTCCTTTTATTTAAAATTGATAATAATGCAACTAAAATAAATAAGTGACATACTCAAAAAATGACAAACACATTTTGATTGTTATAATACTTTATAAAATGATCCATATTTTATTTAGGACCTATTGGAATATACAACACCACAATCCAAGAAATGGTATGATTGGTACGACGAAAAGTTTTCATTGTAAATTTAAAATCGACATTTTTTTAAAGAATTATAACTCCATGAAAACCAAGAAATCATTCTCATATTATCTTTATAATTTATTTAATTGATTAATAAATCATTTTTGACAATTAGGAATTGGTATCATGTCAAAAAAAATACATTATGTGACTTGAATATGTCAATTTATGTGATTCCAGTTTAAAATGAAATTTTAGTAAAAAAGAAATGTGGCATAATAAAAACATTGAAAAATCATGCGTATTGTTTTGAAACCATTAGAACAAAAATACATGATTAATTTTTGATGTGTGAAAATCATCAAAAACTCAATATGATACATATTGGATACTATAAAACTGGTGAGTTATTTACAAGGTGTTTTTATTTTCAGCAAAATAATAAAATGTGGAGGCTTTGTGAAGTGGATGGTTTCAGTAGAGTGAATGTTATTTTGCAATGAAATTCAGTGGAAATGGATGGTTGAATATGATTTTGAGAGGAATTTAGGTGGTGAAAATGGATATAAATACAATTGGAATCATCATTTTTATTGTTCATTGATGACAACCCAAGATAAATCCTGACCAATGATGGTATGTGAGATGGTGGAACATATCATTATCTATTTTTTCATAAGCACCATAAGATAAAAGTAACATGAAGTGAATGATATTATTTGTACAATATGAAATGTTGTATACATGACTTTACATCTGTATGAGAGATACTTTTATTGATTTTTAGGAATTATTTTAAATTGTGTATGGTTTTAAATTAATTTTTAAAGTGGAACTTAAAGGTGTTAAATACCGTGATGTACATGGCTTCAATGAAAGGTGTTAGGGGATTTCATGCATTAATTATTATGTATTTAATGAATTCTTGAAATCACCTCATGCATTTTGTAAAAAAGTTATGTATTTTTAATTTTTTATGTTATATATATAGCATAAATGGTAATAGGTTAACAAAATTATTAATAATAATTTATAAATAAGTAATGATAATTAATACACTATTAATTTTTTTAATTTTGTACTAATTTATAATTCCTAATAATGAAAAATATTTTCTAATAATTGACAAAAATAAGTAATATATAACAATACTAAAGGTTACTTAATAACAGTGAAAAATAATTTAATCTAAATAATTATATCAAATTAATGTTATATTTATGTTACCTTTATATTAAATTTATAATGAAAATAACATTTATAAATATAAATATAATATTTATTAACATAGATATAACATTAATATAATGTTGTATAAGATAAATATAAAAAAATATATAAGATATATATATATATAGTTATTAATATTTTTTATTTGGATTTTTATAAAATGTCAATGGGTTTACATTTTATATATTTTCAGTTATGTGGTGCATTGTGGAGAAAGGTTGCAGCTTTTAATGAATTTTTTATGAAAACCCATATCTTTAATAGACTTTATTTCATGATTTATTATATTTAGATTCACTCAATACAACAATGAAGATCATGAGGCCTATCATATTTCGGAAATTAGGTATATACAATTAATAAATTCATCCCAAATTTAATTACATAAATTAAAACTCTGTAACATTCCATTAATTTCCATTGATCTTCTAAAAATGCACAATATAACTTAGGGACATACATAAGAAATGGGTGACCTATAAAGCCAAGTATGGGAATAATCAAATAATGACATCATGAAAGTAATACAACTGAATCATTAGACATGTCATCGATATATGAAAGGGGTGATAATCGTATACATGAACATCAATGAATGATATATAATGATAAAATGAAGGCCACATAGGAAAGTGACAGAAATATAAAACATGAAATCATAAGTAAAAGTCAAAGATATCCACCAAAACTACATAAAAATAATTATATTATGATAGCCTCTCATGAACCATACATGGAATATCATGATGTAAAAACATTACCTAACACATTTTAGTGCTATATAATTCAAGGAACATATGTCACATTCATATCATGCACATGCACAAGTGTGCCTCGAAGATCATACAACATAAGGATTCCTTTAATCAAATTCAACTGCACTATTATGTAGTTCGTATTATATAATTAGTATTACCCAATAAATTATGGTTATTTACATATAAGAATAACTTTGGAGTATAAATGGGGATGTGTATTCACAATAAAAATGTTTGGCATAGAAAATCGTAGGATAATTTATACAGCATAACGGGGGTACATAAAGATTAATGGAATGGTTAAATGAGAGTGAATGGGGTGTCATGCCACATTTAAATAATATTTATATTAATAGGGATTTCTAAAGAGATAACGCAATATTAAAAATTATAAATCCAAAAGTATAATATAATGATTCTTCTTGAATAGGGAGGAAAAGTATTTCACCCCTTACCTTATTAGAGGGATTCTAAATGATTGGGAAGATCATATTAAGAGCCTGAAGAAATATTAGGCAGGATATATAGATGTAAATTAATATAATATTTATTATTCAAGGGTTTTTATTGAAGAGTGATGGGATTTTGGGGGTGATTATATAATAAAATAGAATGAAACTCTTTATTAATTTCTAATATTAGGTCATAAACTATATATTATAAATTCATCCAATCCACAAACCATCCAATGTGTATTCCCATTTCTTCTAATGAAAAACCGATTATTTAATTATTTTTTAAGGAAAATATATGAAATCATTAAAATAATGTTCACGTTGAGGGGGAAGTGAGTCATGTTTATAAATAATTTGTTTCTGAACCATAAAATATAAGATATGATTTTGTAGGATTTATTAAGGGTTCAATTAATTAATAAAATGACAGAAAAAATACATTCATTTGAAAGGTAATCATTATTTATATATTTTATACTATTTATATTATTCATCACATCACTTTTATTCTTTTATTATGTCATAATAAGAACTGTATATCCATTCAATATTTAATTTCTACACAAAATTTGAATGTCTCATAAAATTATAAAAAATCACAACTGGATGATTTAGATGTTTTTATTTTAAAAATAATAATTATTTAATAAAAAAGAATCCTATAAATATGACAATATAGACTCCAAAATTCCATACATATTTAAAAATACAATTTTTTACAATAAATGATTTCAAAACATTATAAAAATTATATTTTACTTTGTAAAAATATATTAGCAGATATATTTTATTAATTTAATTTAATAATATTATTTTATTAAAATATATTTTATATTTAAAAAATAAAAGTCCTAAGTGAAACTATATTTTTCCCAAAAATACATTTTGTGTTTCATCATATCAAAATCTAATTTTTATCAAAATTATCATTTAATAATTATAAATGGATAATAAATGATAAATATAATAATTCATTTATATAAAAATTTTAATGAAATTCAAACTATTAGGGTATCTATACATAGCCCTTTATTACACTAGTTGATGCCCTATAGGTAAGGTGTGTGATGGTGAGATTTTCTTGGGGTTTTTCAGTGAACATGGTTTCACTTATAATCATTATGAGCTTAAAATCCCCTATAAATGGTTTCAATCTTTCATTGGTTATTGAATTTGACTTGGGCTTGGTCAAATGAAAATCATAGTAATGCTATTTCCATAATAATCTCTTATAAATGGGCCTCACAGTAAATGATCCAACTTGTTGTGTTCATCTCTTCCATTGTATGTGTCTTTTCGATTTATCATAACCTTATATATATATATATATCAAAATATCACTATATAAAAACTTTAATATGAATGGTTATGATGATTAATGGTCATTTCATTCCAATATAATATAACTTATGATAGAACAAAATGAACAAAGAAATGTATGTGTTTTTTAAAATATTATTATTAATAAGGTGTTTAATCATTAAAAAATTTAATTTCATTTATAGATTATTTGTTTGATACATTATTCCCCCTTCAAAAAATTCACCATCAAAAAATCATTTGTACAATAAAAAAGACGAGTTTAATTTTTTTCATCACCTATTCTAGTTCCCAAGTTTCGTTCTCAAACATATGGTACTTTCACAACAATTTGACTAAGTGAGTTGTCTTGTTTTAATGAAATTTTTTCAATGATCTTTGATGTTCACCGTATACTCCTAATATGAAATATCATTCTCCAATCATTCCCCCAATAGATTCAGTACATGTGAGTTTTCTGCTATGTACTTTATCAAAAGGGACATTTAGAACACATCATGTACTTGGAATAGGTTTGGTGGGAGTGTTAGTGAATATGCCACAAATATTATTCTTTTAAGGATCTCAAAGGGGTCGATATATCTTGGACTAATATTTCCCATCATCCCAAAACACATGACATTATTCTGAGGTGATATGTGAGGGAACACCTTATTTAGAAACTCAATTTCTATATATTATCGATGATATTCAACTTATATTTTCAGTCAACTTTTCAAGGATTTCTTATGAAAATGAATGGTTTGATCCTTCCCTATCATCTCATGGACAATATCAAGTCCCATTATATTAATCTTTTTAAATCTATAAAATCAGATCATAGTTTGAAACCTATACCCATATAGATCCTTTTAAGGTGGCGTTTAAATTTTTTTATGGAAAATATTATTACATGATAGCTAAACTAGGGTAAGGTGTTGATCCAAATATTCTGGGAAATACATTGAACATGTTCTCACTATATGCTATTGATTTTAAATGGTATAGTTAGACTCTCCATCCATCTGATGGTGATTAGAAGCCCTAAAACTCAATAGTGTATCCTATACATTCTGAAGTAGACTCTATTACCTCGAGGTAAACCTCAAATCATGATCAAATAAAATGGAGAGTAGAAATCATTACAGCCTTACCATTCCCTTATGTATATCATGGTGATTTGGTTTAGAGATAAATGTTCAATAATAGCAATGAAATGTGACCACTTTTTATAGTGATAAAATACCACCCATATAGAGTTATTTCCTTTAGATGTCCTAGGGAGTCCCATGATTAAATCATTGATTATTTTTTACCATTCCCATAAGGGTATGAGAAATTGTTTCATCATACTCTTAGACTCTTGTTGTTCCTCAAAAATGTGTTCACATTCCAACAATAATGATTAACAAATTTTAATCAACCTCTTCATTTTATCCCCCAAAATATTTTTCTTCATATCTCTAAACATCATAGTTATTACTAGATGAATTAATAGAGATGATCTATACACCTCATCCATAGTTTCCTTATTCAAATAATATTTTTGATGTAAAAAATATCCATGTTACAAACCTTATAACATCATCATTAGAAAATTTGATCACAAATTTTTTTTTAACTTTTTATATAACACTTCATCATCTTTTCGATCATCCTTTATCATAAAAATAATGGATGGTTGCGTATTTATTTAAAAAGGTAATATGAATTTTCTTTTTCTTATTCCCATTTCCATCCATTTCAGTTCCAAGAATATTGAATCCCTTATAGTCTTCATTAGTATTGAGTTACCATATGCTTTCTACTCAATGCATCTTCCACTTTGTTCTCCTTCCTAGGCTTTTAATGGATAGAATATCAACTCAAACTACATTAATTGGTCTGTATTAATATATTTCTATGAATCTATTTGAGTGTTTTATGATTCAAATATATGTCACACATTTATAAATAGAGATAATGTCACTAAATCCTCAACATAAACATCAATGCATCCAATTATAGATTATGAATTTGATATTTCATCTCATGGATCTTTAATTAATGGGAGGCATAAGATATCAATTTATTATCCTTCATCAGTACATAAACCATGCCCTTTTTGACACATCACTATATATCAATAATCCTTCCCCACTTGTTGGTAATGTAAGAATAGGTGTAGTGATTATAAAATTCATTAACTCTTTAAATATTTCATTACATTCAACATTAAATAAAATCATCATTCCTTTCAAGTTAGCTTGGTATGTGGGATTAAAAATTATGACAAGTTTCTCAATCATTGAAAATAGTAACTATCTAATATATGAAAACTAGTAAACTCTATCAAAGAGGTTTGTATGGTTCATTCATAAATTGCCTCTATTTTTAATGGATCTATAGATATCCATTTTTTGGATATAACTTTTCATTTGAATGATACATTCCTTATTTAAAACTCAGATTTAATATACATTACAAAGAACTTATCCTTTCACAATTTCATCAATATAGAATCCAAATTATCATATTGTTCCAAATTTGTATTGGATTAGATAATAATATAATCTATAAATAGTACAACAAATTTTTTGAGGTAATCCATAAATACCTTATTCATCATTTCAAAAAAGATTTATTGTCAATTATATACTACAAATATAATTACTATGAACTCATAGTGCACATAACTTGTATGAATAGTAGTAATTGTGGTATCTTCTTTCGTCACTGTCAATGGTGGATATCCAGACCAAATGAATACCATAGAGAATTATTGGGATCCATATAGTTGATAAAAAAGTTACTTATCCATGGAATATGACAATTTTTATATATATTTTTTTGTTTATATCATGAAAATCAATGCAACAACACATTAAACTATCCTTATTCATGGTGAACTGGACTAGAAGGATCCTTGGTGAAGCACTCAAAATTATAAAAACATTATCTAGATTATCATTTAATTTCATCATTAGTTATTCAAATTCAATGTTGTTCATTCTTTAGAAATTCTTAGATATAGTCATAGATCTTGTAATAAGTTAAATTGAGATATCAACCTCTCGGTTAAGTAAATATCAGTAAACTCTTTACGGAATTCATCAGTATAATGCTTCGCAATGGGCATGTATTAAATCATGATTCTATCATTTATTTCAATAATTTGATATATACATATTTTCTCATCGGGAAATAATATCCACACAAGAGACGAATAATCCAAATGAGATTCATCAACCACATTACACTTATATTGAATAGAAGGATGACTGAGGATGTGAAGAGTGATCTCACTCTTCTAATGGTTGATGTTGGATTTATATAAGGATAGACAATGCATGACCAATATAGAATAAAAATATACTAAATTATTTTAGACAATATTTATATTGAGGATTAGTCCCCTAAAATTGAATGAGGTGGATTTATATAAATGGGATGAAATAATAGTTCCATTTTATAATTTCTACAAATAAATCAACACACATTATTTGAGGTGGTGATTTAAATGTTCAATTAAACATTATAGATATGAAAGAATGTATATAAATATGGTCATATAAAATATTTGAGGTTCTTGAATAGATAATTAAACCGCCTTTCATTAATTTATTCTGCGTCTAGTTTTTTATTATGAAAAAAATAAACATAGCAATGATAACATTTTAAACTAAAAAACATGTAAAAAGAGAAAATATTAACTTATAAGTAATAACATTTAAATTAATTTTAAATCCTCAATTAAGAGTACCTAGGTTATCTGTGGTGATTTTGATATTATGTTTTCTAAACTGAACATCTATTTATGTCCTTCAGATTGTTTTTTAAACAGTTTATGAATTTTAAAATGTATATCCCCCATGAGTTTCAAAACTAGTGTGTATGAAGGCCTTCTTTTATACACTAGGTGATGATTGATTCAATGTCCATTACACAATTTTCAACTTTATAACACCTAGGTAATTTTTTCCAAAGCCACATACACAGGTATTAGTCATAATGGGATGTAATTTTATGGACACCAATCACTCTATAGTTCATTAAAATTATAGAATATTTTTATATAAATTGAATTATAACTAGAGTTCTCACAATATTATTCTAGTCTAGATCCCAAAAAATAACGATACTATCCTCTCATACCAACTATAAAAACACATATATTTTATACACCTTAATTCATGAGTTATTAGATAAATTTACACTTAATTTAATCACATAATATTGCAATGAATTTGATATTTTTTTAATTATTTATATATAATAACAAATTGCAACAAAAATTCAACGATACAAACTACATTTCTATATCATTCCCTTAATTTCCATCGATCTTCTAAAACTGCAAAGGATTTCTTGGGGATGTACATAGAAAACGGTGCACTATATATCCCAGTAAATGAATAATCAAAGAATAACATGGTGAAATTAATACATGTGAGTCAATAATCCTATCAATGATACATAAAAGGGATGACAATCATAAAAATGAACATAAAATAATGACATATAGTGATAACATTATGGTCGTATAAGAATTTGGTAACAGAATAAATCGTGACATCATAACCATAAGTCAAGGCTATGAATGATGAAAAGATAACATTGTATGATTAATATAACCATTAACTACACATACATTGTATGTCATGTGATAAAAATGTTACCAAAATCATTATCTTTCTATATAATTATGATCCCACTCATCATATTCATATCATGTATATGCATAAGTGTTCCACGTAGTTCATAAATAAAAAGGATTACTTTAATCACTTTTAACCCCATTATTAAGAATTGAGGGTTATATAAATATTTTTTATTAGTCAATGAATAATTGATATATGTAGTTGAAAACCATTGATCAGAAATAGAGATGGTTATTCACATGAAAAATGTTTACAATGCAAAATTTTAGGAAAATTTATGCATCATAACATGTGTACATAAGGATTTATGGAAGGGTTAAATGATATTTAAATGGGTCTCTAATCATTTAGAAATCATAAGGATAGTAATAGGGATATTTTAAAACATACCCTAACAAGATTATCTAGAAATCAAATGGCCTAATTTAATGATGGTTCATGAATATAGGTTAAAAGGAGAGGATCCCTTACCTTGATAGAATAATTTGATAATCTTGAGAGAATATTTTTAAGAGCATGGGGGAACCATCCGAGTGACCTAAAGTGAGAAAGTATAACTAACTTCATTAAAAAAAATTTTAGTGAAGTTGAATGAGAATCTATGTGGGTTAATAGGGAAATAGTTATGGGAATTATATATTAATTTCTAATCTCATGTTTTGGACTCTATATAATGAATTCATATTAACCAAACCCCATCCCATGGGTTTTTATATCATCTCTACCTAATATGTATGTATTTAATTATTTTATAACCTTAAGAGATGAAATCATTAAAATAATACCATTAGTGCTTTGTATGTGAGTAATGTTTATAAGGGATTGATTTTAAATCCATAAAATATAATATTTGTTTTGGAGGATTCATTATGGGTTTATAAAATTATTCAATTAACATAAAAAACAGTTTTTAAAAGGATTATCTTGGTTTTTGATGTGGATACATTTTATTGTATTTATCACATTACTGTTTTTCATTAATAATGTAATAATACAAACTATATATTTATACAATATTTAGTATTTACCTGAAAATTGATTTTCCCTGAAAATTATGAAAAATTAACTATTAGATAATATTGATGTGATGGTAACAAAAAATATATATATTTAATAAATATAAATCTCTAAATATGATAATTTACTCATTTAAATAAAAAATTACCTTGTAAAAAATTAATTGTTTTTTTGACAATAATAATTTTATAACCATTAGAAAAATTACTTTGACATTATAAAATGATATTATAATTTCTATTTCATAAATATTATTTAATTATATTATTTAAATAAAATATAATTTATTTATAAAACTTATGAATTCATCATAAGGAATGTCTGGATTAAAACTATATATTTTCCAAAAATATAATTTTTGTTTCATCATATCAAAATATAATTTTTATAAAATTTATTGATTAATAAATATTAATTAATAATAAAATATAAATATAAACCTTAATTTATAAATAATTTATAGAAATTCATATTAATAGGGTCTAGATACATAGACATCTATTACACAAGGGAATTCCCTACGAGTATGTTGTGCAATGGTGAGTATTTATTGGCAGTGGTTTGGTGAATATGGTTGCATCAATGATCTCGATGAGCTCCAAATTCATTCATAAATAGTTTCTATCATGATTTATTTGTTGAATATTAGCTTGGTCTTAGTAAAAAGAGAAATTACATTGTTCCCATATTCCTCATAAACATTGTTAATTAGGCTTTATTGGGTAATATCCTACCGGTCAAGTACATCAATTCCTTTTTCTATGATAATTGGATTTAACATAACCTTATATATATATATCAAATGATCACTATGTAATGACTATAAAATCAATGGATATTATTCTTTATGATATTTTAAGTTCAACCAGAAATAACTTATGATGGTCCAAAATTACCAATGCAGTACACATATATTCAAAGTGTTATTTATTAATAACTTGTTAGAATAATTTTTTTTACTATTAGTGAAAGAATATGGATAATAATTAATATTATTCATTATAATTTAAATAAAATTTGGAAGTGAATTTAGTATAAATATATTTATGATATTTAATTAGTTTAATAATGTTTATAAAATAATTTTTTCATAATCATTAATATTGAAATGTTAATGAAATCATAAATAATTGAAGTCATTGGGAAATTATAAATATAATGATTATAATTAATTTTCTTCTTTGTCTTCAATAGTGGACTATCTCAATGTTCGAAACAAGTATGAGAGGCATGTATCAATACAATAAACCTCTATGATGTGGTGTATAATAATAAATATGAAATATGTATTACTCAGGTATAGAAAACTCATCTTTCCATTTCTCTATTGTCTGTGATTCTCATAGTAGTGGTTCCTCTACTACCTCGAAGATGTCAAAATGTGATGATAGTCCACCTAATATTCTCCCCCAGCTTAAGGGAAGTGAACAAACATTCATTAAATAATCCAATAGGATTTCGGATTCTCAATGATAAATTATGAATAAATGAGAAATGATATCTATTAATATCCTAGATCAATTATACATGAAAATATTAAGGGTATCATGACAAAATAAGTGGACCGCATACCCAATGGTATACACCAGCAACTGGATAAAGATTTTTCCATGAACATGTATCTTACTTTGGAGGAATATATGGGTCCTAACATAAATATCAACATGTTCAATCTCATCATCATAAAAACACACAAGGATAATTATCCACCTATGGAGGTTCCTAGGTAGGGACGTCCTCACCCTTTGGAATGCCATTGAGTAAACAATCAAGTTTGTCACTAAGTGAAGGTAACATTTCATTCAATATAGAATGGTGTGGTTATTGACTACATACATTCACATCCTTAGGATAATACATCAGTATAATATTAATTACTCCATTATTAGATAAAACAATTAAAACTAAACTCAAAAAAATCTCTAAAAACAAGATAATGTAAAATTTTCAATTATAAGATTCAGGATCCCACTATTGATTCATATAACATACAATATAGATTTTAGTCTATGTGATAAATAATACTCATTTTTTTGTGATAGATGATGTTTAATATTTGTCATTCCCTCAATATGAAACATCACACATCTATCCTAGATGTCGATTTACTTTTTATGATGTATCTTCTGGTTTTCATCCTTCCACCACCTTAGATTAAGGGAATTAGGCACTTGTATAAATCTAAATGCTAATAGAAAACACTGAACAAATATAAATTGATTCATACCTCTTTCTGTCTCGTGACACTCAATATTATGAAAGTGAATGAGAGAAACTATAACCAAGACATCAATAATATCAGTAGTAAAATTTATAAAATCTGGTCAACGTGTACACAATATAACTACCTTTATATATAAAATGATATGTGAACGTTTTAGAATTAATTTGTTTAAATTTTCAAAAAACTATAATATTTTGAAATTGTAGTCAATATAATAATGTATATACTTATAAAAGTATGAATAAGACTATCTGACATGAGATGATATGATTCCACGTTTTGTATTTATGTCCTATATTAATGGTGTTCTAAACTAAACATGTAATGTATAATATTTAAAGTGATAAATAATAAATAATCTCATACAATATATATAATATTAAAACAAAAATGATGAATATGTGTTTTTACAATAATGTTTGTGTAGGAACATTATGGAGAACATCAATGGGAAGCTCTAGACTAGAAATAATAGGGAATAATGGGGTTATGTGCTCCCATGAAACAATCTAATATACCATTACACATACCCCAATATAACTACCGTATGATCGCCATACAATATAAAATGATATATAAGTGTATTCCTAACATGAAGATGGCCAAATTTTTCTCTCATTCCGACTAAAGTCTTTGTGTAACTCTAAATACATTATGTGTATGTACATTATTGAGTAATAAACAAAAAATGAATCTTCAATGAAATTAAGGAAATATCAAAGAATGCGACTCAAAAAGGTACATTCATCAACATCATCATGTAAATGTTTGATGTGCATTCCAATCAATCCAATGGATAGATAGCTTCCATCTATAACAGTCGCATCTAACTCAATATTTAGGCATAGTAATCAATGTACAGTCTCAAGAGAGCCTCTGTGGGTGGTTTTTATAATTACAACACCCTGAATAAGATGTAAATGAATAAATTCCACATCCTCTAAGGATATGGTCATATCAACCATAAGAGAGTGGAAATTATGTGTCTTAGGTCTCTATCTATCTATATTGAATGTGATGTGATAATATTAGATTGAGATCATTGAGAGAGATGTGGGTGAATCTTCAATATATTTACTTAATTAACTCATCATAGAACTAAACCATTGAAAATTGTAAGATTTTTCAATCTACACAAATATGTCTCAAAACCTCTCATTATATGAATAAAATATAATGAGAAATAATCACATGATATTTATAAGGTTCGGCCTCAATGATTTAATTTAATAAATTTTATTTTGGATTTACATCCAATGTGGATTATTAACTATATTTAATAATATTTCAATGCCCCAGAAAACAACTAGTTATAAAATAAGTAATCACTACTCTATTTGATCCTGTCTATACCCCAAATTAAATAATATTCTACTACTTTTGGTCCTAACACTAACTATACTTCTTTTCCACCATTCCTTCATGAATGGTTATGCCCTCTGTCCACACACCTCTTCATATACAGGTAATACTCTCCATAAAAAAAGTATTATTTCATCATCGTTGATCTTTTGTTGAAATATCAACTTGTTGAGTTAGTAATTCTCTATAGGTAAGTTGCATCACCTTTACCTATGTCAAACTTTTTCATGATCATAAACAACTCTCTGTATATAATGATGGTCTTGAAAATTTTTCTAGATAATGAAAACCCTATATTTTAAAATTTTAAAATATTCTATAATTTATTTTTTCAATATTATTACACAAAAATTATATTTTGTAATTCATTTTCCATTGTGATATGTCTGAATCTCCATAGTTTAATGTGCCCTATCTGATGCACCTCCTTGAAAAATTCCTCTGTCTGGTGTGCTCTATCTTATACACCTTGTTTCAATAATCCTTCTTCAAAATGAACTAATTATACATTTAATTTATATTTTTATGGATCTATATCCATATTTCTTCCATTTTATTATCTTACTATTCAACCAAGTATAATTATTATTTGTCCACTCACACTACGCTCTCAAAAAAACATCAATAATATTGCACTTTAGAAACAACAACAATAGAAAATGACTGATTTACATTGAATGTGGTCGTTTCCTTTTATAGGAAAACATACTCAATGAATCATGGAATAATCATGAGATCTAATTTGTAATCCTAGAATTAATCGAACATAGTTTGATCTATTTTAAATCTCTTAACAACTTGGGGTATACATTATTTATAAAATATCTATTAATTCTTAGTAACAAGAACCCTTAAAACACTCCTCAAAACTCGTCTATATCTACAAAAATTTAAAAAACAACATAGAATCATTATAATTATTGAATTTAAAAAAATTATGTGAAGATCATCATGTATCTTCCCAGTTTAGAGAAATATTATGTTTATCAATTTGACAATTTTTAAAAAATTCCCTTCATTCTTAAAATTCCAAAACACTTCACAATCCAATCCTTTTCTTGTAGTCAACTTGGTCTAGTAATTTCATGCATTCTCTATCTTTTGATATTCATAGGTTTTATCCATTTGATAAGCTAGCACATTATCAAATGTTTCTCTATTCAGTCCTCTTAATCTGATGAACATATGAATCTGACTCAGCCTCTGTTCCATCCATTGAAATTGTGATACTACATCCAATGACATCAAATATTTTTCTATATCTATTTATGTTTAAAATGTATTTATGATGGAAATTTATTTAATGATCATAAATTCTCTTCATTATTTCATCTAATATAACATAGCTTAAACACAAACATTTTTTTACAGATTCTCTATCAAGAACATCATATAATTATTTGTCTAGTAAAAAATTATACCCCTCAATCTAATTATTAGATATAAATTAATCAGTGTGTAATTTAAAATTTTCGAAAACTCACCTATGTCTTTAAAACATCAATCTAATATGTTCAACAAAAATAATCTAGAAAACAGATGTTTTTATGACATCATATTTTTAAAAATACCAACTATAATCATGAATGTATTCCTGATGGTTGGTACTTTAATGATCATTATAGTATCATATGACTTTATATATTAACTCTAAACATTAAAAAACTACTCCTTGATATTTTACAATAGAAAAATATTTAAATATTGATAACAAATGAAACCAACGCACATAGGACTAAAAATACCCCCTATTTGTTTGTTTTTAATATCCCTACAAATAATTGAAGTCATTATGTGTGCCTAATTATTTCACACCCATATATTCATTCATTTTTTTTCTTACCTTTTTGGAAATTATAATGTAAAGCTGTTAAAAATATTCATCCCCACAAATTTTTTTACTCATAATTCTGAATAATTTCTTCTAGGGAATAATAGTATCACATTAATTTTAAAAATAATAATATTTAGTTTGACAACTCTTAATCTATGTGGGTGAATCTAATGTATAAAATAAGAGTATATAATCCAGGTGATCAATGATATCTATAAAATTTATATTATGTAATAATTTCCTAAAGATTATTATATCATATTTATATTAGGGTAAATATATGTAAGATTGTTATGTTAAATCCTATACCCATCTCAAAAAACAGATTAAAATAGTTCAAGTAAAAAAAACACAAGTCCCCCTACATTTTATCATTATCAATAATCATCACTCCCACTAAATGATAAATTTTTATACAACCTTGTAAGGATGGATATACCTACCCAAGCATCATTTTTCCCCTCCTCTATTTTTTATCCTTAAATTCCCTATATGTTTGATCAAATAAACTATAATGATTTGATTAAGGAGGAACCTTAATGTTCTATTGAATTCACATTAAGACCTAGAGAATTTCTTAGTATAGAATTATTATCCTTCTTCATTGATGAATTAGTATGATATGTGATGTATTCATTTTGATCAGTATTAATGGATTTTGTAATAGATTTATTCTCATATGTTTAGTCTCTAGATGAAACTATCAACTTCTCTTCAGTGTATAAAATATCCTCATTACCATGATTCTGTGTCATTCTTTTTCTCAATTTCATAATAGTCCAGAAAGATATTACGTAGTATTCTGTACCATTCCTAAATTTATCACACCTCTAACATTTCCTCTTAATATTCAAACCACAATCTATAAAATAACATTTCATCAACAGTGTTCTCATATTATATATTATATATCCTCCACTTTTCATTATTGGAATTTTGATCTTCCTCTATATTCATATCCACGAACATTTGAGCTAGATGAATAACATTGATTTCATTCTCCCATTGATGAACATTATTAGGTTTCTCATCTTCCTCACTTTAATGTTTAACATTCTTTGCCTTTTTGGATTTTTTTTCTCTCTTATGATTCATTCAAGAAAATATTGTTCTTATCTGCTTCTAATAGCTCCCCAAATATTCATAACCATTTCCAGGTAGAGACCTATTATACTGGAATGATTATGATTTATTCCCAAATATTTATCTTGAAGTAAATTCACTGATGAATGTTGATCATTATGAATCATAGTAACTCTTATATGTTGTTTTTGTTATTTCCTCTAAAAAAATAAGGCAGTGTTTTTCTAGGGAAAATATACATGGATTATACCACACATTCATTATGAAAAATTATCTCTCACTAGTATTCCTAATTATAATTATTAAATCTTATATTTTGAAAAATATTTTTAGTAAGGCCTGATATATATTGATATTTCATGGGAGAAATAATCAACATACCTCTATAGACCCTTCATTTCACCAACATGAAAATATTCACCACTAAAATAAAATAAATCATTATAGTCTTATATAATATTATTTAAAACACATTATGTAATATGAAAAATTTATTATTTATCATAAAACTATTTCTCTATCACATACAATCCATCCTCACGATATATTATCATCTTCTAAAATTTAACCATCATCAATCTATTCTTCTTACTTTCCTCAATAAATGTTTTTTTCCTGGTTTATATTCTCTAGCCCAGTTAAAGTTTCTTAATGAAATTTTTTATTAACTAAAGATCAAACACATTCAATTTATATGCTATAATATCATTATATATTTCATTTAGTTTTTCATATGCCCTTAATTCCAAAATGTTATCTCTTTAGTTTCATTCATCTTCTTTTTATTCTTCTTCTTGAGTTGTGAAATTTTCACAAGATTTTCATTCAATATTTCTTTTACAATACACTATAGTTTAGTTTTATTTTATCTATAATCATAAATTCTTTATAAATAACTCTACTTTATAACATGAGAAAAGAAATTGAATTCATATCAAACTCATTGTTGTATTATGAGTTATTCCACTCTCTTCCACTCAAAATATTTTTATTCATATAGGATAACCATTTATTGTTTTTCTATATATTTTCTTTTTGAGACTTTTAACTTTTTTTCTATTATATAATAACAATTATTATTATTATTATAGAATCCTATAAAAAGGAACATATCATTACAATTTTACCACACAATATATATTTTAACATTTACATCCCAATTTACATTTTTGTATTTTTTATAAATAATTGAAATATTTTTTTTGAAGTACACTTGATGCTCTTCAATATATATGTCACTTTATTTTTCTTAAATTAAAATATAACTTAAATTTAATTTAATCATATCTTCAAAAACTAATTTTCTTGTACTTGTTCTTATGGACTATTTCTTTTTTCATTTCATAAAATAGAGAATATTTTTATGTTTATACAAAGAAAGATCTTATCAATATTCTAGAGATGATACCTTGTAATCAAATATATCTAAAAAATCTCACATTACATTCTTAATAGTAGTCAAATATTATTGCTCTCAAAAAAACCGATGATATTTTTAACAATTTAATAACCCCTTGTAATGAACTAATTAAATTTTTCATCATCATCCATCTTGATATATTCTAACCAATGTCTAAAAATTTAAAGCATAGCCTACTTGAATTATATATTTCCTTCATTACTGCTTGTAAAAATATCCCACATCTTTTTAACAGAGGTAGTCCTCATAATTTTTTATAATCCTTATTAGAGAGGGCCATTAAAATGGATTTTAGTGCATTTCCATAAAATTCAATATTTTTTTCATCATAGGTCATTACAACATCCTTAATATTTGGAAATAATAATGTACCTTCATCTCTACGTCTAGTCCAAAATATAGAAGATAATGTAAAAACACAGTCCACCATCATTGAGAGATTTTTCCATTCTAATATTGGAACACCCCTCGTTTTTACAAAATTTAGACATTCCATAATTATTAGAGAGTTTGATATTTCAAAGGAAACCTTCACATTGATAACAATTGAAGTTCCCAATTCAGTGTGACATTATTGTTCATGGGAGGGGTGGATCAATGTTCTCTCAAAATTATGAATTCAACTAATAAATAATCCTTTGAAACTTATTAATGTTTTAAATCCACTCAAAGATATCTCACAATATCAACATTTATTTAAAATATTAAGATATATCAACATATGATATTTACACTGTTAATGATAAATTTGTAACCTAATCCTTTTTATTTTGGATATATCCAAAATACGAATTCTACATAAAAATAAATATTATTACAAAGGAATAGGTACAAATTTGTTATACCCCTAGTAATCATTCCACTAGTGACCCTAGTTCTTCCTCCAATAACAAACTATTCTAAAATTGTTGGGTATACCACCCAACTATCCTTGTTTTCTCCTCTACCTTCAGGAATAGTTATACCCCCATACACTAGCCAATTCAATAGCTGGTTATACCTGTAGATGCAAGATATTCATTCTTATTAATTAATCCAATATAGAAATATCTTCTTCTTCAGACGTTCTATCTATATAAAAAATAAAATCTCATTTAGCTATTCAAAACATCATTAATAACTTAAACCGGTCAATTTATAGAATATTTTCCATTAAACATCATCACGATATTAAAAAAAACCATGATATATTCAAATATATATATTCACAAATCATTTTATGGAAACAATACTCGATAACTGTATTTCTATAAATACCAAATATGTAATGATATATCTAATTCTTTTACGTATAGTGTGACTTATAAGATACACCTATGTCTGGTACTCTTAAATCCAATGTGCCCAGTCTGATGCACCATATTCTAATATAACTTCTTCATCAAATTCTCCTTGTATCTAGAACATCTCTATATAATGCATATTTATTGGTGCACTTCAATCAGATTATCCTCTTCTTTAACAAAGTCGATTTCTTAATGAGATACTCATGATTTTCTCTCACAAAAACATTAGTAATTAAACTCTTTATAAACATCAACAACAATATATTTACTCATAATGACCTGTACAAATTTTATATGATTACATACTCCACTTTACAAGGAAGAATTACATGCCCTAATTTAAATTTATCAGTTAAATAAAACATCATATAACCAACTTTAAATCTTATGAACATGTTAGAGACAACATTATTAAAAAGACCTTCCTCAAATCTCTATATAAAAACTTTTCAAATCCACAAATCAATGTGAATTGAATGAATCGATCAAAATCATCACAATTACTGACATTATATAGATTATAAAAATATCCTAATGTATTTGTATGGTGTATACAATCTCATGATTCTATATTAGGTAATATTAAAAATCATTCATCCATTTAGAACATTCCTTAATACATTTCTGTTTGATCCACTTATTCTAATCAATATGGTCCAGTATAGTCAGGCATTTTTTATCTGATTCTCCTCCAATGTTTTTTATGTTAGATGAGCTAGAACATATTAATAGGTTTCATCATATGATTAACATATAAGACAACCTAATACATTATTTTATCTAATGTAATGTTGATAGTCCATCTAATGAAATCATATATTTTATTAATCTAGTTATATTTTAAGTGTATGTCTGATGGATCGTTATTTAGTGATCACCAACTCTCTTTTCCTGGTAGACTTTGTAAGATACAACTCATCTTAATCTCAAACATTGTTCACCCATTATATATTCAAATCATGTTATATTCTTATATCCAGAAGAACATTAAACTCCTCTATCCGATCATTATTTATAATTTCATCACTTCCTTTTTTAAACATTGTATGTTAAAAACAGTATATTTATAATGTTATAATGGTATGTTTAATGAAATAATTCTGGAAAACTCATGTTTGTAAAACATAAACCATTTTAAAAATATTTATAAAATAATTAATATCTTTATGTTGTTTGGTAATTTGAAAGTATTCAAAACATCGACAGGTTTTATAATGTCTCTATAGTCATAGAAACAACAATTCTCTCCAAATTCTATAAGTGATTTTCTTAAAAACACATATTGACATATTTACAGAAAATGAAACCAATAATCTTAGGTTTAGCTATAAGAAGCGATATGATGGTTATTAATGTATATGTATGATATATCAATTCTATATAAACCAACATTTCATAGGTATGGGATAATACTAGGTGGATGTGGAATTAAATGGAAATGGTGCACTATATAGACTCAAACTCATCAAACATCACACCATGATATCACCTAACCTTAAACATGCATATACTGCTGTATGAGTATAATAACTGTAATGTACTAGAATTTCTGTATATATTTTTTATTATTATATGCAACTATTTCGAGATGGTGAAATCTGATGGCTTCTGATTCTGCTGCCCAGTGTGCCCAAAATTATCGGTCAAAAATTATTACATTTAAAATAGTGTGCGTGAGTGCTTTTCCTGAAAAAGATGAATAATTATTAAACAGGTTCCCATATTAAAAATTTGGCAGCACCATTACTTTTAGGATAGCAGTTTTACCCTAGGTGCGACCTATTTTCAGCCGGTGAAGGCCATCAATGAGAAAACCTGAAAATGGAATAACCGTAAATAAAATATATAAATAATGTTAATTTTTTAAATGCTTATAACTCCAGAATGATTAATCATATTAAATATCTGTTACCACCACCTAACTTTTTAGTGTGTGCTTCCATTAGTAAGACACTAACATTGGCCGATGTTGTCTAATATAGGAAGTATGTTTTTGGCCTTAAATAAAATAATTTGGTGTCAATTATTTTATTGTTAAAATCCATAACATCTAAATGGTAAATCATTTTGAAAATCTGAGAGTAATATTGAGTTCGTTGGGGCATGTTATACATAGGTGGAGCCTAACCACGACTGGTGCAGGTCGAGGTTGAATGATAATAAGTTATTGATCTTTTTTATGTATATTCAGAAATCGTGCTGGTGGTGTATTCTATAGTTTAAACGGGTGATCATATTAAAAATATAAGGGAACAGTTGAATTTTCAGTTCCTAGATTCTCTTGAGGAATGTTTCACTTCGACCATAGTAGGTCAGGAGAAAAAGATAGTTTTTAGACATTTAATAGAATAATAAAATAACAATGTTATTTACTTTTTCTTTTCCTCCAACAAACGATCAACGGTGGCATGACCAATGAAATGTCAAGACATTAAATGGATTGGTTTTTCCATGTGTGTATGTGTATCATTTTAATTAGAGAGGAGCGTCAATTAAATGATCCTCATAAATTCCATGGAGTGTTACCCACCTATTCCCCCTCTTATTTATATGAATCTCAGAGAGAGGTGTTGTCACAGCTTCACCAAGAGATGAAACTCTGGAAAACTACCATGAAACAAACCACTTGGAGTATGAGGCCATCTTCGGTGAGTGACACTACTAGAAATAGGACCTATAGAGACCCCCAATGGTGATCTCTATTGGTCCTTAGATACCGCTTTGAGACAACCAATGGTGGTCGCATTAGTCATGTCATTATAGTGAAACAATGACCCACAATGGCAGTCGTTGTAGGTGACCTATGGGTCACCCTAATAGCGGTCACTATTGTACTAAGCTAAAGTGACCACCATTGGTGGTCAATGTATATAAAGTAAAAAAAATAACTACAGAGACAACCATTGGGAGTCGCTGGTTCATCGGAAAAAATGGATCCATTAGAGACTGCCGGCTGGAGTCGCTTACTAAGGAATTTTTTAAAAATAAATCACGGAGCCACTTCTGAAACAACAGAAAATAGAAGAAACAATGTGAAAATCAGAAAAAAAAAATCATTTTGAAATAATTGAAATAACAGCATCCTCAAAAAAAATAAATGAAATAAATATTCCCTCATATCATGTGATTCAAACCACTCCAATCTATTCCAATATTCTGTTTCCATAAACATATAATAAGATATAAAATAAATAACTAAACAAAAAAATGAAAATTTGAAATATGTATTCTATTTGAATAAATTTATAACAAACAAATTGGACCATTAGGCCATTAGGGAATTTTGGTATTTGGCATATTGGTATGTATCCATTTAATCAATTGGCCATTAGGCCAATATGATAATATTCAAGTTTTCCATTTTGTCATTAGGCCAATAGGCTAATATTCTATTAGGCCAATATTATAATAGGTCATTAGACCAATATATCTATAGGTAATATAGATTTTATTCCATTAGGCCCTTCAACTGTTGCTAGGTTGTGGGGCCATTGTTTGGTTGTTAGGCTGTTTTTTAGCTGTCGGGCTATAATTAAGTAATTTTTATGCTATTTTTAGGTCTTTGATAGGATGTTGGGTCATTATTAAGTTGTTTTTCCTTTTTCATCCATTAGGCCGTTGTTCGACTATAGGCCAATTGATCAGTCATGGGGACATTATTTGGTTTTTGGGGCAATTTTGGGAAGTTGTTGGGCTATTGGGAAATTAGGAAGTTAAGCAATTATGAAGATAGGGCGTTACATCTTTAGGTCGTTTGGGTAATTTAATTTTGTCCATTATGGAATTTGGTTATTAGGGCGTTTGGGCATTAGGGCATCTTGTCATTTGCGCATTTGTGAATTTAGTTAATTGGCCAAGTCCCCATTTTTCAATTGGCCATTAAGCCAATAATCTAATATAAAATTTTGATCTTTGGTCATTAGTATAATTGTCTAATTTTTCATTAGTCCAATAGGACATTAGAAAATTAGGACATTAAATAATTTTGAAAATAGTCCATTTGACCAATTGTCCATTCAGTCGTTGGGCCATTAGAGCGTTAGGCCATTAGGGTGTTGGTATATTTCGGTGTTTCAGTATTTGACCAATTCTACATGTCTCTATTTAACCCGATTTCCATTAGTCCAATTTTAAAATTATTCCAATTTTGACATTATAGCATTACACTCAGTACTCTACTCTAGTAGGGACCTAATCTGTTTCTTGTACGGGGTGAGGTGGTTTTGAAAAGTTGTTTGGACAATCATTTTGTTTCATTCACTCAACATTGAACTATATTGAGTAATGTTCAATAATAAATAGTCCCACTCCCAATATCTCCTCCCAACCCCCTAAATCACCCTCACTCTTCTCATAGTCAACCTTCCCCCCCTCCAAAACAAAACTCTTCTGGGCAGTCCCTGACCCCCCAGACAGCACCCCCCAGATAGACTCCACCCTGAATAGCCCCCCACTCCACACCCTGCACAACACCCACATCCCCAACCACCAACACAACACCTAAAACTATCCCCTAGATATCCCACCCCCACTCACCCTAGATAGCACCCCCCCAACAAAAAACTCCCCGGGGACATCCCCCCCACTCAACCCAAACAGCCTCCACCCCCTCGGACAACCCCCCATAAACAGTGTTCCCCGAACAGAACTCCCCCCACTCACCCCGGAAATCCCAACCCCCTTAAACCACCCCCACAATAAAACTCCCCTTGGATAGCCCCCAACTCAGCATGGATATCCCCACACATCCCCCCCCCCCCCCCGAACAGCCACCAACCCCCCAAGCACCCTTGGGACAACACCCCTCCCATGGACAACCCAAACTACCCCGTATAGCTCCCACTCACCCTGGACTGCCCCCACCGCCTGGACAACCCCACATAAAATGTCCCCCCACCTCACAAATTTTAGCCCCACCCCTATCCCCTTCCCACCCAAAACAAACTCTCCTCGGACAGCCCCCCAGTCACCAGGGTTGTCCCTCTTGTGCACCCTAGATAACCCCCCATTAACGAATTGCACTATATCACACCCAAAACCGGATACCCCCTATCCCCCCCAAACAACCCCCACACAGAACAACCCCCCTCACCCTACACATACCCCCATCCTCCACACCGTCAGACCCCCCCCCCAAACAGCTCCCCCCCACTCAATAATGAAATCCCCCCACCCCACTCACCCCATATAGAACCACCCAACAAAACTTCTCCCAGACTGCCCCCCCCCCCACCACACACTTTCCCCCTAGACATCCCCACAGATAGAACCCCCCCACTCACCCCAGACATCCCCCCATAATTACCTTGAATAGCCCCTCACGTGCACCCCACCCCCCTCACCCTCAGAGAGGCAGCCCCACCCAAATCCCCTAGGACAGCCCCCGGACATACCCTCCCCCCCCACTTGCCCCGAAAATCCTTCCACCACCGGAATCCGCCCCCAACAACACCTGGACCCCCCAATCACCTCGGACAGCCCCACCCCCAGTATAAGAACACCGATAAGGAAAAAATCCATAAGAGGATTGGAAAAAAACCTTACATGCCACAACTAAAACAACTAGTAATCATAGCAATAAACTTGATCAACCATATTGCACCATATATACTAAATGTAACACCACAGGTAAATAAAGAATATGACATTTTCACATTAATCTATATTTGTGAATAAAATATTATTATAACTGTAAATGGGACGCTAAGCTCGATGGCGTACCCAACACGCAACAATGAGTTTCTTGGAAATCGTACGTTGCACTCTAATAATAAAAATATATATATTATTTTAAATGGTAGTTAATGCATAGCCGTTGTAATGGCGGGAATGAACAGAACTAACTACAAAATGATTATATATGTTTTTCAAATTTTTTTACTCTATACAATAAATGTTAGAGGATTAAAAATTCGAATGAATCCAATTTTAAGCGTAAACATTCAAATATTCTTTAAAAGATCGATTAACCGCATTTTGATGGCGAACCTCTTTTAAATCAACCTTTTGACAATATTATGTGTTATATTTGACAAAATAAAATTCTTCTTTAGAATTGCGACATCAAAATTTACTTCGTGTAAATTTTTGGTATTTTTCCGATAAAGATCATTTTTTATGAATAGTGAAAAATGTTGTATTTTAATTCAAAACCTCTTTTTAATCTAATTTATTTATATTATTAGATTATATTTTGAATTGGTTTTAAAGTAAAATTAGAATATATTTTTACCAATTAATCTAATAGTGATCATTGGAATTAATTTGACTTTGAAATTTGACTTAAACTAGTGTCAATCTTTTGATATATAATGTTTCATAAAAACACGCTATTTGTTCTGACAGCGGGAATTAATTATTAAATTAATTACATTAACTGATATGTTATGAATTTTATAAAATAGACATCATTTTTGAATTTGGAATATCAAATATAGCTTAGGTTGAATTTTTGGTAATTTTCTGAAAAACTCCAATTTTTGATGAATAGTGAATCCACTAAGTGGTAATCAAGAAAACTGATTTTTTAGTTAAATTAAAGTTTACCACTAATAAGTATTGAATTTTAAAAATCTGACATACATGGTTGTCATTAGTATGTAAAATGTGGTTCAATGGGATGAAAATAATTTTTTGGTGAATAGTAACTTTTTTTCATTAATCGCGATTAGAGGTAATTAGTGTAGTTTAAGGTAAAAATAATGTTTTAATAATATGAAATGACCTAGACACATGTCCTAACCTCATTGGATGTGTCATGGCCGACCAAGAAAAGCCATGGGTCAACTTGGAGACCCCATGGAGCCACTTTGGTTGGAAAATGACATTAATATATATTTATTTAATGTTAAAATTAAATTGACACAAACATGAGTTGTTTTACTAAAACAATTTTTAAGTGGGGTTATACAAGTACAAATTTTGACTATAAATATTCATTGGAAAGATAAAAGGATTTCCTGAATCATAGTAGTTTTTATATAATTTTTAGACATTAAATAAATTAAATTATTTATGACATCATGATGATGCAGCGATGACCTCATTATTTAACGATTTAAATAAAATGAAACGATAATATAAAATCTAAGACCTACACTTGTCCAAAAACTATTGGATGGGAATATTTAGAAGCCTTATAATCTTAGCTTAGAAATATTTCAATGTGGGACCTTAGAAATTCGAAACACCTTTGAAAATAAAATAATAGTTTCATGATTTCCAAAAGTGCCCCTCCTCTCCTCTTATAAAAGGCCCCCACCTCTACTTCATTTCACACACTCCTCAAGCCTTTGGCTCGGCCATCCCCTGCCCATTTACTCTCTCCACATCCCTCTCCTAATCTTAGAGGATTCCCTTTGGGCAGAATCATTTCAAAGGAAGCCTTTAGGCTCAAATCAAAAATAGTTACACTATTAATGGTAATTCATTCTCTCATGTTCATTTGTTTTATTTTGCTTCTCCAACCCCCTAAACTCTTTTTATTTACTTCTTTTGTAACAACACAAGTATATTCAATATACTAGGATGTTGTTATAATATTTATCCGAGCTACACTCTCACACAACTACATCAAATGGTTAAAGAACATACGGTTTCCGTGGATGGCGAAATTCTACCTCCCGAAACGATGATTATTCAACACTCATATAACACCTTCAAAGGTGGCCATTTTGATGACACTATATTTATATATGATATCTAATATGTTTATGTTTTACTTAAGCTTTTGTATTTTCATTTGTTTCATACCTTTATGGTTTCCATTGTGGGTAAACATGATAATTTCATTTTAGGAAGTGCGGACTACCGCCCCCTCAAAGTGATTTGATTGGTTAATGCCATATGTGGGACGTATAAAGGAATGGATTTATAGTCATTATATATGATGTTATACTGGAATTATAATATACCTCTATATCATTATTGTTTCTTTCCATTAAATTATGATATAGAAATGAAAGTAGCGTTCATGCGTATGTACGGCTTACCGTCTCCATGAACGGTGCATTTCATTTTTTACCTCTAAATGATTATGTAATATTATAAATACATGTATATGAGGGATATATATGATATATATGATATCCAAATCATTAATATCATTCTGGATATAATGAACCTTTGACCACACAAACAACATGTAATTGTAAGAAGTCCATTTTCGACTTAAGAACCAAATATCAAAAAAATAAACATTATTAACTTAAATCATTACATAATGTTTATAACATTTCAATAAGTGATATAAAAGGAATAATGAACTTGAAGAAGGTTCTTAAGAAAGTAGAAATTAACTCAAGTTTATTATTCAGGATGTTATAGAACGATCGAGTCAAGTCGGACCCGAGGTAAGGGAACATACCCCTATCTTTATTTTCAAGTAATCTCTTTTATGTCATTTCATTTAAACTCATATTTCTTATGTTTTGGGATGTTATTTTATATTCCTCATACTGTACATTTATGGTCATGTTATTAGATACCCTATTTGATCTCATAAATACATTTTTAAAAGTTTTAAGTGGCACCGTTAGGCTGCCAAATTTTCATGAGGGGATTTTCATCTCACATTTTATTTCCGTGAGATTCATGCTACATTGGCCACTATTTCCTTTTGTGTGGTGAAGGTACTGCCCATTATTTTGCTATTTGTGTAATACACTCTCATTTATGAGTATGTACATCTTCATTTTATGACCCTTCTTCCATGGGGTGTACGTTTCGAAAGATACCCAAGTCGGTAAGGGAACCTTTCACCCTCCCTTTTCTAAAAGACTTCTTTTTATTGGGTGTTTTAATTTACATATTGTCATGTTGGGATATGTTCTTCTATATCCTTATTGATGTAAATTTTATTTCCATGTGATGAGATACCATTTTCTCTCTCATCAACTCATTTTTTGAATTTTGAAGTGACGCCGTTAGGCTGTCGAATTTTTGCAAGGGAACTTCTTAACCCAATTTCGTTTCTTTGAGATAAACTTGTACTCCTTGAATATGTCATTCTATGAATATGTGTGAATGAACTCAGATTGTTTTACACTTAATATCCACTTATATTTTGTGTATTCACTTGTCACACATAATTATGTCATTGACTTATCCTTGTACTAATGACATGATCTTTGAATGGGATTACGTCTCAATTTCTCTTCCTTGAGACACTTCTTGATGATATACACTTTTATTCTTTTTAAAGGGTATATACAGACACTTTGGAGTTCCATATCCATATTATGTCTATACTCAAGTCATTTAAATGTTTTGAAAATGGTCTACTTTCATGTTGCTTATAATTTAAATGCTCAAAATGGAAAAGGTCTCTTTTATTAAAACATTGTTTTAAATGGTTTTATAGATTCATTCTTTTAAACATTTATCATCCATTTCCATGTTTTAAAAATAGTTTTATGGATTTATTTATATGGACATGAATGGTTTAAAACCCTTTCAAAATTTTCGAAGTGGTATGGGACACTTTGATTCTAAAATCTCTTTTAAATGTCTTCTTCTAATATTTTAAAATTATAAAGGGAATTTTCTCTCATAGTGTTTTAATGATTCTATTAGATGTTTTATATCATGATGCGATCTCTTGTGATTGTAATGTGGAAATGTTATGTTTCCTTTATGCATGTTTTATTTGATACGATTATGTTATGGTTCTTGGGCATTGTTATGAAGACGGGTGGTTCCGTGATAAACTAAGGGCGGGTGAGCCCGTTATAGCTCTCTAATGCATTGGGTAACGCGAAGGAGTTAAACGTTGAGGTTTCTCCGAAGAGATTTTAGGGAATATACTGTGATGGGTATTCCAAACGTAACCAAGAGGGTTAATCCCTACGTAAGAATGATATGAATGCCTCAAGATACCTTTATCTCTTATGATTTCTATGATTTATTCATGATTTTATGAGGTATGTTAAAGTGCCTATGTTTTATGGGTAATGTATGATTTCGTTCTTATGTATATATGAACTCATGTTTCACTTCCATATTTCTATAACCCTTACTGAGCTTTTTATGCTCATCCCAAGTTTTTTTTGTAATGTTTTTCACAGGACATAAAGTTGAATAGGGTCAATGATGGGATCAAGGAAATGTCAGGCTGTCTAAAACAAGGAACTAGACATGACTCTTTTGTTCAAGAGTTTTTATTTTTTGTAAAAAAAATGGAAGCTGAGTAGATGTGTCTAATTTGTAATATTTGAGATGTAATAGTTATGTCCTAATTCTCTAAAACTCTAAACCTAAAAAGATCCTCAATGTCTAATCTTTTAATAACTCAAGATTATGTAAGGTTTAAGGCTGGGGCCTTATAGTTGGTATCAAAGGTAGGTTTAGATAACTTTAGAGGTTAGGGTATTCTCTAAGCATAAGTGACATTACCATAATGGTTAGGATTTCAGAAAGAGTCATAAATTGAATGAGTAAGTATATCTTAGTGTTTATCTTCCTCGTTAGTACATGATGGTTTTGTTGATATACTCACACTGATCTTTTTGGTTTTAGTAAATGGATGGATCTAGCAGGCACCAAAGTAACAGTGGATCTGAAGAAAACGGTGACGGTTTTATGAAAGAACAACTGAATGATATGGGAGTTGTAATGAGAAATCTTGTGGTTATCCTCAACCAACTATCTGGAGTAATGATTGACCACCTGAACCTTAGTGATTTTCATAAGGCATCGTATATGCGAGAAACAAATCCCTATGGAAGTTCAGGTAATAATTATAAAGGTAAGTATGTTCAAAACCCTATGTGTCAAATATGTGTAAAGAAAAACATAGGAAAATGTTTCAAAGGGACAGAAAGATGCTATAGATGTGGAAATGAGGGTCATAAAGCAAGAACCTTCCATGGAAAAAGGAAGCATCTGATTGACTCTAGGAAAGGGAATGAAGTTATTTCTGAAGGATCAATTGAATGTTTTAAATGTGGTGTGCATGGTCATTATGAAAACACATGTCCTACGAAGAAGTTTCTGGAATTGGGTCACCAAGATCGTACAAATATTCTTTTACCAATACCTAATGCCATTCCGATTGAGGATGAAGAAACTGACAATGAAGAATGAAAGGTATGGATTATTTCTTAACATATGTTTTCCTATTATTGGAATCTTAGGATATGATTCATGATTTGTTTTGTAGGGAAGAAGTATTTTAGAATAAGTTGAAAAGGAATGGCTAAATGGATCATGAAGAATGTTTAATGAGTAAGAAGTCATCATATAAGGGATTCAAGAGTTATGGAAGATTTTAGGATGGTTAAATTCTTAGATGTATTAAGTCTCTTTTGATGATGGAGTTACATTAGAAGAATTTCTTCTAGTATATGTAACACTGATGTTTGATATATGACAATTTTATTCAAGAAATAAATATCCTTTCTTTTGTGGATATAGTTATAAAGAACCATTTGGGTTTATATGATCCTTACTTTTAGGTAATTATGGGTTACTCTATGATATGATGGAAAATGAAAGGCATGAGATAAACTTGAGGTTAAAATATGTTATGATCATTTTTGAAGATTTTATCTCGTTTTGTGAAATGTTTTAAGGATTGTGTAGTTTTGGAAAAGGGACAACACGCAGACTGTGTGACAACCCGTCGCGTCGGACAAAGCTGCGGGAATCGAACCCACAACCAAAGTGCGACTGGTATTTATCGCCTACCACTGGACTATGTGATGTCCCTGGTTAGTTTGACTAATTCTGTTTAGTTAGATGATCTTATGAATCTAGAATAAGCTGATTTTGGGTTATCTATGGAAATTATTAACCTATCATGGAGGATATGTGATTAGGTTAATTACTTTTCAATATGAGACATTAAGAGCAACTGATGTTATTTGGAGATAAGTGTTAATTTGTTCCTTGGAAGACTATGTGACTAAATCCTTCAAATATTTGGGTTTCAGTTTGGTTTACTTTGTAGTATTTTATGGAAAATTTGTTTATTGAATGGTCTTTGTTGAACTTTGGGTATTGTTTGATAAATTTTGGAGATTAAGAATATATTTGTTTTTTTTAAGGATTATCCTTTTTGGGTATTATGTGATCTCATAATAACGTTTTTTTAAGGTCTAAAGACATGGGAAATGTATAGTTCTCTTTTGTGGATTAGGTGATTCTCAAGAATTTGATTATAGTACTCTTAATGCGAACAAGTCTTCCTAAATACTCGTCGTTTGGGGAAAATATGAGTTTGTGTAAGGAATCTAATAAAAGTTGAAAGTCAACATGATAAGTGATTATGTTTCCTTATGAATAAATTCCTCAATAAAAAGTAATGTAAAACAAAAATGTTGTTTATTAACTTTTCCTATTGGGGAATCGAATACCGTTTAACCCATCACAAGTTTGTGATTTTTTTATTGTTAACTTTCTCCTAAACATGTTTACTATCACTCTCCCTCAGAACATGACCCTTTGTTTTTCTTCCATGTCCATGTTTTCATACATGGAATCCTAGTATGGGTTAACTTGGGTGACCTCTGTACTCCTCTTTCTTTCTTTTAAAGTGATTGTGTAATTGACTCATGTTCCGATGTGGGATTTTCAATGATGTTTCCAAGCTTAATTTTAAAATTGTGAGGACGCAATTCCCAAAAGGGGGGAAGGATGTAACACCCCAGGTAAATAAAGAATATGACATTTTCATATTTATCTATATTTGTGAATAAAATATTATTATAACTTTAAATGGGATGCTATGCTCGATGGCATACCCAACACGCAACAACGAGTTTCTTGGAAATCATACGTTGCACTCTAATAAAAAAAATATTATTTTAAATGGTAGTTAACGCCTAGCTGTTGTAATGGCGGGAATGAACAGAACTAACTACAAAATTATTATATATGTTTGTCAAATATTTTTACTCTTTACAATAAATGTTAGAGGATTAAAAATTCGAATGAATCCAATTTTAAGCGTAAACATTCAAATATTCTTTAAAAGATCGATTAACCACCTTTTAATGGCGAACCTCTTTTAAATCCACCGTTTGACAATGTTATGTGTTATATTTGAAAAAATAAAATTATTCTTTATAATCGGGACATCAAAATTTACTTCGTGTAAATTTTTGGTATTTTTCCGATAAAGTTCATTTTTTATGAATAGTGAAAAATGTTGTATTTTAATTCAAAACCTCTTTTTAATCTAATTTATTTATATGATTATATTATCTTTTGAATTGGTTTTAAAGTCAAATTAGAATATATTTTTACCATTTAATCCAATAGTGATCATTGGAATTAATTTCACTTCGAAATTTGACTTAAACTAGTGTCAATCTTTTGATATATAATGTTTCAAAAAAACACGCTATTTGTTCTGACAGCGGGAATTAATTATTAAATTAATTAATATAACTGATATGTTATTAATTTTATAAAATAGACATCATTTTTGAATTCGGAATATCAAATATAGCTTAGGTTGAATTTTTGGTAATTTTCTGAAAAACTCCAATTTTTAATGAATAGTGAATCCACTAAGTGGTAATCAAGCAAACTGATTTTTCAGTTAAATGAAAGTTTACCACTAATGTATATTGAATTTTAAAAATCCTACATACATGGTTGTCATTATTATGTAAAATGTGGTTCAATGGGATGAAAATAATTTTTTGGTGAATAATAACTTTTTTTCATTAATCGCGATTAGAGTTAATTAGTGTAGTTTAAGGTAAAAATAAAGTTTTAATAATATGAAATGACCTAGACACATGTCCTAACCTCATTGGATGTGTCATGTCCGACCAAGACAAGCCATGGGTCAACTTGGGGACCCCATGGAGCCACTTTGGTTGGAAAATGACATTAATATATATTTATTTAATGTTAAAATTAAAATGACACAAACATGAGTTGTTTTACTAAAAAAAATTTTAAGTGGTGTTATAAAAGTACAAATTTTGACTATAAATATTCATTGTAAAGCTAAAACGATTTCCTATATCATAGTATTTTTTATATAATTTTTAGACATTAAATAAATTAAATTATTTTTGACATCATGATGATGCAGCGATGACCTCATTATTTAATGATTTAAATAAAATGAAACGATAATATAAAATCTAAGACCTAAACTTGTCCAAAAACTATTGAATGGGAATATTTCGAAGCCTTATCATCTTATCTTCGATATATATCAATGTGGGACCTTAGAAATTCGAAACACCTTTGAAAATAAAATAATACTTTCATGATTTCCAAAAGTGCCCCTCCTCTCCTCTTATAAAAGGCCCCCACCTCTACCTCATTTCACACACACCTCAAGCCTTTGGCTCGGCCATCCCCTTCCCATTTACTCTATTCACATCCCTCTCCTAATCCTATTGGATTCCCTTTTGGAAGAATCCTTTCAAAGGAAGCCTTTAGGCTCAAATCAAAAAGAGTTACACTACTAAAGGTAATTCATTCTCTCATGTTCATTTGTTTTATTTTGCTTCTCCAACCCCCTAAACTCTTTTTATTTACTTCTTTTGTAACAACACCAGTATCTTAAATATACTATTATGTTGTTATAAGATTTATTTGAGCTACACTTTCACACAACTACATCAAATGGTTAAAGAACATACGGTTTCCGTGGATGGAGAAATTCTACCTCCCGAAACGATGATTGTTCAACACTCATATAACACCTTCAAAGATGGCCATTTTGATGACACTATATTTATATATGATATCTAATATGTTTATGTTTTACTTAAGCTTCTGTATTTTTATTTGTTTCATACCTTTATGGTTTCCATTGTGGGTAAACTCGATAATTTCATTTTAGGAAGTGTGGACTACCGCCCCCTCAAAGTGATTTGATTCGTTAATGCCATACGTGGGACGTATAAAGGAATGGATTTGAAGTTATTATATATGATGTTATAATGGAATTATAATATACCTCTATATCATTATTGTTTCCTTCCATTAAAGTATGAGATAGAAATGAAAGTAGCGTTCATGCGTACGTACGGCTTACCGTCTCCATGAACGGTGCATTTCATTTCTTACCTCTAAATGATTATGTAATATTATAAATACATGTATATGCTGGATATATATGATATATATGATATCCAAATCATGAATATCATTCTGGATATAATGAACCTTTGACCACACAAACAACATGTAATTGTAAGAAGTCCATTTTCGACTTAAGAACAAAATATCGAAAAAACAAACATTATTAACTTAAATGATTACATAATGTTTATAACATTTAAATAAGTGATATAAAAGGAATAATGAACTTGAAGAAGGTTCTTAAGAAAGTATAAATTTACTCAAGCTTATTATTCAGGACGTTATAGAATGATCGAGTCAAGTCGGACCCGAGGTAAGGGAACCTACACCTATCTTTCTTTTTAAGTACTCTCTTTTATGTCATTTCTTCTAAACTCATATTTCTTATGTTTGGGGATGTTATTTTATATTCCTGATACTGTACTTTCATGGTCATTTTCTGAGAGACCCTATTTGATCTCATAAATCCATTTTTAGAAGTTTTAAGTGGCACCGTTAGGCTGCCAAATTTTCATGAAGGGATTTTCATCTCACATTTTATTCCCGTGAGATTCATGCTACATTGGACACTATTTCCTTTTGTTTGGTGAAGGTACTGCCTATTATTTTGCTATTTGTGTAATACACTCTCATTTATGAGTATTTACATCTTCATTTTATGACCCTTCTTCCATGGGGTGTACATTTCGAAAGATACCCAAGTCGGTAAGGGAACCTTTCACCCTCCCTTTTCTAAAAGACTTATTTTTGTTGGGTCTTTTAATTTACATATTGTTATGTTGGGATATGTTCTTCTATATCCTTATTGATGTAAATTTTATTTACAAGTGATGAGATACCATTTTCTCTCTCATCAACTCATTTTCTGAATTTTGAAGTGACGTCGTTAGGCTGTCGAATTTTTGAAAGGGAACTTCTTAACCCAATTTCGTTTCTTTGGGATAAACTTGTACTCCATGAATATGTAATTCTATGAATATGTGTGAATGACCTATGATTGTTTTACACTTAATATGCACTAATATTTGTTGTATTCACTTGTCACACATAATTATGTCATTGACTTATCCTTGTACTAATGACATGATCTTTGAATGGGATTACGTCTCAATTTCTCTTCCTTGAGACACTTCTTGATGATATACACTTTTATTCTTTGTAAAGGGTATATACAGACCCTTTGGAGTTCCATATCCATATTATGTCTATACTCAAGTCATTTAAATGTTTTGAAAATGGTCTACTTTGATGTTGCATATAATTTAAATGTTCAAAATGGAAAAGGACTCTTTTATTAAAACATTGTTTTAAATGGTTTTATAGATTCATTATTTTAAACATTTATCATCCATGTCCATGTTTTAAAAATAGTTTTATGGATTTATTTATATGGACATGAATGTTTTAAAACCCTTTCAAAATTTTCGAAGTGGTATGGGACACTTTGATTCTAAAATCTCTTTTAAATGTCTTCTTTTAATATTTTCAAATTATAAAGGGACTTCTCTCTCATAGTGTTTTAATGATTCTATTAGTTGTTTTATATCATGATGCGATCTCTTGTGATTGTAATGTGGAAATGTTATGTTTCCATTATGCATGTTTTATTTGATACGATTATGTTATGGTTCTTGGGCATTGTTATGAAGACGGGTGGTTTCGTGACAAACTAAGGGCGGGTGAGCCCGTTATAGCTCTCCAATGCATTGGGTAACGCGAAGGAGTTAAACATTGAGGTTTCTCCGAAGAGATTTTAGGGAATATACTGTGATGGGTATTCCAAACGTAACCAAGAGGGTTACTCCCTACGTAAGAATGCTATGAATTCCTCAAGATACCTTTATGTCTTATGATTTCTATGATTTATTCATGATTTTATGAGGTATGTTAAAGTGCCTATGTTTTATGGGTAATGTATGATTTCATTCTTATGTATATATGAACTCATGTTTCCCTTCCATATTTCTATAACCCTTACTGAGCTTTTTATGCTCATCCCAAGTTTTTTTGTAATGTTTTTCACAGGACATAAAGTTGAATAGGGTCAAGGATGGGATCAGGGAAATGACAGGATGTCTAAAACAAGGAACTAGACATGACTCTTTTATTTAAGAGTTTTTATTTTGTGAAAAAAATGGAAGCTGAGTAGATGTGTCTACTTTGTAATCTTTGAGATGTAATAGTTATGTCCTAATTCTCTAAAACTCTAAACCTAAAATGATCCTCAATGTTTAATCTTGTAATAACTCAAGATTGTGTGAGGTTTAAGGCTGGGGCCTACACTAAATGTATCCACCAACACCATCCAAGAACCTCCAAAAATAATTTTATACAAAACTATTATGGGTTCTAGTGTAACATGATATGTAGTGAGTGATGTGGTGGGAGAACATGCCAACTAGAAATCATTATAAATATAAGTAAAGAAAAAATAAAATCATTGATCAAAAATAAAATAAATGGATCAATTCATACACGTATTCATTATTAAGATCATTTGTATAATCTTGCAAAGAATGTAGCTCTACAATGGTTTCCACATGAATAATAAAAAGACGAACTCTAACAATTACAATATAAGATAAATCATATGTGAGAGAAGTTCAACTCCTTTGAAAGTACCATGAGATTCTGTTTTCCATTTGGCCTTAGTCCAATAGGCCATTGGGACATTGGAAAATAGGTTCATTTTTTCATTGGTCCACCTAGCCTATTTCTTATCCTCCAATGGGGATTCTATGAAATTATAAATCACAATAAAGTATCCAATTACTTATCATACTCGTAATATTAAAATATTCAGTGTTATTAAATACATAAATTGTTCTAATTCCAAACAATTAAACATTTTATTTCTAAACCAATATATAACATTATTTAAATAATAATTATAAATGAAACAAAGCTCCTGAATATGATGTGTCATGGGTGGTCTTTACAGCTACCTCCTTCCAGTGTGCCAGGGGCCTACAACAAATAAAAATTATTATGATTTTAATAAGAAAATAATATAATGAAAATTAATAATTTCAATATAAACCTACGTTGATTGATCCTCTGAACCATCACACAAATGCACATATTCTTGCAGTGTTCTAACTTAAGTGATCAATTGAGCATTTAACTCCTTGGAAGCGCATAATCGTGGATTGAAATATGATAGGTGTTGTGTCATCTGAGAAACATCAAGACCGACAACCTCATCACATGATACCACAAAACAATGAATCCGCATTCCATAGGTCAAACTATATCCATGGTTGTTATGAATAATAATGCAATGGGATATCTCATCCCTTCACATGGGATGTTATCACCGGTCCTCTAGAATCTGTTCTAACTATGATTCATATTGATCCTTTGTAATATTTATATATATATACATATATATGTTTATATAAAGATGCATGTAAGTATTGGTAATGAGTAGAAGAAATTACTATAAGATCTGCAACATATGGATCATTTTTATCATGATTTCTCATCCACACTAACATTTTATTTTGTTAGTCCACCTTGCTCCCATAACTGTATAACAATAAAAACAAAAATATAACACAAAACCATATTGAATAATAAATTAAATAATAAATAATAAATACAACAAGTCAGATCTGAGATTGGTGATTACTACCGAGCCATTGAGGTGGTCCCTACAATGCTCGATTCTTAGAATGGAGTGTTGTCACCTCATAAATTCATTTAATTCAACTTTCAAACAAAATATAATGTCAAAAATTCATGAAAATATATATTAAAAATTAAATATACTAAACACAACTGCCTTATTAGACCAATGTGCAACTAAGTCGCACCATTGAGATGGGAGACTACATTCCGTGTCCTTTTTAAGAATGTATGTGGCTCCCACATTTGGTACCCAGCGACCCCTCTTGATTTTTTCTTTAAAATCATTCCACATGTTATGAAATTATCACTGACATATAGGCCAAAAATCATTGGGTGACAATTTTATATTATTATATATATGAAATAAAATCACACATGTTAATATTTTTTAAACATTGGAAGGAAACTAAAATGGTATTCTAACCTGAACATCCCCCAAAGCCGATCAAATGTATCATGAGGGATTGAAGCCCATCCATGTGTGGTCAATGGAAATAGATGTGGATCACATATGATATGACCTACCTGATGGATAAATATATGGGTTGTTAGTCCCATAGGATAAAATCTGTCAACAAATAAAACATCAATGGTTATGTTAGAATTCTAGGATGAAATGACACGACCAGGGCCTCTCTTGCGAAAGGGAGAAGAAGCCGAGTCCAATCCTATTGAAAACAATTTTATATATAATTTTATAGATGTTCATATTTATTTATATA
Organism: Viscum album; assembly: GCA_963277665.1. Lineage (NCBI taxonomy): Eukaryota > Viridiplantae > Streptophyta > Magnoliopsida > Santalales > Viscaceae > Viscum > Viscum album. The sequence goes on along the minus strand of OY728133.1, from coordinate 1,598,583,614 downwards.
CAGCAATTAAAAAATTAAACACATTTAAAATAAAACAAACCTTGACTATGAGAAGTAGATGGCTCAGATGGATGATGTGGATGTGCTGCATCATCCCATGGCATGTATGCAGTTGTAGAAATAATTAGTAGGGGAACCATCCAATGTGACAAAAAGTGAAATTGGATTTTAATAAAAAAAATTATTAAATTTGTTAATAATACAAGAAGGGATAGGATTTAATAAAACAGAAACATAACAAAAAAAAATAATATTATGTACAAAAACACTTGTATTTAGAGGGTTCTATTAATGTGAAGTGATTTGGGGCTTGGGATGTCTGGGATGGGATTGGGATTGTGGAAGGGCTATGGGTGTGGTGGGGCTGTCTAAGGGATGTTCGGTATGAGTTATGGGGATTGGGCTGTTTCGGATGGGTGTTGGGTGGGGGGAGGGGCCTGGGGTGCGGTCGGGATGTCCATGGGTTGTCCGGGGGGAGTAATTGGGGGGTGTCTGTGAGGGGGTTCGGAGTGGGGAGGCAGTTGGGGGGGGGGGGGGGGTGTGGTGGTGTTGTTTAGGGGTTGTCATGTGGGAGTTAGGGTCGGTTGGATGACTACGAGGGGGGCTTGTGGGGTGTAGTCGGGATGTCCGGGGGGGGGTTATAGGAGGTGGGCTATCCGAGAACGAGGTTGGGAGTGGGGAGGTGCTATAGTGGTGTATTTGGGGCTGTCTGGGGGCTGTCCGGGGAGAGTTATGGGTGGGTGGGCAGTCTAAGAGGGGGGTTGGGAGTGGGAAGGGGTAGGGGGTATGGTGGGGTTGTCTAGAGGGAGTGATGGGGTGTGGGTATCTTGGTGGAGTTTGTGTGCAGTTATGGTCGGGGCTGTCTGGTTGGAGTGGGGTGGGGTTATCTGAGGGGAGTGGGGTGGGATGGGTTTAGGGAGGGGGTTAAGGGGATAGGTGGTAGTGTGGGTGAAGAGGGTCATGGTTCGTGCGGGTGAGGGGGTAGGTGCTAGATCAAGGGAAGGGAGAGGTGGAAGGGCTGTAAGGTGTAGGGTATGGGGTAGGGGAGGGGATGGTGCAGTGTAGGGGGAGGGGTGTTCTCCAAGGGGCTGTCTAGGGGAAGTTTTGATGGGTGGGCAGTTCGAGAGGGGGTGTCCAAAATGGGGTCATGGGATGTCCAGGTGGAGAAGCTGTGCAGGAAGGGGTAGGGTTGTCCAGGGCGTGGGCTAGCTATATTATGGTAGGGGTAGGGGATGGGGTGGTGTAGTGCATGGGGGGTGAGCTGTCAGGGGGGGGGGGTGTCCGGTGGGAGTTTTTGGGGGTGGGGTGTCTGGGAAATGTTTTGGTGGGTTGGCTATCTGGGAGGGGGGCTTCCCAAAGCGGGGTGGTGGGGTGTCTAAGTCTTCGGTCTATGTAGGTAGCGGTGGGGTTTTTTGGGGGGAGTGGGGTGGGGTTGTTTGTGGGGGGAGTGGGGTGGGGTTGTCCATGGGGTGGTGTCTGGGGAAATTTTTATGTTTGGGTTGTATGTGGGGGGGGGGGGGCTTTCAAGGGGGTTTCATAGGTGGAGGGGATGTGCAGGTGGGGGTGGGGCTATTAGAGGGGGGTTGTGGGGTGTCCAGGAAGAGTTTTGGGGGGTGGGTTATCTATGAAGTTTGGTTGTCCAAGAGTGGGGGATGCCCAAGGTGCGGTGGGTGTCCAGGGGGACTGTCCTGGTGGAGGGGTTGTGCAAGTGGAGTTGGGGTTATCCAGGGGAGTGGGGTGGGGCTATCCATAGTGGATATTATATCTATATAAATACATATGTGTGTGAAATAGGGAACTTTCAAGATCAATATAGATTCATCATCCCATAAAAAATTATTAACCTGATAAATAATTAGAACAATGATAGAAAGGATATGGAAAGGGAAAGGGGGACTTAAAATCGAATCAACAATGTCACAAAACATTTAAAAACTTTTAAAATACTAATTTTTTTTCATTACCTATAACAAGGGTGAAATCATATTATTTAAAAAAAGAATTTTAACCGAAGAGCATGAAAATAATTATACAATTTATTAAACAAGAAAATAGATCATTTCTCTTTCAATAGCCACTCTATCCCGATAAATATCTTACTCACGATATACTATGGTATGTTGATCAAGATGTTGGGAAAAAAGGGAATAGTCTATGGTTTATATTGTTCATATAAAAACACTCATTGTTGGGACATTTTCACAACACCATGCCAACTAGGATTCGATGGCAAAGTATCGAAGAATACTTGTTCCCCTTGTCATGTCAAAATAAAAGGTTCCTTAAAAACTCTTTCATTTCTGTATAACATATAGCTAAAATTCACCAATGCAAACTAATATTTATCAACATTATTTCCATGAACTAGATCAACCAAATTACACTTTAACAGTATATACTTCAACTCGTGTGCCAATACAACTGCAATGATTTCATTCAATTGACCATAGTAAAAACTAGAATCAAAAAATGGACAACTAACGCCACTTTTTTTGTTTATCATTTGTGATAAAAATATATAATTTTAAATTGAAAACCATTAGCATCTATAACATTTTAAAATGAGTCTTTTTAGATGGGTACTCATCTAGTTGAATAAATTATTAAGTTAGCATGAGGTAACCTAACTCTATCTGGTTATGAACCTACATAATTCATAGAATTCGTTATTGATATTTGTAGAAATAAATTTTTATAATAATTCCCTCATAATGAAAATCAATTTACACGTGCAAAATCTTTGATCAAATCATGAAATGACACTTGATGAGATTGTTAAATTTGATACTCAGTCATAGGAGACATCTCTTAATTTATCCCATTAATGTGTTACCTGCAAATGATAACGTGATGTTTAAATGATCACTTTATTCATACAAAATAATTAAAATGTAAACAATAAATGTTGTAAGACACTTAATGCATTAATTTTGTAACTAATGGAGTATTGAACAAGATATATCGATGTGCTTGTATCCACTCGATGTTGTATATATCAAATATTATTCCTTTTGGAATTGGACCATCATGAATTTAATATGGGTTATCTAATTTTGTTTCAAAATGCATAAGATATTCTTCCCAAAAATTAGTACACTCATCCATTAAATAACCATTGGCTATTGGTGCCTCCAGATGAGCTCTGTTACATATTAATTTTTTAATTGTTTTCAGATACCACTCATTAGGATGAATCCACCTGAATTTCATTGGAGCAGCTTCCCTTACTTCATCAGTTAAGTGCACTGTCATGTGAACGATAATATTGAAAAACGAAGGGGGAAAATGTTTCTAAAAGTGACAATGCGTAATTACAATTTATTCCTACAAATGTTTAAATCACTCATTCATTGATTTCATAAACAATGTTTTCTAAAAAAATTACTCATCTCAAACAATGGTTGAACTGGATTGGGGGATGGAATATCACAAATTGCGATTGGAATCAACTACTGATGTAGTATGTGATTTTAATGACTTTTCAACCCTCACAATGTCCTCAATAGATTCACACACATTAAAATATTAGAAGAGTAATTATCAGGCACCTTGAACAACTTCAAAATGGGATGAAATGACTTTTTCTCATTTTTAGTCATTGTATACTATGAGGTAGGAATATATGACGTGTTTCCCTCTGCTGAGTGTAAATGGAACTGCATCTTAAACCCATTTCTTCCAAATCACGGCGTGCATTAACATGGTCCCCCAATTTTCCACTGATATATAAAATGGTCTTCAATATATTATCACAAACCGATTTTGGAATGTGCATGACATTAAAATTATTCCATAACTTGTTAGTTATTACAATATGGGAAAATATAAAAAACACTTTTCTTTTTCCAATTGTGAAACTATTGTCTACCCGCACCATGAATATTAGGTAATGGATGAGACAGCAAATCCTGAAATTCATACACCATGTGGACGTTTTCTTCCACAATATGTGATGACATTTCGACTCTTATCATGATATTTGGTGATTGGATAAACACTCTAGAACCATAAAATGTCACACTATCTTTTCGTAAACTTCTCTATGGGGATAAAAAACGTCTGTGACACATGTATTCCCATTTTATGGAATGTTTAATCCATACATATTTTTTACATTTATTGAAAAAAGGGTAAAAAATTCCCATTTCATTCTCCAACCTGATAAATTTCCATAATATTTGATTTCATTGATTTTCCACAATAAAGCTGCATGTAGTTTGGACATTTCATTCATCTTAGAGTCATAAGTCATCACACCATCACCGTAATATTCACTCAACTCTTCAATAAATGGTTGAATGTAAAAATTAATTGTATCCCCAAAACATCAATGTACATCAATATGAGTGGAATGTAATATAAATTGTTTTTTTATGCAAATCCTCAGAGGAATATTATATGTAACCAGCACCACAATACATGTGCTATGAGTTGCATGAACCATAGTTTTGAATGGATTGAAACCATCTACTACCAACCCCAATCAGAAATTACAAACATCTTTTGAAAAGTCGGGGTGTCTCTTTTCGAAATCATTCCATGCATGAGAGTCGCCCGGGTGGGTTAAACTATCACGTTCCTCATTTATTTCTATATGCCATTTTATTTAATTAGAAAATTTTTTATGACATAAAAAATATTTTAAACAATGGGATTAGGGGAAAGTAAAAAATGTTCTTTACAATTATCAGTTTTCACAATTTCATTGTCTTCCTTTGATGTGCCTGATTTCCCCTATTCTCTTTCCACATGGAAGCACTAATGACCGTAAAAATATCCAAATGAGCAGTTTCTTTTTTAAAGAACATACTGTTTTTTTTTCACATTCATCTATGGTCTCATATGTAAAACCTATGATCTCTTTCAACTTACAAGCATAGAAATATGACTATGGAATCTTAGTATCAACTGGAAGAACCTTTTTCAATAACACTGACAACATGTCGAGTGATGTGTCCGACCACTAATTCAAAGTCATTAAATACAACAACTCCACGATAAATGATAATTTTTTGTAAGTAGTACATTCAGGATATAATTTTGTATTTGCATCATCAAGTACTTCATAAAACCTCCTCGTTTCACGATCTTCACCACAGTTCAGATTAATCTTAATTGCCTTAACATTCTTGATGTCAATTAATTTAGGAGCCAACCCACATACCATTTTATTAAGCATTTCATGTATTTGAAAATTCATCCACCATTCAACATACATATTAACTGCATCTATATTTTGATGATGAATATATTCTTTCCCATGACATGTCTAAATCTTATTATTTTTCTGAAACTTGTTAATGAATATGTTTTCCCTCATGATATCTCTTGTGAATTGGTATAGGTTTGCATATTTTCGACATGGAATACTAAGAAAGTCACATTGAAATACTCCATTCAACTCAATAAACTACATAATTCCCTTGAAATATTATATAGGAATTCAATTTGGAAGATCAATCCAAAACATATCCATAAATATCTCATTATAACAAATATTTACAGAAGAATTATTATTACAAGAATTTTTCATATAAAATATATTTAAAATAAAAAACATCCAATTTCATATGGACTATTGAAAAAATAAACAATGTATATATTTGAGTAATAAATAAGAGAATAGATAATGGAATGGATGTGTAATACCATGACATCGCCACCATGTTGATATGGTAAATATAATGATGATTCTATATTTATGAAACTATATTATGAATGCATTTGTTTTATAATTCCAAAAAGTAAGCATTTATAAAAAAAAATATTATAACTTTCATGAATATGTGGTACATGAAAAAATTCATCAAATACCAATATTGAAATATCATCCTTATCAAATAATTTAATTCCTACCAATAAATCAACAAACGTAATTTGTAATAAATGTTCCTAAAATAAATTAGTGATGAACATCCTTCTCAATCTTAGAGAAACTGTATCTTTATACAATGAAATTCTCACCTTCGCTTGGAGTCACCCTCATATTATGCCATCAGATGCACTAATGATTAACCATCAAATATATAAATCAATCTCTAATTTATAGAAAACTAACAAATTTATATCAAATATAACATCTTATATATACAATTATAGAACAAAGAAATAACAATCTATCTTACCATGCGTTATCAATAAAAAATATTTTAGGCAATGAATTTGATACCCCATGGTGGATCAAAGGATCCAATATAGTGTTCCTCATGGCCTCAAATAGGTATCCTTTTATGAAAAATGTTTGTTACTAGCAGTAAGGGTCTGAATTTCATCAATGTAGAAAATATAGCCTTGTTATCAATAAAGAAAAGGATAAACAATAACATAAAAGATTCAATAAAAAATGGAAATTCATAGTCCCTGGTAGGTATCTCATGTCATATATTAAAAACCAAAATAACATCAATGTGTTTGGTCCATAAAATTGTGGGAAATAACAAGAATGTTAAAAAATATTGACATGTAACTCTAAATTCCATCTCAATTCTACGACTAAAATATATATAGCAAGTCACATTTAAACATGGATTAATATCATATAAGGTAAAATCATATAATATTAATAATAAACTGTAGTTTCAATGAACATGTGATTAATCTCAAACATGGGTCTCATGAGCTACGCAAGCACACACATATGGTCAAACCTCAAACATTTTCTCATAGGATACACACACAAATAAGGACATGTGATAAAATCAAGAATGGTATAAATCAAATAACAACACATCTTATAATATCAATCAAATAATCATATAAATGGATTCTTCAATTTTGAAACATCCATCTTTATGTAAAGTGTGATTTCTTCACATACACACATTGTTAACGCACATTATTTCACAATTCGTCATGTACACAAACTCTTATACACATGAAAGTATATTTCCAAAATTTTTATTCACACAAAATATTCATATAATATTTATTCATGTCAAATTTATGTTGTATGTTACCCAAAATTGAAACCTAAAAACATAAATTAAGACATACCTTATAGCGAGATAAATTCAAAACTGAGGTGAGCTGGAGGTGGTGCTTTAAGGGAGAGGAGGGGTAGAAGATTGTATCCATAGTCATAGGATGTGCGGCGAGGGTGGGGACGGGCACCGACGATGGCGCGAAGCTGGAGGAGGAGGTGGTGATGTGGTGCTCGTGCAACGTGGGAGGGGATGGGCGGCACGGTGAGGGAGGGGATGGGATAAGACATCGGTGGAATCCGGTTGAGGAGTCGGTGTGGAGTCTGTGGTGTAGCGTTTTTGTTGAAGTGAGGGAAGGGAGTTGGTGCAAGGGATCTTGAGTTGGTGGGACAAGGGGAAAAGTGTATGTTGGGGGTAGGGGTTGAGTTCGGGTTCGGGATAGGGGGGAAGGGTGGGGAATATATTTTTTGAGATGTGTTGTGACTGCCAATGGATGTCTACCATGTAAGGGGTCTACAAAACCCCCTTTTCAAGTTGTTTTGTGATGAGTTCTACCAAATCATGACCTGATGAAAATTATGAAGGAGGATACATCGATCGTCGTAACGAATGTCTAATTCAGATAGGGGGTTTGTTTAAAAGATATCATTCATGATTTACCTTGCTCCCATTTGATATTGCTTGTGATTATTCAACTAGTAAAATATAATTGTGAGTAAGTTAATGACATTATTTGATTTTATCCTTTCCATTTTATGATTATGTTCATGTTTAAATAGATTTTATTTTAGCATTATAAATTTCCTTAGATTTTTTTCCTTATTTATCAAAGTTTCCTCCATATTGTTTTCCTTACTGAGCCTCTAAGATCACCCCTTTTAGGTTTTATATTTCCAAGGATGTGAATAAATATATTATGACTGACCTACAGGGTAGTCTATGGGATATGCATGTGGTTAATGAAGAAAATTTTGTTATTCTTTTACATTTAATGAAGTAGTGTAAATCTTATTAATGTATCTAGTATTTCTAGGGGTATTAAACTAATTGGCCTTTTGAGACTTGATCTTTTGTAATCATACTAATGTTATGAAATAATGCACCGAATCTGGGTAACTGGTCTCTAGATGTTACATATATACCTTGTGTGGGGAATCATTCTAGAGACCCTATATGGGTCAATATTCAAGAGACCCTATGTTGATCAGCATTCTAGAGACCCTATGTGGATTAGAAGTGATCAACCTAATGATGACCGACCTTAGTGTAGCATGTTGAGGATCAGTGACATACCGATCCTGTGTGGGTTAGATCCAATGTGGATCTTGTGGGGGTTATTACCTATCGATGACGGGTGGATCAAATCTTTTTTGGGTCAGTAGGGGTTAGTACTTATCGATCATGTGTGGGTTAGACAACGCATGGTCATCAAAAATGCCTCTCGATATAATAAGATGATATATATTCTCTACTAATAAACAATACTTTTGTGATTTAACTATACCTAGATTTAGCTATTACTATTGCTTTGTGCATTGTGATTGTTGTATTGCATAATTTTATTTATATTGGGGAACTCTGGGATACCTCTGGGGGTCTCAGGGTCCCTAATGAGTATTTTAAACTCCCCCCTGCACAGGCCTTTCCCGCACGAGGTTGTGGCTTTTGCTGACAATGAGCTGCTGGGCTGAGTCATGAGGGAGAAAGGACCATGTGGTACTCAAAGGATACATGCTGATGTGTAGTGCTATGGAGACGATCTTTACGTACCCATTAGGTAGGATCCTCGGTGGACAATCCAGGAGGTATTTTCTCTTTTCACTTGTGAATTTACTTTTCAGTTGGGCTTGTATTCCAACCCACATTACATTGAGTAAACTTTTTTACTATAGCAGTTTAATTTATGGTTTCTTCTTGATGTGTTCTATTATTTTAGTATATATAGGTTTAAAGGAAATGCCTTCCCATTAAAGTGATATGTTTTTTTGGTGCAAGACACCAACCCCTGGCCTATGGAGGTTTGGTTGCGCTACTCGCAACATGGGTCACGGGGGACAGATCGTGACATAATTGTATCCGAAGATGATATTATACCAAAGAACATGGAATCAAATATTTTTAATGAATAAATAGTGTTATTTTTTTTTGAGTGTGGTTTTCAGTTCGGGGAGTCTTGTGTTGGTGTGGTGGCCAATGTATCAATACACTAGAACCCTAAATTCTAATTTCCGACTCGGTGCATGAAAAAATTGATTGCATGTGTTTTGGAAATATTTTAACCATTGATGTCTTTTGAGTGAGCTCACCATTTATTCCTTTTTACAATTTTTCATCTTGATTATAATTCAATATTTCTCCATGGATATAGCCAACAAGGATTATAGAGAGAGTTCACAATGACAGCCACTGAGCGATGAGGCATCAGTGCAGGGCCCTCATACTATATTAGCTCTTTCGGGTGGTGCACTAGCAGCACCACCACCCATTGGGAAAAAGTTTCAACCAGTCCAACTGGCAGACATTGCATTCTAACTGAACACATTGCATGAGTACTAACGGCTGAGACCATTGAGGATTATAGGTGAGATAGATCCCCATGCAGTTGAGGACTGACTGGAGGCTGTGGATAGAGTTTTCCACCCAGTTGGGACACCGGTAGAGGATATGGTAATCCTAGCTTATAGTCTATTACATTTCATTACCATGAGGATAGTCCAAAATATAATTAGTTTTAGGTAAATAGACTATTTCTTGAGATGGTACATTCGTGTGGTGTTGAAGTAATAACTCTACCCATTGGACTGCAGTTACTACTAGTCCAACCAGTATAGGAAACATGTAGGATCAGTGCCTTACACGAGCTTCAACAACTGATACCCCTCATGTTCATAGGTGAGCCTGACTCATAGTCTTCTTAGGACTGGATTGAGGTGGTGAACTAGTTTCCATCTATCCAGGGAACCATTCCATCATATGTAAGTCCTGGTAGTGAGCCTTATACGTGTCTTATCATGGAGATGAAAGGGTTTAGATTACCATGTTCTGACGATAAGGTGACTTTTCTAGGTACAATCCTGAGAACCTTCTACATTGATGGGGGTCTCATTCCATAAAAAGCTAAGGGGTTAGTGTTCCCTAGAGATTCTACAGCTTCGGTAGGACAACATGTTTGTAGGTGAGTATTCATCGAGGAGTACCGACCATCCCAGGTACTCGACGAATATTGTACAATCAGTGCTTCTGGGATCAGACCTCCAAGAGAGGTGTGTTTAAGGACATCTGAGCCAAGACTATTCTTCTATGCATTCCTACTTATATTACGGTGCTTGAAAGATCCTTTATGGTTGAATGTTCTTTGGCTATGTGGATAGAGTCAGTGAATGTTTTTAGTGATAATTCTCAAGACTGATGCCAGTATTAGTTAATAGGGCATGTAAAATGATTTAGGAAGTAGAAGTGATATGGATTGATGAATTTTTATGGAAGTAGATGTGGAATTGGATCTAGAAAAGCATCATGAGGTTGTATACATTTTGTCATGTTACAATCACAACCCTAATGTGGTTCCCACCATGCTTAGGGAGCTAAAGGTTAGGGGAAGGGAGTAGATCCATGAGGTCATGGAGTGTGACCCAAGGAATCCAGTAAGAATTTGAGGTACAGTCTGTGTCTACTACTAGATGCCATATTAAATGACAAAGGTACCAATCATTCCTTCTTACCACGAATCTTGTTGAAGTCCTAGAGTTTCTGGTTAAACCGATAGCCTGACCCTTATGTCTCAAGATACCTTTGAAAGGAGACTCAATAATCACACTTATGGTAATAGTGTGATCTGACCCTTAATGTGAGAGTTTTAGTTGGAACCTCTTGGTCACTGCGTCGAGGCCTTACATCGTTAGATTGGGAATGGACTGGACTTCAATGATTCATACTCATATTTAATGTTTTAGGGAAAAAGGAAGTAGTATATCTACAAAGATGGAATGGGGTTCCTTGGTTGGGAAAAAAGGAAACAAAGGAAGCACAAAATAAACTCTTGAATAGGAGGGTGCAACCGATCACTGCTGAATTGGATAGCCATACACTCTTGGCAACAAAATATTTGAATTTTCAGTTCTAAACAGTAGTGGTTGAGTGTTGGGACATCTTTAGAAAATAAAATTCATTGACTACCTCTCTTAAGGGTGAGGTTCTTCTACATTGTCTAGGTACTACCGAAGATTTTTACATAAATTCTACAGGGTAGGGGAATCATTGTATTCTTGATGAAAAAGGGGGATCCTTTCTTGTGTATGGAGAAGTGTGAGTATATCTTGAAGAAGCGGAGAAAAAGACTAACGAGTGCCCCATCTTGAGGCTACCAAAATATGGAATTGGGTATATAATATACTATGACGCATCAGGGACATAGCTATGTATTTTACTAATGCAGGAGTAGGAAGTGATCACCTATTGCTCATGGTAAATGATACAATATAAGAAGAACTATGCTAACAATGAACTAGGGTTACCAATAGTGGTCATTTTACTGAAGATGTGGTAGTATTACTTGATAGGTGAATGGTTTCTTATTTACTCTAATCACAAGAGTCTCATGTATATCTTCCCATAGAAGGACATGTACCTCAGAAAAGTGATGGTGGCTTCAGTACCTATAATACTATGACTTTGAGATAGTCTATACTCAAGGGAAGAGGAACATGATAGCAGACACACTCAACAAGAGTTCTGGTCTACAAATGCTGAGTGTGGAATCATAGAAGCTAGTCACGCTACATATATACATCATTAATAAAGATGGAGTTTCTTAGCTCATGTCTATGAAAGTCACTCCCCCAATTAATTATCGTGTTCTTGAGTCACATCATGGGGATTTTGACTGTGGGGCATGATGTACTCAGATATCATCAGAATGGTCTCATGAATAATTTCATAAAGGTAGAAAGCATAATCTTCTCTTCAGTGGACTCACCATGGTACCAATGATTTTTTATGAGGATGATTTTTGGGAGTTCCACACATCCCCTTTAACGATACATTATAGTGTGTCATAGTTGTACGTGGACCTTCGATGTCCGTACTGATGGACGAGGATGGAGGAAATAGATGCAGAGTTTGAATCAGAATGCCTCACTTGTTAGCAAGTGAAGACTGCATACAGCGGGTAGAAGTCTTATGCCGACTGGAGATGGAGGCCCTTTGAGTCTGAAGAGGGAGACCATGCCTTCATATGGGGCTCCCCTCAATAAGGATTGCAGATGTTTGGATGGGGAAACATGTTATCTCCAAGGGTCATCCCACCATTCGAGATTCTCAGTAGAGTGGGTGAGGTGGCGTAGCATCTATCTCTTACCCAACAGATACACCAGGGGCATAATGTTTTCTATGTGTCCTACCTGAGAAGATGTGTTCATGATCCACTAAACGTTATATAATAGGGAGAGTATGACATTGACAATCGGGATACTTTTACAGAGTTCTCAGTGGAGATAGAGGATTAACAAGACTGAGTCCTTCGTGGATGTTCAATCCCTCAGGTACGAGTTTGGTGTCAGCACATGAACCTCTAGGAGAGAACATGGGAGTGGGAGGGTCAGAATCATTCTCAATACCCTCACTTGTTTGATTTTCTTTTATAATGGCTTTCTTGGTCATAAATACCTAATGTTGAAATAATGTAATGTCACGGAATTTCTGTATATTTTTTTCGTTGCCGCAAAATATGATGGCGCATGGTTCTGTGGTCCCAAGGGCCAAGAATGATCCTTCGAAAATTGTTTTGTTCAAAATAGTGCACAAGAGATTTTTTATAGAAATATTTGAATAATTCTTAAACGGGTGCTCATATTAGAAATATGAGGGCACCATTGCATTGAAAAAAGTGGGTTTACCCTAGGCGTGACTTTATTTTAGTCGAAACGGGACTATGAGGTGATAACAAGAAAATGACATAACCGTAAATAAAATAATCTGATAATCTTATTTTATGTTTAAAATTATTATAACTCATAAATGATGACTCAAATTAAAAATTTGGGACCACCGCTGAACTAGGGAGGGTATCCTTCCATTATCCAGACACTAACATTGGCCGGCTTCGGCCTACAATGGATGTAAGTTTTTGGCTGTAAATAAAATAATTATTTAACAATTATTTTAATGTTAAAAGACATAACATATAAATGGTAACTCTAATTTAAAAGGAGATAGTACCGTTGAGTTTTTAGGGCATGATTCCATTAGAAGGAGCTTAAACTAGTCCGATGCGGGTCAAGGGTGAGTGTTAATAATTTATTGATCCTTTTTTAGTTACGTTCAGTAAACACATGGGTGGAATTTTATATCTATTGAACAAGTTCATGGATTAATAATTTTAGGTCACGGTTGAATATGTAGCACTATTATTCTATAAAGGTATGCTACACATTGACCACATTCAGTCAAAAAAAAAGACAGTTTTTGGACATTTAAAATAATAATAAAATAATAATGTTATTTTATGTCACTTTTTTTCATTTCCTCCAATGGACAAGCAGTGGTGGTAGTACCAGTGATATGACGGGCCATTAAATGGATTGAATCTCCATATTTTTAATTGTACCATTGTAATTTTGTAGGTTCATCAATTAAATCAGCATTATAAATTCCACAGAGCATTACCCACCTCTTACATATCCTAATTATATGATGCTTAGGGAGGGGTGTCTGCACGGATTCACCAAGTAAAGAAGCTCTGGAAATGTACTGTGACACCAACCACTTGTAGGGTGATTCCGGCTTCAGCGATTGGTGACGAGCACCATCAAATCTCAAATCGACATCAATGATGAAGTAGGTTCCTTCAATCTTTATCACTAGAAGTCTAATCTAGGCAGGGAGTTTGTTTAAAAGTTATATTTAAGGATATACCTTTCTCTAGATTGATATCACATTAATGTGGAGGGAACAAGCTAATCGAACAACGCCTAGACCCTCCACCGCTTCTCCCATGTTCCGGTCTTTGGAGATGGATTCCACAGATTGAAGACAACACGAAATAGAGGGTCACACTATAATAGCGTTAGCATGGGAGAGCCGTAGGCGCACATGACACAATGAACGGACAACCAAAGCACATTCAGTGGCCCGTGGGATAATCCACCGACCTTCCATGTTAGCAGTGGTCAGCAGTGGTTGATAGAGACACACATCAAAATGTCGAGGGTGATGGAAGGAGTTGTGCGACAATGCTATGCGAAGGACGAAGGTGGCAGGCCCGAGCTAGCTGCGTAGGACTAGGGTGATGCCCGCAAGTTCCATAGGTGGCCCACCTCGAGTTGATCAATGACAGAACTAGCAAGGCGGGCTGGCGAACGACCTCGCAAGTTCGGGGGCTACGAGATTCAACGGCCCACCTTTGGGGGGACTGAGTGAGTACGGACCGATCATGCAGGTTGGAGCCCCCCTGCGGGCTAGGATGGACCGCAGCCCGATGGGCCAGTAGAAGTTGGTCGGGCCACACCCCGCAGGTCAGGCCATCTGCATCTCGAGCATGAAAACATAACTCTGCCGACCACGATGGGCCGTAAATAGTTAACAGGATTGACCCTTACTTGCTGGACTCGGTCATCATTATGTAGACCATGGGACCCATTGCATCGGGCTAGTCTAACGGAGTCAGACCAAGCAAAGACCCAACCAGCCCCCAAATAATGAAACACTTGTAACTGTCAAACCCTGATTATGTTTGTCACATCGTCAGTGGTGTTGGTCCCCCTTTAGGGAAGCGGTCCTATTTGAATATTCCAGCATGCCTGACCGAGTCAGGCCAGACCGGTATGCGATCACCCACACCAATTTCACCGAAAGGGAAACAACTAATAGACTCGGTGTCCAATTGAAATGTTGTCTATAGAATAAAGACCCTATTGACAAGGATAACGCTTTGAAATTCTCCAAAATGAGTTTTGGAGAATGTTGGACTATAGAAGGGTTGGATCGAATCCAAATTCAATCGGGCCCTCAGCATTAAAATCCAAATAACTTAGAGACCAGGCATTTGGTTGTTGCACTGTCTTTTACTCTGGGACCCTTATGACGTGACAGATCATCAGGTTAATTCTTCATTGGTCATCATGATGGTTGAAATACCTACAATGTCTTGAGAAGTAGTTCTTTTAGACTCAGGTGTACTATGGGAGGGAATCATGTAGCTGGAAGTGAAGCAATTGTTGTATAAAGATCATACGAAGGTTAATACCTAGCGATCTTATGTGGATATTCACCTAGTGATCCTATGTGGATTAGCACCGAACAATCATGTGTGGATCAACAACTAGCGACCCTATGTGTATCAGCATTCTAGAGACACTGTGTGGATAATCATTCTGGTGAACCTGTGTGGATAAGCATTCTAGTGACCTTGTCTGGATTAGCAGTGCATGAGCCGATGAGGATTATCCTTAATGGGGCCGGATGTGGATTAGTAACATACCGATCCTGGGTGGGTCAGATCCTATGAGGGTTTTGAAAGTGTTAGTACCTATTGATCATTGATGGATCTGATCTAGTGTGGGTAATTAGGGGTTAGTACCGATCAATCCTGTGTGATTCAGAATGTGTATGGTCAGCAGCAGTGCCTCTCAACTGAATAAGATGATCTAGCTTCTAGTCTAATCATCTATACTTCTTTTCTTTAGTTTTATCTCAATTGAGATGTCGTTATTTCTTCGTTCTTTGTGATTGAGGTCTTGCATTGTGGTATTTCTATTGGGGAACTATGGGATACCTTCAAGGGTCTCGGGGTCCCTAATATGTAGTGTTATTCTCACCCATGTGCAGGCTTCATCAGTACCTTATTGTGTCATTTGTAGATGATGAATGGATATGCTGAGTCTTCTTGGAGCAAGGACTAAGCGGTACATATTGGAGACATGCTGATGTGGAGTTCTGTGGGGATGATATGTATCTACCCTTCTGGTAGGATACTCAGTGGACTATCCATTAGTTTCTTCCTCTAATAATTTGTTCTTGTACTTTTCTGTTGGGAATGTATTCTGGATCCCTTTAATTTCAGCACACATTTTACTATAATTGTTTACTTTGTTGTTTCGTCTTGTTTTGTTCTTGGATTGTGTGTTAGTAAATATTTAAAGGCAATTCCATCTCGTTATAGGTATATCCCTTTTTGGTTCCAGTTTCCATCTCCGGGCCTATGGATGGCATGCTTGGGGTAGTCCTAGTATGTTCACTGTGGGGATGGGTCGTGTTAGTAACGTACTTTTATATCTATGTATAAAAATGAACTAGCAATTAGATATGTCAATAATATAATTACAATTTTATGGTTAGTTGATTATAGGATATAACCACTATGTTAATTATAAATAATTACTAAGCGTTTAAGAAGAGACCTTTTGACCCATCTATAATATAATTCCTAACATGTAATATTTATTTTAAATTCAAAATATTTTCTCCTTGGAAAATATACCATATGTAATATCATCCTTTGATATGTAATATATTTTTCATATATATGATATTTCAATTATGTGAATGTTCAATACATTATATATTTCCATACATTTGTAATATATTTATTATACCTAATGTTAATTCCTTTGTGAATACTATAATACATAACCTATTACTTGTGTACATAATATATATGACTGAACTATTTTTCCATTATGTGTAATATTTTTAAATGTATACATAAGATGATTAATTTTCAAATTTTTAATATAATATATATACATATATATCCCAAGACATAGAAAATTTTTTGAAAACCTGAAACTTTTAAGAAAACAAAAAAAAGTATGACATAATATTTAAACCAAATTAAAATTTTGATATCCGAGAACCATACATATTGTAATTGAAATACATCACTGTTAGTGAGAATGAGTACTCATTACATGAATGTTTTGCAATTTATTTTTATTATGATCATCCCATTGATTGATTTTTTATATTATCTTATTCCATTGTTTTTTAGGATATTTAATCTCATCTCATAACTTTTTGGACTTATGTTTTCTTCATAGCTTCATCCTACTAGTGTTAAGTATCTACATTGGCTATTTTTTAGGTATTTGGAATTGTAAAAAATACCAAATAGACATCCAAAATGCACGATATTAGTTAGTAATGGTTTCAATTAGATACAATCAATAAATATATGCTTCTGATGATATGTTCTATAAGGAACATGTAATAATTAATTGTGTGAATGGAAACGACAATTCATGAAATTTCACACAGCCTCAATATCACTAGTCATGTAATACCACCAATACTCCACCACCACTAATTATGTTAGGGTAAAGAGTTTTTTCTTCTTTAAATCAACTTGATTCTTTGTTGAATAATCACACATAAAAAGATAAATCTTCTTTAATGTCCATGTCAATATCATGTTGAATGTTTTGTCCACTCCAAAAATCCTAAAGAATCATGTATATTGTCTACTATCATATTTCTAAAAATTAATTCACATAATAAATTTTTTTTCCTAAACTTTTTAATGTATTAATAACTTTTATAGGACCTTGAAGATACTATTGATAGACTTTTAAATATCTGTAGAAATTTTTCTATACATTTTACCCTAATCATATTCCTATGTTCATTTCATTTTTGGGATCTGCATAATATAGTCATAAACTTCATGATTATACCTTTCAATTCAATCCAATCACTATCCATACATTCACTGATCATGTTCATAATCTACAAAATAAAAAAAATCATACAGAAATTAAAATTAAAATTACTTTAACTTAAAAAAAATATTACATTCCAATATTGCATGAAAACATCTTCATAGATTCATCCTGAAAATTATATTCTACATTTATAAAAATTTATATCATTTAATATCAATTTTAGAAATTTTAGGGTCTCTATATAACATGATTTATAGTGTTTACCTCCATAATTACACAGTGATGATATGATATCAAACATATACCCCGAATATGGGTGAAATGGTTACTAATATAAACTAAAACCAAACTCTAAGAGCCATAATTTCCTTTATACACTATTAAAAGTTCAAGTAGAATAGGTGAATGGTTACCATATTTGGTTCCCAAACTAAATAATATGTAAATATAATTTCTATATAGAAATGTATCTTAAATGTTTATTAACTGTTTTCAAAAATTGAATGTTGCAATACATGGAAGGAATTTCATAAAACCAAACGAAATTAAACATGAGACGGATAAACATGGTTATCATTAAAAACATGTTTACTTTTTCTGAGGAGGAAGAAAATATGGTTTTTTAATCGGTATGGATAAAAACAATTAAAACAAAAAAGAAGATTCACCCATATCACTGTAAACTTTTATAGTCTCCTTCTATTTTCCCTTCAAACCATTCCATATAAAATCTTATAGATAAAATTTAATTGTATCCACCTATATATAAGGTATATAAGAACATATATGCAGGTCCTAATTATATCAGAAATTACCACTAAAAAAATAATGCATCCAACTATTTATAATATTGTGTATGGATGTAATACACATAAAAGTGATATTCCTGAATATTATGAATCCATTATCCTTGAAGAGAAAAAATAAGGATCACCCTCAACTAAAATATACAATAAAACCCTTATTTATCAATCCATGGGTAAAATTCACCAATTTGGAATCATTGAAAAGATATTTAGACATTCAATCAATATGAAATTGATTTATTACACTTTTTATTTCGTCTATTTATAGAAACTCTCTTTCAATGTATATCGTCTTATCTATTGAATAAAATTTATCCACTAAAAGAATAAGAAATTCAATTCTAGGTGTGATAATATTCCATACTAATTCATGAAAACATTCCCTAGATTCCAAATAAGATGTTGAAAATGGTTGAAGATCATGATGTGTTTTTTTAATCAAAAATATGATCATAGGTAGTAAAAAAACCCAAACACATAAGTATCTATCTCTAAAGAATCAACTATGAAATGTGAGTGAAAAATAGAGCATACATAAAATTCCCAAATAGTTTCAATATCAATCTTCTTAATATGGATTTCATTTTATTACTATCACCAAAGTAGAAAACAAAGGATTCCTTATTAAAAGGGGACACAATAATCTTTGGATCCCAATCTAAAACAGGAGGATATTGATTCTTCAAGACTAGTAACCATGCATTCTTCATATAATTTTAATAATGAACAATAGATTAAGTGAGTATTTACTATATTTTTATTTTAGTAGGTAAAAACAAGAACATGAATATTATGGGAACTCTTCCCTATTAAAGTAATTTCATGATGGTGTTTATTTAATGAAGAAAATCAACCATTGAGTGCTATCTCATTGCATTAGAAATCACATAGAATTGGGGTGTTATTAATTAAATATTCAATAAATAATGTATGTTCCATAAATGAATATAACTAATTGATTCATAACTAAAAAACTATGATGGAGTGATGTGTCATTGTATGCATCCCATGTATACACAATAATAGTGACAACAACTGTTGTTTCTTTCAAATATGGGACCTAAATAAACCACACTTGAGACAAATACATGGTGGTATTGTGTATCCAATTTTAGTTTAAATCTTATAATCTACCACATGAACTATAATCCCTTATGAGATTTATGAAAAACTAAATAACTCATTGTGAATTGATCCAACCTCTTATAGATTGTGTTTTTGTAAAATCTTTTGATTTTTGAACAAAAACTTTTTCAAAAAATAAATTCTTATCTTAAGGCCTAAATATGTGACCATAAAAGACATATTAGAATTGAAATAAATATAAAATCCTTATTTCATATATATAAATGACGAGTTTCTCCTAACAATAAATCAGTGCTACTCAAGCTACTATTGGTCTTGTGTGATTTGCATCAAACATGCTCATATATCTATACATACATTTTCACCACAAGATGTAACATATACATTGTATTAATAGCTATATAATCCCATTTCTGTGACATTAAATGAACAATAGACATGGTATGTGTCAATGTATTATAATTACAATAAAATTTTCTTGCTTCTCTGGAAAAAATAGTATATGTCGATGAATATATCACATGTTATCTAGCCTACAGATGAGTACATCAAATGCCTCATATCTATGTAGATAAAAAATAATATGCATCTCACATAATAATGACCATGAATTTTCTCAGCATAATTCAATCACGATTCGTATTTATTTATCCCATCAAAAAAGAGAACAAATACAATACTTCTTATGCTCAAACTAATGACATGATAAATAATATAAAAAAACCCACCACATATTATCAAGGTTCACTATTTGATTCATGTTTGTATGGTATCAATGTATTGTTATTCTTATTCTAGGTATCTATCTAAATTTTTTTGGAATTGTGTATCCTGATCCATTTGGATAAAGTTAGGATGAATTCCTTAAACCTAGAAACCACACTAGATTACAACTCATGTAGTGAGGCTAGTGGAGGAGAAAGGTGAACTGCACCCCTGCATAGCGGTTTAGGGGATGAAGGCCCCTGTCATAATGTTTGAGGTACATTGTATAAAAAGTAATTAACAATATTAGATATTACTATCAACATTTATAGAGTAAGATTGCAAGTGAAGATGAACTCTAACATAATAGGAAAGGGGAATATAGTAGATTAAACAAGTTATAGTCACTATAGTAGTGTTTACTGGTGATAAAGATAGAGCAATATAGCAATTTAAACCTCTTTCCACTAGTCATTTTAACCTAGTGGACTTACAATGCAGTTGGTGAAACTACATTAATGATGGTTACAATTCATCTCATTTATTTAATGAATCATTAACGATATTGTTTGACTATTCATGTAATTTTATCTATAATATTACTCTTGAAATATATTAAATTATTTCTCTCCTTGGATATAGGAATTTTTATGAACCATAAAAATTACTATGTCGTGTTATTATTATTTGCTTTTCTTCTCTCTTTTCTTAATCAATAAACAATTGTGTTATTGTGGTTCCTAATATTTCCATAATAAATTTATTGAGATGTTTATTTTAGAAGATCAAATCATATTTTCTTGTATTGAATAGTTACTGTGGAATATAGAAAGTAGAAGATCGGTCATTTTTATGGAACAAACATTAGTTATCAGAGGTTGTAGATAAAAGAAAATATTTATTAAAAGAATATGTAGTTTCTACTTCTATCTAAAAAATAAACAGAGATAGAGAATGTTGAGTTGGAGCTACATGATTGATAGGTTATAGAAATTGAGTTAATTAAATTTGAAAAAATAGGGTGTTTAACAATATAATGGGGAAGATTGTAGATGGGTTTATGAAATATATCATAAATATATATGACAAGTATTCTCCATAAAATAAATTCTACCTTATGTGGTGATTATTTAATCTGATGTGATTAAATGGAATCATGTTTTTGATCTTGTCAAATAACTCAAGACCATAACAAGTCAGTTCCTTTTAGTCATAATTACACTGTTTTTTGAGGTTGTGCTCTAGTTTTTCTATCATCATTACTTGAAAAATGGGAATATACTGTAATAGTCGTGAGTAGTTATTTAGGGGATAACGATTTGGTTCTAAATGATGTGTGAGACCTAATCCTCAGTGAGAATATTCAAAAATGATAATTGGGAATATTACGTAGTTTTTCATTTAAAATGGACGGAAGGTGAAGTGTTTTGTAGAAAAATAATCACAGAGGATGATCTAAATATATTTTAAAGAGCTAAGATAAGTCGAAGGCCCTGGTTTGAATTGTTGTACCAACAAGAAGAAAAAACATATCAATACTGATTATAGAAAAAAATTATGTGAAACAAAAACTAATACAACAATCATAGTAGATGATGGAACCAATTATATGTTTCTTTTAAGAGTGAATATCCATATAGAGTCATGGAATTTAGAATCGGGGTCATATCTCTATTCCACATCAATGAATAATTTTTCAAAAATTATGTGCTGATAAATTTTACCATGTTACATCATCTTGATAATGAAGCCTTGCAAATAAGGGGGAAGAAAGATGCATAGATTAAAACCAATAATGGGAGTTTACTGGTTTTGGATAATTACTGTTATATCCCTATAATAATAATAAATATTATATCATTTTATTAGAAATATGATGTAGGTTTTAGAATGACATTAACTAGTGTTTCATGGAATATTACTAAGTAATCTATGGTCAAAGCACGATTAGTAAATTATGTTTTCCAGTATATTATTGTATAGATTCACATAGACTTGCTTGTGACAACAACTTCTAGTTGGGATTCACAACATGGAACTACATGCTAGAATATATGACTCATAAGGGGATAATTGTGCTGGAAACAAAAATAATAACACAACAACTATTGTTGGTTGATGTTTTCATATGGGATGATTGTATATATAGAATACAGAAGATAGAATCCTTTGGAAAAGGTGGTAAAATACCAAACATTGATATGTTAGACCGAGTTCACACAGAATTATGGGGGCCTGAGATAGAATATTTCTTTGTAGGGTTACATTATTATGTGACATTTCAAAAAAACAAAATTAGAGATATGGTTTTCCATTTTGAAATAAAAATAAAATGTATTTAAGGTGATTCAGAAGTGTAAGACATTGGTTAATAATGTTTTAGGATCAAGGGTGAATTTATTGAGGTCTGATAATAGATGAGAGTATGACAATAATGAGTGTAAAGAATTTTCTACTAATATTATAATTATTTGGGATAAGATTACTCTAGGTACACCACAACAGAATTATGCAAATGATAAGATGAATTAGAGATTTAATGAACTTTCCAGATTAATATGCATTCACTAAAGGTTACCCAAAAATATCTATGAAAAATCAAAAAATATGAAAACTAATATTATCAGTGGGAGTCCATAAGATTCGATGGGAAAAATTATATTGGAGGATATATTCTTAGGAAATCATATAAGAATATCTTATTTAAGAGTCTTTAGTACATTATAATATGTACATTTAGATACTAATGTAAAATAAAGATTGATGCTAAGTCCAAACAACGTTTCCTTATTGGGAGTGGTGTTGAGGAGTTTGGTAATCTGTTCTGGTATGATAAGAACCAATGTTTAATCAGAATACAAAAAATAATATTTAATAGAGGTTTAATTTGAAATAATAATCATGATACTAAAGATGAATGTGAGAGATAATAATCAAGGAACCATAAGCAAGTTGATATTGAATGTGTACCTAGGCATGTGACACCCTAACCAGTGGAACCTACTCTTCAAGTGTGTTGTGGTGATCAACAAGGTTGAGAAGACCTGTTTAGTTGCATTCAAAATGCTTACACTATATAGTTTTAAATTGTTATGGAGAGACAATATGTTTCCAGGTATTAATGTAGTTGAAGATGTTATGAAAGTGTGTGTTGTCTATGATGGAGGATATTTCCTCATTACATGAAAATAATATTTGTGATCTGACATATTGACTATAAAAAAAGAAATAAATACAAGAAAAATGAAATATTGGGTACAGGATCAATATGAAAGTAATATGAGATATAGTTAATGGTTGTAGGTGAATGGATTTCCACATAAGTGTTATGCGGATTTCACTGAAATATTCTCACATTAAGTGATCCATTCCACAATTATAATGGATCTTAGTATTATTTCATCGAAAGACTTACAATATGAGAATATTGATATTATGAATACACTAATTTATAGATATATAGAGAAGGACAACTATATGGAATATATAGAGTGATATATTGAGTTAAGAAAGGAATATTTGGTATGTAATCCCGAATAGAGCTTATAAGGAGTAAAGAATGTACCAAGGCAGTGGAAAAAAACTTTTAATGCATTCCTGAGTTAAAATAAATAAAAATGGTGTGGTAGGGTTACTTGTTGTTAGTTAAAGTATATCAATGATAGAAACATTATATTTTTTTAATTTTATGTTCATGATGTTCTTTGGTCAATTGTTTTTCAATGGATCAATATGCAGAATATTGGATGTTTTAAATGTTAACAAATAGTTAAATAGTTTTCAAAAAAATCTACCAAACCTTGAATGATTTGACATATACATAGGTTATGATCAAACAAATATAACGACGATTTTTTGATCATTCAAAGTTACTATTTAATAAAAAATATTCACAATATGAGATGACTTTTAAATGAGAAAAGAGAAGGGATAATTTCCATAAGTACAAAGTTATTATTCGGGTGTAGAATAAGAAAGAGATCATCAGTTTTAGCTCAATAAGATGCAATTTATCGTATTAAGTTCATCAGAAAAGACTACATCATATGTCAATATGAATGTGACTTTTTCAATAATAGTTAATTAGAGTCATTTCATCAGTGTCTTACTAATGAATTAATATCATTATATATGTATCTTAAGATTCCTATTATTAGTTTTAATTGTAAAATTTTTATGAGAAAAAATGTATGTTGAGTTTCTGATAAATAATTGGTACACATTTCTCATATGAAGATGTTTCTAAAAGAATAAAATTTGAAGAGATCATTATCAGAAGTCATTGAAATTGAGGGAAATAAATTTTAGAACAATTAATTTGCTACTGGAATAGAATCTTGATTTGTTTGGTAATTTTTATAGCTTTCAATAGTGTAGTCAACCAATTTATCTTGATTGATATAATCATACCAAGCTTTCATATATTTGATTCATTATATTCAACTTAGTTGTGTGAAAAGGATATAGAGTTAAAAGCAGTAGTGTTATGATGTAGTGATCTATAGAATAATCCTTTCATTAGAAATCAATCAGACTAATTATATGTAATATATTCAATATAACTAAATCTGATTCATAAATAATAATCAGAGACACCAAAAAATGAATGACTAGACGTAAATGATCATGATGGAAAATAGTTTGTAAATTTGAAGAAGGCTGAAGTGTTGAGAATACTCATGATGAATTTATATGGCTCCAATAATATTGAGAAGAGTTGAAATTGTCAAAATAAAGCTTCAAATATTTAATAAATTCATATTTATAGATTTATTTGAGTGAAAAGAATAATTTTTTATCTACATTTCCATTCAGGGACACCTATAAATAGAGTGAATAGTCTATTTGTACTTGATCACTTTTTGTATCTACATAAATACAAATCTATAATTTTTTTGTAGTAAATTTATATCACAACCACATATTTCTTTCAGGTTAAATTGGAGATCCATCAATGTGATATCTATGAGGGAGAGTTTCATTAGACGAAGATCCATTAGACAAAGATCCATTGGATGGAGATCCATCAAAGTTTGATCCATCAATGTGAGTTCCATCAAAAATAGATCCATCATAGAAAGATATATCAGAGTGAGATCCATTGGATATAGTTCAATCAGATATAGATCTATTAGATTGTAATGTTTTGAGTTTTGTATTGATTTTATACTCAGTTGAAGTAGGAATAGAATAGGAAGAACCATATCGTGAAAATTAGAAGGAAAGATTAAGATAGGAATTACAAAACTGAGGAATATCATAATGACATTATTCAAGTATGATTTCTAGAAATTTATTCTCAAAATTTTTTTATTAAGAAAATTCATATTTATCAATGATTTTGATGTAGTTTCTAGACCAAAATATTTTTAGTATAATTTTTGAATTTTATAATTATTGTAAAGGGGTGAAGTTGATTAATCTTACATTTGGAGGAAGTAAAGATATTTTGGAAGTAGATCATTAAAGAAGAAGAAAGAGTCTTATAGTTTGGGGGTATAACTAGTTGCTGAAGAGGCTTGTTTTTTGAGGTTTATAATCATCTATGAAGAAATTTGATACAAAAAGGAAAGTTGGGGGTATAAACAATAATGAAAACAAATGTTCTTCTATTTTTTAGAACTATTTTTTCTTGTTTCATTTATTTTAGAAATAATTTAGTAAAATAATCCATTTTGGGGGACTAATCAAAATTGGAAAGTAGTAGTTATTTATACTTAACCTTTTAAATATCTTTTGTTTCTCTATATTTGTTGTTTTTTGTATACGATTGGTTTGGCTGTGATTCATTTTTCAAGAGATCATAACTCAAACATGTTTTTAGAGGTTATGAAAATTTTTCAAGAAGAAGTTGTGAAACATTATAATTAAAATAAATATGAACACTTATCTACAGCCTCCCCCCGCTCAGTGATCTCTATCCATTACAGAACATCAATTAGTATCATAGGCATGTTTCTATTGAATGATTCATTTATAAGAATTGATTATTTAAATTGAATGAATAATATATTTGTTTCTATTTATTATCGAAGAAACTATCAAATTTGAAAGAAAACGAGTTTACCATATCTTCTATATCTTAGACTTGAAATGAGGTATGAAACAATAATGGGATTACCTATAATCTCTCATGTCAAATCTTCCAAACTCAGTGTTTAAAATTGCTATTTTATATTTTTTATAAAATAGTAATGGATATTACATAGCATATTACACAAACGAGAACCATTTACCAGACTATGTTCTGGAGGATTATATAGCACCTTACATTTATCATAGTTGAACAAAAAAATATTCCTAGTACACTTTTATTCACTAACTCCAAATACATATGAGGTCTTAAATTGAAATTTTATAATACATATGAAAAATTATTTTCAAACAAAGGGTGAGAATTTAATTTCCTATTAAAGGGTTTTGATATCATTGAAATACTTTTTAGAAGATCATTATTTGAAAATAACATTGGGAAATTCTTTTGAAAAATCATTTGATAATAGTATAAAAATAATTTCAGAAAATACCTTTGAAAATTATATAGATATTTTTTATATCTTGAAAATACATCAATATTATAAAAATACATATGCTCAAACTTATTTAAAAATAATCAACTAATTTTTTTGAAAAATATATATGAATGATTTCTGAAAAGAAAATACTAGGGAAAAATGTAACGTTAAAGGCTATATTAAGCCTACCCACTTAATGAGGGATTGGGTTTACTCCCCAATTACGTAATTGATTTACAACATTACTATGCTAGATTTTCTAAAATAATTTTATGCTTGATTTACGTGTATATACTTTCATTGGAGTTAATTATTTTGAAAACAAATTATTGCATTAAAATACACATTCACATTAATCTATATATATAAGTATGTATATACATAAATATATGAACATCCCTTGCATATCATGTGCATGGATGGTTCCAACCAAAACTCTTTCCACATAGTCCTTTCATAAACATCCATATACCCAAACATTCATCAATTATATGTTTACATATTTCTATAACTTCAATCATTTTTAAAACTCAATAATGGAAAAAAAATCAGTGAAATGTTTGATTAATTGATTTTAGGAACTCTATAATGACATGAATATAAAATGTAATAGCAATAGTAATAATAAATAATAGATAATTATGTGTCACACATGAAATTCTGAAAGTATCATTTATTATAGATCCATCCTTTTGTGGTGATATATATATATGTACATACGTTTGATGATATTAAATTTGAGAAAAATATATATAAATTCATAGAAGCATAATCATAGAAATAAAATTAAAATTCAATAATTTCAAATTTTTAATAAATCATTTTTGAGTTTGATTAATATGTACTCATCTATCTTACACCATTGTCAACTACTTACATGATTTATTTTCAGTGTAAAAAATAACTCAACAAAATATATACATATACATTTATATATAATGCATTAACATAAAAATTAAACAAAAACATACATACTAAATTCATTAATTACAAATATGGGATTGGATTTCACACAGGTATAAAAGATGCAATCATAAGCATAGAATTAAAATTATTCAATTACTTAAACGACATATGAAATTATTATACATGACCAATCCATTAAAATGCATGAATTTCACAGAAAATGATTTTTTAATATATTAAAATTTTTAAAATTAAACAACAACTTCAAAATTGAACAATCAAATTTTTCTATTAAATATTTTATTGTAATATGATTAATTTATTTTTAATATATATATATATTAAAAGTTAAATAAGTTTAAAAAAATTCCCTTAAATTGATCATCAAAAATATTAGTTTCCTCGGTGTATAAATATAATACATATTATTATTTAATACCATGATTATTTATAAAATAGTCGTGATAAAATTTCAAAATGAAAACAAAAAATTTAATAAAAAATAAACTCCCTTATTGAAAACTGAAATCCAATTAATCCTTCTATTTTCCCCTACTCGTAAACATAGAACAACACAAAAACAGATATGACTCTATGACTTCCTCCCAGAATACCTCTCCCCACTATATTTATAGTCACAATGCTACTGTTTAATATACAATGTTTATTTTCAACTTTTGATTGATTTTAATTCATGTTACCACTTATTGAGCAAGCAGACATAAGATATGATTATTTAAACTTTCAATCCTAGTTTCTGAGAATAAGTCATCAGAGATATATATGAAATGATGAATTAAATTGATATATAACCAAAAACAAATCTTGTGAAATGAATCAAAATAAATGAAATAACGAATCAAAATTACAACTTATTTGCATATAGTCATGATCAACCCACAACCACACACAAACAATCAACATTGTTGAAAATTGATTCATGCGATAACATTAAATAGAGAATTCAATGATAGTGATGAAGAAAGACAATATAAACCAAAAAATTACACATTCAATATAAATCATTGGAATACATTTAAAATTAATATCAAATTCAACAAGATGATGAAAAATAAAGGCAAGGATTGACAAGGTATTAATACTTCATATCCGATTAAATAGATAAGATATTTGTAAAGATTTATATACCAAAAATGAATAAAAATCCACCTAAAATAAGATCAATAAGATTTGAAATAGGAGGAAAATGACGATGATGATGAATGGCTTGTCATCCTCTTTGATGTTCTTCTCTGGCATTCAGATAACTTTTCAGCATCAAACCAAATTTCTTCAAGTGTTTGTTTAACCTAGATCTACACTCAGACCACGATCAACGATCAAAACCTCTCATTATCATGAACGACCTCAACCTCACATCTGAATAATAACTAGCCTTGACTTGGTGTGATTCATCTAGAATGGTTTACTACTAAAGGTGAAGCTCCCTTAACACTCGTTTGATTTTTCCACTCGAGCCTAACCCTAACCCCACATCTTATCTTCAATTCGTATTTTATAATTCAATTCATTTTATTGTTATATATATAAACACACACACACATATATATAATTCAATTTTTTATTTTCTTATAAATATAATTCAAAAATTATTAGTTTATATAAGGAAAACCTATATTATGATTTTCTATTATCCACTTTTTGTATATTCATGTATAGTTTTATAACTAAAAATATTATGTAAAAATTATACAATCAAAACAGTATTAATATGTTAAAATAATAATAATAATAATAATACATTTTATTAATATTTTAATTATATTTTTTTAATTATAATGTTATTAAATTATGATTTCATATTATAATATAATCTTTTTTGTATTTATTGATACTAATTATATAATAATTTATAATTATCGCATATATCATTTTAAAATGTTATGAAATGATTAATTTATATAATATTGATTTTATAAGAATAAATAATCAATTAAATTTATTTATTATAAATAATAATCATATAAAAATATATTATTGAAATAAATTCATATGAATTATAATTTATATATATATATATATTAACAAAAATACCATTTCACTAAATAAAATGTAATATGTTAAATTTGGATTCAAAACTTATTTTGATTTTTTAAAAATATTTATAAAAACTTTTTTTAAATAATTCTTTATTTATTTTTAATTTATAAAAAAATAATTAAATAATTATTTAATATTTTTATTCTCTCGGGGTGTTACATTCTACCCCTCTTAAATGAATAGTACCCTGGAAATTCCATAGTCAAACATATGAAAATTATAAATTTATATCATTACAATTAAATATTTTCTAAAAATATTAACTATCGAAAAGAAATGATAGCACGTAGATTTTGTATTCCTCAAAAGAAAACATCAAATCTGCAATGTTGTGTGGACCATTCCATTGATAACAATTATAATATCCCAAGCCCTCTCTTCCATACTATGTACATAAAAATATTTTGAAATTGTTTTATAAAATATTAAATTAAATTACACAACCTATTAAACAAATGAGGACCTTTAATTAGTCTAGGTTATGGAGTGTTAGACAATACCTTAAATTTAACAGAGTAGAACTAAAATAAAAAATATGCATAATAAGCTTCTATGAGCTAACTCCAAAAAGTGAATCAATCTAAAATTAAACATCAAATATACTAGTGAGAAATTATTTCTAAACAATGTGTGAGCATTTAATAACCATGTATGGGATTTTGAAATTTTTGAAATACTTTTTAGAAGATATTTATATGAAATTAACTTTATAAAATTATTTCAAAAACTCTTTTGATAAAACATTTAAAATAATTTTATAAAATTCCATCGAAAATAAAACTGAAATTCTTTATGCCTTTAATATAATTCAATATTTGGAATATAAATAAACAAAAAGTTATTAAAAATAATCCAGTGATATTTTTGAAAAACTTATATGTATGCTTTTTGAAATCAAAATACTATGGAAACTTGTAACGTTGAAGGCTATCATGGTCCTACCCACTTAATGAGGGTTTTGGTTAACTCCCCAATTCCGTACAATATTTATATCATTCAACTGTCTGATTTTCTAAAAACATTTTATTCATAATTTAATTATATATAATTTCTCTGGAGTTTTTTATTTTAAAAACATGTTACAATTATAATATTAAAATTCACATATATATATATATATATGTTTGAATATATATAATATATTAACTTCCACTATATGTCACTTGTGATCATGGTTCCAACCAAAACTCTTTCCACATAGTCATTGAATAAACGTTAATGTGTCAAAAAAATTCATGAAATGCATTTTTACATATTGTTACAACATCAATAATTTTAGAAACAAAATATTGAATAATAATTTGGAAGATATATTTGTTTAATTTCTTTTATTCATCAAATTATGACATGAATATAAAAATTAATATCAATAATAATCATAAGAAATATATAATTATGTGTCACACATGAAATTATCATAGTATAATTAATTATACTTTCATCATTTCTATGTGATATATATATACAAATTTTTTGAATAAAATTACATTATTAAATATATATATATATATATATTAAAATATATTCATAATCATAGAATTAAAATTAGAAGTCAATAATTTTAAATGTAGAATAAATCATTTTTGTCATTGATTAATATATACCCATGTATCATACACCCATGTAAGCTAATTACATGATTTATTCGAAGTGAGAAAAATAACTCATAAATATATATATATATATAAAATAAACATAAAATATTAAACAAAAACACACATATTCACTTCTGATAATAAAAATATGGACATGGAGTTCACACATGTATAAATAATGAAAGAATAATCATAGAAATAAAATAAAAAATTACTTTAAATGACATATGAAATTATAGAACATGTCCATTACTCTAATATGCACGAATTTCACATAAAATGATATTTTAGTAAATTCAACTTTGTAAAATAAAATAAGAATCTTCAAAATTAATCAAATAATATTCATATAATATAAATGTTTATAATATGATTAATTCAATTTTAAAATATATATACATATACAAAAAATATTAAATATGTTTTTAAAATATATTATTTACATAGAACATTGAAAATATTAGTTTCATCATTCTATAAATAGAACGCTTAATATTATAGAATCCAATAATTATTTAAAATGTTTTTAAGATAACATTTCCCAACTGAGAACAAAAAACTAAATAAAAATTAAACTTATTTAATAAAAATGGAAATCCATTTACTCCTTCTATTTTCCACTACCCATCGCTCATATACTCGGAACTCAAATACACTACACAATACACTCAAAAATATGGCACTCTTACTTCCTCCAAAACTACCTATCTACTCTCTATTTATATTCATAATGTTAATGAATAATATATAATGTTTATTTTCAATTTTCTACTTGATATTAATTCATGTATGGCCGTACAGTGATTGTGGAGATAAGAACTATTTATTAAAACATTCAATCACATCGTCAGTGAATAAGATATCCGAGAGGGATTCAAAATGATAAATTAAAATTAAAAATAAACAAAAAAATGTAGCTAATTAAATGAACCTAAATAAATCAATGAGGAAATCAAATGTAGATATTATTTGCGACTAGTCTCGATCAAACCAGAGCAACACAAAACGAATTAAAATTCTAGAAAATTGAAGTGAGAATTAAATTTAAATAGAGGCATCAATTATTGTAATGAATAACAACTCTTAAAACCAATAAAAATATAGATTCTATCAAAATCAATGGAATGGATATAAAATTTATTAGAATATACAACAAGATGAAGAAAAATGTATGCAAGGAGAAACGAGGTATTAATACATCATATTTGATTAAATAGATAATAATTTTTTGATGATTTAGATACCAAAAATAAATGATGACACAACTAAATGTATATCTATAAGATTAAAACAAAGAGTATTAAAATGATGATGAAGAATATCATTTCATCATCTTCCTAGTTCAGATTTGGGATTTAGACATATTTGTGCCTTCAATCCGAATCACTTCGAGTGTTTGTTTAACCAATATTGACGCTTGGACTTCAACCAGCGATCGAAATAATTCACAGTCATGCTCGGCCTCAACCTTGCTTCTAAAGACCAACCGACCTCAACTTAGTCCGATCCATCTACCCTGATTGACTCCTAAATATTAATCATTTTAAATTCTCGTTTGGTTTCTCTCATTGAGATGAACCCTAACCCGGAATCTTATCTTAATTTAGTTTTTATAATTAAATTTGGTTTATCATTATATACAAACACACAATATATATATATAATTCATCTTATTTTGAAATTTTGTATAAATATAATTTACAAATGGTTATTTTATATATTAACAATCTATATTATGATTTTTAATTATCTTTTTTTTGTACAATCATGTTTATTTATATAACTGAAAATATTATTTAACAATAATACAATCAAAAGAGTTATCATATGTTCAAAATAATAAGAATAGTAGTAATACGTTTTCAAAATATCGTAATTTTGTTTTCATAATTATATTTTCATAATTATAATTTTATTATTTTTTAATTCTATATTATAATATACAATTTTTATTATAAAATGATACTACTAATATAATAATTTATAATTATCAAATATATTATTTTTAGATGTTATGAAATAAAAAATTTATAAAATATTGATTTTCTATGCAAAAATAATTAGATAAATTTATTTATTGAAAATAATACTCATATACATATATATTCTTGAAATAAAATCAATTGAATTATCAATTATATATATATTAATAAATAAAATATTTCATGAAATATAATGTAATAAGTGATATTTTGATTCAAATTTTTTTTGATTATTTAAAAAAATTTATAATTTTTTTTATTAAATAATTCATTATATAGTTTTAATTTATAAAAAATTATAAATAATTAATTACTATTTAATTTCTATTGGGGTGTTAAATTTACTCCCATTAATATAGCATCTATTATAGATGAAGAAAATAGATGTTTAGAAGCTGATGGAAATGTTCAGAATTCAATAATCTTAGATCATATACCAAAATTTTTAATGAATAAGGGTTTGTATTAGAAAGAAAAATGTCGGATATGTCATATGAAATTATAAAATACCCATTTTTCAAGAAAATTATTGTGAAATAAAATTAATTAAATATTTTTTATTGGGAAATAAAAAATATAAATAATATATAGAAGAATTGAGTAATTTAGAGGAAGGTGAAGAAGTAGGGGATTTTAACACAATTTATTCTCTAATTTTTAAAAGATTTATGTTGGGGAACTATAATGGGAAAGATAAAACTTAACTCAAATATATGAATTGTGGAACGAAATGAAATTTTTCAAAAAAAAATTATAAGGAAGAAAATTTAACAGTACAAGGCCTAAAAATCATATGAAATCACGATAGCCAAAGGGTATGAAACATAAAGAAAAATGACTTCATGAAAATAAGAAGATATGTTATCTACGTATAATGATGTAAGATGATTCCTTATCTAGTGATAAATCTTACTACTTATTCAACATCATTAGTCAAGTTAGAAATTGAATTATTTCATCAAATAGTGATGATGGTTGTGAAGATATAATATAAATTTAGTGGATTCATAAATAAAATTTGGAATAGATAGATGACCAAAACACTCAAGTCAAGAAACAAAGAATGATTTTGAAGAATGATTTTAAATATATAAATTTTGAAAATGATGATAAGATCAAAATAAAAGAAATAAATCTCAAATTGATTAGAGAAAAAATAAATAAATATTGGTGAACATGATATAAAAATAGAATGATATGAAGATAAATCAACTAGTGATGAGAATTTTGACATTTTTAAAACTTCTCTTATTGAAAAAATTAAATAGAACATGTTGAAGATAAATTAGTTTTAAAAGATAGAAATTTGTTTGAATGATAATTTAGCTATGAAAGATGAAGAGATGTTAGAAACTCAATCAATTTTTCTAACAACATAAAATGGGAAATAAATATTGGAGAAGACTTCACCATGGAATTTAATGTTTAATATGAAACATATAAATATGGTTAAATGAATGGATTATAGAAGCAGGTTGTTTCATTTCATAAATAATCACAATGTACATAAGTTTTTCAAAACATAATATGTATGATTATGAAAGGTAATATTTTTTTAAAAAAACATTTCACTATGAAATAGCAGAATTCATTAAGAAATTATCATCCTAATAAAAGTGACCAGTGAATTATGAAGAAACAAAAAATATATAAAATGTCATTTTACATTTAGTCTGAGAGATAAATAATCATAAGACACCATTGGTGTTGTTGAATTTTTGGACAAAAAGATTATTCAAGATTTTTTAAAATGTCTATACCAAGAAACATGTATTAATAAATGGGAAGTAATAATGAGAAAATATGATCAAATTTTTTTAATATATTTATAGAACAATAAAATGAAATTTATAAGGATAATAGAATTGAAACCTCAAAAAAGAAAAATGTAAAACTGATGATATTTGAGTACTTTAAGAATGTTTGAAAAATTAGAAATACTGAAAATTAAATGAAATTATTCATAGTTATTTGTATAGAATAAGTTCCAATGTCTAAATATTTATAAGAAGCATAAAAATCAATTTGGGAATATGAAAAAATAATGTTTCAGAAGATTAGAACATATTTTTTAAAAATTTCTCAATAGATGGTGATTTGATAATTTAGAAAATGTAAAATATA
The DNA here is from genome assembly GCA_963277665.1 of Viscum album. Lineage (NCBI taxonomy): Eukaryota > Viridiplantae > Streptophyta > Magnoliopsida > Santalales > Viscaceae > Viscum > Viscum album. The sequence goes on along the minus strand of OY728133.1, from coordinate 1,598,548,259 downwards.
TTTCAGTAATAATGGAATGATATTGAATGGAGAATGAATATCATTCCCACACCAATGTTATACATGAAGAAGTTGTTACAATATAATTGTAAAAATTATGTTTCAAATGTTGAAGAAGAGTATAAATATTTATCTGAGATGGTGTAACTGAAGGATGAACGAACATCTAATGAAAAATCTGTTAAAAAGAAAAAAAATCAAGAACGATGAAATATTCATAGTCCAAATGTTTCTTATAAGAGACTTCCTATGTTCATATTTATTCCCAAAATATTTGTATACTCTTATTAAATAGTTAGGATGTGAAGGAGTTTATGTTTGGAAGCTAAGCTGTGAGTCTCTTACTCTTCCATCAAAAGAATGTAAATTTTTAGGAAGGATGAGATTTTGGAAATGTTGGGTTTATATAAATTGGATTTTTAATATGTATTTTTAGATGGGATAAATTTATTTTAATCTTAAAACATTTTCTCCAATATCCCCATATATGAGAATGTATAAGAGAACATAATAAAAGTATTACATGAAAATTTGAGTTACAGACAACCTTGATCACCTTGATTATACAATATTGTTTTCTACACCGGGTTCTCCCACATAGACATAGATATGCATATTTAAAGGATCATTGTTAATAAACTCATGGGATACAATTGTTCTCTTGAAGAAATTTTTCTAGATTCATTAGTGGAACCATTGAACTCAATTGTAAATAATGGGGTTAGTAAAAGTGGGGGGATAAATAAAATCAAAACCATTATTGGAATGAAATATTATTATACATATTGTTTATGAATATGATGAATGATTTGTGTGGGTAATGAAATCAAACAAAAGATGGGAATTGTAAGGTACAATTTGTGTTCTAATTTTATTTTTTTCCATTAGGTAAATATATATAATTTTGGATGGTGTAAATTAAGAGAAATGGTAAAATGGTTTTCAAACAATCATATCTAAAACCAAATAATTAATCAAATACACATGTTCTGATCAAAGAAAATATGATGATGCATTGTTGATCATTAACTTTTTCTATATCATGAAGATTTATCATGATACAAGTTAATGTTTAAAAGACAATGGAGATGGAATGTTTTCTAAAGTTTGAAATTTTTAATCGAATGCATCACTAGAAACTGATCAATATTGTTAGTTCAATCAGACGTGGTTTATCAGATGTTGTTCTTCATAAAACACCTAATTATATGTAGATATTGGTTTATTCTTTTCGATAGTAGTCCATTGTTTGCAAGTTATCAGTGCATGCCTAGAAAATTAATGTCATCATATGTGGATTATAGATGTATGTAATATGATTTCATTTAGATGTTCTTATAAAAAAATATTTTATCTGATTTTTTTAGAAAATAATTACAGTATCTTGTCTGATGAATAAGTTGTTGAAATATTAAAAAGTAAAGAGTTTGTAATTACATATCGTTAAGACTCTAAAAACAAATGATATTAATAATGAAATGGATACCACACCGAAATATTAAATTATTCTATATTATTTAGTGGATTCTAAAATGTAGTCAGCAGTCTCCTATTGAATGAGAGCATTATACTAAGATAGAAATATTTTTTATTAATATGTTTAATTAGTTTAAGAATAATGTATGGAGATTTCAATGTTGTAATGTTGTGGTAAACAGATACAGTGGATTTTATTTTCATGAGCAAGTTCATTAGACACATTTTCGTTAAGAAAGAACATCATACAAAATTTGGGCTAGAAAGAACAATTAGATTCACCAATCAAAGAAATATCAGACTCAAATGATTAGACTAGAGAATAGTATTTAGATTTGAAGAACAAGAATGTTTTGAGAGGATTCAAGAAGATTCGAGACGGATCTGAAAATATAGAGAAGGGTTGAAATGGTCAAAATAAATATTCAAATATTTAAAAAATATGAATTTGTGAATTTCATTGAGTGGGAATACGAATTGGATTTACCACCATAACAATTCTGGGATTCTTATAAATAGAGGGAAGAGTAAATTCATACATGATCACTATTCACATGTGTTGAAATATAAAGCATTAAAATATTTATTATAGATTGATATCATAACAGATATTTTCATTTATGTTGAAGTGGAGATCCATTAGAGAAAGCTCCATTAGATGAATATGAATCAGTGTAAGATCCATCAGAGTGAGTTCAATCAGAAAGAGATCCATCTCAGTGAGATCCATCAAAGGATGTTCTTTTGGATGGATATCCATCAGAATAAGATCAATCAGATAGAGACCCATCAAACATAGTTCCATTAGATAAAAGTCTATTAGTTAAATAATTTGTACGTTCACGATTGGGTTTCAATTCAGTTTAAGTAGGAAGTGAAAAAGAAGAATTGGATGTAACCAATCAGATCAAAATCATGGGATAGAGGTTTCCAGACATAGTTATATTAGGCTGACTTTTTATAATTAATTTTTCTAGATAGAAATTATAGAAAAAATGTTATTAATCAAAATAATATTTTTCAATTACATCGGATTAGTTTAAATACAAGAAATTATTAATATAATTTTTTATTTTCATTATGATTTTAAATAGGTGATTTTTATCCAACTTACATTTGGAGGAAATGAATATCTTTTTTATGTGAATCATAAATGAAGTTAAAATAACCTTGTTTCTAAGTGTATAACCAGTTTATGAAGAGGGTTTTTTGGGGTTTATAACCTCTTGTGGAGAAATAGGATACGAATAGAATATTTGGGGGGTATAACTAACTATAAAATAATTTTTTTCTACTAGGTTGTAGAAATTTTTTTTGTTTGTGCCATTTTATTCCATGAAGAATTTAGTAATGGAATATATGTTTGGAGGACTTCCAACACAAAAAGGACTAGGACATTATGAAAAAACATGTAAATATAATGTGGTACGTAATATTTATATTTGTTTTATATGATTGGTGAGGTTGAGTTTTATATTTGAGTGGATCAGAACTCTAATGTGTTTTTATATGTTAACAATGTTTTCTAATGAAGAAGATAAGAAACACTATTATAAAAAACATTTGATCACTGATTCAACCCCAAATGATCTCAATCTATAAGGTAAATTCATTTATATAGGATAGAATTATTATTATATAATCATGTATGAAGTGGATTGATGAACTAAAAGGGGATTTGAATAATTATTTTCATATGAAAGGTCTTGGGGAAGCCGACAATATTATTTGGATGAGGATAAAGAGATACCATGTTGTTGGAACCTTGATGTCATCACGGGCTAACAAAATTAGAAAAAAATTTAGAATATTTAGTTTTTTGGAAACCAAATCAATTCCAGTTTTTCCAAAAATCAATTAAAAATATTAAAGAAGAAATCAATGAAAATTGATGAAGTGTTTGAGTACATTAGAACTTTTCCATATCTATCTATTTTGAAAATATTGATGTATGTCTTGGTCTATAACAAACATGATATTTCATATGTTTTTGGAGATGTGAGAAGGCGCATGTATAACACTTAATATTAATATTGGGAAGTTTTTTTGTGTGGATACATATGTATTTTAATGGACGCAGGGTAGTATCTATGTTATTTTGGAAAGGTAAATCATTATGGTGGTATGTTGATGCTTACCTTGGAGGTGATGTAATATATAGGAGGAGTACCATAGGTTAGTTAATTTATAATGGATTTCTATTGAAAGAAATATATTTTAGTTGAAAATGGTTGTATACTTATCCACCTCGTAAGAATAATACATTTATACAATATAAGATGGGAAGGAGATTGTTTGGCTGAAGAATTTTTTTGATGCAATGGATAAAAAGATAGAGGAACATTAATTTCATTATGATAGTTATAGTGTTATAAATTTTTCAAATAACCATGTGTTTCATGCTAGGATGAATCACATTCACTTGAAGAACCATTTTATCATAGGTTTGATATCTGATGGATTGTGGAAATTGTATAAGATTCATGTAATCAAATATCCGGAATACAAGTTGACGAAGCTGATGGTGATAGATAAAATAGGGAACAATTATGCTTCTATTATTCTCTTTTGATGAACAGAGGATGAGAAGTGTAATATGGGTGAGCACTCTGGGAGTAGTTACGGGAAAACAACTTGTATTTCATGAATTGTCTTCGTGAAAATGAATCTTTTATTGAAAGAACCCATTCGTGATTGAAGAAGGGGAAAATATCAAATTAAGTATGTTTTTTTGATTTAGGACTATTGAAGTAGGATATAATAGAGTATCAAAATCCAATTTGGATACTATTGTATTGGTGTATTATGATTAATTTGGATTAAGCTAGGCCAAATTCTAGTGGCCAAAATAGCACACCAGACTATAAAATATCGCTCTCTTGAATTTAATATAGAAAGTGTTTTTAATAAATATAAAAAGAGGTTAAGTGAATTTTTAAATTATTTTTTTATTAGTTTTTTAATTTTTTTCATTGTAATTAATTTTAAGTTTTTAATGATGAAATAATTTCCTTAATTTCTTACACAATGACGACAATATATTAGTTCATGTAAAAGTGAAATAAAATAAATTATTTTAAAATTATTAAAACTTATATAAATTAGACCACTTATTATGTTACAATAATTATGAAGATAAATATTACTAATTAGAGTTGTGTTAAAGGTTTATTTTCAAATTCCATAACTATCTATATTACTTCAAATTCAAAATAAAAGAATATTTTCAAAAATAACATTAATGATAATTTCTAATAAACAATATTTTATTAAATTATTTCGAATTTAAAAAAATATTATATTCACGCAATAAAATGAGATATTTTTTAACATATCAACCCTGGACTATTTATGGGTCACTTATATTTTTATGTTAAAATTTTAGAACAATAAATTAAAAAAATTATTATATTGCAGTCATTGTGAAAAAGATTTAGAAGGGGTGAAAAAAAGAGATGTGGGTTACAACATCACTTAAACATGTATAAATATTAATGTATGAGATTTTTTAAAATTATCAACATCTTATATTCTAAATATATCAATTAGAAGCCACATAAACTAGAAAATTAATTTATATTTATTTAATACATAGATAAATTCCAAGAGTACCCCACCCCTCAATTATAAAATGGAACAAACTTTCCATAATTATTTAAAATGTTTTAAACATATATTTTGTGTTATATATTATATAATATCATTATAACATCATCCTACTTATCATTGGTCTTCTTATATTTACAAAATACCATCATTTCATGCCTTAAGGGGTAATTCAATAAATGTTTATCGAGGAAGATGTATAATTACTAATAAAACATTTTATTTATTTTATTTCATTCTATAACAACTATAAATCTATATTAAACATTATTAAACTGTTACTTATGTATATTAAATATATTTAATATTTTTTTAGGATTTTTTAACTACCATTTTATATCTTTTTCCCATCCATTAGAAAATGATAATGTTGCTCGTGCTTGAATCAAGATTGTTTGTGATTGAATTTCTATTGAAGAAATTATATTATAGTTAATTTATATATCCCATTAATTTTATTCTAATTTGGTTATTAATTTTAATTTCAACTAACATTGCCATTTTTTCTCTTTTGATAATAAAATTATTGGGGAATTTTTTTAAAAATATACATTATTTTCTCTTTAGTCGAGAATAAATTCCTTCCAAGTAAAAGTTATCTATAAAATGTTTTAAAAAATATTTTAATATTCTTCTATGAATGATTAAATTCATTTGAACACATTTATATTTTTTATATAAATGTTTCAATTGAATATTCATGTTGTTTTCCGAATGAGTCACTTTTTGTTTTTACGACAAATTTTAGTAGAATATTTTTTAACGTATACAGAAAGATAAAAAATTTACTAGCATCATGATCACCCAATTTTTTAATTTTTTTTCAAATTTTCCCATTTTTTTTAACAAATAATTTTTTACATGATATTTTGGTTATAATTTAATTTAAAATATCTAATTTCAACATGAAAAGTTTGATTTTCTAGTGAAATATTCCATCGATCTTTTAAAGGTATCTTCTATCCATGATAACAACCTTTTAAGTTACTTATGATTTACTGGTGATATAATCTAATGATAAAATACATAGTCTTTATATATATGTTTTATTATAATGATAATGAGTATTTATGATAACCATTTATTTTCATTGGGTTCTATTATGATGTAATGTTTATAAACATAATTTATTTCCATGAGTTATGATATGGTGATATGAATAATGTTTTTCTATCTTGTAGCACACATATATATGTTTTTCATTATGTGATAGGTGAGACCAAAATCATATAAACTTATAATTTATTATGTAAAAATTTATACCTCAGGATATAGCAATAAAAACACGAACGGATTACATATCAACTATGAGAAACATGTAGGGATGTCTGATCCACAATGAGAAATATGAAGTGATGCCTTATCTGCTATAATATTGGAAGCATGTTTTTATAACTACTACACTATGATTTAGTGGTCTCAATAGTGAACTCTGACACATGAAATTGTTATTATTCCTATAATGGAGCCACATCATATATGACATGTTTTTATACTTATTATTTGAACACATGGTTCATGATTTATTTTGGAAGATTTATCATTATTATTCATCAATTTTTAAACATCAATGTTTTATGAAATAACTAATTATTATGATCCATGATATATTGGTTATGAACATTTTCTGTTATGATCTTGAACTCATACACTTAGGCATCTTTTATGCTTATATATGATCACCAATTGATATCTCTCATTTTTACCCTTACTGATCATCCAAGATCACTCATTCATATGATTAATTTTCCTAGGTTATAATGAATGGTTTTAAAAAGGGTTTGTCATGATTTGTACAAGTTGAAAAGATCATTATTGAAGATGTTGTAGAATGTAACTAAATAATATTTTGTTGTGTCTAGTCTCTAATTACTCTATACCATTATGGTCCTGGAATGGATCATAATGTTTTGTATTGAATATTAATCTTAAAAATGATATAATAATGTATGAGAATTTTGGGTTCATATACATATTATATTTTATAGACTAAAAACTCACATATGTGTGACCTTTTACAATAATTTCATTTTTTTCATCCAATGACATAGAATAAATCATAAACCTATATCAAGTATATAATAACTTTCATTATGAGAATCCTATCACTGTCAACAAGATTGTATTGGTATACATTTGTTATTATATAAGAATAATTGGTATCCGTTAATGTACACAATGAAGAATACATGATAGATCCTTCGGTGGATACATATGGAATTATATCCATCACCTCTACCTATATAGAGGGACATGAAATAATCATGATATTCCTTCCAAGAAACACTGTAAATGACCTCTATTAAGATTTCTCTATGCTAATACATTTTAATAATTTGTTAATATATATTTTCTAACTCAATCAAGAAAACCTCATTGATCAATCTATCTAGATTAATATACAAAATATCTAGAAATTGTCACCCATGTATTTCGTTGAGAAACATTTTTCTATACATTTCATTAATGTGTGAAGTGTCAGAATATCATTTATGATAATCAATATTTCACTTATATAAAATGTTAAAAATAATACTATACTTCCACTAACCTTTCTATTTATATATAAATAATTCGTATTTTTAATGAAACCAAACACTTTGATTGCATCATTTATGAGATCATATTTGATGAATGATTGCCTAATCATTTATGGTGTATTAATGTGTTTTATGGTGAAAATGTGCTTAAAATATAATATTATTAATTAATAATGAAAATCTTATTGAAATTGTAATTTTATTAAAAAATATTTCAAAATTATAATTTTGTGAATGAATTGATTTTATTTTATATTCATCATATTTTCCATAAATTTAATTGTGCATCATTTCAAATTATATATTTAATTATTTTCTTCATTTTTATTTATTTTGATCGTAATTTTATTGTCTAAATATTTCCTAAGTTATTTTAATGTTTCTGAGTATTTAGTAAAAAACTTATTTTATTTTATTTCATGTCATTAACATTAAAATTGAATTATAAAATTATTTATAAAAAATTTGTTTATTTTTTATTTTTGGGAAATATTTGATTAATATTAGTATTTAAATTAAAATATCAATTTTCAAATTAATTTGATTTATTTTTTTAGTAATATTAGTTTACACTATATATTTATGTTTTATTTTGGTTATAATATTAATTTTATAAATTTGTATCAATTAATATTAATTAATTTTCAGTCCTATGGATGATAAATTGTGAGTTAAAAGAATATATTACAAATTATTTAAGTAGTCATATGAGTATTATGAAATTGACTGTGTCACTTCCTTCGATATATAATTCCATTCCCAAAATAACGCAAAGGGAACAAGTGATTGTTTGGTAATATCAAGATCATATACAATATGTGTTGAAATCTAGATAATTTTAAAAATAACATTGATTGTTAAATTATGGTTGAACTGTGTCTAAGAGTTGCATAATAAATTGGTAAAAAAATTATTTCACTATGCCCCAAACTAATCTACCATGGAATAGAAGGATGAGGAAAACTATGTCAACCCTTAACATTCTTCCCATAGAATCCATTGACATTTCATGAAAATTAGATTGACTATATGATAAATTCCAAACCTACAACTATGTTTTTGGGAAATCAGTTGGAAAATGAAGAAAATAAAGTTTCTATAATTATGCCATTTTTCATGCAAGATTATTAATAATCCAACCATGGTAGATTTAAAAACTAAATTGATTTGATTTTGATGAAGATGATTACTCTATGGATTTGGATTAATCCATAGCCAAACATCTATATGGATGATTGATTAGTAAGATTTCAATGTCGGTAGTGAAAATTGTAGAATTTAATTGTTGATTATGGATGAATATGATCGAATATATTCAATTAGAAATCAAATAATTAACTAGGGGTGCTTGATTTTTTTCCGTATGGTTTCCTCCATGAGTTACTAGTCTGAAACCGATATGAGGTTGAGCCTGCAATGATGAATCATAGTGACGAATTGACCGAAGTCGAAAACAATGTTGGATTACTATCATTTCAGATTTCATTATCCATGGAATCTAAGTAAGAATGTATAATAAAAATGAATTCAAACTCAATGAAAATCAGAGTTTGGGAAAATGAAACATTGGATTGATTTTGAAGACTTATCTTTCATGTACAAAAAACACATAATTGTGTAATGCCCCGACCCCAATTACCCAGAGTTGGTGCATTATTTTAATACATTGGCATGATTACAAGGAATCATGTCCCGAAAGACCGATCATTTTAGCTGTATTGGAAAATAGAATACATACATAAATGTTACATTTCACTTTAAGACAAACAAAACAACATAAATAATCTTTATGAATTCCATTATTACCTTGGCTTAAACTTTCATATCAATAAATATAAACTTCTTGGAATCCTGGGAAAAATAAAACATAGAAAGGGGTGAGCTCAAATTCTCAGTAAGGGTGAGAAATATAGGGGAAACGTTCATAAATAAGAATAAACATTTAAGGCAATGTATAAATAATACAAGAGACTTGTAAATATTAACTTCATCATAATATGGAAAAGATAAAATGAAATAATTACATTTACTTATTCACAAGGATATTCTACTAGTCAAATAAACACATGCAATATCAATAACCACTTTCATAATAATGGAATGCATAATTCCATACTATCATGACCACATAGCCAAGGCCTCGTGCCAAGACTACAAATATGATTTTGTCAAGGCCTCTTGCAAAGACACTAGTTTGTCTCATTAGACCTACCGATGCATCGAGGAGCTATAGTAGGCTACACATGTAACATACTATGTATAATCCATTCCTCATATGAAAATGTCTATACATAACATAAACATTCGTATAAAAACTAGCATCCGAAATGTCAATACATTACCCATAAACCATGAATGGTATGAAAATAACACATCCACAGTCAAACATATCACAAAACTCTCAACAAAATACAGAAGAATTGTAATATGATAAATCAACTTCAAAAAAAATTTAAAATCATTAAAGGATTTTTACATAGTTGAAAATGATTTGTAAAACATTTTGAGAGAAATGCCCCTTTTTCATGAAAACATTTAAAATTCACAATATTTAGATAAGAAGTCATTTAAAGGAATTTTTGAATCAAATTGTCCCATTACCCTTTGAAACTTTTGAAAATAATTATCATCTCAAGACATTAATGTACATATAAATAAATCCTTAAAATCATTTTGAAAACAGGGACATTAATTTAAATGATTTAGAAAGATAAATCATTAAAACATTTAAAATTATGATCTAGATAAAGAGTACCTTCCAAAAATAATTAAAATATTCATTTTGAAATCATTTTTATGAAAAATGGACAAGGATTATATGAATGACCTAGTAAATGCTTACACATAAACAATCCCGGATAATTATGAGATTAAGGAATTAACCCTTACCAATTTGGTAACTTATGAAACATACAAACAATGAAAGAGGTATCATACAATGAATATGTAAATGCACATAAATTAAAGTGTATAACACAAAGAATACAATTATGGGCAGCCCAAACACCACACAAAAGGTAATAGTGGTAATATGGCATGAATCTCACGAGAATAACGAGTGATATGAAAACCCCTTATCTTGCACATTCCTTTAGTCAGGGGTACATTTAACCTCCTGAATGAAGAATATAGTATGATATTAAATTATACCAGAACCATATAAATATTTATGATATCATAAAATATTCATTTATGACTTTATACAACCCAATTAATAATAATTTTCATTGTATATTGATATTTCTGGTAAGAATCCCTTTCATTATCATGCGTGTTTTAACTTGTTACTCCGGATTGTATCACATAGATCCTAATTTAAATACATCTAGAATAAAAAACAAGATTTATATATCATATATATTTATAATATAAATATGTATAATAGACACATATATGAAATGGAAAACACTATTTATGGATACGTTAGTCTGTCTGTACCCATAAACGCAGTTTCCGTTTTCATATAGTATTGAACAGAAGTAAGTGAATTTGATATATGTAAGTACATAAAAACATATATATATATATATATAAATATATATATCTCTAGTAGAATTATTATGTAATATATTACATACTTATTAGTAATATATATATTTTTATAATCGTCGATAAATGGTGAACTTGGAAATGAATCTCATCGCGTCCTAGAGACGGTAGTCCGTACCTACGCACGAGCGACAATATCATTCTTTTGATATAAAAATAATATATAATTTCATGGTATTTAATATATAATGAATATTTATTATTTACATGAATTATACATAATTATTATACCCATCTAAATAAGAATATATTGAATAAAAATTACACCACAATGTGGAGACGATAGGTCGTACGTACGCACGTAGGGTGACATGTCAATCAAGGGATGGATTGATTAATGAATTTGATTTTTACATAATTATAATAACATCACAATATATAGAAGTTACATGAGTTATTATTTTAGAATGTAAAAAACAAGGAAGTGAGAATTTGAGGAAGAAAGGAACTTTAAAGAGGGTGGTGAAGACGTTACCTCTTCTTCGGGTTAATCCTATTGATTTGATCAAAAGGTTTACTTATGTTAGATTTATGATAAAACTAAGGCCTCTAGGTTGAATTTAAGGATGTTGGGAGGATATTTTGGCATATTTTGGCCGACCCAAATGGCTTTGACTGTGTGAATTAATGAGGAGAGGGAGTGCCTTTTTATAATAGGGTTGAGGGGCTCTATAGTAAAAACATAAAGTATTATTTTATAATAAAATCATATTCAGTATATAATGGCTATAAAGTTGATAATTAGATGTATAAGGTGGGTATGGGACGAAATACTTTCAACAAATATATTTTAGATAGATTTGGGTCATTACATTAACCTTATCTTTTAGTATTCACTCTTGGTTAATTACTTTTACCTTTTCCATGTCACTTTGTATTCTTATAATATATAGTTACTAAACATACTATAACTTCCAATCGACTCCCATGTGGTCCATTAATGATACACCTATCATTATATAAGTCCTTTGGCTGAACCATATATTTTTATGAATATAATATGAATTATTAATATAATATTTGTTTTAAAAACTCTTTTATGTCAATTTTGACAATATTGGGTATTTTGTCATTGATAAATTCATAACAGAATTATTACTTCGAACTAAATTCATATAATCAATCCTAATATGTCAAATTAACATAGAAAGTTAGTGTAATTCATAAAAAGTCTCAAATTAAACTTATTTGGATGTTTATAATATCAATTATTTTAATATTTCATTAATTATTTAATTACTGCATCATCATTGTGTCATAAATAAATTAATTTATATAATGGATAAAAATTATAAATAAATTACCATTAAGTTGGAAATATTTTTATCTTTATAATGAATATTTACAATCAAAATTATCATATGTATAATCCTATAATAAAAAAGTTTTAGTAATTAAACATTGATTTTTCTCTTTTAACTCTTCTTTGAATTAAATAATAATAAATGCCCAATTTTAATTCATGTTGACCAAAATGATAATATTTTATTCTTAAGTTTGTTTTTGGTAGAGATACTCTTGTCGAATAGAATTAGGACATGTGTTAGGGTAATATTTAAATAATTTTTACCCTTAATTACCCTATTTATTTTTAATTGTGGTGAATAAAAGTAAAAAAGTTACTATTCACCAAAAATTAGTTTCACCTCATTGAAACACATTTTACATACTGATATAAACTGTGTATTTCAGATTTTTGAAATTCCACTCACAGAAGCAGAAAATTATGTTTTATGTAAATTTGCAAATTCTCATAGGAGGTGGGTAAATGATATTGAAATGTTCAATACAATTTTGTATATCTAATATTATTAAAAAATTACTCCAATAAATTTCATTGAACATATATATATATATATATATTATTTATCTATTTTTACCTAAAATAAATTTATGTAAAATAAATATTTATTTAAATAAAAAGTCAGTATTAAATAATAACTAAGTGTTTTTCACTATTCATAAAAAATTGAAATTTTCAGAAAAATACCAAAAATTCATCCTAATAAAATTATGATATTTTGAATTTAAAAATGAAGTCTATTTTTACAAATTAAAAACATAGAGTGGTATTAATTAATTTAAAATTAATTCCCGTTGTAAAAACAAATAGTGTGTTTTTAAGAAACAATAACTATCAAAAGATTGATTCTTGTTTATGTCCAATTTTAAAGTGAAATTCATTCCAATAAACAACATTGCATTAAATGGTGAAAATATATTATAATTACACTTTAAAACCAATTAAAAGGATAATATGACCATATAAATAAATTAGATTAAAAGGCACTTTTGAATTAAAACACAATATTTTTCACTATTCATAAAAATTGAACATTATCAGAAAAATTCCAAAAATATACACAATTAAAATTTATATGTACCCATTCTAAAGAATAAATTTATTTAGTAAAATTAAATATATATATGTTTCAAATATTGTATTTAAAAAGGGTTCACCATTAAATGTTGGTAAAAGTGCATTTTTGGAAAAAATACTTCTTTTATCTGAAAAAATGAATTTGTTCTTACATTATGTATAAGAAACTCATAATATGGATTCTAAAATTATAAGGATTATATAACGTTCAACATTCAGTTAATACTATTCATAACCGCTGTTGAATGACTAGTTAGTTATTTCATGATGCACTTGAACTCGGTGTTGCGTTTAGTCCATTTTATTGAATTATTTTGAAAAAACAACACACTATGAAAACATGGGGTGTTACATTCTCCCATCCTTCAATAAATTGTGTCATAAAAATTTGAAATTGTTCTTCGTAAATAAAAGGTTGAAAATTGGAAATATCTTTGTGGGAAAACACACATTGGAAATTAAGTTAATAAAATTTAGTCTTAATTATTGGGAAAGAGAAATGAAAGGGTCACCCCCATATTATGACATCGAATAGGATAAAATTGGTAGAAATTAGGGACATATAATTGAAGGAAAAACGTAAATATTTATAGGTAGTGATTGGAGTCATCAATCACAAAAAAGTTTAAAATTGAGGTTCTTAAGTTCATCAATCTATAATGATTTGAAATAACATTGTTTCAACCAAACATAAGGTATTAGGATAACACATTATTGGTTTTAAGATACATTAAATATAGTATAAGAATTAATTTCTTCCTAGAATAAGAGAAGAATAAAAATATATACCTGACAAGTATAGTTCAATCCTTTAACTAATTTCTACCACAAACTCATCTTTCACTTCAAAACATAATACAACTCAAAAATACTCTATTTATCATAATCGAATAGGATTCAAAATAAAAATAATTTATAATTCCCATATCAGTCACATTAAAAAAAGAAACGATATGATACCATCCAGAAACATCACGTAGTCCAGTGGTAGGCGATAAATCTCAATCACGCAAATGATGTGGGTTTGATTCCCGCAGCTTTGTCCGATGCGACAGGTTGTCACACGGTCTCCGTGTTTTCCTTTTATAAAAATCCAAAAATAACATTTCAAACATAATTGTATTCCAATATTTAGACTTATTCAAAATACTTCTATCCAAACTCACAGTCCAAAATTTATAAGGAAGTTAATCACAATGAAGATAATTTTTCCATGTAATAACATGTGAACACCTTCATCATGTATTATTTTAAAATAGGGTAACAACCTGAAAAACCTTATTGATTACATTAATTCTCCCTTATTATTTATAGTATAGTCGATATATTCCTTCTATCCAGAAATTTTTAAACTCCAACAATGATGGAATATACAAATAATTAATCAGTTTCAATAAAGTCAATAATATACAATATAATTTATCCAAATCAACCATCTCTTATTCCAAAATCACTACCTCATTATCAGGACCATATTAAGGACTACCTTTCCGTCAACCATGTGTTTTCCAAAAAGTGTATTTTACTACTAAGCCACTTTTCATAGAACCATTTAATCTCAAATCCTCAATAAAATATTACTACAGTACAATCCTTATTTATCTCTATAATACATTTAACCAGTATACTGTTGATACAACTCTCAAATAAAATAATTCTATAATAACAACATAATAACACTATTCATTCAACTTCACCCGACGTAGTATCATAACCTTATTATTATCCAATAACATCATTTTGGTGCATACTCCGATGATTTGGACATTGGTTTGTGTAGTGTCCCAACTTCTTGCAGATGAAGCATTTTACATTTGAATCCTTTTTCTTAACCTTGCAGTCACGTACATGGTGTCCTTTTCATCCACACTTATATCAAAATCCCATTCCCTTCAGGCATGTTCCTTGGTGTTTCTTCCCATAGTTATCACATATGTGAAAATTCTCCTTTTACCTCTTCCCTTTATCCACCTTTCTCTATTCCATCGTTTTCTTCTCTTGATTCCCTTCAATGCCATAGGACTCGGAAAATTCTTTACATATCTTATTAACACATGATACTATTTCTTCATATGTTGTGAACTCATGGGAGAATATTTCCATTCTAAATTTTGGCTTAATACCATGAAAGATATGATTCTTCTTACTCTTTGGATCATACGTATTGCTGGAGTTCTAATTCCTTTTACTTGGCACCATTTCTAAACAATGGCATACACTGGATTAGATTATGAATAGAAATACCTAATCCCAAACTTGTAAAATACTTAACATAAATTAAAAATTTTATGGATATAATCCATAATCGTAAAAATATCTTCATTGAGGAAGTATATACTCATAATCCCTTTATAATGGTTTGTAAAGAAAATGATAATTATCCTAAGAATATCTTCCGAGAGTGTCATAACCCAGAGTGCAGCAAGGCCCATTATTGTGCACCAGTTCCCGTTAGAGTATATCTCAAAGTAGTGTTTTCGGGTTTTACCCCTACGTGCATCTGTGCCAGAGACGCCTCTACCTGCACATATCCAGACAGGGATGTATTTCTCAGAAAACACACAAAATCTCTATAATACAAAAATTCTAGGATGTTCTTCTATAATAATCTTCAATGTCTATCTTAGGGTAATGTGCTATAATCAGAGTTAATCTAAATATTGCTTCCAAGGATATTGCTAAACATCCACTGATACCAACTGTAGTACCCCGACCCCAGTTACCCAGAAATTGTGCATTATTTTAATACATTGGCATGATTACAAAGAATCATGTCCCGAATGACCGATCAGTTTAGCAGTCCTGGAAAATATAATACATACATGAATGTTACATTGGACATTAAGATATAAAAATCATCATAAATAATCATTATGAACACCATTATTTCCATGGCTTAACCCAACATATCAATCATAATACACTTCTTAGAATCCTGGAAAAAATAAAACATAGAAAGGGGTTTGCTCAAATGCTCAGTATGGGTAATCAATACAACAGAATCTTTCATAAATAAGAATAAACATTTAAGAAAATGTATAATTAAAACAAGATCCTTTTAAAACATGAACTTCAGCATAATATGGAAAAAAATAAAATGAAATAATTCCATTTACTTATTCACATAGATATTCTACTAGTCGAATAATCACATGAAATATCAATAACTACTTTCATGATGATGGAATTCATAATTCCAGACAATCACGACCATATTTCTAAGGACTCATGCCAAGACTACAAACATGATTTTGGAAATGCCTCGTGCCAAGACACTAGTTTTTCTTATATGACCTACCGATGCATCGAGGAGCTATAGCGGGCTCCACCCATCACTTACAAAGTCCAATTCATTCCTCATATGGAAAGTTCTATAAATAACATAATCATTCGTATTAAAAATATAATATGAAATGTCAATACATTACACATAAACCATGTATGGTATGAAAAAAATACATCCACAGTTAAACATATCATAAAACATTCAACAAAATATGGAAGATTTTTATTATGATAAATCAACTTCAAAAAAAGTTTAAAATTTATTAAATGATTTTGAAATAGATGAAAATGATTTTTTGTCTCTTTGAGAGAAATACACCTTTTTCATGAAAAAACTTAAATGTCACACAATTTCAAAAAGAAGTCATTTAAGCACATTTTTGAATCAAATTTTCCCATACAACATTCGAAATTTTGAAAATAATTATGATTTCAAAATATTATTGTCCATATAAATAAATCCTTAAAATCATTTTGAAAACATGGACATTAATTTAAAAGATTTTGGAAGATAAATCATTAAAACATTTAAAATTATGATCATGATAAAGATTACCTTTCAAAAATACTTAAAATATTCATTTTGAAATCATTTTTATAAAAAATGGAAAAGGATTATAAGATTGTCCTAGTAAATACTTACACATAAACAATCTCAGATAATAATGATATTGTGGAATTAACCCTTACCAATTTGGAAAATTATGAAACATACAACCCATGAAATAGGTGTCATAAAATGTATATGTAAATACACATGAATTAAAGTGTATTACACAAAGAATACAATTATGTACAGTAAATACACCACAAAAAAGATAATAGTGGCAATATGGCATGAATCTCATGGGAATAAGAAGTGAGATGAAAACCCCTTACCTTGCACTTTTATTTTTTCGAGGGTACGTTTAACCTTCTGTATGAAGACTATAAAATGTTATTAAATTATACCAGAACCATATTAATATTTATGATAACATAAATTATTCATTTATGACTTTATATTACCCAATTAATAATAATTTTCATTGTATATTAATATTTCGGGTAAGAATCGCTTTCTTTATCATGTGTTTTTTAACATGTTACTCCTGATTGTATCAAATAGATAATGATTTAAATACTTCCAAAATATAAAACATGATTTATATATCATATAAATTTTGAATATTAATATGTATAATAGACACATATATGAATTGTAAAACACAGTTTATGGAGACGGTAGTCCATACGTACGGATTAACATCGTTTCCGTTTTGATATAGTATTGAACGGAAATAAGTGAATAAGATATATGTAAGTATATAAAAACATATATATAAAAATATATATATAACCAGTAGAATTATAATTTCATATATTACATACTTATTAGTAATAAATTATTTTTATAATCGTCGATTAATGGTGAACCTTGAAATGAATTTGACCGCATCGTGGAGACGGTAGTCTATACGTACGCACGAGCGAAAATATCATTCTTTTGATATTGAAATAATATATAATTGGATGGTATTTCATATAGATAGAATAATTATCATGTTATAATTGTTATTTACATGAATTATACATCATTATTATACCCATCAAAATAATAATATATTGAATAACAATTACACCACAACGTTGAGACAGTAGGCCGTACGTATGCATGTAAGGTGACATGTCATTCAAGGGATGTATAGAATAATGAATTTGTTTTTTCCATAATTATAATATCATCACAATATAAAGAAGTTATAGGAGTTATTATTTTATAATGAAAATAACAAGGAAATAAGAAGTTGAAGATGAAAGGATATTTAAAGATTGTGGTGAAGACGTTACCTCTTCTTCGGGTTCTTCATTTTGATTGGATCAAAAGGGTTTATTATGATGGATTTCTGATACAATTATGGCCTCTAGGTTGAAGTGAGGGATGTTTGGAGGATATTTGGGCAGAGTTTGGTAGAGACAAATGGATCTGATGGTGTAAATTAATGGGAAGGGGGAGTTCCCTTTTATAAGAGGGTTGAGGGGCTCTTTAGGAAAGACATAAATAATTATTTTATAATAAAATCATATTCGGTTTGTAATGGTTCCAAGGTTTATTATTAAAATAATAAGGTTGGTATGGGTCCAAATCCGTTCAACCAATAGATTTTAGACATTTTTGGTTCATTACATTAACCTTATCTTTTAGTATTAACTCCTGGATAATTAGTTTGACATTTACAATGTCACTTTGTATTTTTATATTATATATTTAATAAAAATACTATAAACCTATAATAGACCCCCATGTGGTCCAATAATGATACCTGTCATGATATAACTCATTTGGATGAACCTTAGATTTTTAGGAATAAAATATGAATCAATAATATAATATTTGTTTTAAAAACACTTTTTATGTCAATTTTGACAGTATTGGGTATTTTTTTTTGATAGATTCACAAAAGAATTATTAATTATAAAAAAATCATATAATCAATCCTAATATGTCATATTAACCTTGAAAATTAGTGGAATTCAATAAAAGTCTCAAATTACAGTTATTTGGATGTTTATAATATCAATTATTTTATTATTTCCATATTTATTTTATTACTGTATCACCATTGTGTCATAAATAAATTTAATTATTTAATGTCTAAAAATTATAAATAAATTACCATTATGTAGGAAATATTTTTAGGTTTCTAATGAATATTTACAATTGAAATTATCTTTTGTATAACCCTATGTTAAATTTTTTTAGTAATTAAACATTGATTTTATCTCTTTTAACTCTTTTTGAATTAAATAATAGTAAATGTCCTAATCTAATACAAGTTGACCTAAATGATAATATTTTATTCCTAAGGTTTTTTTGGTCGAGATACACTAGTCCGATAGAATTAGGACATGTGTTATGGTAATATTAATATCATTTTTACCCTTAATTACCATATTTAATTTTAACCATGGTAAATAAAAGTAAAAAGTTACCAATCACCGTAAATTATTTTCGTCTCATTTAACCAAATTTTACTTACTGATATTAACCGTGTCTCTTGGATTTTTGAAATTCTAATCACAGAAATGGTAAAATCATGTTTTATGTAAATTTGCATATTTTCCTAGCAGGTGGGTAAAAGACAGTAAAAGTTCAATAAAATTTTGTATATCTAATATTATTACAAAATTACTTCAATGAATTTCATTGAACATATATAATTATTATGTATCTATTTTTACCTAAAATAAATTTAAATAAAATAAATAATTATTTAAAAAAAATGTCAGTTTTAAATAATAACTCAGTGTTTTTTAATATTCATCAAAAAATTAAAGTTTTCAGAAAAATACCAAAATTCAGCCTAAGATAATTTTTATATTTTGAATTCAAAAATGAAGTCTATTTTACCTAATTAAAAACATAGAAGTGTCATTAATTAATTTAAAATTACTTCCCGTTGTTAAAACAAAGTGCGTGTTTTTAAGAAATAATAACTATCAAAAGATTGATTCTTGTTTATGTCCAAATTTAAAGTGAAATTACTTACAATAAAAAATGTATGATTAAATGGTACAAATATATTATAATTACACTTTAAAACCAATTAACATGATAATATAACAATATAAATATATTAGATTATAAGGCACTTTTGAATTAAAATATAATATTTTTCACTATTCATTAAAAATGAACTTTATCATAATAATTCAAAAAATTTACACAATGTAAATAATGATGTCACTATTCTATAAAATAAATTTATTTAGTCAAATTGAATATATATAAGTTTCAAATATTGTATTTAAAAAAGGTTCACCATTAAAAGTTGTTAAAAGTGCATTTTTGGAATAAAATTCTTCTTTTATCTGAAAAAATGATTCTGTTTTTACATTATGTCTAAGAATCACATAACGTGGATTCTAAAGTTATAAGGATTATATAAAGTTCAATATTCAGTTAATACTATTCATAACTGCTTTTGAACGTCTAGTTTGGTAGGTCGTGATGCGCTTGATCTTGGTGTTGCATTTAGTGCATGTTATTGAATTATTTTTAAAAAATAATGCACAATGAAATATTGGGGTGTTACAATTTGGGTGCCCGTAATTATATGAAACCACAGAATATGGAATCGGGGTTGATTAAAAGGATGATACATTCCCAATGGAGATCGACTAAATCCATACTTTTCATTTAAGAAAACTTTATGGGGTCTACTCCCAATTTTGGAAAAAAATATTTCGTGTCATCCCACGTTAGGGTGGGTTTTCTATGGCAGCAACGAACACAAGTGGTACCTTCACTAGAACTAGTCAACATTGAAGGAGCTGGAGGATGGAGATTTTTAAAGGGTTAATGATCCACCCCAAACCAACCATTAATTTTGTTGATTCCTTTATCAATAAAATGGGATAAAATACTATAAATTATAATGATTTAATCCTCTATTGTATCATTTAGAGATAGTAATAGAACATCCCCCTTCTCCCATGAATGTAGTTAATCATTCTGAACTACGTTAAATTCATTAGTTCTATATTTAAATTCTTCCTTTTTTGTTTATTTTGATATATAGAACTTCCACTACCCCAAAAAATTGTATCAGAGGCCTTAGAGTCAAAATGGTGAAGGTACATAATGTTATTCCAATGAAATGAAAATTGACATTAAATAGAAAAAAAATTAAATCCATGTTCTTTAAGAGAATGTCTAGATGATTTCAATAGTGAAATCATCATAAAAAATGATTCAAAAACAAAATCAGTAGAGATAGTCACCGTTTTGGTCTAATTGGCAGTTCTATAGTACCCCCTTTCTTGAGTAGACAGTAGTATTCATTCATGTGGAATATTTTTTGTGGTTTTTTGGTATCTATTATGGAAACCAACATCACCACCACCTCATTGGTCAATCTAGACGGTTGAAACTATTTTTGCTATATATTAGCCAATCAGAGATTATTTTCAGTGATCTGGGTGTACTTTATAGTTATTTCAACCATTCTAAATGTATCTATACGGTTAATTTTTTATATAATTAGTAAATTTTTAAGAGAGATAATTATAATATTTTTATACTTACTATATAATGTTATGCCATCTAGAAAAAAAAAGATGATCTTTTGTATATTAACAATTTTTGCAAACCAATAGTGAAGACCACTAATCTCAATGTAGTTTACGTGGAGAAATCATCAAAAAGTGATCAATCTAGTGAGAATACATCAAGAAGTACCCCACATGTTGATGTGGATTTGGTGCTTCTCAATATGAAGTTCACAGTCTATGTTAGACATTAGATCGATGATAGAATATTCTAGAATGTGACCAACAATCATGATGCATTCATTATACAGTGTGAATTGGAAATATGAATGTGAGGAAGATCATGATGAACAAATAAATCGTACTATGAAAACATATCATCATGAATTAAAAATACTAGACCAATATATCAAAGCACATGAGTGAGTTTCAATGTACTATTGATCAGTTGAATTCCATTAAAATGAAATTTGATTATGTCTTGCAAGCACTGTTGATGTTTCATTCCATAAAAAAGTCGTCGGACAATCAAGATGTGTCCATCATAAATTCATCTCTAGATAGATACCTCACTATGTAAATGGTGAACAATATGATACTAAATAATTATTCTTAAAGGAAAGATGAGGGAATAATAGTATAATCAGAAACTGTTTTCAATGAATGTATAAGGGATGAATAACAGTAGATAATAAATAGAGGATGATAACTCTATGACCAAAGTATTCAAAGGAAGAAGCGGTAGAAATCGTGAATGATATATAACATTAATTTCCACCACCATGGAAAGCCAGAAAACTTCATCCTGATGTATATTAGGATGATGACATAGTAGTGGAATCAGGATGATAAGACACAAAATAATGATGTTATAGTTGACTATGAAAAGATAATTATTTTTCATGAAGATAATCAGTATAGTCTTGAAATATAAATCCTATCATGGATGAATGATTCAAGAGCCTCATGTACCACTAGAAAATATTTATTCTCATCTTACATTTCATGGATTTTCATACAAGTTAAATGGGAAAGGCGGTGTATCCAAAATCAATAGTATTTGTAATATTTTTCATGAAACTAATATTAGATGAATGATTATTTTGATGGGTGAGAGACATGTTTTTGATATTCACATCAATCATATATCCACTATAATGCTTGATGGTCATGTATATTAAAATTCTTTCAGTGATGGGAAATTGAAGCGTACCAAAGGTAACATTGTTATTGAAAAGTTAAATAAAGATGCTTCTCATTATAATGAAAATTCCATAGCTTGTGGATGAGAATTCAATGAATCCAAATAATATATCCCTATATAAGTTTGGAATAGGTGTATTTATCACATTAGTGAAATATTAATCCAAAATATCTAAAAGAATAATTTATTACAAGGAATAAAAGGCACCCATGTGGATACTTGTTTTTATTGTGTCATGGAATAAATGACTGTATTTTTTTTCTGTAAATTTCGATCCATAAAATAAAATGTTTTATATTAGATTCATAGTGATGTATTCATTATGATAACAATGTTTATGAGATATATTATTTATTTATTTTACATTCATAGATGACAATTCTTGAAATTTCTGAGATTTTGATTTGAAAATTTAAGATCATCTCTAGGATGTATTCAAGTAGATTCATGTAATGTTTGAAATATAATCAGGAATATAGTTAAATGTGTGTGCAAGAATACCATGGCGAGAGTCTTGTGGTCTATTTGAGGTGTAATATATTATTTTTGGAATCATGGTAGAAAAACTAGTACCGAATATTCCTTTGTATAATGGTGTTGTTGATAGGATGAAAAAAACGGTTTGTGAGAGAGTTAGGTGTCCCTTATAAAATGCAATGCTCTCAAACACCTCTTGGGAGATGCAATGAGAACCACAATTGATCTTATCAACCTTTTTCCATCAGCTCCACTGACATACGACATTCCATAATGGGTTTCTAGGGGTGATGTTGTTTCATATAAACACATGAGAGTATTTGGATGTATTGAATTTGTTGGAATTCTGAAAGATGATTGTGTGAGAGAGATACATGACACTGATGAAACATGAATACATAGTAAT
This sequence comes from Viscum album, assembly GCA_963277665.1. Taxonomy (NCBI): domain Eukaryota; kingdom Viridiplantae; phylum Streptophyta; class Magnoliopsida; order Santalales; family Viscaceae; genus Viscum; species Viscum album. The sequence continues at coordinate 1,598,524,305 of OY728133.1, read as the reverse complement.
TTGTATCTATATTTTGAAATGTATCCATCATTTGATATTCCATAACAGATTACCCATGATGTACAGTTGAGGAGATCCACTAGATAATGAAAATTGAGTCATAGATACTCGCCAGATGATTATGTGATTCTCATTGATGGGATAAAACTAGATAGTTATGATGATGCAATCAAGACTTAGAAAAATATGTAAGGGAAGAATTCCATGGAAGAGGAGATGAGATCCTTGAATAGGAACCTAACATTTGACTTAGTAGAGTTATCACATGTATAGAAGAAACTCAAGAACAAGTCAGTGTACATAATCAATGAGGAAGATAGTATCTCAAAGTCATGTTATATTGTCAGAATGGTTGTGAAGGGATTTTTTAATAATAAATGTATTGAATTTAATGAAATATTTTCTAATGATGATAAAATGCCTTCTATTAGAGTTGTTATTGGATTGGTGAATAGTATGAACCTAGAGGTTCGATGACTAAATGTAAATAAAACATTCTTACATGGTGATATTAATGAGGATATTTAAATAGAGTATTTGGAGGGATTTCAGGATAAAGGTAATGAAAACCTGGTATAAAACTGAAGAATGTTTTATATGGACAGAAATGGGAACATATGTAATGGTACAAGAAATTCAACTCATTCTTGGATAAAAATGAGGATAGTAGAAAAACTATTATTAACTGCTTCTTTTTTAAAATGTTTTGGGGTTTCACTTTTAGTATATGTTTTATTTATGTTGAGTATATGATAATAATTGGTAGAGATATAACCATAATGGATAGTTTGAATAAGGATTTTATCAATTATTTTTAAATAAAGGACTTAGGATATTCTACTCATATTCAAGGTAAGATGATTTCTCATTATAGGAGGGACCAAAAGATTTGGAAATCTCAATATCATTACATTGATGAGTTTCATGAAATATATAACATTATTGTGGTGAAACTAGTTATAATTCATCATTCTAGTCATTTTAGGATCATGAAATGTTGGATTACATAAAATGATGTGGAGAAATATGAGATAGAAATTTTTTTATCACTCAATAGTTATAAGTATTTTGTATGTTGTGGTGTGTAAAAGACATGATATTTCTCGCAATGTATTCAATGTTAGTATATTATTATCAAATCTAGGAAAATAGCATTAGACAGTGGTCAAATAAATATTATGTTATCTGCAAGGTACTTCTAGTAATTATTTATGTTTTTTATGTGATTCTACGTTTTATAAGGACACAAAGACGTATATATGTTTGGAGATATATACACAAGAAAATTCTTATTTGGGTGTATTTTATCATTTTCAATGGACAAGTATCATAGAAATCATGACTTTATAAGTATGTTTCCTTGTATAAAATATAATCGTAGTATATTACAGCCACTAAAGGAATCATGGAGATTTCGTCGATAAAGATGTTTTTACAGAAGCTTGGACAGAGTCAGTATAATTATATTCACTATTGTTATGGTCAGAGTGCTGTTTACCTCACTAATAAAATTCCATTTCATTCCTGGTCTAAAGACATAAATGTTTGATACTTTTAGATATTAAATTTGTTGGTAGAAAAAATGTTAAATGTTGATAAAATACACACCAATGATAATAGGGATGATATGATGATGAAGGTTCAACTGAAAGAGAAGCTAGAATCCTGGAAGGAGATTGAAGATCAAAATTAAACCCCAAATTTGTCTTGATGGGAAGATTTATGGGAGAAACTACCAATTAATTATTATTTTGTGTCTTATTTTGGAATGATAGTTTTTCTTTAATAGTGACCAACCCAAGAGGCACCAACCTTTGAAGCATCCAACATTGAAGCAACCGACAACGAGAGATTTTTTAATTGTTGATAAAGCACCCCAAATCAAACATTGACAACATTGATTTCATTATCTATAAAACCAGATAAAATACAATGAATTGAAATTAGTGTATCCTATATCATTTCATCTAGATGGAATAAATGATCTGGACCCCTTCTCTAATGGTCATAAGAAATTTTCCAAACCATGTTAAATATTTGTCTTCTTAAATTTTCTTATTCTATTTCCATTCCTTTCATCATTTGGAACATCTGCTGCCCAAAAAAACACAAGTGGGTGGAAGATGAGCCTATGGTTTACCATAAAATATGACTTTTATCACCAATATATGAGTATTATGTTCACTAAATCATTATGAGTTCCAAAAATAATGTATTGAATCCATTGAGATAAAGGGAACCCAGTGTGAGGAAGAATGGGATGTTAATGATGTAATATTGATATACCACATGCAACTGACATCTAGAAACACAATGACTATATTGGATAAATATTGAAATCTATTTAATTTAGATTTAACTTTTAAAGGAATCAAAAAGTTGATTTCTCCGCGATGGGGGATGTTTCATTTATTGGAGTCAGATGAAGACCAGTTTTTGGTGAAAACCAGATTATGAATTCATAGAAGATAGTCTATGCCATGTAAATTAGTGAATTTCTTTGATGATGGTTTGGTGAGTAATCCATGAATCTCTATACTGAAGGGTCTTGAATTTGAGACATAGAAATTTAATTTTCTACTTTTGATATGTTTGAAGATTGAATCTTGTCTGAGACATAGCTCGACGGAGGGTGATTTCATTAGTTAAGAGCACATGTAAGGGCAACAACAATTGACTAAGCCTATGGAATGGTAAAATTTGAGTTACATGCTCATGATAAGGTTAAATTCAGTTAATGTTTCTTTTTAAATATAAACCTCATGATAAATATAGGTCAAGGCCATGTGCATAATGATGATCTTATACAAGAGTATAATGAAGTCATTTGACGATCCAAGAAATTATGAGAAATACCTAAAGGATGAACCAAACAAAAATTTGTATCCAAATTCATTCTATTAGTGGTCTAATCTAGTTCACTTGAGTTTTTTCTAGTAGTTAAAGTGCTAATTCAGGTCATGTGCAACGGAAAATTATCATGATAGTTTTTCTTGTGGTGAGAAAATAAAATAATATCAAGATAATTCAGTGCATTTGGTATCTGACTCATCAAAAAATAATGAAAATAAAAATTATGAGAGATGCAATAAAGATGGGAGATTGAAGTTATACATATTTTCAGGGTGGAGAAGTGGGACCACGTTTTCAAGGGATTTTCATGGGATATTGAGGTAGATATTCCTATCACTACTTCAATGAATATGAATTTTGAAGATTACATGTGACCTATGATCATATCTAGATAAATTTTTAATTGATGTGAGAATTTTATTTTAATGTTGACATAATTATGAGTTTTCATTTTATTTATTTATTAAATTTAATCCTCACTATATTATTAAACATTGAAATTTGATCATTAATTAATGAACAATTCTTCTTTCACATTGCTGATATTTTTTTAATTCTTTAAATGACACATCATCAATTAGAGATTGTTGATTAATTATAAAATATTTTTAGTTCAATCCATTTTAGAGTTTTATTTTGATCCTATTTGTTGAAATTTATCAATGCACAATTTATTATTTTGAGTATAGAGGGAGTTAACGTATCATTGTGTTCAAGGATTTTTGAGTTCATTGATCAACACTTAGTAAAAGAAGATCACTAACTGAAATATTGGTTGTTGAACCCAATTTATTAGATGAAAGAAATGTATGTCTGATATTTTTATATGTGAAATTCGATATATATTATTGTGATGATATTTTGAAATAATATAGATATATTGATCTATGGTAATTTCTTTTTCCGTCCACTACTACTTCATTCTGTTAAATTCAATGCTCATTATTTTCTTCTAGTTAATTATATTCACTTATTCATGTCTATTTCATTTTAATATTCATTAGTTTATAAAATTTGTCTTGTTTTATTATTATAATAATATATCCCCATGAAATATAAATGTAAAAAATATTAAAAAATTGGATAGTAATAAACTCTGTAATGATATTATAATTAGAGAAATATATGGGATCTTCTATATTGCAATATTTTAGGGGAAGACATGAAGTCCGGATTAAAAGAGAAAACATAAAATATAAGACCATTTTAATTGGAATTACATTCGGGAAGGAATACAAGGATTTTTGAAACAAAAAGGAAAAATTATTATATTCTATTAAAAATTATGTAATTGTTTTCAAAAAAATTGAAATAATTTGATAATCAGAGTTTAGTATATATGTCATAGAATAACCACAAAACATTGGATCTAGATAAATCATACAATTTCAGATTAATAATATTTCAAAAATAAAAAATTAGGTCACTGAAATAGAATATTTCTAAAAAGATGAAACATTAAAGGTAATATCACCGAAAACATATTTAATAACAACTGAAAAGAAATGAAAGTGTGATTTGATATAAAAAAATTAACGGAATTAAATACTTAGAATTGTTAAAATAAATATACCTACCTATGATAAACTATAATAACTCTATGAATTATTCTTAGATCAACATTGATTCACAATTTTCCAAAATATTAATGGATATAGAGAGAGGACCCACACAATAACATACAAGTGTTTTATATGGTGTGATTCCATTGAAGCCCTATGGTGTCAGTAAGGATCAATTTAATATTAGAGAATTTCATATTTCTTTATATGTGGTGGATAAGGATTGGTTTTAGTACTCCTTGTCCAATTTCAAAGGGATTTGGTACGAACTGAAAAAGACGTCCATAGAAAAAAATTATCATATCCTCCAGAACATCCTTGTTAAGAAAATATATTGGTGGGGTTATGCAGTTCCAAGGGGAAAATATACATGAATATTAAATGAGATTTACAGTGTAGCTTTATAGCTTCTCTACCCATAATAATTCTGATAAAATTTATTCGAATATTTTAATGAGGGGTTAGTCTAAATGGATAAGAGCATGATAAACACTGCTTCTGGAGGTGATTTAATATATAATACATCCATTAATGGTTGTTATATCATATCGTATATAGACCAAAAAACATAAATTTTTGGTCAAATGGTATATATTCAAGTCAAAATGTGGAAAAATTATAAGTTAGTTGACTTATCTCATCAACATGATGAGATGAATTGTATCAAACTCTATCACTTCAAAAAATCAACTTGAACTAGTTTTCCAATACAAATTCACTGTGGAATTTTTCATACCCATGATAATTTTAATTATCAATGTAAATAATTAAAAACACTCATGAGTCCTATTGTGGGATATTTCATGGAAATAAATTCCATAATAATATAAATATCAGTTTCTATGTCATGATAGTTAGTCTATACCATTTTATCCCAACCAAAATTTCAAAAGATGATTGAATTATCGAAAAAACTATAGGTTTACGTAACATGAATAACAAAATATGTATTTCTAACCCTCTAATTCCAATGACTATTTTAGGTACAATAACTACAATTTTGGAAATCTAATTGAAATTAATTTTTCATCCTTTCAGAATCAAGATATCCAAGACAAGAAAAATTATCAAAGAAATGATTCATGTCTTGAATAAATTGTAAAAAATGATAAATTTATCAATAAAAACAATTATTAGATAAAATATGGTAATAAATACAGGTCAAATGGAAACTTTAATTAATTGTTTTAAAAATTAATGCAGTTGTAGTTTTCTATCACAAGATAATGTAAACCCAAAGGGAAGACATAATGGTTGTTTCATAATTTTAAACATGGTACTGAAATTCAAAAACAAAAAAGTTAAAATCAATGAAAAATAAAATAATAATGATAGTCCCACTTTTAAAAGAAATGAGAAACCACGTGAAAAAGTTACAAACCCTCATATTGAACCAATTCTTGAACATACAGTCCTCATACCTGGACAGAGGTGAAAACAAAATAAAATGTAAGAAATCAATCGTCAAAGAACATATAATTATTATAGGATTTTTTAAAATTAAAAATTAAAGAAAAAATATTATGATAACATGATAATATAGAAGGAACTACTACATTTCTCTATCGTTAGTCCTCCTATAAAAAATAACATTGAAGCTGAAATTGATAAGGAAGTTCTTGAATATTTTAGTAATTCATTGGTTAAAATTACTTTGACTGATTCTATTAAACAAATATCTTGAATTCCAAATTTATTATAAAAATGTTCACCTAAAAAGGGAATTTCATGGGATGTGAGAAATTCAACTTGGGGAGGAATGATTCCTCCAGGATCCAAAATTCTCTCTTTGTTAAATAAAAAGATCAATGTGCATTTGTTTTTCCTTGTGTTATTAGTGAAAATCAATTTAAATATGCATTGTTAGATTTCAAAGCATCCATAAATGTTATTATATATTCAATGTTTTCATCTATACGAGTTGTAGATCTCAAAATGTGTTAAATTATAATCTAATAAGATAATATAAATTTAGTTTAACCAGCTAATGATATTGAAGAATATTTGGTACGGGTAAAATATCTTGTTCTCCCTATTGAATATTATGTGTTTGATATTGAATATGAAATATTTACTACACAGAACCATTAATTCTACAGAGACCATTTCTGAAAACTACTAATGATATAATTAATGATCATAAGGGAAATTTTTATTTAGAGTCTTAATTCCAAATGTTTAATCTTTATATCATTAAATCAATTAAAAACCTCATATAAGACTATTTTTATTCTAGAATTTATCATTAGTGATGAGTTTTCTTCAATTTTTTCCATTATTTTTTCAAATATACCCATCCTATGAATGCATCAAGTATTAATCATTACCCAAAGAATAAGTTTTTTGAAATTTAAAATTAAAAAATATTTTATAATTGTTTGGAATGTAATTTTGGTTCAACAAAAACATAATTCATTTTTTACATATTTCATATGAAAATAGATGAAATTATAATGTTTTCCTTAAAAAATATGACGAATATAATGAGTATTTTTTTGAATTTTTTTGGAACATCTAATTTCTATTTGAATACAAAATTATTGTGTATAGTTGAACATAAAATAGAAGAAATTAATTTAAATTTTTTTAATAGGAAATAACTATGGTAATTTATTATTTATATTAAAATATTTCATTTGATTCCACTATTTAGAAAATAAAATCTAATTAAAATTTCAATGAAGAGACACCTTATACTGAAACTAAAATATGAAATATCTCTTGATATTGACATGTGTATATTGTCTAAGAATAATCACATTTTTTCTTTATAATGTTGTAAAACTGATATGATGGATGTTGATTTAGAGGATGTAAATGAACTCAAATAATTACTAGAACACATTTTTTCTAAAGATGAAATCCCAACCATAGATTAATTTAATTCTTTTCCTGATCAATTAAAATATACATACATTAGAGGTAAACAAAAATTCCATGTCATACATTCTAGTGTGATATCCTGTGGATAAGATAACTTTTACTTAGAGGTCCGCGTGGAGAATAAAAGGAAACATGTTTGTATTTATATTACTTATCATAAATTATTCATTCATTGTGAATAACTAGATCTTTTTTAGTGGATAATTATAGACTTTTTAGACAATTTAAAATTTAAATTCATCATACCATTATTTAAGTGGTTAAAAGCGGGTGACTATCTTGTTGGTTGTTGGTATGATTTCACCCATTTTAGATATCAAATGTTTTATCGTAGTCTATATTTTTTTCAAAATTTGTAGGTGTCAATGTTTTTCAGAATTAATTTAGAGTTATAGTTATTTCTTGGCTCCCAAATAAGTATATGGTATACATTGATTATATAAGTATGAATATAGTGTCTAGTAAGGAAAACATTCTCTTAACATTTCATGATCAAATACATAAATGGCTATATAGTCATTCCATCATTACATCCTAGAAGGATTTTATAAATAATTTTGGGCTCATATGGATATAGAGGGCTAGGATAAATCAACATTAATATGTAAATTAGGGAACATTAAATATAATAGAATACCATTTAGACTATGTAATTACCCATCCACCATCAAAAGATGTATGATTATAATGTTTGAATTTCATGAGGAATGTATTGATGTTATTATGGGTGATTTTACTAGGTATGTTCTATGTTTTGAAAGTTTTCTATGATGTATAGGTGTTGTGCTTAGAGTGTGTATTGAAAAAAAATGGTTTAAAAATATGATAAATTCTATTTTATGGTTGTGTGTGGAATTGTCATCACACATGATGTGCCTAGAAATATAAATCAAGTGGATATGTACACTATTGGAATTATCTCTTCATTTACTTCTCTAAATACAATGAATGATGTTTGATCTTTTCTTTGGAATACGTAATTCTTTTTTAGGCTTGTAATAAACTTTTTCAAAATTTACATTCCTTAAAAAAATAAATAAAAATATATTCCAATTGAATTTCATGGTAAGTGAGATGGATAATTTACTTAACGTAAGAAGAATCTATGATCCACACCAATATTTTAACAACCTAATTGTAACTTTCCTATTTAGAAAAAAAATAGATTCCTTTATATTCACTTTAAGGGTTTTTCATTGGAAAATATTCGATATAGAATAACATGACATTGCTTACGCTTATAGAAATCAATATATTATATACTACAATTACCCTAAAATAGAAATAAAATTTTTATCCATTGTTTATCCCATGAAAAGTGGAGGTAAAATCAAATGGGGTCAAAAGTAGTGGTTGTCACTAACCAATCTATTACTAGATATCTCATGATGAAGAGAAAATCAAAACCATGGCTGGTTAGAAGAATATTACTACTCCATGATTTTGACATAGAAATTCATGATATAAAAGGAATTGGGAAAACTATGTATGATCATCTGATTAGGATATATTCTATGTTTTTTCTAAGAGATAAGTCTATAAAACCAATTATAGTGTTGGTCCTTTTTGAGATATTGTATTTTTCTATAATAGAAACGATACCATGGTTTCCATACAAAGTGAATTACATAGCTGTTGATGTTTTTCATCACTATTTTTCCATGATGTATGTTACTAAATTTATTATTAAGTCAGTCATATATATTTTTTGATGATCATTATTTATTGAATATAGGAAGTGATCATATTTTTGTAATATTTATCTTATATAATGAAACATCTTCATTGAGGAAATATCTTCATAATTTGTGTTTGTAGTGGTCACTTTGTGTCCCAAATATTATCTATGAAAGTGTTAGTTTCTAGAAATTTTTTTCCACTATCATTAGATATTATCATGAGTTATTTAAGGATTTTAAATCTTATCAATTTTAAGTAAACATTTCTCAAAAACATGATATGAAATAATAGCCTTTGTTGTTTTGGATATCTTTTATGTTTTGGGAAGGGATTATATAGTGCCTTTTCAAAATTCCTTTGGAAATTCATACATCTTTCTTTCAATAGACATTGTGATTATGTAGATTGAATCTATACCAATTAGGACTGATGATACTAGAGTGATTTAAGAGACCTTTTTTGGTCAATTTTGGATTCAAATGTTCAATCTTTTAGAACAAGAAATTCATTTCTATAATAGGAAATTGGAATTTTTTCTGATAAGATATGTGGTTATTCATAATGTGTCTACACCCAATCATACTCAAAAAAATTGTTTGATAATATTTTCAAATATGGAGATCAAACATATTCTTGAGAAAAAAGTTTAGAAAAATATGAAATACTGGATATTTAGGCTTTAATCTGATTTTTGACGGTATTTACCAACCTATAACACTTCAATAAAAATGTCTTCCTATAGGATAGTATTTTGGAAAAGCATATTATTTTCTTATAGACTTTTATAATAGATAATTATAGACTCTATAACATGATATATGAATTTGTTTGAAGTTGAAAAAGAGAGTAAGTTATGGTTGCAAAAATTAGAGGAAATCAATAACATTGTCTATGTATAAGAGATGCTTTTTAAGAGAAAACAATGTTTGTTCCTGAAAAAGTGATTTTGAAAAATGAATTCTATTTTAGAGAGAAACTCTACTGGTACAACTCTAGGATTATTCTTTTCATAGGTATCATTCTTTTTAAGTGGTATAATACTTTTATGATGACTCGCATATTCCATATTAGTGTTTTACAGATCAGAGTTCTATGAAAAAATGATCCTTTCACTGTAAATGAACATAAGATGGTGCTACTTTGATATGGGATCCAATAACATCCTAAAGAAGATCTACTTCAGTTAAAAGCATAATACGTTTATGTTTTTTAGATTTTATCTTCCCTTTCTACTTGTTTTTTATATGATAAGTGTGTGGGTGGAAATAACGGTTTTAGTGTTATGATTTTAATTTTGGTTATTTTTTTTCTTTGCCAAAAATATTTTGAGCCTACTAATTCTATTGTTTCCCATGTGGAATCTACTAAGGGAAATTATAAACTTAGACAACTAATTGAAGTTAGAAATTGTCAATTTTTATTGATAGAGATAAGAAAAAGATGAAGATCAGAGAAGTTGTGGTCATGCGGTCGATTGGTTGTATCTATTTCCTGATGTAGTAATGGTGCCAACTACACCTCTAGGGTCAAAGGTGCGGAAAATGAAGATGGCTGGATAAAATCTTAATGATATCTACCTGTAGTTATTTTATATCATTATCTAAAACTTTTTAATCGTCACTATGGTTTATTATTCTTATAGGAGATCTAACATCAAAATGGAGTGTTTCCTTAACAAATTTAAGGGAGGATACAAAAGATAGGCTTGAAAGGAATGATTAAGCTCCTTTTTGGGTATTACTGGCATTAAAATTTTAATTTTCTATTATTTAACTTAATTTTATTAATATAATCTTGATATATTGACTATTTCTAATGTTAAATTGTTTTTAAATTTAAATTCATGATGTGATTATTGAAATCCTTGAAGGATACTATATTATCAAGACTTATCATTGGGCTATATGATTGTTGAACTATTTTTTGAACCTTTGACATGCAACATTATGGAATATATTTTTTCTATGATAAATTTTTTAATGTAGTGCCTTGTTGGTACATTTTGTGAATGTATTGTTTTGTGTGATTGTTTCATAGAAAATTTTGTTTATGATTTCATGATACCCCTCAAAATAGGATTTATTGTTTCTACATTTTCAAATCATTTTTAATAAAATATCATTAATTTTTCTCCCATATTAGGATTTATAATTAGGGAAAATTGTTGGTTTTATGTATGGGATAGGGGTATTCATTTATCTGAAATTAACATCACAATTAATCCATAAAAATCCCATAGATTTATTTTAAATTGTAATTGTTTATGTAATTCACTAAACATACTTACCACATAACCGGTAGAAAGACCGGTGAGACAAATGGCATCAAGAACATCTCACTATTTGGTAGAGACATCTAACTAGTAGAAAGTGTATTGAGAAGTGATATTAGGGAGACAATGACCTCTTATCAGAGATTCAATGTGGAATAATGGAATATAAATTCAATATAATAGCGCAAGTTGTAAATAAGTAAAAGACAATATCAAAATAGAAATAGAAAAACTCAAATTTTAGCAGAAGAAGTAATATAACAACTGAATAAAAGGTTACAGCCAATGCCAGTTTATAAAAGTATTGATGTGAAATGATAATAAATTTAAAAGGTGTAACAAAAAGACCTTCTTTATATACAATAAAAATAAAGAAAAGAAATGGCGATGAGCCCCAATGGTAATATCCTTGGAAATCGTGATCTTCAGCCCGATGATTTTCTGCAGACTCCAATGAACAAGCAATATTGCAATCAACCTAGATCCCAAAAATATATGGTCTACTCAGGAACAAAGGGTACACGAGAAATGTTTAGGGAACAATATCTATTGGCCATCATCAATGGTGTCTTTCCCAATCAAGGTAGTGCAATATAAATAAAACAGTGTGCGGACATGAAAAAAAAATAAGTACAATATAATTAAATGTTGTGTACCTTATTTAGCCATCTGTTGGGGTTCTCGAGTGCTCAAGGATTTCCCTATGGAATCTATGTTGTGTTCGAGTCAGGACACATTTATTTTATAATGTATTTATATATAATTCATAAGGATCAATACATTACCTTTCATTAGTAAGATAAGGCTAATTGGACATGCAGCTATTTAATCAATTCATATATAATCAATAAGTCTATTTGGTACAATTCATGCCTTTCATTGGTGTGACAAGGAAAAGTATCTTGCAAACATTCATTTATTACATTAAATCCATTTTCAAAAATCTAGGTTCAGTTTGTTACCTTCCATTAACATGATAAGGGTTCCAATGGTCATGCAACATTTTATTCAATTATATTTTATAATTCCATGTTATATAATTATTTATTCTTGGAGAACCATCATTTAGGAAAATTACTTACATTTTTTCACATACATTAGGTAGGTCATGTAGAATTTAAAAGGAATAAGCCATTCCCAATTTCATGATTAAATTTGATATTAATGTAAATAGGCTTACAATTAGTGTGGTCAAGCATGAGCACACCCGAATGATGGATCAAAAGTGTCAAAATGATAGATACCCAATTATATCATGTCACCCTTCATGGGGTGTTGGGAGTTGTGGACATAACCAAAAAAACCAATCACATTTATGGAATATGATACAGAAATATTCATACAATAATCCAAGAAAGCATGAAACACTAACCTATTTTTTAGATTGAACATAATGCACCATCATTGGATATTTTTTATAAAATTTTGATATTTCTTATAACACAATCATTTATTACATTTAGCATTTAAATCATGAATCAAAATAAATTTTCATTTATAAGGAATTTAATATAAGGACATCGATACATTAATTAAAATTTTACAAAAGTGTTGTATGTAATTAATTAATTCCTTAATAAAATTTGAGGAATTTCAATGATGCCCAACCTCAAACAACCAATTTAATAATCAATACTTGACATATTGGTGGAAACCACATAGAATTATCTACATATGAATGCACATACCCCCATATATATCCCTTAACGCAAATAAACGTATTCCACATGCCATTAGGGAATACGTATTTGAAGGATATACATATTTATATATATACATACCTATGTATATGTGTGCACATCCTAAAAGTTGTAAAAAAATCACTACAACATTAATATGAACTCCATGTTATTGAATTAAGGACCTACAAGACTAAAATAAATTATCAACATCCCTAAAACAATTGAAAATCATAAAATATATGGTTTAAAACCGAGATTCAAGACTATAACCTCACCTCAAAAGGTGGTGGAGGCTTAAATTGAAGCGAACCACTTAACCATCAACATCAGTTGTTGGAACATGCAATAATAGTCCTAAGAGACCATTCACACAACCCTAAAAAAAGAAATCGGGGTTAACCCTTGACATAGGTTTTGGCTGAACTACGTAAGACGGTGGAGAGACCAAAATCAACAATGGCGAAGGAGGAGAAAAAGTTATATAATATTACCTTGATATTTAAGAGAGAAATCGCAAGAGATTCAAATGAAATTTTTGGTCGAATGAGGAGTTAGAGGAAATGGGTGTGTTTTACCTAGGGGGTTCAGCAAGGGGGTCGTGCCGCATTGGTATGAGGGAGATAAGTGGTGAGTTAGTTTAGTTTTAATTTAATTTAATTTAATTTAATTTAATTTAATTTAATTTCATAAAATAGACCCAACAGTACAGTTTGATTTACACAGTTTGTCAAACTGTGCGCAAACCATGTAGTGAACAGTGCCAAGGTAGTACCACAAAAGGCAAACCATGTGGGCTAGTTGCATGGTCTAGAAAACCATGCATAGTTCATGCGCTATGTCACTCCATTCTTCGAACAATGTTGAATAGTTCCCTGTAGTGTGCCGTATAAGGACCCGACATTAAACCTTTCTTAATATTGAATTAAATGAATAATTATCATTGAAGATATTTTCAGGTTTATAGTTTTTGAGAATTAGGCCATAACTATTACATTACAACTTCAATATTACAAGTAGAAAATACTACTCAGTATCCATTTTTTCATAAAATAATAACTCTTAAAAATAAACATGTCTAGTTCCATGTTTTAGACAACATGACTTTTCCTTGATCCCATCCTTGAACCTATTTATCATTAAGTCATGTGGAAAACATTTCAAAAACATGGGATGAGCATAAAAGGCTCAGATAGGGTTATAATATAAGGAAGGAAAACATTATCCCATCAATAAATAAAAATCAATGAAACCATACTTTTCAATCATAACATACCTTATGAAATCATAATATTTATGAATAACACACAAAAATCATAAATCACAACGGTTAATTATGGCATCCATATCAAACTTACATTGTATCCATCACAACTACATAGGGAGTTACTTGGGAATACCCATCATAGTATATTCTCAAAATCCCTTAGGAGAAATATTCATGTTTACCTCCATCACATTACCCAATGCATTGGAGAGCTATCTCGGGCTCACCCACCCTAGGATTATCACGGAACCACCTGTATATGTAGAAAATGCCAAATAACCATAAAATAACAAAAAAACAAGAATAAAGAAAACATAACATTTACACATTCCAATCAAAATATATCATATCAAGATATTGAAATAAACAATGCTTTATCAAACCATTTTCATAACCATTTAAACCATTTAATAAATAGATTTTTGAATCAAAGTGTCCCATACCACATTGATGATTTTAAAGAAATTAAAATTTTAAAAAATTATTGTCCATATAAATAAATCCCAAAACCATTTTGAAAACATTTAAATTGATGATAAATATTTATAAGAATAAAAATTTAAAACATTTAAAATGATATTTTAGTCAAAGAGTTTTTAACAAAATGAGAGACGCTTGAATACAAATAATTGAGGAATAAAATTTAATCATAACATTATAATATCATGAGAATAAAAGGATTCATGATATAATATGTCAAAGTATAGTATATACAACCTATAAGAGTGAATTGGTGAATAAAAATAATCATGTCTCAATGGAATGTAAATTGAGACGCAATCCCTTATAAAGACGGTATCCTTAGATTAAGGATAAATCAATGACATAATTTATGTGTGACAAGTATAAATAAACCCAATATCAGTGGATATTAATTTTAAAACAATCATAGGTCATTCAAACATATTTATATCATGACATAATCAAAAAGTATAAGTTTGACCCAATGAATTGAAATTTGGTTAAGAAGTCCCTTTACAAATAATTTGACAGCCTAAAGACTTCACATTAAAATTCAGAAAATGAGTTTATGAGATAAAAAGGTTATCTCATCACATGGACATAAAATTAACATCAATAAAGATATATAATAACATATCCCAAAATAAGATGATGTAAATTAAAAGACATAACAAAAAGAAGTTTTTTTAAAAAGAAGATGGTGAAAGGTTCCCTTACCGATTTGGTAACATTCAAAACATACACCACATGAAAGAAGGATCATAAAAAGAAGATGTAATTACCCATAAATTAATGTGTATTACACATGGAATACATTCATGGTCAGTACATACACAACATGCAATAAATAAGTGGCAAACAATGGAAATCTCAAGTATTTGAAAGTGAGATAATAAATCTCTTACGAAAATTAGGCAGCCTAACGACGCCAGTTAAGAATTCATAAAATGAATTGATGAGAGAAAGAGAGGGTATATCATCATATGAAAATACAAATTACAGGATGGTGAATATAAAATAACATCCTTTAACATAAGAAAATGTATCACAAATTAAATGACATAAAATAGATTACTAGAAAAGAAAGAGAGACGTCAGATCCCTTACCACGTGTCCGACTTGACTCGATCGTTCTTTAATCTCCTAAATAATAAACTAAAGATAATTTATACTTATCTAAGAACCTTTTTCAAGATTATTATTTCTTTTTATATCACTTTTTACCATGTTATAAACATTATGTAATCCTTTATGTTAATAATGTTTGTTCTGTCGATATTTGGTACTTGAGTAAAAATGGACTTCTTATAATTACATGTTGTTCTTGTGGTCAAAGGTTTATTATATACAGAATGTTATTCAAGATTTATATATCATATATATCATATATATCCAGTATATACATGAACTTATAATAGTACATAACATTTAGAGGTATGAAACGAAATGCACCGTTCATGGAGACGGTAAGAAGTACGTACGCATGAACGCTACTTTCATTTCTATTTCTTACTTTAATGGAATAAAAATACAATTATACATAGGTATATTATTATTCCAATATAATATCATATATAGTATCATTTAACTCCATCCTTTATACATCTCAGATAAGGAATTAATGAATCACATCACTTTAAGGGGGCGGTAGTCCGCACTTCCTCTAATGAGATTATCGTATTTACCCACTATGGAGACAATAAAGGATTGATATAATTGGAAATTACAGAAGCATAAGGAAATCATAAATATAATATATATCATATATAAATATAGTTCCACCATAATGTCCACCATGATAGGCGGTAAGATGTAATTGAACAATCATCGTTTCGTGAGGCGTTAGTTTGTCATCCACAGAAACATTATGTTCATCATCAATTAGATGGAGGTGTGTGTATGTGTAGTTCGAATATTTCTTATAAAAACATCCAAGTATATTGAGAATACTGGTGTTGTTACAAAAGAATGGAAATAAAAATATTTTTGGTGTTGGAGAAGTAAAATAAAAGAAAACAATTTAAGAGAAACTGTTACCATTAATTTGGGTTACACACTTTGGTTGGAATCAAAGGACTTCTTGAAGTACCTTATTCCTAAGGTAAGGATACTAGGTGGAGAAGGATGTAGGGAGCTTAATTAGGTAGAGTTCTGGCGATCCAAAAGGCTTGAGAGCTGTGAGGAATTGGTTTGAAGTGGTCTTATTTTATAAGGTAGATGAGGGGCTCTTTAAGAAAGAGTGAAAGTATTATTTTATAATATAATGTAATTCGGTTTATAATTGTCCAAAAATCATTTTAGTCGAAGATAAGATGACTCATGTTCTAAATATAATCAACTAGTACAAATTTCAGAGGTTTTGGATAATATTTAAATCATTATAATCTTATTTATTTAAATGATTTATTAATGAGATAAATACTTTATCATTACTATTTCATAAATAATTTAATTTATTTGATGTCTAAAAATTATATAAAAAATACCATGATGTAGGAAATCTTTTTATATTTCCAATGAATATTTATAGTCTAAAATTGAACTTATATAACACAATAAAAAAATTATTTACTAAAATATTTTTGTTATTGTTAATTTTGTCTTTACATTAAATTAATTAATCTAAAGTGTCAATATCTATAATAAGAGGCTCCATGAGGCCCCAAATCGTTCCAAGGATTCCCATGTTCGTAAATTACTCATAAAATATGGTTTTTACATGTTTTAAGGTAATTTTTAATTTGTATAATATTCTTTTAACCTTGAATTACCTTATTAACCTTTAACCGCAGTAAATAAAAGTCAAAAGTAACTATTCACCATAAATTATTTTCATCTTATTGAACGAAATTTTACAAAATAATAACAACCATGTATGTTGGATTTTTGGAATTCAATTCATAGAAGTGGAAATTTTTTATTTAGATGAAAAATTCAGTTTTTTTAACTACCACTAAGTGGTTTCACTATTCATCTAAAATTAAAGTTTTCAGAAAAATACCAAAAATTATGCCTAAGCTATATGCGATATTCTGAATTCAAAAATGATGTCAAATATTCCAAATTCAATACATCGTAGTGGTATTAATTAATTTAAAATTAATTACCGCTGTAAAAACAAAGAGCGTGTTTTTAATAAACAATAACTATCAAAATATTTACACTTGTTTTAAGTCCTATTTCAAAGAGAAATTAACTCCAATGACCAAAATTGGATTAAATGGTAAAAATATATTTAAATTTAACTTTAATACTAATTAAAAAGATAATCTAACCATATAAATAATTTAGAATAAAATGCAATTTTGAATTAAAATACAATATTTTTCACTATTTATAAAAAATGAACATTATCAAAAAAATACCAAAAAATTACCCAAAGTAAATTTTGATTTCCCCATTCTAAAGAAGGATTATATTTGGTCATATATAATTTATTAAAGTGACCAGAACTAGATTTAAAAAGGGTTTTCCATTAAATGGCGGTAAATCGGTCTTTTAATGTAAATTATGCTTAAAATTAGATTCATTCACATTTTAAGCCTCTAAATTTTATTGAATAAATTTAAATACATTTAACTAACATGTATAATAATATATTAGTTAGTTATTTTTATTTCCTCTAATACAACAGCTAGGAGTTTACAACCATTTAAAATAATAATATTATATTATTAATGTGCAACGTAAGATTCCAAAGAAACTTGTTGTTGCGTATTGGGTACGCTATCGAACATAGCAACCATTTTAATGTAAAATTAATATTTAATTCAAAATATTAATAAATATGAAATATGTCTTATTCTTCATTTACCTAGGATGTTACATCCTTCTGTCCTTTTGGGAATTGCGTTCTCACAATTTTAAAATTGTTCTCGGAAACATCATTAAAATCCATACATCAAAAAAAGATTCAATAAAACTATAACATTAAAATAAAGGAAGATAAGTACAATGGTTACCCGAGATAACACATACTAGGATTCCATTTAGGAAAACATGGATATGGTAGGAAAAAAAAGGGTCATGTTCTGATGGAGAGTGATAGAAAACATGTTTAGGAGAAACTTAAACACTAAAAAATCACAAACTTGTGATGGGTTAAATTGAATTTGATTCCCTAGTAGGAAAAGTTAACAGACGACATATTTGTTTTAATTTACATTTCATTTAGGGATTTATTTATGAGATAAACTAAAACATAAGGAAACATACTTACTTGTCATATAGACTTTCATCTCTTACAAGATTTCTAAAACAAACTCATATTTTCTCCAAAAGATGAGTATTTAGGATAAATTTTTATTCCACATTACGAGCGCTATAATAAACTTCGAGAGAATCACATAATCCACAAAAGATTAACTATATATTTTCCAAGTCATTAGACTATAACCAAAACCAAAATGGTTTGTGCGAGATCAGATAATACCCAAAAAGGATAATCTTTTTTCAAAATGTAAAACTACTCTTAATCTCCAAAATTTGTCTAACAAACCCCAAAGTTAAAAAATAACCATTCAATAAACAATTGTCCCTAAAATTCTTTAAAAGTAATCCAAACTTTTATTGTAACCTAAATCTCAATATGATTTAATCACATAGTTTCCAAGGAAAATCTTGACATTTCTCTCCAAATAACATCAATTACTATTAAAGTCTAATACTGAAAAGTAATTAACCTAATCACATATCCTCCATGATAGGTTATTCAATTCCATAGATGACCCAGAAACAACTTATTCTTGATTCATAAGATAATATAACTAAAAAGAATCAGTCATACTAACTAGGGATTTCACATAGTCCAGTGGTAGGTGATAAATTCCAGTCACACTTTGGTTGTGGGTTCGATTCCCGCATCTTCGTCCGATGCGATGGGTTGTCACATGGTCTGCGTGTTTTCCTTTTTCCAAAACTATATAATTCTTAAAACATTCCCTAAAAAGAGAAAAAATATTCAAAAATAACCATAAGATAATTTAACCTCAAGTTTATCTAATTCTTTTCATTTTCCATCATAATATATAGTAACCCATAATTACCTCCAAAGTATGGATCATATAAACCCTAATGGATACCATTATAATTATTATGTGAACATACACATCGAGTTGTTTCTCTCATACATGATGCATTAGATAACTCACCAAGGATCAAGTGGTTAATCATGACTCCTGGTAGTTGGTTTAGAATAACCATGAGATTTCTCATTGAACCCCACATTTCATCCAGTTTTATAATTAGAGAACCACCACAGTTTCCTTTAAACCCATTGTCACTTTGGTGCCTACTAGATCCCTCCATTTACAAAAACAAAAAAGGTCAATGTGAGTATATTGGTAATATCATCATAAAATATATTATGAGGAGGGTAAACACTATGATATACTTATTCCTGTTATCTAAAAATCATTCACATTATAAAAATAGCAAAGACCCTTTCTAAAATCCTAACCATTATGGTAATGTCACCTATGCTTAAATTGTACCCTAACCTATAATGTTATCTAAAACGACCTCTAATACCAACTATAAGGACCCGGCCTTAAACCTTGCTTAATATTTAACTAAAAGAATAATTCTCATTGAGGATCTTTTCATGTTTAGTGTTTTAGAGAATTATGCCATAACTATTACATTACAACTTGAATATTACAAGTAGACACTACTATTCAGTATCCATTTTTTTTATAAAATAAAAACTCTTAAAAAGAAACATGTCTAGTTCCATGTTTTATACAGCATGACTTATCCTTGATCCCATCCTTGACCCTACTCATCATTATGTCCTGTGGAAAACAATTCAAAAACATGGGATGATCATAAAAGGCTCAGTAAGGGATATAATATAATGAATGAAAACATTATCTCATCAATACATACAAATCAATGAAACCATAATTTTCAATCATAACATACCTTATGAAATCATAATATTTATGAATAACACACAAAAATCATAAATCACAAAGGATAATTATGGAATCCATATCAAACTTACATTGTATCCATCACAGATACATAGGGAGTTACTATGGAATACCCATCACAGTATATTCATTAAATATCTTAGGATAAACATTCATGTTTACCTCCGTCACGCTACCCAATGCATTGGAGAGCTATCTCGGCTTCACCCACCCTAGGTTTATCATGGAACCACCCGTATACGTAGAAAATGCCCAATAACCATAACATAGCACATAAAACAAGAATAAAGGAAAGATAACATTTCCACATTCCAATCACAATATATCTTATCAATATATTGAACTAAACAATTCTATATCAAACCTTTTTCATCACCATTTAAAACATTTAATAAATATATTTTAGAATCAAAGTGTCCCATAAAACAATGAATATTTTAATAAAATTAACATTTTAAAAAGTTAATGTAGATATAAATAAATCCCAAAACCATTTTGAAAACATTGAAATTGATGATAAATATTTAGAAGAATAAAAATCTAAAACAATTAAAATGATATTTTAGTTAAAGAGTTTTTAACAAAATGAGAGATGCTTAAATACAAATAATTGAGGAAAAAAATTTAATCATAACTTTATAATATCATGAGAATAAATGGATTCAGGATATAATTTGTCAAAGGACAGCATATACACCATATAAGAGTGAACTGGTTCATAAAAATAATGAAGTCTCAATGGAATGTAAATTGAGATGCAATCCCTTATAAAGACGGTATCCTTAGATTAAGAATAAATCAATGACATAATTTATGTGTGACAAATATAAATACAACCAATATAAGTGGATATTAATTGTAAATCAATCAGAGTACATTCACACATATTTATATCACGACATAATCAACAAGTAGAAGTTTAACCCAATGAATTGAAATTTTGTTAAGAAGTCCCATTACAAAAAATTCGACAGCCTAACGGCGTCACATTAAAATACAGAAAATGAGTTTATGAGATAAAGAGGGTATCTAATAACATGGACATAAAATTAACATCAATAAGGATATTTAAGAACATATCCCAACATAAGATGATGTAAATTAAAATACATAACACATAGAAGTCTATTAAAAAGAGGACGGTGAAAGGTTCCCTTACCGATTTGGTAACATTCAAAACATACACCACATGAGAGAAGGATCATAAAATGAAGATGTAATAACCCATAAATTAAATTGTATTACACAGGTAATTCATTCATGGTCATTACATACACAACATGAAATAAATAAGTGGAAAACAATGGAAATCTCACGGATTTGAAAGTGAGATAATAAATCCCTTACGAAAATTTGACAGCCTAACGACGCTAGTTAAAAATTCATAAAATGAATTTATGAGAGTAAGATAGGGACTCTCATCATATGAAAATACATATTATAGTATGGTGAATATAAAATAACATCCTCCAACATAAGAACATGGAGCATAAATGAAATGACATAAAAGAGAGTACTTGAAAAGAAAGAGAGACGTTGGTCCCTTACCTCGTGTCTGACTTGACTCGATCATTCTTTAATCTCGTGAATAATAAACTAAAGTTAATTTCTTCTTGCTTAAGAACCTTTTTCAAGTTTATTATTCCATTTTATATCAATTATTATCGTGTAATAAACATTATGTAATCCTTTACATGAATAATGTTTGTTTTGTCAATATTTAGTACTTGAGTCAAAAATGTACGTCTTATAATTACATGTTTTTCATGTTGTCAATGATAATTATATCAAGAATGATATTCATGATTTAGATATCATATATATCCAGTATATAAATTAATTTATAATAGTACATAACATTTAGAGGTAAGAAATGAAATGCATTGTTCATGGAGACGGTAAGTCGTACCTACGCATGAACGCTACTTTCATTTCTATTTCCTACTTTAAGGGAATATAAATATAATGATACATTGATATATTGTAATTCTAGTATAATATCAAATGTAGTATCATTAACTCTATCCTTTATACATCCCACATAAGGCATTAACGAATCACATAACTTTGAGGGGGCAGTAGTCCGCAATTCCTGTAATGAGATTATTGTATTTACCGACTATAAAAACCATAAAGGGTTGATATAATTGGGAAGTACAGAAGAATAACGAAATCATAAATATAATATATATCATATATAAATACAGTTCCATCATAATGGCCACCATGAGAGGCGGTAAGAAGTAATTGAACAATCATCGTTTTGTGAGACGTTAGTTTTCCATCCACAGAAACATTATGTTCTTCATCCATTTGATGGAGGTGTGTGTAAGTGCAGTTAGATTATTTCATATAACAACATCATAGTATATTGATGATACTAGTGTTGTTACGAAAGAAAGGAAATAAGAAGAGTTTTGGGGTTGTAGAAGTAAAATAAAAGAAAATAATTTAAGAGAAACTGTTACATTTAATTTGGGTAACTCACTTTGGTTGGAACCAAAGGACTTCATGAAGTTCCTTCTTCATAAGGTAAGGATTATAGGTGGAGGAGAGGGATGTAGGGAGCTTAATTAGGCAGATTTTTGATGCGCCAAAAGGTTTGAGAGGTGTGAGGAATTGGTTATAAGTGGTCTGTTTTTATAAGGGAGAGGAGGGACTCTTTAGGAAAGAGTGAAAGTATTATTTTATAATATAATTATATTCGGTTAATAGTGGTCCAAAAATCATTATAGTCGAAGCTAAGATGACTCATTGTCGAAATATAATCAACTAATAGAAATTTCACAGGTTTTGGATAGTATTTTAATCATTATAATCTTATTTATTTATATTATTTATTAATGAGATAAATACTGCATCATTATTGTGTCATAAATAATTTAATTTATTTGATCATTAAAAATTATAAAAAAACTACCATGATGTAGGAAATCGTTTTATCATTCCAATGAATATTTATAGTCGAAAATATAACTTATATAACACCATAAAAAATTAATTACTAAATGATTTTTGTTAATATCAATTTTGTCATTAAATAAATTAATTAATCTAAAGTGTCATTGTCTATAATAAGTGGCTCCATGGGTCCCCAAAATCGACCCATGGATGCCCATGGTCTTCCATTAGTCATAAAATATGGTTTGGACAAGTGTTAAGGTAATTTTGTATTATTATAATATTTTTTTAACTTAGAATTACCTTGTTTACCTTTAACCTTGGTAAATAAAAGTCAAAAGTTACTATTCACCAAAAATTATTTTAATCTTATAGAACCAAATTTTACTAACTAATAACAACCATTTATGTAATATTTTTTAAATTCAATTCACATAAGTGGTAGAATTTCATTTAGATGAAAAATTCATTTTTTTAAACTACCATTAAGTGGTTTCACTATTTATCAAAAATTGAAGTTATTCATAAAATATCAAAAATTAAGCCTAAGCTATATGTTAAATTATGAATTCAAAACTGATTCTAATTTTTTCAAATTCAAAACATAGAAATGTTATTAATTAATTTTAAATTAATTCTCACTGTCAAAACAAAGAGCGTGTTTTTAAGAAACAATAACTATCAAAAGATTGACACTTGTTTAAGTCCAATTTCAAAGGGAAATTAACTCCAATGACCAACATTGGATTAAATGCTAAAAATATATTTCAATTTAACTTTAATAAAAATTTAAAAGATAATCTAACCATATAAATAAATTATATTAAAATGCACTTTTAGATTAAAATACAATATTTTTCACTATTCATAAAAAATGAACTTCATTAGAAAAAAACCAAAAAATTACCCAATGTAAATTTTGATGTCCCCATTATATAGAAGTAATTTATTTGGTCATGTATAATGTATTTAAGTGACCAAAACTAGATTTAAAAAGCGTTCTCTTTTAAGAGAAGGTAAATCAGCCTTTTAATGTAAATTATGCTTAAAATTAGATTCATTCACATTTTTAGCCTCTAAATATTATTGAATAAATGTAAATACATTTAACAAACATGTATAATAATATGTTAGTTAGTTTTGTTCATTCCCACCAATACAACGTCTAGGAGTTAACGACCATTCAAAATAATAATATTATATTATTAGTGTGCAACGTAAGATTCCAGTGATATCCATTGTTGTGTATTGGGTATGCTATCGAACATAGAAACCCATTTAAAATAAAATTAATATTTAATTCACAATATTAATAAATATTAAATATGTCTAATTATTCATTTACTTGGGATGTTATAGGCCGCATTGTTTCTTATAAACTTTTTGATCTCTACAACCTTTAAAACCCATTTTTTTGAGATTTGTGCCTCCAAAATTGCTCGAGACCCCCAGGAAACATCTTGGGCATTCTCATAAGTCCAAATAATAAACATGAGGTGTTCTAACTCATATAATTGTGTTTTAACATTTTGTTATAAATTTGACCCATCCGGTAAATGAAAACGTTTAAAATCTCTAGGATTTTAAACGGATTAAAAAAATAGAACCCTACGTTTTAAGAATCACATAGTAATTTATCAGTGGGTGGAAATGTTTCTTAAAATATATGGTTCTGACACCACTTTGAGGAGAATAATTTTTAATAACTTTTGTATTTAAATTGGTAATTATTTTTTTAATTCACTCTTGAAAAGGTTTTATTTTAGTAAAACATTTGGAATCTGTTATATTATAAATATCATCATTATATTTTTTTAATTTGAATTTAACTCATAAGATATACCTCCAAATGGATTATGAAATTGAAATACTAATCCATGTTGAGAAACATATTCTTTATCTATTATTTAATATTCTTTAACTATTGGATGAGTTATTTTTTGCGGTAATAAAATACCACTAATCTCCATTAAGCAATATATTTATTATTTGTTTCCTAAAGAACATGAGTATGTTCTCATGGTGGTAAAGAGATGTTTAGACTTCTACGTGGATTCCAATTGATGTTTTTTAAATCAAATTTAATAAAAAATTAATCATTTTTTGTAATATATTAAGAAATTTTCCACTTAAATAATTCTTCTTGGAATGGCATTCACATTTTTCAACATTGATGAATTAATGAAGGAAAAAGTTTTTAAAAATCAATTCATTATGGTGTTACTATTTTCCAGTTTTCAGATTAATTTTCTTCTTCTATGTTTTCATGAGTGATTTCTTTAGTTCAAACAAAATCTTAGTGTTTGGGGATTTGATGTGGTCTTATTTGATTCATGATTTATACATAAATTATGGTGAATGAAAGTATTTTTATTGTTAAAATATGAATATAATAGAATATTAAAAATTAATTAACAAATTACAGTTTAAAATTTAATTTTACAAAATAATATTTTGAAATAAGAATTTTTTTCATTATTTTATTTTTTATAATGTTCATATCCTTTCCTACAAATTTCTAAAATCATCCACTCATAAAAATATTTTAACGATTTTGATCACTTTTATTTTTTTTTTGGACTTACATTGAATTTGTTATTATTTTCTATGATATTTAAATGTTATTGAGTATTTAAGAAATATTTGAATTGATTATTATTTTATTTCATTACATTAAATATTTAATTATAATATTACTTCCAATCATTTAGTTTGTTGTTTTTTTAGGGAATAATATTCTAAATGTTTGAATTTAAATTTTATTTTTAAATATTGAATTAATTTGATATAATTTATTAGGAAAATTATTTTACATTTCATATTTATGTTTTTATATTATTGTAATATAAAAATTAAAAATTTATATTAATTAGTTTTTAATAATGTGAAATATGCAGTGTCAGTTAAAAAAATACTTATAGGAAATTTCTGAAATGACTGTATGAGTACAATTCAAACAACAATGAAACTTTCTTCAATCTACCAGTTTGTTCCCAACTCATAGGAATGTGGTCAACTGACCACAAGACATCATACCAAGTGAGATAAAATGTGGTGAGTATGTCAATTTTGGTGATTGCTAAATTACCACTACAACATGTTTAAGAGTGTAATTAAAAATTGGACAATGAACGATTCTGAAAGAGACCTAATAAAGTAAACCATGGTAAAGGTAGATTAGAATGAAATACCAGGAAAGTGGTCATGCACATAGAAGCCATCAACCATGATTCAATAATATGTGAACTATAAGATACATTTCAAATGTACAACCATGATTCTGAGAATTCAATTGACAGTGTATGAAGATAATGAGGCTTTACCCACTTCACTATTGAGATGAGCTTATTTAGAGTTAAACTATTTACATATAAAAAACTAAAACCAAATGAAACCAAACAGATTATTGTTTGAGGAAGAATTATGATCTATGGAATTCTATGAAACCAGGGATGAGAATATTCTTGGAAAAATGGAGAGGAAAACATCAAAGTCTCAAGTTTAAAGAAATGATAGCTATGGAATATTGAGGTTGAAGAAGGCCGACTCATTCCGATTTGAAATCGACGTTCAAACCTAGGGAGCTTTTTCATAGAGTTGTGAGGTTGACTCCTTGGATTACCAGTCTAAACCCAATGTGAGGTTTAGTTTTTGGTGATGAATCCAAGTGAAGTTTGAATCGAAGTTGAAATTTAGCTTCGAATATATTCATATGTGATCTTATTATCTAGGGACTCGAAATAATCTCATTGAACACCATTGAATCTGAACTACTTGAAAATTATTGTATTTAAATTGAAATTTAGGTTAGAGTTTGAAGACCTAACTCCTTTGGACTGATGAAACCAAATCAGGGAGTCAATGGAAGAGATAGAACCAAAGAACATAGAATCAAGGACACATAGAAGGATGATTCATTTCTAGAGAAGGTCGATCAAATCAACACTATGTAATTAGGATCAAACTGAGTGTGAGGAAGATGACCACATGGGTCAGTGAAAAAGTGGAATTTCCAGAAAAATCTCCTTTTATGATGATCAATAAATACCTATGTGCTGCGAAAATAATGTTTAAAAAATTTTGAGATTAAGGGGAACCTGATGGGAGGAAGAAGGGTCGGTAGGGGATGGAATCTATATGTAATATGTGCATCTCACTCCTGGCCACCAAATGATGAAGCATGATTACTTTTCGATGCATGGCCGCTCATAAAGGTTTGAGGAAGGTGGAAAAAACATCACTGTTCGTCCACGAGTGATGTGAGTGTTGATTAAGTCAGACAAATGTACTTTTTTAGATAAGACTAAATTTTTAATAATATGAAAAAGGTATTTGACAAGATTGGTTGGGGTGGAATAAAGATCATTGATGATGAAAATGGGAGGAGCTAATAAAGCATGATACAGAGGATGCGTTAGTTTGAGACAGAGAAATTTTATTTGCTAGTCATGACCAATTAGATGATTGATGCTTGACTGAGGCTTACATATATTGTGGGTAGATTCAAGGTCAGATACCATGTTCATATAAAGGTAACAAAAATTGAATAAGATTAAAGAAAAAAGTTGTGGTACTGGATCACATTAATGATATATTTAGTAAACATTTCTTCATAATGATAAAACTCATGAAATTTCCACACTAAGATCACATGGGTAATGCAAATATGATTAAAGGGGTCATTGAAGCCACTCAAATCTTTTATAAATTATTTACATTACATGATGTGTGAACCATACTAAAATTACTATCTATATACATTCTTTTTGTGTTAAATTATATTTCAAATGGGTATATCTCTAGTAGTTTGAGAATTTATTCAAGTCACAAGATGGTGAAAAATTTCCGTGATAATTGCCACAAGGTCATTAAATATGAATAGATCAAGAAAAGTCGATGAATGACATTTGTGGCCGATCATAAAATTCTTTTAATTGAAATTATGAGAGAAACATAAGTGATTGAATATCAATAACGCACATTTTTATATAGATTAGAAATGAGATAATGATTCCAAAGTCTTATTTAGAGAGCGTGATGTGGATATTCTCAATGCTACATCGATAAAGATAATTTGTGAAGATTCTACAAACTATTCATTCTTGTCCAATATGCTTTTCAGTGACCCTGACCAGTGGGTTCGAATGGTGACATTATTAGTGTCTACACTTCTTTAAATTCCCAAATGCAATTTTCTCCAGATTTTTTGACATTGAAATTTCATCATTGATTGGTGTTCAATTTTTCCATCACTTCTTTAATATTTTTCTTCCAACCAGATAATGACACATATCAGATTAGAATGTGTCATTTACTTAATGTGGATTATTAGTTCATGCTAAGTAGGTGTTTTAATTTTATCCTTATAGTGATGCTGACATTTTGTACATAAATATTACATCTTTTTAGATGAATATTAAATACAGATAAAAAAACACACACAATAACCATAATGTTTTAGTTACTTTGGAGTCTAGATATACAATATTCATATTTTATGAAATATCTTCAAAATGTACAATAATGATCTTATCATTTTTTAATCTCTATAGACAAAACCAATTTAAACTGTTCTTCATTGCCTGGGGAAATGAAGGATAAGAATGGTGTGTGTTAATTCTCAGAATGATTAAACATAAGAGATATCAATGGTAACTTAAACGAAACATATTCATAAGGTTGTTCCAACATTGGAAAAAAAAATTTATACCATACATGTAATACCCCATGCTTCTACAGTATTCTTCTTTTTGAATAATATTGTAGTGTGTGTTGTACGCAACTTTGAGGTTCTTACACACAACACAACCAATCAAAGTTGACGTTATGAATAGTAATACCCACTTTTTGAAATTTTATAAATTTTATTATTCAAACTGGACTTCATTTTTTGATTCTGAATAATGATATTAGATTATGATTTATTTTTGGTTCTTTTCTGATAACATTTATATTTTGATGAATCGTGAAAATTACTATATTTTAATTAATAACGTTATTTTTAATAGAAATAAATAATAGTGATAAATTATGAATTTGAGTGGTTTAAGATATAATTAGATTATATTTTTAAATTTAATATAATGTTGTTCATTGGACATAATGTCACATTTAAACTGGAAATAAGCATGTGTCAATCTTCTGATAGTTTTTATTTAATAAAAACATTGTTTTTGTTTTGACAACTAGAATTAATTTTACATTTATTTCTTCCAATTCTAGGTTTTGAATTTTGAAAAATGGATTCCATATTTAGAATCAGGATGTAAAATTTTTTTAAATAGTTAACTTTTATTTTTAGATATTTTGAATAATTACTACGGTAAATATTTTAATTACTATGGTAAAAGGGTAAATCCGGTAATTAAGGATAAACCAATAATATTATAACAATATTAAATGACCATAAAATTTTTACTAACCTGATTGGTTGGTATATGTCTGACCATTGGCATATTTGCGTTGATTTTGGCACCCTAGGGAGCCACTAGTAAGCGATAATGACAATTTATATTAATTAAGTTAATGTAAATACAAAAATGACATATGCATAAATATTTTAGAAATTATCTTCACATAGGTTTATATATGCTATTTATTTAACTATTAATGTTAATTATAATGATAATAATATTTCCTATATACTAATATTTTATTTATAATTTTTAGACATCGAATAATTGATTTTTTTATGACAAAATAATGATACACTAATTTCCTTATTAATTTATGAATCAAATAATTGTTATTATAAATGTTAAAATAAATATAATTTTAATTTTTATATGAAATAAAAAAAATTATAAGTTAAAATGGAATTTTAGGATAAATTAAATGAATTTGGTTCTAATTAATAACGTTGTTATGAATTTAAAAACAATCAATTATTAAATAGTGTCAAAATTGACATAATGAAGTTTTTAAAACAAATATTATATAATTAATTGATATACTATTCCTAAAAATCTAAGGATCGAAAAAAGTACATATATAATTTTAGTTTTATCATTAATGGAGCACTCGGGTGTCGCTTGGAAGTATATAGTATGATTATTAACTATAAAATATAAAAATACAAAGAGACATGGTAAATATAAAACTATTTATCTAAGGGTTAAATAAAAAAAGATAAAGTAAATAAAGTGACCCAAACAAGTCAAAAACAAATTTGATGAGTTGTTTTTGACCTATCCTCGCCTTATAATGTAAATAATCTAGTTTGGAGCCATTAGAATCATAATATGAATTTATTGTAAAATAATATTTCTTACTTTTCCAAAGGTTCCCCTCACCCCTACTATAAAATGGAACTCCACCTTCTCTAAAATTCACACCTTCAAAGCCTTTTGGCTCGTCCAACCCCTACCAAATTCTTCTATCAAATTCCCTCACTTCAACCTAGAGGCATTTTTTTGATCAGAAAAACATTCTATAGAGAAATTATTATCAAATCAAAAGAAAGAACCTGAAGAAGAGGTAATGTTTTCGCCACCCTCTTTCACGTTCCTTTCTTCATTCACTTCTTATTTCATTTTTCACGAACCATCCTGTGTGAACCCTAAACCAGTAACCCGAGCTGGCCCACGACATGGCCCAAGGGGCATTCCCAATCCCCATGGGATGGAAACTAGTGTCAGGCATCAAAATTAAATAGGTGGGAATGATTTGGCCCAAAATAAAATAAACTAAGCAGTAGAAAAATAAATAAGGAAAAAGAAAATAAATAAAGAACAACCAAAAACGCTACTTACGGGAACAAAACCAAAACTCCATGTGACCACGTGGGTCACTCTCCAATACCAAAACCAACGTTGCTCAAGGTGAACAACTAAATATGGAACCTGCAACAGAACTAAAAACATGAAAACACTTTAGGCGTGAGTATTAAAACTCAATAGGTAGGCCTGACCTATTCTATTTTCAATGAACATACCATTGAACAAAGAATTAATCAATTCAAGATTTTCACTAAATTATATAAAATAGGGTTTCCACATACACTTTTATTTCTAAAACAAGTAGCAGTCCATTGCCCTTTTTAATTTAGAACATGTTTAATTTTGAAAGAAACAGATGCATTTTATTTTTAAAACATTTTTTGAACAATTTATAAATACAAACATTAGTTGTTAGTTATAAGGAAAATCACACACAGCACACAACACACACTAAGGGCAATGGAAAAAGTGGCACACCGGGGTCAGCAACCGAACTCGACCTCTCAAAAATCCGCCACATACAAATAATCACTAAAGGAAACATGGGTTGAACCTAGGAGATCGTGAACAGTCCAGAATGTACTCTACATATGACTCATCATGAAGGCATTCCATAACACGATGACATCATAACGCCCTAACGCTCGGCATAGCCCTACATGGCCTATCCGAGGGGCCCAATCCCCATAGCAGCAATAACTCAGTATTCCCCGTCTATGGGGCCTCTAGCTAGTGCATGTTCTAAACTAGTATAGCAATCGTTCTCAGAAAATTCACTCAATTTGCCAGGATCCCATGTCAACACATACAATAAAAATGGGTGTGTCCATAATGTAAATAAATCATTCACGATGCAAAAACATCACATACAGCTCATGAAATCAACGCACACCAAAGAGCACCCCTGAATGGGTTTTCCAATATAATTTATTTAATTAAATTGCCAAACATGCCTTCACTAATTTTAATGCAAAACCTCATTTCTAGAGAAAACACAAAACCCTTGTTCAGAAGAAATAATATATCTTTAAAAGTATAAGTACATTTGAAATTCCGTGAATTATGTTTAAAAGCCAAACAAGAATTCTTTCAATAATGGGTTTCCACTAGTCAAGAAAATGTTTCAAGTGTTCGGCATAAAATAAACGGGTCTTTTCTCACCGATTAATCATATAAAAATTAATTATATTATATTATTTCCAATTTAATAACATTAATAAAACATCAACCAATTAATAAATTCTATATCTAAAGGTAAGTGCAGTGGGGGACCTACCTCGGCTCCATGCTCGGTTACGACGACGATGCGGCACGTCTCACACTCGTGCACAAGAACGTGATACCTTCTGAAGACCCCAGTAATGCAGGGTTTACCCGCCAATGCACTGCAAAAAAATAAAAACAAATAAAAACCCAATACCATTGACTTGGAACAATCTAAACGAACAAACAACGCAAAAACCCCCTCCACATGATTTCAAAACATACTTCACATAGTTTACATTATTTCATAAAACTCTATAAAATAAATAATGAAACTACCCAACATAGAAAACACTACCAAATAACAGATCAAGTCCCGACACAAATGAAACACCACCAAGTGACAAAAACGGGTTTTTATATTAAAACACACCCCATTTCACGTAAAAATGGTTCTTGAAAATCATCCACCCATCGTCACCTTATGAAGATATAATTAACATAACTAATACAATCTAATAAATTTCTACACAGTTGAAAACAAATTTAGAAACACCCAAATTGATTTCCAACTCATTGAAAAATCACATTCGAACCCATACACCACTTAATAAACCTAAAAACATAGTTCGCACCATCCAAATGCACCCTAAACCCATTTTGAAAATGTTGCACCAAAACAACCCCAAAACACGCCAACCATTCCCAAAAAAAACATTAACAATAACACACCAACCATTTCAAAGCAAAAACAACCTTAACTCCACAAAAACAAGTCAAGGAACACATTATTAAATTCAATTAAGCATATTAAATTTATCTAGTGGTGGTAGGGCATGAAACAATGTACGTCACATGAATAAAACCCCATGATTTGGTGTGAATTTCAATTGTGCACCAAACGCACACCAAGAAAACCCTAAGGAATCATGTTTCATTCAAAACAAAGACAAAATCAATATAATGTAATCATAAAACTAATATCCCACAAACTGGAACACTAAATCCTAAATAAAAAAAGGAACCACAAACTGAACTAAGAGGAAAAGTGTCTACCGGAGGGAAGAAGGTGAGGTCGAAGGGGGCGGCTGGATCTAGCGAGGGCGAGTTCGGGGTGTTGCATCCGAGGTGAGGGAGAGGTGGAGCTTGGATGTGTGAGGCCAGGAAGACAGGGGGGTGAGGCTGCTTGCGCAGGACGATGAGCAAAAGACTAGGTGAAGCACTGCAACGTGGAAGGAAAAAAAACGGAGCGGCTGGCTCGCGATTAGGGATGCGAGGTGATGGGAATGGGGGGTGTGCGGGGCGCCGGATCAATACAGGAATGATGGGATGATTTCAGACAGGGGAGGTGCGGCTGGGGGGCGCTGGCTAGGTCACGCCAGTGAGGTGGGGGTTGGGCGAAGTTGATAGAGAAAGGTAGGGCGTGGGGTGGCGAGCGGGAGCAACGAGGGCAGGGCTGAGGGGGATTGGTATCAAAGCGATATGTTAAAGAGGGGATAACATTAGGTGATAGCCCGATGCATTAGGGGAGTGGGGGAGGCGGCCCACACCATTGGAAGGGGAAAAAGGGTTCCAGGTAGAATGGATTATGGTTATTTCTTTTCTTTAATTTTATTGTAATAATAATAATAAAATCTGAAATAGAATAATAAAAATAGTTGTTAAATAATAATACTAATAATAATACCAGAATAATAATAATGATAAAATTAATAATAATAAAGATAATATTAATAAAAAAATTACCTACAATAAAAATAAAAATAATAACTATTTCAATAATAATAAAATAACAATGACGATGGGAAATTAATTATAATTGCTCTAATACAAAATTAATAATAATAATAATAATTTTAATCATTTAAAAAATAATAACAAAAATAATAATAATAAAATGAGAAATTTTATGACACTTGGGCCTACTGCATGGCCACCTCCAACCATGAGGTGACTACACTCGGGTCTGAAACCCACTGCAAACATTAAACGCCAAACTTTTTGTTCCGTGACCCAACTCAGACCTTGGAGAGAGATCTCAAGGACCAGAATTAAATAAATAAAAATGAATTAAATTTCGGGGTGTGACATCATTATTATTTCCATTCTAAAATAATAAATCTGTTATCTTATATATAAGGTTATTTTATTATAAATATTGGACAACCATATTCAGTATTATATCTTTCCTTTTAATTACATGACACCATGCGTGCGTGCGTATGTCATACCATCTCATGTCGTGGTGTAATTGTTATTCAAAACATTATTATTTGGATGGGTATGATAATGATGTGTAGTTGAAGTAAATAATAAATATAACATTATTATGATTCTTTATATATGATATTACATCCAATTATATAATATTATAATATCAAAAGAATGAAATTTTTGCTCGTGTGTACGTACAGACTACCGTCTCCACGAACATGATGAGATTCATCCCCCGTCATATACATTCAATTCCAATTCTCATTTGGGGACTAAAAGTAATGTTTAAGGACATGACATAATCCTAGATATAAATATGATAAAACCTATCCATAATAAACATGACTTATGTAACAATACATATAGAAGAAAACGAGTAAGTTATCACCTGAAACGATGCTAATACTAAGATACAATTAACAAAGAATATTAAAAAATCATATTTGATATCATATTAATGTATAAAATTCTTGTATAAGTTTATAAAAATTATTTCACCATTATAAAATAGTATAAACTACCCTCAACCATGGAAATGTACAATAAGGGGTTATTTCACAATCTCTTCATTATCATAGGTTGTTTATATGTAATTATCTACTTGGACCTCTTTATCATCCACATTTATGTTTCTTAAAAATTTATTTCAAATAAATCTTTCTATTTTACATACTATGGGTTAAAGTCATTTATACCCTCATTTGACTTTTAATAATATGTTTATAAATAAATCTTTCTATCGTTTTCTAAAAAATGCCTTTTTAACCTTTTTGATAGAATTAAGGTAAAAATTTATTTTTTATCTTATACGGAGGGTGCATCTATTTTACACCATTATAAAATCGTCGAAGCTTCTCTTACAAGCATATAAGAATATTTTCAATTTTAATATTTCTTTTTATAATTATGTGACTTTTAAATGATTTTAAAAAATAGATATTTCTCTCGAATAGTTTTTGTCATCCTTTGATGGATTTTAAACTTATTTGAAGATGATTTATTATGATACATAACATCCATATTTATTTATGATTTTGTGATATGTTTGATTATGGATGTGTTATTTTTATAACATTCACGGTTTATGTAAAAAGTATTGACATTTTGTATGATTGTTTTAATATGAATGTTTATGTTATGTTTAAACCAGTTCATATGTGGAATGCATTGGACTTAATAAGTGACAGGTGGAGCCCCCTATAGCTCCTATATGCATCGGTAGGTTTCATGAGAAAAAGTAGTTCCATGGCACAAGGCCTAGAATAAATATTATTTGTAGTTGTGGCACAAGTCCTTGAATATATGGTTTTGATAGTCTGACATTATGCGTTAAATTATTATGAAAGTGGTTATTAATGTTGCATGTGATTAATAGATTAATAGAATATCCATGTGAATAAGTAAACATAATTTTATCATTTTATTTCTACCATATTATGTTAAAACTCATATTTAAAATGATTTTGTATTAGTTACACATTGCCTTAAATGTTTGTTCTTATTTTTGAAAGTTTCTGCTATATTGTTATCCTTATTGGACATCTGAGATCACCAATTTAAATGTTTATTTTTTCGATGGATGTGTAGAAGTGTTTTATGAATGACCTGTACGGATAGAATTAGGGGATATGATTGTGGTCTATGTAGATAATATTTCGTTTTAGTTTTTTGTTTTACGACGTTATGTAAACTGTATAAATATATCTAGTGATTCCAAAGCTAGTAAACTAATCAGGCTTTCAAGATTTGTTCTTTTGTGATCATACCAATGTTATGCAATAATGCACTGACTCTGTGTAACTGAGGTTGGAGAATTACAATTGGTATCAGATGGAGTATAGTACAAATCTTGAAATCCAGATTTATATAATCTCTGATTAGAGAACATAGATCTACGATGGACATTGAAGATTATTATATAATAACATCCTAGAATATTGTAATTGTAGATATTTTGTGATTTTTCTGAGCAATACATCCATGTATGGATACGAACATGTAGAGGTGGCTCAGTCACATATGTACCTAGGGGTAAAACCTGAATACACCGCATTGAGATATACTCGAACGGGAAAAAGTGCACAACAACGGGCCCTGCTGCACTCTTGGTTAAGACACTCCTAGGGGATATTCTTAGGATTATTATCATTTTATTTACAAATAAATGTTAATTGTTTATGACTATATACATCCTCAAATAAAACAATTTTATGATTATGGATTATATCCATAAACTGTTCAATTTATATTAATTGTTTTACATATTTGGAATTAAGTATTTGGATTCAAAAACTGATCTAGTTTATACCAGTGTTTAGAAATGGTGCCTAGAAGAAGGAATAGAAACAATATCAATCGACTCACTCCATGTAAGGATTTCTCTTCTACTCAAGATAATTATAGCGGAGTTGGTGATACAAATGGTGTTGATCAGCATATCACTATACTAGGACAACTCACACAGGTTATGAATATTAAACTTACCTGCATGGAGAAGCCTGATCCACAACATGGAGGATCATTGTTATATTACATCATTAGGCAACAACCAAAAACATTCAATGGGAGTAAAAATCCATTAGTAGCTGATAAATAGATAAATTCCTTAGAAAAAATATTCCATGCGTTGGGGAGTAGTGAAAGTGAAAAAGTTATCATGGCAGTTTACCACATCCCTGGAGATGCTGACCAATAGTGGTCATTGATTAAAAACACAAAGGACAATAATAAAGTATCAAATATGGAATAGAGGGTGTTTAAAGAGGTTTTCATTGAAAAATACTTTCCTCGTTACCATTGAGCCGACATTGAATGGAAATTTTTGAGACTGATGAAAATGGAGGATGAGAATGTTGCAATGTATGAGGTTAACATTACATGGTTAGTGAGGAATGCAGCATATTATATAGGCAACCCAAGAAGTAAGAATGATCATTTCATTGATGGGTTAAAATCATTTCTCTTTTGAGAATAAGTCTCACAATCCTTTTCATCGTACAAAGATATTTTCTCATGTGCTGTCAACAATGAAAAGGAATTCTCTAAGTCTTATGAATTTAAAGAAAAGAAAGAAATGAATAGATCTACCGATCACTCTGGGAATGGAAATACGTGAATGAATGGAAATAATGAATATCAATCCTACATTAAAAGTGGGAAGAAACACCCAGGTACTTTTTTAAGGGAATGCGAGTTTGTTACATGTGTGGTGAAAAGGGCCACCACGCTCGTGATTTCAAGGGGAAGAAAGAAGCTACCGATATTCAACGCTACAATTTCAGGTAGATGGAAATTTATGAAAATGAATATCCTAAGTGTCATGGGAACTTAGCTCGGAAAAGGAAAAGAGATTAAGGCCAAGAT
This sequence comes from Viscum album, assembly GCA_963277665.1. Classification (NCBI taxonomy): domain Eukaryota; kingdom Viridiplantae; phylum Streptophyta; class Magnoliopsida; order Santalales; family Viscaceae; genus Viscum; species Viscum album. The sequence continues at coordinate 1,598,486,315 of OY728133.1, read as the reverse complement.
TATTCTATCACAACTAATGATATAGATTCTTCGAAAGACATGGTGGCAGGCAATATAATAGTTTTCTCAAGTTTAGAAAATGATTTATTTGATTCTTTATCATCGCATTATTTCAAATCTTCTCTGTTTTCTAATAAAATTAGATATTTCCAATATGATTTAACAAGGGATTTTTCAGTCAAAACGCATATGGAATGTATCATTGCAATGACGTTTTGAGAATTAGTCTCCATTAGAGCACATAAATTTTCTTTATCTGTAGATCTCATCATCCTACACATGATTGAATTCGATATAATCCTCACTATGGATTGGATTTCAGACCATGATGAAAATATTTATTGTACGAAGAATGAGGTTATGATTTTTGATGATGATGATAAGAAACACCTTATCAATATAGTAGAATCCTCACCACATGATTTTTATCTAGATCCACTCCCAGTAGCTCATCTAAATTTAATTATCATGGAGGAAGAGAATGAAATAACTATGGGTGATGAATGGAATGTTCAAATAGAGGATGTACCTATTGTGGAAGAATATGCAGTTTTGTTTCTAAAAGATTTACCTAGACATCCCTCAGAATGAGAAATTGAGTTTTCCATTGATTTAGTTCCTCGTTCATGGCCCATATCTAATAACCCTTATTAAATGGACACATTGGAATTAGTGGTGCAAAATAAACAACTAAAGGGATTGAGTAATAATGGATTTTTTCACCCTAGTGTTTCTCCATTTGGATCCCCTTCCATTTTTGATCTGGATACAATCTGTTGTGTGTGAAAAAGGATGAAATTCCGACGACAATATTTTGAACCGGGTATGGGCATTAGGAGTTTACAGTAATACCTTTTGGATTGAATAATGCACCCTCTGTATTCATGGATATAAAAAATAGTGTTTTCAAGGAATATCTAGATGATTTTGTAGTGGTATTTATTGATGATAGCTTTTCATACTCCAAAATATACGAAGTTCATGAAAATCACATGTGCATTATACTGAAACTATTACAATACATGAATTATATGGGAAGTTTAGCAATTGTGAATTCCAGCTACCAAAGATTTATTTTTATGGCCATATAGTCTCTAAGGATGGAATTTATATTGATCCTTCTAAGACAAGAGAATTCCAAAATTGGATAGCATCGACGAGTATAACTGAGGTATGCAGTTTTATTAGTTTAGTAGGTTATTATAGACCTTTTGTCCATAATTTTTCCCGATTGGCTAACCCATTGACAAAGCTCACACAAAAAGGTGTTAAATTCATTTGGTAAAAAGAGTGCGAATAATGTTTTCATGAACTGAAGAGAAGATTAGTCAATGCTCTTATATTGACACTACCATCAGAGAATTATGGAATTTTTATTTATAGTGATGCTTCAAAGAATGGACTTGGTTGTGTCCTTATGCAAAATGATAGGTTAATTGCCTATGCATCACAACATCAGAAAATTCATGAGAAAAAGTACACTACTCATTATCTTCAGTTACCTGCTATAATCTTTGCTTTGATAATATGGAGACATTATCTCAATAGTGAAAAATGTATGATATATACTGATCACAAGAGATTAAAGTATATTTTCTCATATAAAAAACATAAAATTATGTAAAGTGAATGGATTGAACTAGTCAAGAATTATGATTGCACGATTCACTACCACCAAGGGATAGAAAATAAGGTAGGATATACTTTGAGTGGAAATAATAATGGAGTTTTGAACAAAATGATAGTTGGAAGGGATCCAATTTTCATTGATCTAGTAATGTTGGGTATGGGAATAACTATGGAAGGTGAAAAATCGATACTTTTTCAAATGGTTTCCAAACCATCTTTACAAGAAAATATTAATAGTTCTCAGACTGATGTTGAAGAATTTCTAAAGAAGCTTAATTCTCTAAATGATGTGAGATTGAGTGACATTGGGTATTAAGAAAGAATTTTGATTTTTGGGAAGCGATTTTGTGTTCCTCATATACCTGATCTAAAAAGGGAATTGTTGGATGATGCTCATAGTTCTTGTTTCTATATACACCCTAGGACTACAAAAATATATAGAGATTTGAAGGTTCATTTTTGTTGGGATAACATGATGAGGAAGATTTCTGATTTTTTGTTATGATGTATAGTTTTTCAACAAGTGAAAGATGGAAGGCAACATCCGGGAGAAGTCAAGAAACCTCTTCCCATACCTGAGTGGAAATGGGATAATTTTATGATGGATGTTTTCATGGTGCTACCAAAGTCTCCTAGAAGAAATGATGAAATATGGGTAATTATAGATCATCATACAAAGTCAGCACATTTTCTTGCTATAATATATGATCTACCAATGGATCGTCTAGAAAGAATATATATTAATTATGTTTTTAGACTTCATGAAGTACCCATTTTGATTTTTTTTGATCGTGATAATATTTTAATTCATGATTCAGGAAAATTCTCCAGAATTCCTTGGATACTGAACTTCATTTGTGCACTTCCTACCTCCCCCAAACCGATAGAAAATCTGAACTTACTATTCAAACATTATATGAAATGTTGGGATCTTTCTCACTTGACTTTTAGTGTATGTGGGATCAATATTTTCTTCTAGTGGAAATTTCCTATAACAGTAGCTTCCATTCAAGTATTCAGATGGCACCATAAAAAGTATTCTATGGAAAGAGATGTCGAAAATCAACTCATTGGGATGATGTTGGTGAAAGAAAACTCGTAGTCCCAGAACTAGTGGAGGAAATGATGCAAACGTTTAAGGTAATCCAAAACAACATTAATGAAGCTCAAAGTAGGTAGAAGAGCTATGCCGATAACCGAATGAAGGATTTGGAATTTGAGGTAGGAGATCATTTTTTCTTGAAGGTGTCTGTATTGAAGGATGTTATAAATTTTGGTAAGAATAGTAAATTAAGTCCTAGGTACATTGGACCTTTCGTATTTCTATAATGAATTGGTGTTGTAACATACCTTTTTTGCAATGTTGCAATGTCTCTCCAAAGTTCATGATTTGTCCCACATATCACTGTTGAGAAAATACATGCCTAACCCAACACATGTACTCAATTATGAAAAAGTAGAACTGGAACCCGATCTATCTTATTGCGAAGAGCATGTCAAGATTCATGATACCAGAGAACAACTGCTGAGAAACTAGGCGAATCGTCTGGTAAAAGATCTATCTAGAAACCATAAGATGGAAGAGGCAACTTAGGATCCCGAGGAACTTATGATGACGAACAACTCGAGTCATTTCATTTGGGAGTATTCTAGAAATTTTGAGGGTGAAATTATTTGAAGGAAGGGAGAATGTAACACTACATGCTTCCACGATACACTTCTCTTTGAATGATACAGTAGCATGTGTTGTACGCAACGTCGAGGTTCTAACACAAACCACAACTAATTAAAGTAGCAGTTATGAATATTAATACCCACTTTTTGAAATTTTATAAATATTATTATAAAATTTGGACATCATTTTTGGATTCGGAATATCATGATTTACTTGGGGCGACTTTTTGGTACATTTCTGATAACTTTCATATTTTGATGAATAGTGAAGTTATTAAATTTTAATTAAAAACATTTTTTAAAAAAGAAATAAAAAATCATGATAAATTATGAATGTGAGTTTTTTTAATGTAAAATTACATTATATATTTAAAATGAAATCAATTATTGTTCTTTGGACTTAATTTCACATTTTAAATGGACATAAACAAATGTCAATCTTTTGATAGTTATTATTTATTAAAAACACACTTTTTTTATGACAACAGGATATAATTAAAAATCAATTTATACCACTTCTGTGGTTTGAATTTAGAAAAAAAAGATTCCATATTTAGAATCAAGAGGTCCAAATTGTGTAAATATGTAAATTATATTTATTTACATTTTGATTAATTACTTTGGTAAATATTTTATTTACCATCGTTAAAAGGTAAATATGGTAAATAAGGGTAAAAATTAATATTACAATAATATTAAATTATCCTAAAACATGTCGTAAGGGTTTTGGTTGATACGTGTCTAACCATGAACATATTTGGGTTGATTATGGGACTCAATTGGAACATTTGTAAGTGATAATGATACTTTATATTAAATATGTTAAAGTAAATACAAAAATGACATGAGCATACATCTTTTAGCAAAACAATTTTTACATAGGGTTATATATTTTATATTTTCGACTTTATATATTTATTAGAAAGATAAAACTATTTTCTACCTAATGAGATTTTAGTTATAATTTTTTACATTTAAAAATTAAATTTATTTATGACATAATATTGACAAAGTATTTTCCTTATTAATGAAAAAACAAAATAATTGGTATTATAAATGATAAAATAAATATAATAGGAATTTATTGATGACATAAACAAATTTTATTGGTTAATATGATATTATTGGATAACATAAAATAATTTGGATCAAATTAATAATTTTTTATGATTTTAATGAAAATAAATTATTTAATAGTTTCAAAATTAACATAACGGTGTTTTTATAACTAATATTATATTATTAATTGATATTCTATTCCTAAAAATCTATGGTTCAGCCAAAGGACTTATATAACTGTAGTTGTATTATTAATGAACCACTTGGGGGTCGGTTGGATGTATATAGTATGTTTATTAACTATATAATATAAAAATACAAAGAGACATGATAAGTGTCAAACTATTTATCTTAGAGTTAAATCAAAAAGATAATGTTAATATAGTAACCCAAACCTGACTAAAAACTATTGGATAAGTGGATTTTCTTCTATCCCAAACATAGACATTATATAATACACTTTTGATCCATTATAAGAAAATTATAAATTTATTATAAAATAATATTTCTAGCATTCCCAAAGTTGCCCTCTCCTCTTTTATAAAAGAGAACTCACCATCCTCAATATTTTACATGGTAAAGCCCTTTTTTCTAGGCCAAACCCTAATTAAATATTCTATAAACTTCTCTCAATTAATCCTAGATGGTGTAGTTTGATCAGAAATCCAACCTATGTAGCCCTTTTAATCAAATCAAAAGAAATAACATGAATGAGAGGTAATGTTTTCACCACCCTTTTTCATGTTATTTTTTTCATTCACTTCTTCTTTCTTTGTTATTTACATTATAAAATTATTAACATAGTATATATTATATACTGTTATGTTGTTATAAATATGGTACAACAATATTCATTATTCCATCTATCCTTTAAATGACATGTCACCATACGTGCGTACGTACAGATTACATTCTCCAAGTCGTGGTGTAATTGTTATTCAACACATTATTATTTGGACGAATATTAAAATGATGTGTAATTGAATTAAATAATAAATATTACATTATAATGATTCGTTATATATGATATACCACCCAATTATATATTATTATAATATCAAATGAAAGATATTGTTGTCCGTGCGTAAGTACAAACTACCATCCCCACAAACGTGATGAGAATCATAGCTCATCATATCAATTCAATTATAATTATTATTTGATGATTAAAAATAATGTTTTAGGACATGAAATCATTCTAGATATAAATAACATACCACCTATCAATAAAAAACACATAATATGTAACAAAACATATAAAAAATGACTATGTTAACACCTGAAACGACAATATTACTAAGATATTATTAACAAAGGAATGTTAAAAGATCATATATGATATCATATTAATTTATATAATTTTCTATAATTTAATAAAACTTATTTCACCATTATACAGTAGGATAAACTACACTCGGCCAAGAAATAGTACATATTAAGGGTTTATAACACAATATCTTCATTATCTAATGTTGTTTATACGTAATTATCTACTTAGACTCCTTTATCATCCACATCGATGTATCTAAAAAATATATTTAAAATAATTTATAATATTTTACAAACAATTGTTTAAAGACATTTTTTCCCTTTTTTGACTTTTTATATGGTGTTTATAAAGAAATACATCCATCATTTTCCAAACAATGTTCTTTTTTAACCTTTTCGACAGAATTAAGGTAAGAGAGTATTTTTTAACGTATATGGCCGGTGCGCATATTTTCCGTTGATATAAAATGGTCAAAGCATCTCTTATAATAATATAAGAATATTTTCAATGTAAATGTTTCCTTTTATAATTACATGACTTTTAAAATATTTAAAAAAAGAGATATTTCTCACAAATAGTTTTGTATTCATCATTTGATTGATTTTAAGCTTATTTAAAGTTGATTTATTATGATACAAAACTTCCATATTGTATTGAGGATTTTGAGATTTGTTTGACTGTGGATGTGTTATTTTTATACAATTCATGGTTTATGGAGAAACTATTGACATTTAATATGCTTGTTTTAATACAAATTTTTATGATATGTTTAAACCTGTTTATATGAGGAATGCATTGGACTTAATAAGTGACGGGTGGAGCCCACTATAGCACCTCAATGCATCAGTAGGTCTCATGAGACAAACCAATTTCATGGCACAAGGATGTCAAAAAATCTTATTTGTTGTCGTGGGATAAGGCCTTGACTATGTGGTCATGATAGTCTGGCATTATGAATTCCATCATTATGAAAGTGGTTATTGATGTTGCATGTGATTTTTCAATTAGTAGAATATCCATCTGAATAAGTAAATGGCATTATTTAATTTTATTTCTACCATATTATGCTGAAGTTCATGTTTAAAAGGATTTTTTAGTTATATATTGTGTTAAATTTTTATTCTTTTTTATAGAAGTTTCTTCTTTATTATTATCTTTACTCGGCATATGAGCTCACCAATTTCTATGTTTTATTTTTCCTAGGATGTGAAGAAGTATTTTATGAATAACCTACAGGGGTAGTATTAGGGGACATGAGTATAGTCTATGGGGGCAATATGTTGTTGTAGTTTTTCATTTTATGATGTAATGTAAACTTTAAGAATGTATCCAGTGATTCCAAAGCTACTAAACTAATGGGTATTTCAAGATTTTATCTTTTGTGATCATTCCAATGTTATGTAATAATGAACATACTCTGGGTAACTGGTGTTAGGGCGTTACAATACCCTATATATCATAAATAATTATCCGGAGTCATTACACAAAACATGTTAGTTCTTAATACATGAATTAGAATGTAATCAAAGAATGTGATCCATGGGAGCATAATATATTCATATGAAATGAATTTTTGGAAGAAATATTATTATAAAAAATAATTTACTTAGTAGTCAAAGCTCATTTATAATATCATTATAGTGGATTGGGTTCACTTCTTAAACCATTTTAATAGCAAATGATCGCTACCAAAACTATCCCTTACTGAATTGGGTTCACTCTCCATTCTAGTTCCTTTTATGTCATGTAATATCCAAACATTACCCTACACATTAGAAGGATACATATTTCTAAGACCTCCCATATCAAAATAAAGATCATAAAAATATGCTTCACATGATCATAAAACATATAACATAACATAAACAAATAAAATAAATAGGATTCATCATCATTTCAATAGGGAATAACTCAAGTAAATGAAATGGGTCACATATATATTTCAACATTTCATTATAGCAAAAACCATTGAAAATAAACATGTTTCATATATATTTTCTCATTTTCATCATAAAGCATCCATAGAAAGGATATATATGGTTCATTGAATTATATAATATAAAAGCATAAGTAACATAAAATATTGTTGTCGTTGATAAATAAAAATTCCATATATAGTTAATTAAAAAATCATGTGGAAAATATCCTTTTCATTTTGAAATCACTTGATTAAAATATGAAAATTGCCAAAATATTGTAGAGAAAATATTCTAAAAGTTCCATGAAAACATGTATAGGTATATTAATGGAATATAGAGGTCATGGTGATAGAATAATAAATTCATACCATATAAGTTAAGAAAATATATTCCTTCCACACTATTGATAAAATACAAGAAGTACCTCTATTGAAAAAAAACAAAAAGATTCATTTGAAACCATTTTATAAAAATTCCAACATGGGTAAAAATGGAATTTAAAAATTCATAGAGTAAAAATAAAAAATTATTGATAACATTTAAAAGAAAACAAGGAGATGAAAAAAATAATTTTTTCCCTAAAGAGAGAAATAATTTTGTTTTAACATAAAAATTATTGTTTGATCTCTTGAGTTCCTAAAGAGATGAAAATGAATGGAAAAAATTATTCTCAGGAAATAACTAGATGATAAAAAAATTTATGACTTTATTTAGAGGTATTTAATGAAACATTATCTTTGAAAGGATAATACAAAATAATTTTCATGAACAATAAGATTATAATATAAATTCTTTACCGTATGATTGACTTCGTTCATATGTGTTCAAATAAACAATATAATAAATATATGTTTATTATTAATATATTAAAGAACCATAAATATATATATCATACCGTGAATTATTTTGTTATATCATTTTGTCATCTATTTATTAAAAATTATTTATTAAAAAAACTATTTCAAGTGATAACTGCATCATTTTTCATGTATGTTTTGGTTCGGTAGTACTGGTCCGTATATAATAATGATGTTTACATAATATATAGATTATTAAAAATGATATAAATATAATTTATATAAATTATATATATATTAAGAGTCATTAATATAAGTTATATATTTAAAATTTAATCGTTCATGTAGAGGGATAACTATTTGTACCTGTGAATGATGTTTTAATTTTTCAACGGATGAAATAGAAAGATTGAAAAAAATTACCCTATTGAATATTTGTTATATAATATATATCAAATATACTATGTAAATATTTTTTTAATACAACCTATGTAAAGTGGAAATGAAAAACGAATCGCTTCTCTTCGTGGACGGTCTACAGGTACACATGAGCAACGTTTTCATTTTCTAACAAGTTATAAGGTAAAAAGGTAAATGTGATATTATAAGTTTGGAATAATAACTATTTTACAATTATCATATATTTTCATTAGACACGTCGTTATAACCATATTTTAGAGGCCGTGATGGAAGATGAATTAAATCTGTTCGGAAGACGAAGTCCACTGTACACACGATCGATGGTTTTGTTTCCCATTTAATGAATGATGATATATGTATAAGTAATTCCATTAAAATAAAAATAACTAATTATATGAAATAAATTGGTGTTATTAATTTATCTTTGATTAAGAAAAGTTTATGGAGGTAGAATAAGAAATAAAATGAAAATGAAATGATAAGAACTATACATCATCCTTAGGCCACCTCATTAGGATTATACCAAACGACTTCTTTGGATGGTTTAATTATAAAAAATAGGTCTCTAGATCATGGGATGGTATTTATTTGAGTTATTTGGGTATGTATTTATTGAAAAAAAAAATCTCCTAGAGTGTGGAGATGAGGTGAGAATGAGTTTCCATTTCTACATTGGGGAGAGGACACACTTGAAATTTCTGAAATGAAAACAATATAATAAAGAAATACCCAATAAAAATTCATCCAAAGGGATAGAAATTAAAAGGTGGGATATGATGAGGATGAAATATGATAAAAAAATAATTGGTTTGAGTGGGGTTTTAATCCATATATTTTGGTTTAACCCCTTAGTTATCATATTTCAACTTGTAATGCGGTAGAATATTTTTCATCTTTAATGGGTTATAATTATACATATATTGTTAAAATTGTCTCATAAATGTCCATGATATTAAATTATAGACCTTATATTATACACCAAGTTCTCATTAAATATTTTTATTGGTTTTGAAATAATTTTATAAAATATTAATTTCATAAAGCATCATTAATTCCATTTTAAACACTAATAGTTTAATTTGACATTAAAGACACCAAAAATGTATTAAATTAAAAAATACTAATTTAACATAACTATATTATAATACATTCATCTATCAAATTTGTGGAACATTTTAAATCAGTCATATTATATTACATTTATTTTCATTCAAATCATTTAATTTATTTTTTGTATTAACTAAATATTTAGTATGCCAACATTGTGTAATCATATTAGGTAATTATATAGGTTCAAAATTATAAATAAATTTTAATTATGAAAACATTTTCATTATACTCAAAATAATCAATTATATTTGTTTACAAATTTTATTTTTTTCTTATGTGGTAACATAAAATATTTTTAAAAATAAAGATATTTATATTTTGATTATTTCATTGGTTTAAATATTATACAAGTCATTTTCATTGAAAAGAATCCCCTAAATAAATATATGTAGAGTCTAAATTTATATGGTTAAATTTAAATTCATCCAATACTAATTATTACGAATAATTGATTCCTTGACACAAAGTTTTATCCTTGGGTAAAACAATTTACCTTTTTTTGTTGTAATAATATTTTAATGTTTTTAATATTAATTAGGAAAAAAATTAAGTTATACATATTAAATAATATTTATTATGTTAAATATAATTATGTAACAAATTTAACCAAATCCAACCTCTATAGGTGTTATAAAATCATTTTATGAAAATCACACAAAAAGCTATGATTAAGAGTTTTATGATGAAAAAATGAATATTAAGTCTAATAGTGTTTTTAAGTCATTCTCACGTATAATATTTATACATATGTAATTTATTAGAATATTTTAACTAAATGATAATTATTTTAATTGAACAAAAATTAAAAATATTATGGTGTTTTATCAATGAAATTAAATGATAGTTTTACAAAAATTGGGATTTCTCATTATTTATTGTGAAATCGGTTTTTTTTTAGAAAAACCCCAAAATTTCACAATAATTTAATATAGACCTGAAGATTTTAATAATGATGATCATTGTATAAAATAAATATTCTAAATGTTTCATCAATTAATTATATTATTTTCTTACTAAAAGAAATTAAAATCACTTTTTGAACAAAAATCATTTTTGAAGCATAAAATTACATCATCAAAAACATAGTGGTTATTTTATAATCCTTAATCAATACATTTTAAATGAATAGGACCTTTATATACATATATTCAAACACAGACACACACACACACACATATATATATACATTCTTGAAGGCCCAAAGACCTTGATCTTTTATTTATTTATGGACATTCCTATTTTTACGAGGGTTGAGCGGGAACCCTTACTCCACCCATGGGCCCAGTGAAACAATACATTTTACATTACCCAAAGGTCCAGATAAACAATTTCGTATACAAGACAGAAAGGCCCAACCAAACTACATAAGAACTACCCCTCCTCATCATCTCTACCATTTATGGTGCATAACTCCCTACCTCATGTTACTAATCATTTAGCATTACCCCATTCATAACTGCACAGATTCTAGTACTAAAGGGGAATACCATAACCTCTCATTCATTCAATCTAGTTTTTTATACTCTTTTAGTTGCTACATGGTAAGAATCGACTTCTAGAATCCACTCTGTGTATTCTTAATGTGTCTCTCTTTGTACAATGTGGTTAGAAGGCCACATGGCCTAATGACCTTGGGTGGAATTAGACCATGTGGCGTGTATGACCAAACTACTGGCTCAGAGGCCCAAATAGATGAATAGTTATGACATTTATAGTACCACTACTATAAATGTTACAATAAAACTATTGTAAACCAAAAATATTCCTCCCTCAGGACTTTATCATGGGTTTTAGGTAGCCTTATTATGTGTGTCATGCAATATATATATATATATATATCTTAATGTGTTTAACACTCATTATACTAACCAATTTAATGGCTAATTTATAATTGTTATGTTTAAACAATATTAATATATTAGTATAACATGATTCATTTAAGCTCAGTGTCGTGTGTAATTCAAGCTGTTAGTAAAATTAAATTCATTTTAAAAGTCATATATTGTAAAATATCATGTTGTTTAATTATACCTCATTTAATAAATTGAATCCTCGCAATTTTAATTTTTCTTCTCTAATTAATGGTTTGAAATTTCAAAATACATTTTTTTTTGAAAACCTACACCATAAAAAGGGTTATTAAAACATTCCTCCTAAAAATAGGGAGAAGAAAATATAACTTTATCACATAACTTGGTTTTTAAAAATAATTACATTAGTGGGAAATGATAATATGAATGTGGGAAAAATTCCCAAATAATTATGGATTGTGATATAGATAATTGGTCACAAGAAATGATCATGAGAATGTGAATGACCATAAAACCATAAATCATTGAGGTTTGAACAAGACCATCTATTCACTAGAAATGAGGTTAATATGATAATATTGTTGTTTCAAAATACTTTTTGTTGATTTTTGGAATTATTTTAACATATCGACTAATAACATAATGTAATTGAAATAAATTATTATTATTATTTCATTATTTATTCAATTTCCACCTCAATCACATGTTTTTCATAAAAAAATGAGTATTCAATATTCGTTCTTCATGTCTGAAGCACTAAAATTAACTTCTAATGGATCACATAATCCAAAAAAGTATTAAAATTTCTTCTTACTATCATTAAACACTAACTAATAAAAAATGGATAACACATGATAATTCTAAAAATTAATAAACCATTATATAAGTAAATAAAATATTAACCAACAAAACATAAATAATTACACATGAAAAGAAACATAGATTAGTTTATTAATAACTAAACATAAGATTCATAAAAATATTATAGACTAAGATGAAATCCCAAATATTAAATTTATTTGGCCATATATGCTTCTAGGATAAATATAACATTTATCTCCAAATAAAATCAATCACACTAAATTTATCATTACAAAAATATATATTCCCTAATCATACAGTCTCCAAGATATGGTAATAATTTTCATTAATAACATAAATCACTATATAGACTGTCACGAACAAGCCCGGGTTGACCCTGAGCCGGTCACTCGAGCCGGTCAGCGATATGGCCCGAGGGGCATTCCCGATCCCCATGGGATGGAAACTAGTTTCAAGCATCAAGAATTAACATGAGTGACGATATTTTCCCAAAAAATAAATAAATAAAAAGGCAGAAAAGTGGAAGAACGAAAAGTAAATAAAAAAACCCTAGAAAGAAAGAACGTCCAATGAGACGCACTAACCTGGTCACGACCAAAACTCCTCGTGACCTCGACAGTCACTATCCACACCACCATCAAGTCTTGCTCACTGTGAACAAGCTCAAGTCAACCTGTAAAAGAAACAAAAAACAAGAAAACACTATAGGCGCGAGTATTAAAACATAGTAGGTAGTCCCGACTAATTCTATTCCCAATGCACATACCATTAAATAAAGGATTTATCCATTCTAGGTTTGAACTAAATTATATAAAATATTGTTTCCACACAAAATTTCATTTCTAAAACAAGTAACAGTCCATTGCCCTTTTTAGTTTAGAATAAGTTTAATGTTGAAAGAGAAAAGTGCATTTCATTTTAATACGTTTTGCGAACAATTTATAAATCCAAACTTTAGTTTTTAGTCAAAAGGAAAATCACATACAACACACAACACACACTAAGGGCAATGGAAATGTGTGTCACGCAAGAGTCGGAAACCGAACTCGACCTCTCAATCATCTTCCACCTGCAAATAAACACTAAAAGAAACTTGGGTCGAACCTAGGAGATCGTGAACAATCCAGAACATACTATACATCTGACTCATCCTGAAGGCATGCCGTAACTCGATGACATCATAACGCCCTAACACCCGTCATAGCCCTACAAGGCCTAACCTAGGGGCCCAATCCCCATAGCAGAATTAACTCAGCATTCCCCTACTATGGGGCCACTAGCCAGTGCGTAGTCTTAACTAGTGCAGCAATCGTTCTTAGAAAATTCACTCAATATGCAAGGTTCCCATTTCAACACATATAATAAAAAGGGGGTGCGTCCACATTGTAAATCAATCAGTCAAGATGCACAACATCACATACAGCTCACACAATCAACGCACACCAAAGATCACCCCCGAGTGGGATTTCCAAAATAATTTTATTTTTATTAAAGTGCCAACTGGGCCTTCACCAACTTTCAAGAAAAACCACGTTTCTCAAGAAAACCTGAAATGATTATTCAGAAGAAACCATTTATCGTAAAAACCAGAACCACATTTGAAATTCCGTGAATTATGTTTAAAGGCCAAACATGCATTCTTTCAATATTGGGAGTCCTCTCGTCAGGAAAATGTTTCAAGTGTTCGGTATAAAATAAACGACTATTTTCGTATGAAATAATCTTATAAAAATTTATTATATTATATTATATCCAATTTATTTAAAATTAATAAAACAAAAATAATTTAATAAATTCTAAATCTAAAGGTAAGTGCAGTGGGAGACCTACCTCAACTTGTCGCTCGACCGTGAAGACACGACTCTCTTCACACTAGCGCATAAGCACGCACAACCTGATAATCGTTGTGTCAAAGACATTCACTGACGACGTGTAGCAACAACCGAAGGACATTTAAAACTGGAAACCATTACCCAACTCAAAAAAGATAGATTCCCATCCTTAATAATTATTTAATAAAACCTTTTGAAAAATTCATAAATAAAATTTTAAAGACCATTTCCACAGATAATCAAAACACTGGGAAATTTATTAAAGAGTTTTCAAAATATTTCGCATGACATTAAATGCCAATAACATCACTCAAAACATCCCATAAAAACCAAATGCACCTTGGTGAAATGCCAAACCACTTTACAGACATGTTTCGCACCATGAATATAATTTAATAATCCATACATCAATGTTTATAAAATAACTTTCAGGAAGTGACACTTGGCTTTACCAACAAAACTCATTCAAAAACCCGTTTTATGAGAAAACACACCCCAAAAATATATCAAAATAGAATCTGCAACTCAGTAATATTTTATAAACTAGTTTCACAATTCAAAAAACACCAATTAACAACACAATATATGCTTTCATCCAAGACACACCACGTTTCACATGAACATGCCACTTTAAAAACAAAACGCATAATAAACACACATAAAAAGTGATTTCGCACCAAGCAAACTAATTAATAAACATGATATATTAACTAAATGAGAAAAATAATCCATAAAACATTAATTGAACGCATAAACACTAACCTCGATATATAGAAAACACCACGCACAAAGTCTACCACACTTCAACCAAACTCATATATATCGTAATTCATGAATTGGACCAAGACATATATCACAAATGGACCATTAAAAAAACATGGAACCCTAACCCGAAAATCCCCCAAATCAATAAAACAATCCAACGAAGGGAAAACGCACCTGCAGCAATTATGTAGACCACAAACCAGGCATGGGGAAGAGATGTCGGAGGAGTACCGCGCCGGAAAATTTATCCGAAGGGAGGGGTGGCGTCGGTTCGGCCGTGCGAGGCAGTGGGGGCGACGTGGGGGAGCTCGAGGCAAGGCGGCTGCATAGCCGACCGGTGAGGGAGGAGATGGGCGGTGTGCGGTGCGGCCAACCGGAGAGGAGAAGCGGAGCATGGTCCGACGAAGGGAGGAGGAGCGGAGCACAGTTAGGGTTAGGGAAGGAGAAGTGTGACGGAAAGAATGGGGTGGGGGAGAAGAGGCCCGCGTGGCGGGAGAGATGAGAGAAATAAAGGGAGAGAAAAAAAAGAAGAAAAAGAGAGGGAAAAAAAGAATCAATAATAATAATATGAAATAAAAATAAAAACAATGGTAAATTTATATGCTAATAAATTCCAACTAATTTAATATTAATAAGAAAATGAAAATAATTAAATCAACTACAGTAATAAAACTATTTATTGATAACAAACACCGCGAAGGGTCGCCGCACATAGTCGCGTTCCCGCAACATAACCCAAAAAATAATAGAAAGGGACAGGTTAGAAAAATTATCTAAAATAATAATAACATCATTATTTATTTATGTAGGACTCTGCGCATGGTTGTGTGCGAAGAAAAAAAAGAACCAGTTCAAACTGCAACTCAAAAGAACGACTTAAAATAATTAAATTAAAAGAAGTGTCAGTCGTGGTGTGAAAATTTTCCCCACCATGACACTTTTTGCGCCCAGAAAGTCCCAAGAGACCAGGTCAAACAAGAGTTCCAAGAAATACCGAGAAGATGATTAAAACCAAACCTCAATCGCCCAAAGACCGAGCATTTAAAATGCCGATGACCTGAACATCGAAGATCTCAAAACCAGAATCACCAAGAAAAACGACCAACAACAAGGAATTCCCCTCGAAATAGAACTACAGCATGGAACACCCCTACCCCTGACTTAGGGATTACCTAGGCCGCTCGAGATCTCCAAGAAAACTCATCAAGCGACCCACTATCTGAGCTAACCAATTAGCATGGATGAGGTCGGGTAGAGCAAATGAAATGGGTTGCTCCTCCAAGTGCACTTTGAAATCAAGGTCTTCCACAAGCTCTTCCTATGGTGGTCTCCCCACTATATTAGGATCCTTGACAAACATTTTTTCTCCAATCCAAGGCAACTCGCAAAACCAGAAAAAACCTCTAATACTGTCTTGACCCACTATGCTCCCTACATTGAACCAAACCGACACAAGAGGAGACGCTGGCGATACCCGCAGTGGGTCTCCCCACCATTTTAGAATTTACCTAACACCACGACACCTGCGGAGGCATTCCCAGTTTACTTTGAGCGATACAGACAAAACCTCTCATCGCGAACCCACCACACAGGATGACTTGCACAGATTGTTCCAACAGTGGACAACACTCTCTTTCATGAGATGGTTTTGATACGAAAATCCCCAACCTAGCGGCAAACTAGACAAGCGTGCGTCAATTCAACTGGACAAGCATCTCTGAAACAAGTAAAATTCTGATCCATAACTGACCACGATAAAGTTCACAGAGCACGCCTGCCGGGATTACAAGGATACTGATTTCATCAAACCTCTTTAAGACCCAAGAGGAACTCCCATAAATTAAGACCACAACAAAGATACAAGTCTTTTTAGGGATGGCACTGAAATATGGGAAATTTAAGTTTCCCTCATCCCATCACTGCAGACTTATGTCGGACCAAGGTCATCCCATGTTTGATGAGTTTTTGACTGCGCGCAAGCTTCACCATGGGACCTATGGCTGTGGCCCTGATGTCTAAAGAATCTACCACCTCATAGTTATATGTTGACCACATCTGACTGGAACTTCCTCTGATGATAAAGCAACCTGCATACTTCTCTTCATGTCCCAAACGGAAACACCATCAATATACCAACTAAGAAATGCAGCAAACAACTTAGAGTGTCTGACTGACCGTACTAGAGATAGAAAGTTGAGCGGTTTATCCGACACGCAACAAGAACTGATGGAAGGAGCGCTCCAAGAACAGGCCCCCTTCAGTTCACACTCCTCATCGGATGAGGATCCTTCAATTCCTTAGGTACAACCGTGGGAAGAGGTTAGACTTAAGGATCGCTAAAGACATCCTTATTCGCAACAAAAATGAAATCATCATCATTTACTGGTTTAGTGTCACTCAACCATGCATACTCGAAACAACTTATACCCACACAACTTGTGGAGTTCTTTCAAAACCGGCGACACTCTTGACTTTCCCAAAGCATTCAACGATATCCAATCAACCTCGACATCTACAAACAGTGGACAAAATCAAGCAGAACCCAACTCCGCCACTCCATTGGGATTCTGGGCTGAGCCAAGAATCGAGAGACCTACTGGAAACCCATAAGACATTTCTAGGGGGTATATCCCAAACAATGAACATATAATATCCTTCAAAAAATCCAAACACATCGCAAATCAAACATCCATATTCCAAACAAAAATCCAATAATTCCAAAAAAAAGTTCCAAGAGAAACGCACTGTAAATATCATGTCAACCGCACATCAAAATAAAATAAGAGCAGTAGCAAAGTCCACTTTACTTTGTAATGGAAATCAATTTCGCGCCAGTCTCAAAATTGAAGTAAGACATCACAATCATTAATGCACCTAGGTAGAGGGCTAGTGGTCGTGTCTAACCCAACTACATGGTTTAGCAAACCATGCCCTAGGCATGAACCACCCACTAAGAGTGTCAAACTTGTACTCTCAGGCATCACATGGGCCGCTACACCATGTGAGACCGCACGCAGTACCAGTTTACTCCTACTGTCACCCCCATCCACATAAAGAAAAGCCAAAACATAAATCTCGGACTACCCCTGGCTACTCGAGGATCGAAACGAGTAAGAGTTCGCGACGCTCTTCTCACACCCATCCCTCGAGTACCGATAATCCTATCTCCAATCTACCTGACATCCCAAATAAAAAGAACAAAACCCTCCTCTAATACCATTTCGTCATGAACCAACCGGGGTCGACCCTGAGCCGGTCACGCAAGCTAGTCTGCGACATGGCCCGAGGGGCGTTCCTGATCCCCACGATCTGGAAACAAGTGCCGGGAATCAAGAATGAACACGAGGGAATGATTTAGTCCCCTAAAAAACAGCCGAAAAGTGGGAGAACGAAAAGTAAATAAAAACCCCTAGAAAGATTGAACGGCCAACGAGACGCACTAAACACGTCTCGACCAAAACTCTTCGTGACCTCGAGAGTCACTCTCCACACCCCCATCAAGTCTCGCTCACGGCAAACAAGCTCAAGTCATCCTGAAAAAGAAACTAAAAACTGGAAAACACTATAGACGTGACTATTAAAACTCAGTAGGTAGGCCCGACTAATTCTATTCCCAATCAACATACCATTAAATAAATTATTTATCAATTCCAGGTTTAAACTAAATTATATAAAATATTGTTTCCATACACACTTTCATTTCTAATTCAAGTAATAGTCGATTTCCCTTTTTAGTTTAGAATAAGTTAAATGTTGGAAGAGACAAGTGCATTTCATTTTAAAACTTTTTTTGAACAATTTAGAAATCCGAATTTAGTTGTTATTCAAAAGTAAAATCACATACAACACACAACACACACTAAGGGAAATGGAAAAGAGTGGCACACAAGAGTCAGCAACCGAACTTGACCTCTCAATCATCCGCCACAAACAAATAAACACTAAAAGAAACATGGGTCGAACCTAGAAGATCGTGAACAATCCAGAACATACTATACATCTGACTCATCTTAAAGGCATGCCCTAACTCGATGATGTCATAACGCCCTAACGCCCGACATAGCCTTATATGGCCTAACCGAGGGTCCCAATCCCCATAGCAGCAATAAAACAGTATTCCCCTGCTATGGGGGCACAAGCTAGTGCTTAGTTTAAACTAGTGTAGGAATTGTTCTCAGAAAATTCACTCAATATGGAAGGTTCCCATATCAACTCATACAATAAAAAGGGGGTGCATCCACAATGTAATTTAATAAGTCAAGATTCACAACATCACATACAGCTCATGCAATCAACGCACACCATTGATCACCCCCGAGTGGGTTTTGCAAAATAATTTTATTTTTATTAAAGTGCCAACCGGGCCTTCACCAACTTTTAAGAAAAACCACGTTTCTCAAGAAATCCCAAAATGCTTGTTCAGAAGAAACCATTTATCTTTAAAACAAGAACCACATTTTATATTCCGTGAATTATGTTTAAAGGCCAAGCGGGCATTCTTTCAATACTGGGAGTCCCCTCATCAGGAAAATCTTTCAAGTGTTCAGTATAAAATAAACGGCTATTTTTGAACGAAATAATCTTATAAAAATTTATTATATTATATTATTTCCAATTTATTTGAAATTAATAAAACAGAAAGCAATTAATAAATTCTAAATCTAATGGTAGGTGCAGTGGGGGACCTACCTCAGCTTGCTGCTTGACCGTGACGACACGACTCGCTTCGCACTAGCACATAAGCACGCGCAACCTGATAATCACAGTGTCGCGGACTTTCGATGACGATGCGCTGCAACAACGGCAGGACATTTAAAACCGGAAACCTTTACCAAAATCAAACAAGATAAATTCCCATCCTTAATTATTATTTAATAAAACTTTTTGAAAAAATCATAAATAAAATTTTAAAGACCATTTCCACGGATAAAAAAACACTGGGAAATTTATTAAAGAGTTTTCCAAATATTTCGCATGATATTAAATGCCAATAACTTCACTAAAAAATCCCTTAAAAATCAAATTAACCTTGGCACAACACCAAACCACCTTCCAGACATGTTTCACACCATTAATATAATTTAATAAACCATACATAAAAGTTTATAAAATAACTTTCAGGAAGTGACACTTGGCTTTACCAACAAAACTCATTCAAAAACATGTTTTATGACCAAACACACCCCAAAAATATATCAAAATAGAATCTACAACTCAGTAATATTTTATAAACTAGTTTCAGAATTCATAAAACACCAATTAACAATGCAATATAATCTTTCATCCAAGACACACCATCACTACTAGAAAAGCAGGTATTTGCGACGGGCCATTTGCGACGGGGTCCCGTCGCAAATAGCTCGTTGCTGAAAACGCCGTCGCAACTACACTTATTTGCGACGGGCCCGTCGCTAAATCCTTTTTTTGTGACGGGCATTCTCCCCGTCGCAAATAGTATTCCGTATTTTTGTAAAAAACTTTTGAAACAGTTTTTGCGACGGGACCCGTCGCAAATACCTTTTGCGACGGGACCCGTCGCAAATAGCTTTTGCGATGGAACCGTCGCAAAAACTCTTTTTTAAAAAAATAAAAAAAAATTAATAATACAAGTATTTGCGACGGGAGTCGGGACCAGTCGCAAATACTTTTTAAAAAAAAACTATTAATAATACTAGTATTTGCGACGGGCATAGTATCCCGTCGCAAATACTATAAAAAAAATAAAAAAAATAAATTATTAATAAATTATTTTAATTAATATAATAATAGAATTATAATTGATGTTAGCAAATAATTGATAATTACTATTATATATACATATATACATATTATGATTGTATATAAGTACCATGGAATTCTATAAGTGTTCATCTTCATCATCATCTTCATATATGTCAATGTCATCTTCATATTCCTCCTCAACATCATCGATATCCATTCGAGTTGCAGTTGCTTCATCTCTTACCATTTCAAATTCATGTGTAACATCATTAACATCATCGTCATCACCGACTCTTAAATGAGATCTGTTTCTGCGAAAAGGATGATCAGCTGGAAGAAATCTGCGATGACAGTCAAAATAACAAGGTTTCTTTCCATGAATGAGCATAAATGCTTTGTTCTCTCCCATACAGTAAGGACATGATTTTTGACCATGTGTACTCCAGCCAGATAATATCCCATAAGCCGGGAAGTCACTTATTGTCCACATCAATGCTGCTCTCAGTATGAAATTCTGTTTCGTTGCAACATCATATGTACTGACACCAGTACTCCACAATAAATTTAATTCATCAATCAATGGCTTCAAATAAACATCAATATTTTTCTTCAGATGTCCTAGAATTAGTAAAGTCAAAAAGATATGTGGCTCCTTCATCAACATCCATGGAGGTAAATTATACGGAGTTAAAAAAACAGGCCAACATGAATATTGACTACCATAAGATCCAAACGGACAGAAACCATCAGTGGAAAGGCCCAGTCGAACATTTCTACCTTCTAAAGCAAATGATGGATGCACTCTATCAAAATGTTTCCATGAATCACCATCGGCTGGATGATTCAAGCTTTTATCGGTTGAACTATTCTCTTTATGCCATGACATCATTGTCGCTGTATTCTTAGACATGAATAAACGCTGAAGTCTGGATGTAAGCGGAAAATATCTCAACTGTTTTACAGGAATCAAACCAGACTTCCCGTGTTGTCCTTCTTTATATCTCAGTTTCCCACATGTGGGACAACTATCCAACGACTCATTTTCCCCTGAATATAAAATGCAGTCATTTGAACATGCATGAATCTTCTGACAAGTAAGTCCCAAATTTCGAACTAACCTCTTACTTTCATAGTAATTTGCAGGTAAAACATTTCCTTCGGGTAACAGTGTTTTCAGCAAAGAAAATATCTGGTCAAAACATGTGTTTGACATTCCGTTATCTGATTTGATAGCCATAAATTTTGCAACTGCTTCTAATTTGCTCATCTTGCAGCCAGGATATAATGCATCCTCAGCAGACTTCAACAACTCATAAAATTCAGACGGTCCCAACTCAGGATTTGAAGCTATATCAGCCGGAGTTTCTGTATGTTGAACAGATGAACCTGCAACATCATGTACTAAATCTTGAAACTGGGATGGATCCGGAATCAAGTTGGTATCACCTGCTCTGGAACTGCGTTCACCGTGTTGATACCAAAAAACATAATCTGCTTGAAAACCAAAACGCAAGAGGTGTTCCCCCACTTTGTCAAACGTGTCAAACGTTCTCAATGCACATTTTCTACAAGGACATTTTATCTTTCCTTCTGAAACAAATTCTGGATTTGATGCCGCAAATGATAAAAAACTTTCCACACCCTCTATATATACTGGATTTAAACCAGAACCATTTGGATTTCTACGTTGATTTATCCATATGCGGTCATCTAATAATGACTGTTGACAACCTCGTTGTTCCATATTTTTCTATAAAATATAAAAGCATTACTGGTTTTGAATAATTTGTTAGAAAAAACACAAGCAAGGATTGAATATATTGAGAATAAAGCAAAACCTGTTACAAATATTGATAATTTTAATATTATATTGATTTTTTATTTTTTTAATAATACTAATATAATTTTTTTCATAAATATTAATTATATAATAATAACATCATTACATTATTAGTATATTTTATTATTAATATTAAAATAATATAATTTTCTATATTATATACAATTCTCCTTTCATCTGTGTGTTTCACATTCTGTCTCCACATGTAATATTGGCATTCACTTTCACCTCTCCATTGGCGAGTAGGTTGATAATTTTGAAAAAGAATGCCAATATTACATGTGGAGACAGAAAAAACACAGAAGAAAAGAGAATTGTATATAATATAGAAAATTATATTATTTTAATATTAATAATAAAATATACAAATAATGTAATAAGGTAATTATTCCAAATTATTGGTAAGTATTTCAAATTATTGGTAATTATTCCAAATTATTGGTAATTATTCCAAATTATTGGTAATTATTCCAACTTATTGGTAATTATTCCAAATTATTGGTAATTATTCCAAATTATTGGTAATTATCCCTAATTATTACTAATTATTGGTAATTAATACTAATTATTGGTAATTAATACTAATTATTGGTAATTAATACTAATTATTGGTAATTAATACTAATTATAGGTAATTATTACTAATTATTGTTAATTATTTGTAATTATTACTAATTATTGGTAATTAATACTAATTATTGGTAATTAATACTAATTATTGGTAATTAATACTAATTATAGGTAATTAATACTAATTATTGGTAATTATTACTAATTATTACTAATTATTCTTAATTATTGATAATTATTGATAATTGTTCCTAATTATTAGTAATTAAATGAATAATTATCAATAATTAGAAATAATTACCAATAATTACAAATAATAACATTATTAATATATTTTATTATTAATATTAAAATAATATAATTTTCTAATTTATATACAATTCTTTTTTCATCTGTGCGTTTTCTATCTCCACATACAAATAATACATGTGAAGACAGCAAACACACAGATGAAAAAAGAATTGTATATATATAAAAAATTATATTATTTTAATATTAATAATAAAATAAACTAATAATGTAATAATGTTCTTATTCCTAATTATTGGTATTTATTACTAATTATTAATATTTATTCTTAATTATTAAAAATTATTACTAATTATTCCTAATTACCATTAACTATAAACAATACTAATAATTTAAATTTATTAAGTAATAAAACAATGTAAACATAATTAAATTACAACTAATTAATAATAATTGAAACTAATAAAAAATTAAAAATAAATAAAAAATTAAAATGAAGATAAATACCTTGAAAATTGATATGTTCTGATCGTTCTTCAAAACTTTAATATCAGCTCTGGAGAAAAAAATTAAACTGGAGAAAAACTCAACTCTAGAAATATAATTTTGAGAGAAGGAGAAGATAAGGAATGAGAATGAAATGAAAAAAAACGGATGGGGGTATTTATAGGTTAGATTATTTGCGACGGGCCCATTTGCGACGGGATTCCCGTCGCAAATAGTATTATTTGCGACGGTACCCGTCGCAAATACCTTAGCCAACATTTATTACGGTCAACCGGTAAATAGTTATTTGCGACGGGACCCGTCGCAAATAACCCCTGCCGACATAGTATTTGCGACGGGGGAATATTCCCATCGCAAATACCTTTTACCGCCGCCGGTTATTTGCGACGGGAATATTCCCCCATCGCAAATAAGTTTCCTGCGATTTGGCGCACATCGCGGGAAAACTATTTGCGACGGGGAAAGCAATACCGTCGCAAAAGCCTCCTTATTTGCGACGAGGAAATACCCCCGTTGCAAATAAGTTTTTAACATGACTATTTGCGACGGGAATAAATCCCGTCGCAAATAACCCGTTGCAATTTCTCATTTTTCCCGTAGTGCATGTTTCACATGAACATGCCACTTTAAAAACCAAACGCATAATAAACACCCATAAAAACTGATTTCGCACCAAGGAAACTAATTAATAAACATGATATATTAACTAAATGATAAAAATAATCCATCAAACTTTAATTGAATGCCTGAACACTAACCTCGATATATACCAAACACCACGCGCAAAGTCTACCACACATCAACCAAACTCATATATGTCATAATTCATGAATTGGACCAAAAAAATATCACAAATGAACCATTAAAAAAACATGAAACCCTAACCCGAAAATCCCCCAAATCAATAAAACAATCCAACAAAGGACAAACGCACCTACGAAGATGGTGCGGACGACAAACCAGACATGGGGAAGGGAGGTCGGAGGAGCGTCGCGCCGGAAAATCGACCGGTAGGGAGGGGCGGCGCAGGTTCGGCCATGCGAGGCTGTAGGGGAGATACGGGGGAGCTCGATGCAAGGTGGATGCGCATCCGACCGGGGAGGGAGGAGAAGGGCGGTGTGCGGTGCGGCCTGCCGGAGAGGAGAAGTGGAGGGTGGTCTGACGAAGGGAGGAGGAGTGGAGCGCGGTTAGGGTTAGGGAAGGAGAAGAGTACTGAATAGAATGGGGTGGGGGAGAAGAGGCCCGCAAGGCGGGAGAGATGAGAGAAAGAAAGGGAGAGATGAGAGAAAGAATAAAAAGAGAGGGAAAAAAAGAAAATAATAATAAAAGGAAATAAAAATAAAAACAAGGGTAAATTTATATCCTAATAAATTCCAACAAATTTAATATTAATAAAAAAAAAATAATTATATCAACCACAATAATAAAACAATTTATTGAGAATGAACACCACGCAGGGTCACCGCACATAGTGGCGTTCCCGCAACATAACCCAAAAAATAATAGAAATGGATAGGTTAGAAAAATTAGTTGAAATAATAATAACATCATTATTTATTTATGTTGGACACCGTACACGGTCACATGTGTGGAAAAAAAAGAACCGGTTCAAACTGCAACTCAAATGAACGAATTAAAATAATTAAATTAAAAGAAGTGTCACTCGGGGTGTGACATAGACACATTAAAATCATATATAATTCTAAAACATATTTCAACCATTATTCCTAAAATTAAATTCAATAATGTTCTTCTTACCTTAATAATATAAGGTTTTCAAAATAGTGAACTTATTTTCAAATACCATTAATCACCTAATCACCAAATAACATCTCAATCACATGGTTATCTCAATGAAACATCAAATTTCTCAAAAATAAATGTAATCTATTTCTATCACATCATATTAAAAAATTAATTTCATACAAACCAAGACATCATGTAGACTAGTGGTAGGAGTTTCATCCTTATATCCCTTCAGTTGTGGGTTCAAGACCTATGAGCATTCCTTATGTTAAAGGTTGTCTTTGTTAATATAAAAATTGTAATAAAATTATTTTAACATCCTCAAAAATACATTAACCATCATTACCAATAATCTTACTTGTAAAAATCATAAAATCCATAAAGCTTTTCATTAACTTTAAACATATGAAAAAAATATTATTTCTAAAATAATACTTTATGTTCAGGATAATTGTTACATATACCTTCCCAATAAAAAACATATAACAAAATATTAATAAATTCCATTACATAAAACATCAAAAGGGTTGTGTATGATTCCAAACATATTATAACACTTAAACTCATTATCCATTGATGACATTAATAAATCTTATGTTAATCTTACATGATAACATAGTTGCCTTTACTGTTAAACAAATACTTATATATCTCATGATTATAATGTCCAAAATATCATTGATCTAACACTTATAAAATAAAATTCTCAAATCCTGATACATAGACCCTTCAGTCCTACCACTTCAATGATTGGCATAACATAATCCCTTTCTGGGTATCAGAGTTAATTGTTTGAATAGGACACTAAATCATATAATTCCCAAGTTAACCACACATGAATCATTAAATTCCTTGTAAATTTTTTATTATATGATCTTTATTTATTTATAGAAAATGTATTACACTTTCTTTGGACACATTATCTCAAGTTCCTACTTCCACATTTCTAAAATTCAGGAAACTAAATCTTCTTCTGTCCATAATCATTATAAAACTCCATATTTATGTAATTCTATATTAAAAAAAACTAAATTTGACATTGTTAATTATATTTCAAGATAGATGTAAAAAATAATAACAAGTGTATTTTTATAGATGTTATTTCATTCGGTTTCACACAAGTACAATCATTACATTAAATATTTCATTCAACATTAACATAATTCGTCCTGGTTTTATTCGTTGAATAAAATGAAAAAGAATGTGTGATAAAAAATAATTATTGCGGAAAAACACATAATCTTGATCATTTTATAGGCTCTTTCTATAATTATTCCTTATTTTCATCCTATTAATCATTATGTTGAACATAGGCCATCTATGTTCTTCATTTATTCAAATCCTTCCAAATTATTAATAATTAAAATGTGAATTTATCCCAGCATAACCTTATGTAGTTTTAAACTAGCTTCAAAGTAAGGGAACACTCACCATACACAAAAATAATGGATGAGATATACTTTACAAGGTCATTTCAGGGTTATCCCCCATATACGAATATATTCCAAATACATGCCCACTTATATTATTCAGACATTGATGTATGACTAGGAAACCCATATAAACTCTTCCTTACCAACACTGTATGATATTTTACTATAAATAGAAATAGAATTTGGATTACAACAATATTTTATGACACAATTATACAATTATTTAGTAAAAACTTTTTTTCTATAAACTATAGTAAACCCTTTTTTACATACAAAAATATTATATATTTTTAGACGAATATTCAATACCTTTAAAAAACACAATCCCGTGGACATTAAAGGTTTAATGTCTTTGAATACTAGATTCACAATATTATTATTTCATTAAAGATATTAAAAATATCCCAAAATGATATTACAATTTATAACTATACGTAGCTATACCCTATTTCAAACTTTCTTCATGTCCTTGAGAAAGGAAACATAAGAAAGGGTTAGCTCTAATGCTCAGTAATGGTGAACAATGGATATATCAATGATCAATTAAACATAATATAAGAATATTATAATGAGAACATGATCATAACATTTAAAAATATATTGGTATATGATATAAATATTGTTATTTCATAATACATTAATAATAATAGAATCAATGAAGATGATTTGTTAGAGAATAACATAGGCATAAACATGCATTTGTTGAATACACATAAGAATATAAAATTACTTCTTTAGTAGCCAAGAATAATTAATTGTACTCTAATAGTGGTTTTGGTTTAATCTCTAAACCACGATGGTAGTAAAGTTTCACACCCAAGATTACCATATTGTATATTGTCTGTTATGGTACTAGGTTCAATCCCCTTTTGGTTACTGTTTATCTCATGAGATATCCATCTTTACCAAATTCATTAATATGATATTTAATTCTACATCCACCCATAACATAACTAAGATCATATATATGTGTTAAAATATATCATAAAACATAAATAATTTCATAAAGGAATATAATAATTGGGTTTTATAATCTTTTCATCATCACATAATCCACAAAAATGTAATGTGTTTAATAAAAATTTTAACTTTTCATCATAGAATAACCCATGAAAAATAAATTCGTTTCATAAAAATATTTTAATTATCATCAGGAACCATATATAGAAAGGATAATTATAGTATAATTGATTAATTTACTCAGTAAATATTAATCAACATTGATTTTTTTTGTCATCAATGAATTGAAATTCATTAATGAGATCATTAAAACATTTTTAAGGAAAATAGACTTTCAATTGTGAAATCAAAAATTCAAAATATAAAAAATTAAAAAAAAATTATGGATTTTTTTTAAAAATAACAATGGAATCATATAAAGTAATATTTAAGGTTCTGATAGATCACGATGATTAGAAATTTCTTTCATACTATATAAGATAAAAGATAAATTCATTTCACTGTTTTGTAAAATGTCAAAATGTACCTTGTTTTAAAATAAACAAGTAGATTCATTTAAAAAATTATAAAAAGTAAATCATGGGTAAAAATTAATTTTATAAATTCATACTAGATTATTAAAAAATTCATTAAATCATTTTAAATAGAACATGGACATGGAATATAAAGGGGTTTCAGTTAGATGAGAGGAATAAAGTTGATTTTCCTTAAAAATGTTCTTCTTTCAGTATATTGAGTTAATAAGAAGATAAATATTAAATTAAAATATGTATTAATAATAAATAAATATTTTATATGAAAATTAATGAGTTTATTTACATATAGATCATGAATTTATATCACCAGACTTATAATAAAAAAAATCTGAATAAACAATGTGATTGTATTATAAATCTCATTCCTCAGGTTCGACATCCTTCGTATGTGTTTTCACCTCATTTATAAAAAATATATGTTTATTATAAATAAATTAAATAAACATACCCATTTATATATTATATAATATATTATTTTCATATAATGTTTCATCCCCCAATTTTTAAAACTCTCTTAAAATCAATATTATGGGTGACGACTTGATCATTTTTTATATGTGTTATGGTTCGGCAGTTTTTTCCCTTATACTTTGATCGTAGTTACAATATACTAAGAATTACAATAATAGAATAAAAATAATATATATTCATTATATACATTTTTATATTAATTAATAAAATGTATATCTAGAAAAATGAATTACATCATTTGATAGTCGTTCGTAAGCATGATCATTGTTTACATTTGTTGACAGATTGAACTGAATAATGGTAAATAATAACCAAAACATATATAATACTTATTATTTCATATACATAATATATATTATTTAAATTTATCCTTATTACCATCGATGTAAAATATAACATAAATATGAATTACATTGCTTCATGGTGGCGGTAGTCCACGTCTACACGTGAGTAACATTATCGTTTTCCAAATGGGTTTGAAGGTGAAGAGGTAGATGAGATATTATTATTAAAGATGTATGATTATGTTATAAATATCACACACACACTCAAATATATATATATATATATATAATCAATATTTATATATAGTTGTGACAGTTAGTGATGGAAAATAAAATATATCGGTTCGTAAGGCATTAATCTATCGTACACACAATCAACAGTTTCACTTCCTATTTTATGGAATAGAATATTGATATAGGTTATGAATTTAAAATAATAACATATATGTAGATTAAAAATACTTATTTTATTATTTTATCTTAGTTTAGTAATATTTGTAGGAAGTATAAGAAGTAATAATATAGAAGAAGATGGTTAAGAACCATACCTCTTATTCAGAAACCTCTTTAGGATTAAAACTAATGATTTCAAAAGATAGTTTTATAATAAAACTAGGGAATCTATTTCATGTATAGGATTGTGATGAATATATTTGAGTAGGTATTTATAGAATCAAAATGATCTAAAAGTGTTGAAAAAAGAAGAGTTGGAGTGTCCATATATAAGTATGGGATATGACACACATGAAATTTCATAAAAGAATAAGAAATAATAAAACAATTTCAAGAAAATTGATTCCCATTTTCTAAATATTAAAAGGTGGGATTATATGAGGTTTAATACCATAATGTAATAATATTTATACATGTTTATAATGTTCTCTAAACCTTATATATTTTTTTATCCCAATACATAACCTATTGTTACTTTTACAATAGTAATGTCTTTTTCAGTCATAAAGTGTTATAATTCTACTTATTAGATAGAAAATGAATTTTAAATTGACAATGAATTACCTTTTAAAACATAAATTTTTAAAATAATCCTCATTAAACACATTTTTATTATTTTTAAATAAATTAATAAAACAATATTTTCATAAAATACAATTAATGTTATTTTTGACACTATTCATTTAATTTGACATTAATGAATCCAAAACTAGAAAAAAAATATAAAAATAGTGAATTAAAATGAAAATGATATATTATATTCATATATAAAATCTGTGGGACACACTAACTCAATAAATTTATATTAATTTTAATATTTCTAAATCCATTTATTTTATTTTTCAATTAATTTCAGAAGTACTATGTAAGTAATGTGTAAGAATTTAGAATGACTATCTAACTTAAAAAAAATTACAGATAATTTTACATCATGAAATTAATTATATTATGCTCAAAATAAAGAATTATATTAATTCACAACATAACATTATCTCAATGTGAAAAAAATGTATTTTTAAAAAGTAAGAGATTTTTATTTTTTCTTTTTCTTTGATTTACATATTATATAAATCATTTTTCATCGTTACGTGTCCCTTAAAAAATATATTTCATGCCTAATTTTATGAGTTTATAATTTAATTTTTAAAATAATAATTGATCTGAAAAATTGTGGCCATATAAGCTAGTTTAACCAAGGTTAAACTGATTTACCCTTTTACCACGATGACTATTTTGATTGTTTTTTTAATTCATTATGGGAAATAATTAGGTTGAAATTATTAAATAATACAAATTTTATGATAAAAAATATTAAAACAATTTCACCAAATTAATTCTTTATATGTTCCTGAAATAAATATTATTAAAATATCACATGGCATGATTGAAAATGGGTTTCAGTAGAAAAAACGACTTTTAAGTCTAAAAGTATTTTTGTGAATATCATGTATAATTTATATTCAAGAATGATTAAATATATTAATTATAAAAAATTGATACCTATATTAAATTAGTATCAAATTAAAAATATTATGGTGAATATCGATGATAAAAATGATAATTTTAGAATAATTGTTATTTTTCACTATTAAATGAAAAATATTTTTTTAGAAAAAATAAAAAATAAAAAATTATTTTATTTTTCCCATGATTATTTTAAAAAATATTTTCATTTTATAAAAAAGTATTTCCAAAATTAGAAATAATTAATTATTTTGTTTTCTCATAAAAATTAATAATTTTTGGAATAGAATTCATTTTCTAATAATAAAACCACATCACCAAAATATTGATTTCTTATTTCCTAATTATTAGCCATATAATTTTTATTCAACAGGAAATTTATATATATATATATATATATATATATATATATCAAAATATATGTAATTATATTTATAATTTACAATTTAATGTTAAAGTTATAACAAAAAAAATAAAATAATAATATTTTAATATGTATCTCAATTCATTTAAACTCGGTCTGTCATATAAAAAATGAAATTAATGAATTAAATTTATATTAAAAATGATATACTATAAATTCATATGGTGTTACAATCTACTTTTTTTAAATCATTCTTTCCTCAATTGAGGATTTTGATTATATTTGGAGTTAATGATGACATTGTGATCAATGGTCATTGATTCCATTGATCCAATCATACTGAAAATAGATCGACAACAAAGAACATGGTTTTTAAACTCAATTTAACAACAAAATTAAATGTATGTTTTGAGATTTTGATGTATTCATTGAGATATATAAAAACATTAATTTATATTAAAATAAGAAAGATTGATGTATCTATGAGAATTTCTAATGATGCTATTATAAATTAATGAAGAGATATTTATCCATGAGTATTGAGAGTGGTGGCCACTACTTCTTGATTCAATTAAATTCAATTCTTACTCTATTCCAACAATTTATTGAATTCACTGCTTATTTTTTACTACTTTTTAAATCATAATTAGTTTATAAAATTAGTTTTTTAGTAAATAAATTCCCACTTATATGTATAAATGTAAAAATATTAAAAATAATGAATGTATGAAACTCAAAAAAATACTATCTCATTGGAGAAAACTCTGGTATAAACTATACTAAAATATTTTTAGGTAAACATGATATAGTGTATAAACGAGACTATTTCAATCCTCATCAATTATTAATCAAAAAAATATATATTCCAACATTAAGAATAGTTCTGTAATATATAAATTTTCTATTTTATCTCACACGTATTAGTAGTCTCATTTGAAACATGAAATTCACTAGGCAATATCATATATAGATCCTTTACAAAATGCCAATTATTTAATGTGTATTTGAAATTAATTTTCTGTAAGTCAAAATTATAATGCACTGTTATGTATAGAAAAATATAAATGCACATTATTATGACTACAGTGGAATGGTGTTCTATATAGTCTATAACATGATTTTTTACACCGTTTAACATCTGAGAAGATTTATATATAGAAATTATACCTCCATGTCAATTTATATACAAAAACACACTTTCACCTAAAGGTAACAAACTTCATGGTGTTTCCACCATGTATCATTCCTGGTTAATATATATTGAGTCTATTTTAGATTCTAAAATTTTAAACAATTTCTTGGATTCAAAATTTCAAATTGCTGGATGTTAATAGAGTCATCATCTATAAACATTAACTCATCATCATTAGTAATGTGATATCCATATCCCGTAGGTTCTAGATTAATACTTACATTCTTTTGAGTATAGCATGTATCATAAGTCTATTCTTCATCTATAACTCTTTAGGGGACCAACTCCACCTTCATCTAAATAATATTTCAATGTTATTATTCTTGATCATCACCAAAATCAATACCAATCCCACTAAAACCACAAATTATGTATTTATTTTTTTAAAAATAATCTTTTATGTCCATGAAAATTTTATTTTTAGTAGGTTTATAGATTTATCATCTCTTAGTATGCTTGGGATCACCAAAAAATGAACACTTATTAGACCTAGTGGTAATTTTTTCTAAATCCCATCGTCGTACAAATGACACACACACCCAAATCAACATAAAAGACATTGTAAAATGTTTCATAGTCTATATATCATATGATGTCATTATAACTACATTATATAGAATATGATATTGTAGTAATGAAACAATATCTAAATTATAACCTAAAAATTAAATAGGAAGCCCACATTAACACATCATTGATAAAACCATGACCAACATATTGTGATTACTCTTTCTAAACACACCATTACATTATAGTCTACAAGTAGGATTATGTTTTGAAATAATTTAAAATTATCTATGAAGATCATTGAATTACAAAAATAGATATTTACCACCCGATTGAATTTGAAACAATTTATACTCTTTCTATGTTGTTTACATGCCACATTCTGAAATCCTTTAAACATTCCAAAATGTTTGTAATACTTTTTAGAAATACATATCTATAATAAATAATGTAATTACTAAAGGTAATAAGGTAAATAAAACCACTATTTTATGATGAATTATTTTCCTGCATACACAAAATGTATGAGATATAATTGTATAAGACTCCTTCCACATTTTCTAAAAAAATTTGTAATTTTATTTTTTAGAAATAAACAAGATTCAAAATTCATAAAAGATTCATAATGGAGTGATTCAAATAATCTATCTTTATGGAGTCTTTTAATGATTTATTTACTTATAATTATCCGGTGAAAATGCCAATGTTAGGTGGTATTATAATCAACCCTAACTATCTTATTCTCAATATTATAGACATGATTATCCGTATAAAAAATATATATAAACCAATTATTATATTGTATATTCCATAAAACTTTTCATTTGGATATATATAAAACTACACTTATTCAAAGTATTGAATGAAAATATGTTAGAGTAAAAACTAGAAACATAAATATATTTTTTATTTATGTCGGTAATATAATAATTTTCCAATTTATAGATTAATACACAAGGTAAAATCATCTCATAAGTTCCATCATGCATTATATAAATTATTGATCCATTTCAAAGATGAATATATACATCTTCATACATCGATTACCTCACATAGTTGAGTACTTTCTTGGATGAAAAGATGTGTGACACACAATCTATATCTAATACATATTGACAGGGGTTGGAGAAATCTATTTATAAAACATTATTATTTAGGAAATCTTTATTCTATTCATTATGAATATTTCTCAATCATCGATACCAATTTTTAATAATATTATTGGTTATACCTGTTAATGATCGAAAATTTAATAAAGCTTAATCTTCAATAATCTATAACAAATACATATCTATGAGTGTGTAAAATCTTTTATATTTTCTCATCAAAAAATTTTAATGAATATAGTCTAGCTAAAAATATTGGCACCATGTAAAATACACATTTAGTGATCTAAGATTCATAATTCAAAATGAAAATATTCTTCATGGACATTAATATATCAACATAGTTATTTCGGTATGGATTCATCATATTCCTAACAATTATGATTATCTGGTAGTTTAGGGGATAATTATTTATCCAATTCAATTATATTGTTTTATTCATCTCTTTTCCTTTGGTAATATAACTATCAAGTATTACCAACACGTGTTAACTAAATTAAATGAAAACGATAATATAATTTTTTTGAATTATGTGTTACCTATATTTATAATGAAATTGTATAATAACAGAATCCATATTAACTTATTACATTATTCCCTTAAAAAATATATTATTTTGGAACCAAAATTTGTCTCAAAGCTACTCGATTAGATGATTTAGGTCTTGAAAGTGATTCTTTTTATGGAATTTAACACATAGTATTTAACTAGTTTTCTTTTAAAGTCACACCCACGTAATACAAATCATATTAATTTTATGTTCATTACTATTAAATATTATGTAATCCATATATTCTCTTGTTTACCTCATTTGTGTATATAGTATTATAAGGATTTAGATCTATAATCCCTATTCCAACCACCAAATAAATGTGTTACAACCACATTAATATGTCACACATTACATATCCCACAAGATTTAACTACTCGTCAAAAAGAAGTAATCAGGAATTTTAATAAATTTTTGAATGTATCATTTTCATAAGGTAAATTAACAGTTCAATTAACGTAATAGATTTATATTAGATTACAATATCCACATCAGTTAGCCTATTGAAATAGATATCCAACCTCATTCAATTTTTTTGATAAGGAATAAGTCTCCATGAAGGAATGTAGTCTTATCAAAACATTCTATCCTCAAGGAGATGTTACTCAATATATTATTCGATTAATTATATCTCTATTAAATAATATACATAAAACTAATTCATTAATTATTTTTAATATTATAAATCAAAATGTAGATTGAGGCCAAGATAGATAAAAAATATTTACATTGTCATATGTAGCATATAATACGTGGACCAATCTTATAAAAGAAAAGTATCATAAATATTTAAGCATACACATTACTAATATGAAATAAAAAATTTATAAATACCAATATAGTTTATATTAAACATTAATGTAATAAAAATTTCTAGTATTTAAAAATGATATTAATATATATAAACATTTCTTAAATAAAATATAACTATAAAATCTTTATAAATTATATAAACATTATAGACATTCGATAATATTGAATATGATATCTTTTTATTCATTTTTATACAGAATTTCATTAATACACATTATATGGAATTAAAAATTACATATATCATATTTTATTAATTATAAATAATTTATAATCTAATTTCTACAATATAAACCTTTTATATAATATATGTATCGTAAAATGTTTTAAACCTTGATCAAATAAATAATCAAAATATCTTTTGAGATGATTTTGATAATATCCTAATTACACCCCTTTTATTTTTATAATTAAAATAAAATATTGTGAATAATTTATTATTTATAATATAAAAAATTATATATTAGGCCTTATTTTTTATTTTATAAACCCTCTTTTATTATATCATTATGATTTCTAAATTAACATTTTTATTTTTAGATCACAAGG
Source organism: Viscum album (assembly GCA_963277665.1). NCBI lineage: Eukaryota > Viridiplantae > Streptophyta > Magnoliopsida > Santalales > Viscaceae > Viscum > Viscum album. The sequence goes on along the minus strand of OY728133.1, from coordinate 1,598,449,895 downwards.
CATGAAATATAAATTTGTAAGAGGCCATTAAATATTTACACTTAAGAATCATGGATATATAAATATTTCATAAAAAATATTAATTTAATTGAAAAACATTATAATTAATAATTAACTCAATTTATAAACCCTAATATTCATCAATTAAAAATGTTTTATAAAACTTAATGAAATTTATCAAAAATTAATTTTCAGGTTTTTTGCTTTACCTTTATGAAAAAGGTGTGTACCTGCATAAGCATAAAACAAGATAACATTAAATGGGTCACCTACATAAGGGTGAAGTAAAAAAAATTTATGTAGGAACCTCTTATGTAATGCTAAATATGTAATTACATTTTAGCCACTCATTTTTCTAAATTCCAAGTATAATCTACTATTAAACCACCCATCATATTAAATGTATCTTTCCAAAACCATTACATAGAAACATTATTCAAAGGTAATTTGTATAATGTGAGTGAAACACTTATATTTCTACTGTATCATAGTGATGGGGATCTAGTAATTTCGAGTCAATACGATGATTCTATGGGGTCCTCTATTACATGGTGATAATGATTGTTCTTCTAAAAACATTATTTAAAAAATTTTAGTCCATGATGAAGGTTACCCTATTATACAATTGATGGGTTTTTTTACCATAATATGATTATATTAACAAAAAGAAAACCTATACACAAAAGGATCCATCACTACGAAATTAAATGTATAAATGAAATGAAAAATAGAGAATACCTGAAATACTTGAACAATAACTATCTTAATAATCTTTATACGATGTAATAAAAAAGGATTCCTATCTATAAAGGGATACCTTAACCATTATATACTAGTTCTTATCATGTGGATAACAATTCATCCAAAGTGATTCTAGAACCTTCTTTTTTGAATATTAATAATGAATCAAGGAGGAAAATATCATTGGATCTCTTGGCATGAGATCAAAAGAAAAAATTAGAAACAACCAATGAAGGGTACTATTTCATTATATTGGTGATACCCAATTCTATTTTTTTAATAAGGATCATCAATAATTATGTTCCAACTCGTGGAATCTTTTATTATTTACCATTTAAATATTATTAATCAAAAATTTTAATGAATAATTTACATTCAATAAATGATAAAATGATTCGATTCATAAATCTGAAAATGCTTGGGAGTGATGTGGAAGTGTATTCATTTGATGAATATAATTACCAATGATTTTCATATATATATATATATATATATTATAAATCTTATTAAATTAATTTTCATTACATTACTCAAATACACTACCTTGAACCATAATTATATTGTGTATTTGGATACTAGATACACAATAACATTTTTTTATAATATATATCCATCATCTACTAACAAGATCTTACCACATATTAATCCTATCAGACATTCCATATATAAACCATTCTTCATATCCCGAGGAAAGAAACATAACAAATTATGAGCTCAAATCCTTAGTAAGGGAAAACATATGAGTTCTCAATCTACGATCATATGAATGTATAAGATAATAATACAAGTATGTAACCATTTAAAAAACCTCCAATTTTTATAAACTACTTATAAAATATCATAAACATGAGTCATAGAATAAACAAATCATTAAACAGAACATTTTAAATAATAATGAGAAATCATAGTAAATCAATCATGAACCATATGATCATGTCATAAAATTGTGGCACAAAAATAGGTATAGAAACTATTTTATTTTATATGGTTAAATACCATGAAAAAAATTCATAATAGATCATGGAAAATACCTTATTTCAAAATTTTGGATCGAGCACATGGCCTTGTTTCTTATTATGTATATAGCCTATCAGCCTTTTTTCCCTTGTTGATCAAGCCATTCTACTTGTTTCCCTTTATTATAGCATATGTTATATATATTTACAAAATTAATTGAAGGGAGGTATATTTATCACCTATTATATAATGAAAATCATAAAAATGTGTTCCAAAATATCATAAAACATTCATTATATTAGAACCCGTAAAAAATGAGTTTCATAAAAATTTTATTATATTATAACCCATGGAAATGAAATGGATTCACAGTAGTTTCATCATAGAATAACCCACAAAAATAAAAAAATTTGACATAACATTCAACATTTCATCATAACATAACCGATGAAAAAATGAATGATTTTTATAAACATCATATCATAATAAACATATATGATTCACTGAAATAATATCAATGTTATACATGGATCATAACCATAGTAAAGTATATGTATCTTCAAAATATATACTCTTATATGGAAAATGATTCTGAAATATCACTTAAATCATTTGTTGAGAAGAATAGCCTTTCCACACAGAAAATACTTTTGTAAACTAAAAGTACAACAATTATTTGAAAAATCATTTTATTTGAAAATAACCTTCAATCCTTATAAAGGAAATTTTTATGATCATTCATAATATTAAATGGGGAAAATATAATATTCTATTTGGAATTAATTATTTTCAATATAAAAAATTCCAATATAATAATGAAAAAAATTCCTTTAAAAAAAAGAGAAAATGTAAAAAACTCATTAATGTAATGATTAGTCATGATGGTGTAAAATTCTATTCATTTCATAAAATTTAAAACAAATATTCCAATCTCATTTTAAGTAAAACTCTAAAGTTCATTGTTTTAAAAATATAATGGATATTAATTTTAAACCATTCATTAAAAATTTAAAAAAAATTAAAATATCTTTAAAAATATTTTTCAAATACTAAAAACAATGTTTAAAATATTTCTAGAAAATATTGGAATGAATGAAAACATTTTTTCGATTAAGGGGAAATATAAATTCAATTTAATTTAATAAAATATTCTGATCTTTTGAGTACATAAACAAATTAAAATGAAATATATGAATATTTTCTCAATACATTAATAGAGGATAAGAATATTCTTGATAATTATTGAGAGACAGAACATGTAATCTTATCATTGGAATCTTAAACATGGACAATCCTGATAAGTAATGAGATTGTAATATATATTCCTTTCCCGTTGGGAATCTTTAGAATCATAAAACACATGCAAGAGATATAAACAAATGAATATATATATACTAATTATTTTTATGATAAAAATCATAAAATACTTTAATGGAAATTATATAGGCCACTCAATAGGAACAATTGGTGAATATGACTTGTATCGCGTAGATGAGAAATGTGAGATAAAACAATTTACCACATTATTAAATTTTGAATCATAATCCCCATGATATTTTAATATAAAATAAAACATTAATTAAAATTATAAGGATTATATTAATGATATAATATGTAAAATGCTAGTAGATACACCACACAAAAGAAACGAGTGGTGAATATGAGAAATGTCCCCTAGAAATAAAAGTCAGACTAGAAATCCATTACCTAGAGTGTGTCATGCCTAGGAAACTATAAAAACTCAAGTATAAAAAATATGTATTTATTATACAACTATAAAAAATTTATACACATAATTATAATATCATATATTATCCCTTTTTTACATTTTAACACACTTTTATTAATAATTTATTTATAAATTCATCATTTCTGGGTGGTGATTGTTTCATTTTTCATAAGATTTTTTGTTCAGCTGTTTTGGTAATTGTACATTGAAAATAATTACATATTTTAAATGATTTTTAAATTTTTATAAATTTCATATATTAATTATTTACATATTTATTATCATGAATAAATGTTAAAGATAGAAAAATGATATACAACATTCCTAGAGATTTTAAGTCATGCATATAGATGAAAACTAAATTCATTTTTTGAAAGATGTAATGAAAAAAATTAAATAATTATTCACTTCAAAACAAACATTGTAATTTTATATATATCAAATATATATATTAACATAATCATTTTTTACCTTCAACATAAAGCGTTATTGAGAACACATTATATCTCTTCATGACGTTATAGTTCACCGTACACATAGACGACTTGAGCATATCCCCCATAAAAACGTAAGTAAATAGGTACTTGTGATATTATATTTATATATAGAAATTATGTTACAAATATAATATGTATATAAATATAATAAATTGACCATTTTACGCAACCATGATAGGTGATGATGTAAAATGAATTACACTGTTTAATGAGGTGGCAGTCTAATTTACACTTGATCGACAATTTATTTTCCATTAAAGGGAAGTGTATATAGATTAGTTAATGAAATTAATATATTAACATATTGATATATTTAATGAAATAGTGATATTATATTATCATGTTTTAATAATAAATAAATGAGGTAGAAGATGAAATAAAATGATAATGCATGGTAAAGAGCTTCACCACTTCCTTGGAGAGCCTCTTTAAGTATATACCTAACGCATTCTTAAGAGGGTTTACTAACCAAACCAAGTACTCTAGAAAATGGAAGGAATGTTTGGATGGTTTTTTATGGTATTTTATAAACCAAACGAATCTTGGAGTGTTAATATAATATGATGGGAGAGGACCTTTTATAAGTGGGGAAATGATCCCACTTGTAAACAACTTAGAAATATCTCAAAAGACACCAAAATGATAAATAATTTCTGATGATAAATGCATAAGAATGAATATATATTTGAAATTTATATAATATAGGGTTTATATATGACCCAAAAAAATATTTATACATGTTTTAAAGGTAATCTTACACTTATAAATTTAGTTAAACCCATATTAAACTTGTTTTTCTTAAACCGTGGTAATTATTTTTAATTGTTCTCAATATTTATTAAGTTATAAAATTTAGATGAATTTATTATATAAAATTAAAAATCATTATATGAAATATATAATCCATTTTACCAAATTTCATTCATAGAATAATAAAGTTAAAAATTTAAAATAAATGAAGGATGTGATGAAAAAGCGGTTTTCCAAATACAATACTTTTCAAAAAGATATAAATATTTTTCACCCAAATTCTAATTAAAATTGTATAAAATGACCATAATTGAATTGATAAATATATATTTTAACTAATTATTATTTTAAACCCTTTTTGAAATAAAATTTATGTTTTTAAATTTTTTAAAAGATATAAAAATTCTTAATAAACACCAGAATTTTTCTTTATTTGCTGAAAAATTAGTATTTTTAAACATTATCAAAAGTAAATTATAAGATTATTTGGACATTATTATTTCTCTAAATGAATATTATTTTTTCCAATTAATTTATAAACATGAAAATAAAATTAAAACATGTTCCCAAAAAGTGATGAAATTACTTAAAAATAGTTTTTTACAGAAAAACATTTCTTTTATTTTTAATTACATTTCAAAATATTTTATAAAAAATCATTAAATAAATGTTAATAAAAATTCATAATTAAGTTAATACTATTCAAACCAACCATTCTAATTGTTATAGGTTGATTAATAATATAGTATAATATATCATGATTCAATAAAACATAATGTTGTGTGTAACACAGGAAAAAATCAATTTATTATACTGTAATCTAAATATAGAGTTTTGTGATACCGAAAATTATTAATAAATTAATTTTATTAGAAAAAATTTATTTTTAAAAAACTTGGGGTGTTACATTCTCCCCCCCCCCCCTTAAATGAAAATTTTCCCTTAAAAATTATCTCTTTGACAAAAAAATGGGGATACCCTTACCTCATTATATCATCAAGTTTAAATGTATCATATTAAAATTGTTCGATTCTTTATAAAACATTAAATAGGTGAATGGCCTTATTTCATATCACTTTATCCATATACTAAAAAATCACTACTAGATTATCCTCATAAGACAAATCTATTTTATGTTGTACAACCTCCGGGTTCAGTGCATGTGAATAGTCAGACATATACTTTTTTAGAAGATATTCATAAAACACCCAATAAAAATTATTGGGATTTAGGAGAAGTTATAAACAATAAAAAACCATCACTATTTGAAAAAGAATATTAAATGGGAAAATATAACAAATTCACAACTTTTATTTATATTTTAAGAAAAATTGCAACATCTTGTTGTGATTTGATCAATTTTCAAATTTATATTTTACACTATGAAATGAATATTGCTGATTAGTTTTTTATGCATAAAGATTTAAAATCATCATCATATCATTAATTCAATTTTTCAACCTCCAAATATTTACAAAAATAAAAATGGATATCACAGATCATACAATAACATCTAAAAATCAACTTAATACATTACATAAATAGTAAACCTTACTACTCTTCAAAAATATTTTCACCCAAGTCAAAATCCCAAAAATGGACAGATTTGATTTTATATCCTTATATATTTAACATAATAATATTCTTAATCCATAATAATGCTCATAACAAAGTGTATATACCCAAATTAATTCAAAAATAAAATCACAATAAAACCATATAAGCTCCCAAAATAAAATTCACCATAAATTCTTTAACTACGACACAATATTATATAAAAACTTTTTCATAGGATGTTAGAGTTCATCCTAAAACCAATAAGTGATTATAAATTGAATTATAAAATAAAATTTTTATTTTTTTATTCCATAATATATATTGATAGATATATTCAATGCTTATAATCACATAATGCTTCATTGAAGGATTAATAATTCAATTTTCATAGGGCTCATTCAAACAATATCTAAAAAAAATTCCAAACTATGGAGTGACCAAATCATAATGATACACTTCAATTGTTTTTAATTCATATTATAACCCATTTTCCTATTTAATTAGAGTTGTTGTATCGTATCATCATTATTTTCCCATGGAAAATTAATTTTCATAATTCCCAAACTCATTGAATTTGATACACTTGAGTGTGTGTGGTGAATTTGCTGGCATTTTCTACACCTACATTGCATTAACATTCACATTAATCACATTTCAATATTCATGGGATTTATATCCCACATTTCTCCATTTAATGAATGTCCCAGTCCCAATCATGAAATTCAAATATTGATTATTACTACATTTATGGTACATCATTGGTTGGAATTTTATTCTACATTGTGATTTATTAAAGTTTTCATGGAACATAATCTCCCATTTCTTATCAATACCATTGGAATGGTATGAATATCTAATTTATATTCCTACCATTTGTGCACAAAATATTTATTTCACTATAGCTACCAATGTATCTTATAGTTATTTAATTTTGGAGAATTTGTTTTAAGACACCAAATAATCAATTAATTTTTCATTCTAATCTAATGATAAAACCAAATGTATACCTGAAAAGCCTTTAAATGTTATATTTATAGGCACTGATAGATCCATATTCCTTCTATTTGATTATAAAAACTTCCTTCACCATCATTTGTACGTATAATATGATGGATATAATTACTGAATAATTTCTTCTTAAACATGATCTATTCAAAAGAGACAATTTATCCCTCTTGATTCATATTCATGTTATGATTCCACCATTAAAAAACATTGGTTTATAGATGATAAAGAGATAAGACAAAAGATTAATGCTTTGATAATGAGAGAACAAAAAATATCATATTAGTGGTCCTAATCTGTCACTCAACTACTTTTGAATCAGAATATCATTTAAAAGGTAGTGGATGTTATCTTATGAATGATTCAAATGAACGTTTTCCATTTTTATGATTATATAGAATCTAAGTATGATTCATGGATTGTGAATATTGTGTGATTATAACAACATGGTTTTATAGTCAAACTCTCATAGAATTTGGTTTCTTAGTTGAAAAATAATTTCTGTTTCCATCAAATTTTACATTAACATGGTTGATCTATGACTTATCCATTTACAAATTCCAAAATCATAGTGGCAGCAACACTATTCAATGGGGAAAACTAAATAATCAAGAGATTTATTTTTAAGATGTCTAGATCATGAATCATTATTTTCAAAATATGACACATTTGGTTTTACCTAGGTCATCCATGATCATCATCTATTCAAGTCCTTCATAATGGTTCATAATGAAAATTTGGATTAAGTAATGTATATCCCTCTTATGAAAGTGTAAATCCATGTGTATATTAAGTCCCATTTTCATGTACCAGGTAATGATTGAGTCAATATCAAGGTGTATTATTTGGTGTAATTACTCTTATGGACCCTTATGTGATAACCACATCCACATTTAGTATATATACACGTATGTATTTTCATTAAAACTACAATAATTTCATTACCATATCATAGGAGGTTCTCCAATACAAAGGATTATCAAATGAGTTATTACTGGAATTTTCATATCCAAGTATTAAATGGTTTTTTAAAACCATTATCTGATACCAACTATAGCAAACAAATATTTCAATATATAAATATTACATCATATTTGACAAATATTATTTACAATATAAAAATACATTCCTTCAGACATTAATAGTTCATTATATTAGACACTATAAATACATTATTCTTGTTTCATTAAATATCTTCATCATCACACACAATGACCTTAAAACATAATAACCCTCTAATACATACCTTATTTAAACATTTCATTATAGCCTAAGTAGGGAAATAATACAAAGGGTGAGCTCAAATGTTCATTAACAATGAATATAGTATATATTAATCAAGGGAAATAAAAAATAATAATATACGAATAATCTAATGGGGTCAATAAAAAACATAAAACATTCAAACCTAACTTTTCATAGATCATAAAAATCATTCATGTTGTAAAACATTTTCATTTTAGAATACATGGGCCATAAGAATGAGAAATCATCATAAATAAACCATGAATAATACACTCATTTCCTAAAAGGATGGAACCATCATAGGTATAAACACTATTTAATTTGTAAAAATTAACTCTAAGACAATCAAATATACTAAAACATACCTCATCACTTATTTCATAAATTTTATTTTTCCAGTGGATTTATTATCATTATGAATCAATCCCAATTTCTAATTTACCATTATGGTCAAGCTCATCAACTTTCATCCTACTATTATATCAAGAGACTAAAATATTTACCCAATATATTAGAGGGATATATAGGTCCCACATGTCACATAATTAAAATCATACATATGTGTGATATAAGATCATAAAACATTCATCACATCAAAATCCATAAAGAGAAATGGGTTTCATAAACATTTATGCATTGTATAACCCATGGAATGAAAATGGGATTCATAAAAATAATTCATAGCATAACCCATGTAAAATAAATATATTTCATAAAAATTTTATTATTTCATTATAGAATAACCCCTAGAAAATGTAACATGTTTCATAAACATATTATCATAACAAAAATTAACCATTATAAGAAATAATAATAATGATATACTTGGATCATATGCCCAATGAAGAATAATTAACATTAAAGGGTGTAATCTTAGAAGGAATATGATTTTAAAAGATAACTTTTTAAATTTTATGTGGTAAATAGACATTACAAATTTAAAATAACATTCTTAAATCTATAAATTTACAAAAACAATTAAAATACTTTTCTATAAAATTAACCTAAGAAACATATAACAGAATAATTAAATATCATTTAAATGATTTATTGTGGAAAATATTATTTTCTATATAAAACTACTTGTTTAAAATATAAAAATCTCTCAAATAACAAGGAATCAATTATATATAAAAAACTTTAATCTTATAATGGATTCATTTTGTTAATTATTGGTCACCATGGTGTAAAATTATATTCATGTCATACAATTTTAAATAATATTCCTTTCACTTTTTCGATAAAACTCATAATATCCTTGTTCGGTTAAAGATAATAAGATTCCTTTAGAACCATTTTTTGTAAAATGTTAATAATGGGTAAAAATGTCTTTAAATAAAATCTTTATAATATTAAGAAATATCACATAAAACCATTTTAGAGAACATGTGTATGGAATATAAAAACTTGAATGAGGAGAGAAATATAGTAGATTTTATTAAAAAGCATTATTTTAGTCTCTTGAGAACTTAAATAGTGGAAAATTATATAATAACATGTATTATCAAGAAATATACATATGGTAAGAAATTTCATTATAATTCATGGTTGTTAGATCATTTATATTCGATATTGGAAACATAAACATGGACAATCCGGAAATGAAATGAGATTGCAATATATATCCCTTAACTCTATATTATCTTTTGAATGATAATCGATATGTAAGAGAGATCATTTATTAGATTTGTAATTCCAAATAATTTTCAGGATGATATATAATAAATTTATTCCTATATAGTATATACACTGTACAATATGAATAGGTGGTCAATCTGGCATGCATCTCATGGATATTAATATTATGATCAAAATCCTTTAGCAGTTTAATAACATTAAAATCATAATACCCCAGAAATATTAATATAATGAAAAATTAATAATCATTAAAATTATTTCATTCATTATATAAAATGTTAAAGGGGTATTATATATACCACACAAAATAAATGATTGTTTAATATGACATAAGTCTCTTAGAAATAAAATGGACACTATAAATATCTTACATCGGGTTTTAATTACCTTGAATGTTCTCTAAAATCCAAAAAATAAAGATAAATTTAATATAAAACATTTAAATAAACATACACATACTTATAATATCATATATGTTCCTTTTATAACATTTTAATTCCCTTTAATTAATAATTAATTTATAAAATCGTTATTTATGTGTGTTATTTATTTCGTTTCTCATGAGAGTTTCGGTTCAGTAGCTTTTATCTGTGTACTTTTATCATCATTCATTAATTAGAATAATGTTAATCAGGTTATAAATATTATTTATATTCATAATATATATTTTTATATTCATCAATAAAAGATATAGATATATAAATGAAATAAACAATTTTTGGAGATAGTGGGTCTTATGTACAAATTAATGTAGTTTGCATTTTTCAACATATGGAATAAAATTAAATTAAATAATTCTTCAAAATGATTGAATTTTTATTATTTTATTAATATCATATATATTTATTAAAAAAATATTTTTTACATTCCATTCAATGCACTAATGATTAAAAATCACCTAGCTTCGTGAGGTGGTAGTTCAACATATACATGAGATACATTAACATATCCCTCATAGAGTGGAATGTAAAAAATTTACATGTGTTATTAAATTTCAATAATTGTTTTTTGTTAAATATATTGCATAGATATATTAAATCCATCAATATACCAATCAATGAGAGGTGGTGATGAAAAATAAAGTATATCGGTTCGTGGGGTGGTAGTCCTCCGTACACGTGATCGATGATTTCACATCCCAATTGAGGGAATTATATATTAATATAGTTCATGAAATTAATATAAAAAAATATTAGTATATGGAATATAAACTGGTTTTTATATGATAATATTTTAATAAAAATTTATGGACGTGGAAGAATAAATAATAAAATAATGCTTTTTTAGAATCATTACATTTTCCTTAGAGATCCTCTTTAAGTTTATACCTACAGCCATATTATGAGAGTTTCTCAACCAGAAAAATGATTATAGAATGTGTAAGGGAAGTGACAGTGGGTTTAGGTGGGTCTTGGCCAAAAAATTTGATCATGGAGTGTGGAGAGGATAACAGGGGTGAGGTCGTTTTATAAGCGGGGAAAGGAACCAAAAAGGAATCTACTTTGAAATTTATATAATGACTCCAAATTTATAAAGAAATTACCAAGGAAAAAGCATCAACAAGACAATATATTTTGACATTATATTGTATAAGGTCTAACTATTACCAAAAAAAATAATAATTTTTTATGTAACAATGGAAATATTACCCTTAATTTTTTAGTTTTACTGCTAAGTAAGCTCATTTTTACCTGAATGGTGATAATTAATTTTCACTGTTTCCACTATTTGTTATAGAAAAAAAATTATTTAAATTAATTATATAAATTAAATTAATCTTATATAATATATTTGATTCATTTTTCCAAATTAAACTCATATAAGTGTAAAAATTTAAACTTAAATTAAACTCCTAGATGAGATGGAAAAACGGTTCTCTAAAAAAAATTCTTCTGAAGTATTAAAAGTATATATATAGAAATTCAATTTAAAATTCATTAAAATTACATAAATTTCATTAATAAATATATATTTTTACTAATTTTAGTTATAAAACCATTTTAAAATAATATCTATGTTTAAAATTATTTTAATAGAAGATAAATTTTTTGATAAAAACCATTATTTTTTAATATTCAACAAAAATTTACCTTTTTCGAGAGTTCTAAAAAAATAATTCTAACATATTTTAGAAATTTTAATTTCATAGATTAATTTTATTTTATAAAATTTATTATCTATTATTATAAAAATTAATTTTATAATTATATCATATGATGGGATGAAATTGCTTTAAAATAGTTTTGTAGAAAACATTTTTTTTATTTTTAATTATTAATTTTCATTTATAAATAATTTGTTAAAAATTAATTTTTTTAATGTGAATAAATCATTATAATTTAGTTAATACCTTAAATACCCACCATTTTAGTGACTTGGTTATAATTAATATTTAAATATAATATATTTGGGTTCATTAAAACAAAGTATTCTATGGAACTCATGCTAAAATCATTTTGCATGTAAAAAAATCTAAACTCGATGATTCATGTAACATAAGGAAACATTGTTGTTTTACGCAATCCAATATATTTATAAAATTAAATTTATTCATAGAAATATAAGTAATGAAATCTCGAGGTGTTATAATGTATGAAAAACATCAATCGCAAAGATCTTTATTTTCTTTAAACACAACACTTATACAAACCACACTTGAGACCATGACATGGATGATATATTAATAAAATTTTCATTCACATCTAATTTATTTTTATTTAATATAATTCAAAGTATAATAATTTTATTTCTAGACGTTTCTTCTAAAACTTCTTCATCATTATGCACATTATTTCTATTAACCCCTCATTTTCAATAATGAGACAGTTCGTCATCATAAAATTTCTCATGCATCATATAAATGTTATTGAATTTTTCATTTTAATATTTATAATTTAGAACACTATCATAATCTTAGTGTGGACCATATTAAAAAAATTATTGTATGGTTTTTTTGTTATAAAACCATAATATGATACATCAAATTAGAAATATATGTGTTTTATTTCATAATACCTTTATCAGAATGTTGGTGAAACAATGTTTTTACTTATAAGAAGTTCATATCATCATATATTGAATAACATATATTCCATATCCTATCCTAGTACTGAAAATGTCTATGTATAATAAACTAGATATCTTAATTTGGTTTCAGATCTAATCGAAAATTAATTCTTTAATAATGTTTTATTACTGTAATAAAATGTTTAATGCTAACCTCTCATGTTGGTTGTCAAATATAATGAGATCCTTGAATGGTTTTAATAAAATCACTACAAAATAGAAAAATTAAGTCATTATTTGATATATTAAATTATTATATTTGATTATGATTCCAAATGTTTAAACAATTTTCACTAAAATAATGAAATTTTTAATTCTTCACCATGACATCCTAAATTGTAACATCCCAGGTAAATAAAGAACATGAAATTTTCATATTTATTAATATTTTTTTAGTAAGTATTAATTATTATATAATGGAATTCTATGTTTTATAGCGTACCTAATAAGAAACAATGGGTTTCATTGAAATCTTACATTGCACACAATGTTGAGTAATACTGAAAAATAATAGTATAATATAATTATTTTAAATGGCATTTAACATATAGTCATTTTATTGGAGGGAAAGAAAATTACTAACTAATATATGATTATAAATGTTTGTTAAATGTCTTTAAATTTATCCAATAATTTTTAGAGGCTTAAAATAATAATTAATTTGATTTATTAATAAAATACTCAAAAATGTCATTTTATCATATTTTGATAGAAAACTCCCTTTAAATATATTTTTGTCACTTTTATATGTTTTATTCGACAAAATAAAACTCTTCTTTTGAATCGGCACATAAAAATTTTATTTGGATTTAATTTTGGTATTTTTCTAATAATATTCAAATTTTTATGAATAGTGAAAAATAATGTATTTTAAATAAAAACTGCCTTTAAATATGATTTATGTATATGGATAGATTATATTTTTAATTGGATTTAAAGTGTAATTATATTATATTTTTACCATTTAATCCAATTTTGGTTATTGCAGGTAATTTAACATTGAAATAGGACATAAAATGTGTCAATATTTTGATAGTTACTCTTTTATAAAAACATGTTTTTTGTTTTAACAGTGGGAATTGATTTTAATTCAATTTCTTCAAACTTATATGATTTGAATATAGAAAAATGGATTCCATATTTCTATTTAGTAGGTCTAAATTATGTAAATAGTTATCATTAATTTTTAGGCATTATAAATATTTACCATAGTAAATATTTTTTTTACCATGGTTAAACGGTAAATATGGTAAATAAGGGTAAAATTAATATCATAATAATATTAAATTACCCTAAAATGTGTCCTAATCCTTTTGGATAATACATGTCTTACCATGTCCATAATTGTGTTTATTTTGAGACCTCATGGATCCACATAAGAGTGATAATGACGCTTTATATTTATTAATTGAAAGTAATGACAAAATTGACATAAACATATATATTTTAGTAAATAAATTCCACATAGGGTTATATAAGTTATCATTTCAAAAATAAATAATAATTTCAAAGATAAAAATATTTCTGAATCATGGTATTTTTTTATATTTTTTATATATCATATAAATAAGCTTATTTCTGACACAATTATGATTCAATGATTACTGAATCAATGGAAGAATGAAATAAATAAGATTCTAAATATTAAAAAATGTCCAATAAATTTCCAATTATAATTGGATGATTTTAATTCTAACATGAGTCATCTTATATTCAACTTTAATTATTTTTTGACCTTCTGAAATTGATGATATGTTTATAATTAAAAATCACTTTCAAACATTCTTAAAGAGCCCCTCCTCCCCCTTTTAAAAGAACACCACTTCTAACTCATTACATACACATCCAAAGTCTTTTAGACTATCTAACCCCTCCCAAATAAGCTCTAGAGATCCCTATCATCCACCTAGATGACTTACCAGAGCATATGGCAATTCAAGTAGTACTTTTGGTTCAATCCAAAGGGAGACACCTGAAATTAAGGTAACATTTTATCAAAATTTCTTTTCTTTTATATTACATATCCATCACCCAATATCATTATATTATTTTATTTTATAACAACAAAATTATCCTAAATATATTAGGATTTTTTAATGATAGGTATTATGAATACACTTACACACACCTCCATCTAATGGGTAAAAACATATTGTTTTTGTGGAAGTCATACTAACACGTCACAGAACGATGATTGTTCAATTATCTCCTACTAACACTAATGGTGTACATCAATATGGAACTATATATATATATATAAATGATATATATTTTGATAATTTTTTCTTTATGCATTTGTATTTTTCATTTATAGAATAACTTTATGTTTTCCATGGTGGGTAAACACAATAATTTCATTTGAGAAAGTGCAGACTACCACCCCCTTAACGTGATATGAAAAACTCATGCCATACATGGATCATATATATAATGGAGTTACTATAATTATTTATGATATTATACAGTAAATATAATATAATCATGTATAATTATGTTTTAATTTAATAAAAAGTAATAAATAGAAATGAATGTGGATTTCATTCGTACGTACGACTTACCGCCTCCATGAACGGTGCATTTCGTTTATTACCTCTAAATGTTATGTAATATTATAAATACAAATATATAATATGAATATATGATACATATGATATATAAATCATAAATATTATTCTATAGATAATGGAATTTTTACCTCCCAGACAAATTGTAATAATATGAGTTTTATTTTAACTCAAATTCCGAACATCGACAAAATGTATGATATGAAATCAAATAATTAACGAATTGTTATTACAAAGTAATAAGTTATATAAAATGAATAATAAACATGAAAATTGTTCTGAATCAATTATGAATTAACTTATGTTTATTATTCAAGAATAATAAAGAATATAAAAGTCATGTTGGACTGAAGGTAAGTTGTTTCTTATCTCACTTTTAGTTCCATGAGATTTCCATTGTTCCCTAATTATTTGTGGAATTTGGTTTATTGTGTACTATCATTTGATATATTTTATCATAATTATCTTTATATTACTAGAATTCTATGATTCATTTGGTGGTTATTAACTTTTGGTTTTATGAATCGATTGATTACAACGAGGTAATGGGTTTTCATATCACTTTTTAGTCTCATTTATTTATTCTATTTTTGACACTATTTATTTTTTTTTTTGAGAAGGATTTACTGCCCATTATTGTATGATTTCTGTAATATACTTTAATTTATGTATAATTACATATTCATTGTATTATCCTTCTTTAATGGGGTGTATGTTAAGTAAGTTACCAAATCGGTAAGGAAACCTTTCACCCACCTCTTTTAAATGACTTATTTTTATTATGTCATTTAATTTACATTTTCTCATGTTGGGATATGTTTTTATAAATTATTATAACTTTAAATTTTATGTCTATATGATATGAAACATTTTTTCTCTCATCAACTTATTTTCTAAATTTTAATGTTATGCCTTTAGGCTTTCGAATTTCTGTACGGGGACTTCGTAACCAAATTTTAATTCTTTGGGTTGAACTTATACATATTTATTATGTCATGATATAAATATGTGAGGATGATATTATATTTTTTACAATTAATATCCACTTATACTGGGTTTATTTATATTTATCAAACAAAATTATATCATTTATTTGTCATTAACTTAGCAATACAAAATTTGTAAGGGAACCTTTCACTCTACTCATTTATTCCAAGAAATCTTCATTTTTATGTATTTTGAATTTCTATTATTCTTATATTGGGATATATTCATCTATATCCATATTGATATAAATTTTATTTCCATGTGAGGAGAGGTCCTCTCTCTAATAAATTCATTTTCTGATTTCTAATGTGACATCGTTAGGCTATTGAATTTTTATTAGACGACATTTTAACCCTGTTTCAATTCTATGGGTTAATCTTCTCTATCTTGATTATGTCATTAATACATGGGAATGAAAAATTACTTTTTTACACTAAATATTGTCTTATATTTGGTTTATTATTATTTTTCACCCATAATTATGTCATTGACTAGTTCTTTATCTATGGATGTGATCTTTGCAAGGAATGTTTCCTCAAATTACCTTTTATTGAGTCTTATTTGTTGTTATACACCAATTCACATTTATATGGTGTATATACTACAATATAACATATTATATTACAAATATACTTTTTATCATGATATTATAAGATTTGATAAATGTTATTTCAAAATTATTTTTATTCTAAAATCTATCATTTGTTTAGGAACTATTTAACTAAAATATTGTTTTAAGGATTTATTATTCTAAATCATTCTCATTAATATCCTTGTTTTCAAATGGGTATTATGATTTATTTATATCAAAATAAATTATTTAAAATGATAAATCTGTTTAAATATTCAAATCGGTATGTGACACTTTGATTCAAAAATCTCTTTATTAAATTATTTAATTTATTTTGAATATAGTTTGATAAAGCTTTGATAATGTCAGTATCTTGAAATGAAATACTGTGATTGCAAGGTGAAAATGTAATCTTTCCATTATTCTTATTAATTTGTAATTTTTATTTTATGGTTCTTGGGCACTATTTGTTAATACAGGTGGTTCCGTGATAAACCTATGGTAGGTGATACCCTGATAGCTCTCCAATGCATCGGGTAACGTGAGAGATATTAACATTAATTTTTCATATAAGAGATTTTGTGAATATTATATGATGGGTATTCCAAATGTGACTCCCTATATAGTTGTGATAGCTACAATGTAATTATGATAAGGATTCCTCATGTAATCTTTATGATTTATGATCACTATGTGTTATTCATAAATATTAAGATTTCAGAAGGTATGTTATGTTTGAAAATTATGGTTTCATTGATTTTTATTTATATATGGGTTTATGTTTTCTTTCATTATTTTATGACCCTTACTATGATATTTTTTCTCATCAAATTATTTGAAATGTTTTTCACAGGAATTAAATATGAATATAGTCGAGGATGGGATTAAGTAAAAGACATGATGTTTTAAACATTGAACTAGACAACTCTATTTTTTTAAGAGTTTTTATTTTATGAAAAAAAGGAATTTGAGTAGAAGTGTTTACTTTGTAAATTTTGAGATGTAATGTAATAGTTATGGAATAATTATATAGAACTATATACCCAAAAAGATCCACAATATGAATTATTTATTTAATTAAATATTATGTATGTAATAATGATGAGGGAATATAGTTGGAATCAGATGATTGTTTAGAAAACATTAGGGATTAAGAGTGTTTTTAAACACATTTTTAGTTCCTATGTCTATTATTTCAGATAGATCCTTGTTTTATAACATGATTTGGGTAGTTTTTGTTGAATTTTGTAGATTAAGAGCATTATTTATTTTTATAAAGGATTATCCTTTTAGGGATTATTTAATATCATGATAACAATTTTTGGTTTTATTTAATTTATAATGACATGGGAAATATATATCACTTCATTTGTGGATTTTTTTATTCTCTAGAGGTTGATACTTCTGCTTTTGATGTGACCAAGCCTTTTTGAATACTCATTGTTTAGAGAAAATACTAGTTTTTGTCAGAAAATTATTAATGGATAAAACTATACTTTACGGTAAGTATATTTCCTTATGTTCTTATTCAATATAGTAAATTATTTATTCAAAATTTTGATAAGGAACTTAAATGAAAAATGTTTTTTGTTTAAGTTTCTTATTGTGTAATCAAATACCATTTAACACATCATGAGTTTCTGAATTTTTGGTGGTTATCTTTATACTAATCTTGTTTTCTATCACTCTCCATCAGAACATGATGGTTTGTTTTCTCTTACAAATCCATATATTCTTAAATTGAATCCTATTATAGGTTATCTCGTGTATCCTTTGTGTTTATTTTTCATTATTTTAAAGTGATAGTTTTATTGAATATATTTTTGATGTGGGATATTAAATGATTATTATGATCCCAATTTTAAAATTTCCAGGATGCAATTTAAAAAAGGGGTGAAGGATGTAACATCCCAGGTAAATAAAGAACATGAAATTTTCATATTTTTTAATATTTTTTGATTAAGTATTATTTTTACGTTAATGGGGATGCTATGTTTGATGGAGCACCCGATACACAACATTGGGTTTCCTTGAAATCATATGTTGCACACAATGTTGAATTATACTGAAAAATAATAATATAATATAATTATTTTAAATTTTAGTTAACAGAGAGCCATTTTATTGTAGGTAGTGAACAAAACAAAATAAAATATGATTATATATATTTTTAAATGTCTTTAAATTTATCCAATAAAATTTAGATTCTTGAAATAAGAATTAATTCGATTTTAAACATGATATACTCAAAAAGACCAGTTTAACAACATTTGATGGAAAACCCTCATTAAATATTGTTTTGGTCACTTTAATATACATTATTTGAAAAAATAAAACACTTCTTTTGAATAGGAATATCTAAATTTACTTTGGATGAAATTTGTCTTTTTTTTTTGAAAATATTCATTTTTTAATGAAAAGTCAAACATACTATATTTTAATTCAAAACTACCTTTTAATATACCTTATTTTTATATTTAGATTACAATTTATAATTGGTTTAAATGTTTAATTAAATTATGTTTTTTCCATTTAATCCAACGTTGATCATTGCATTTATTTTAATATTGAAAATGGACATAAAAAATTGTCAATATTTTCATTGTTACTATTTCTTAAAAACACATTTTTTTTTATCAGTGAGAATTAATTTTAACGCAATTTCTTCAACTTATGTGTATTGATTTTAGAAAAGTAGATACCATATTTGTATTCAATAGGTATAAATTGTGTAAATTGTAACATTAACATTAAGACGTTTGAAATATTTACCTCTGTAAATATTTTACTTACCATGGTTAAACGGAAAATATGGTTAATAAAGGTAAAAAATAATATTATAATAATATTAAACTACATTGAAATGTGATATAATATTATTGGCTAATACATTCCCATCCATGGGAATCCTTGTGTTTATTTGGGGACCCCATGGAGCCACATAAGAGTGATAATGGCACTTTATATTAGTTAATTTAAAGTATAGAAAAAATGACATAAAAATATATCATTTAGTAAATCTATTATTACATGGGGTTATATAAGTTATATTTTATAATATAAATATTAATTTGAAAAATGAAATGATTTCGTACATCATGTTATTTATTTATAATTTTTAAACATCAAATAATTAAAAAAATTGACATAATAATGATGCAATGTTTACCCAATTATTGGATGAATTGTATAAATAAAATTATAAATATTAAAACAATATCCATAACCATTCAAATTCTTATTGGATAAATTTATTTTAAACATGAGACATTTATCTTCAACTGTAATGAGTTTTTTCATTTTGAAATCAATGATATGTTTATAATAAAATAACATTTTCAAACATTCCTAAAGAGCCCCTCCTTACCCTAATAAAAGGACACTACTTCTAACCTATTACTCACACCTCTAAAGCCCCTTGTTATAAAGACCCAGACTTAAACCTCAATTAATATTGAATTAAATGAATAATTCACATTGAGGATTCTTTCAGGTTTAGAGTTTTAGAGAATTAGGACCTAACTGTAACATCTCAAAGATTTCAAAGTAGACACATCTAATTAGTTTCAAATCATTTTCACAAAATAAATCTTTTGAACAAAAGAGTCATGTATAGTTCCATTATCTAAGCAGCATGACATTTCCTTGATCCCATCCTTGACCCTAATCTACTTCATGTCCTGTGAAAAAAAATTCAAAAAACATGGGATGAGAATAAAAAGCTCAGTAAGCGTGATAACAATACGGAATGAAAACATTAGTCCATGTATACATATGAATAAATGAAATAACACTTTACTCATAACACATAAGCACTTAACATACCTCATTAAAACATAGGATCTATGAATAACTCAAATAAATCATAAGACATAAAGGTATCTTGAGGCATTCATAACATTCTTACGTAGGGAGTAACCCTCATGGTTTCGTTTGGAATACCCATCACAGTATATTCCCTTAATATCTTCGGTGAATCCTTAGAGTTTAACTCCTTCACATTACCCAATGCATTAGAGATCTATCACGGGCTCACCCACCCTTAGTTTATCACTGAACCACCCGTCTTCATATACAATGGCCAAGAACTATAACATTATCGTATCACATAAAACATCTATAAAAGAAATATAACATTTCAACATTTCAATAACAAGATATAAAAAACACATTGATATAAAAAACATTATCAAACCCATTTTCAATAACAAATTAAATGAAAAGTAAAACATGGTATTTATTTTTCATTTTAAAAATTTTATGGCTTGTAGTGGAAGCCGAAACTCAAATAATGGTCATGACGGTGGAGATGTCGTTGTCGCTGCACACGTAAGACAAAACATTCCTTCTGACATTCAGTAAAATGATTAGTAAAAAAAGATTCATTTTGAATAAAAGTAAATGTCAAAGGGGTTTATACACCGTATATATGAATGTTGTGTATAAAACAAAATATGACTCAATGAAAGGAATTTGAGATGAAATCCCGTACAAAGAAAGAATCCATAGTTCAAGGACAAATCAATTACATAATTATGTATGACAAACATAAAGACACCCAATATAAGAGGATATTGTGTCTAAAACAATCAAATTCATTCCCAATTATTCATAGAATGAAATATTCAAGTAGTACAAGTGTAACCCAATTAATTGAAATTGAGTTAAAAAGTTTCTTTGCAAAAAATTCGAAAGCCTAACGACGTCAATTAAAAATTAATAAAATTAGTTGATTAGAGAGAAAATAGTATCTCATCACTTGGAAATTAAATTTACATCAATAAGAATATATAAAAACATATCCCCACATAATATGATGTAAATTAAAAGACATAACAGAAGTAGTCTTTTTAAAAGGAGGAGGGTGAAATGTTCCCTTACCGATTTGGGTAACATTTGAAATGTACACACCATGAAAGAAGGGTGATACAATGAAGATGTAAAAACCCGTAAATGAGAGTATATTATATAAAGATTATAATAATTCTCAATACATACACCACACAATAGGGAATAGTGGAAAATGTAGCATGAATCTCACGAGAATAAAAGTGAGATGAGAAATCCCCTTATGAAAATTCGGCATCCTAACGGTGCCACTTAAACATCAAAAAATGGATTGATAAGATCAAATAAGGTCTCTCATCATATTAACATAAAAATTATAGGAATATTAATACAAAATAACATCCCCTATCATAAGAATGAGGTGCTTAAAGTAAGTGACATAAAATAGAGTACTTAAAAAGAAAGAGAGAGGTGGGATCCCTTACCTCATGTCTGACATGTCTTGTTCGTTTCTTTATATTCCTGAATAATAAACATTGTTCAATTAATAATTGCATAAGGAACTCTTTTAATGTTTATTACTCAATTCATATTAAATATTATAATGTTATAATAATTATTTAATTGTTTGAGTTCATACCAGATGTTTTTTTTCGATACCCGGTCCATGAGACAAAAATGGAATTGTTTGAATATAATTGCCCATATAGTTATAAGTAAATCATCTCCAAAATATTATTAATTATTTTAATATCATATATAACAATTATATATTAATTTTATACTATTCCATAACATTTTTAGATAAAAAGAAATGAAATGCACCGTTCATGGAGATGGTAGGTCGTACGTACGCATGAACACTATTTCCATTTCTTTGTCATATTAATGGAATTAAAAATAATAATAATATATATATATATATATTATAATTATTGAATGATATTCATCATTTAGATGTAATATATATCATTTATAGCCATTATATATATGTACTTATAATAGTACATAACATTTGGAGAAAAAAATGCACCGTTCATAGAGACGGTATTCCGTACGTACGCATGAAAGCTACTTTCATTTCTATTTCCTAAATTAATGAAATTAAAACATAATGATACATAGTTATATTATGAATATAGTATAATATCATATATTATATCATTAATTCTATCTTTTATACATCCCACATGCGGCATTAACGATTCATGTCACCTTGAGGGGGCAGTAGTCCGCACTTCTGAAAATGAAATTATCAAGTTTACCCATTTTGGAAACCATAAAGGTATGGCTTAAATGAAAAATACCAAATAATAAGGAAAACATAAACATTATATATATCATATATAAATATAGTGACATCTTAATGGCCACCATGAAAGGTGCTAGAAGTATATTGAACATTCATGGTTTAGTGAGGCAGAAATTTTCCATCCACGGAAACAATATGTTATTTAACCATTACAAGGAGGTGTGTGTATGTGTAGATTGAATAAATATCATAAAAATATCATAGAATATTTAATATACTGGTTTTGTTACAAAATAAAGGAAGAAAAAGAGTTTAGGGGGTTGGAGAAGCAAAATAAAACAAAATAACATTAGAGATGACTTTACCTTTAAAATCGGGTAACTATTTTTGATTTGAGCCAATGGCTTCCTTGGGAGGAATTATTCCCAATGTGAGGCTTCTAAGAGTAATATATGGAAGTTGAGAGAGTATTTAGGTAGAGTATGGCCAAGCCAAATGGCTTTAGAGGTGTGAATATGGTGGTAGAGATGGGGCATTTTATAAGAGTATAGGAGGGGCACTCTTGGAATGTAATGAAAAGTTACTTTATTATAAAATTCTTTTCGATTTTTAAAGATCCCACAATGATATATTTCGAGGATATGGTGATGAGGGTTTGAAATATACTCATACAATAGGTTTTGGACAAGTTTATGCCTTATATTGTACATTATTTTCTCATTTTTATTAAATCATTCCTTAATGAGGTAATCACTGCATCATCACGGTGTCATAAATTAATTAATTTGTTTAATGTCTAAAATTTAAAAAAAATTATCATGATTCTTGAAATATTTTTAGCTTTCATATGGATATTTATAGTAAAAAATATGACTTGTATTTCCCCATGTAATAATTTTTTTAGTAAAACAATACTAGTTTCTGACATTTTAATTTTTACTTTAAATAAAAGGTATTAATGTCATTATCTTAACCATGTGACTCCGTGGGGTCCCAAAAATTGGCCCATGGATTTTCTTGGTCTGGAATAACCTATCCAATAAGGTTAGGAAATGTTTGAAGATATTTTTATATTTTTATAATATCATTTTTATCTTAAATTACACTAGTTAACTCAAATCGTGATTAATAAAAAAGTTACTATTCACCAAAAATTACATTCATCCCATTGAACTAAATTTTACATACTAATGAAAAAAATGTATGTCGGATTTTTGAAATTTAATTCACAGAAGTGGTAATGTTTCATTTAAATGAAAAATCAGTTTCCTAACTACCATTTAGTGGTTTCACTATTCATCAAAAATTGATGTTTTTCAGAAAAATACAATAAAATCACCCTAAGCTATATTTGATATTCCGAATTGAAAAATTATATCTATTTTACAGAATTAAAAACATATAAGATGCACTAATCACTTTAATAATTAATTATCGTTGTCAAAACAAATGGCATGTTTTTAAGAAACAAAATATATCAAAAGATTGACACTAGTTTAAGTCCATTTTCAAAGTGAAATCAATTCCAATGACCTCCATTGGTTTAAATGGTAAAAGTACATTCTAATTTTACGTTAAAAACAATTCAAAATATAATATAATCATACAAATAAATTAGATTAAAAAGAGGGTTTTAATTAAAATAAAACATTTTTCACGTATTCATTAAAAATGATCATTATTGGAAAAATAATAAAAATTTACACAAAGTAAATTTTGACATCCAGATTCTAAAGAAAGATTTTATTTGGTCTTATAGAATGTATAAGAGTGAAAAAAACTATTTTAAAGAGGGTTCTCCATCAAAAGGTGATAAATCAACCTTTTAGTGAATTTTAGTGTATTTATGTTGAAAATTGAATTATTTTTCTTATTTTAAGGATTTATCTTTTATGGGATAAATTTAAAAACATTTAAAAATCTTATATAATCATTTTTTTGTTAGTTATGTTCTTTCTCTCACTTACAACTACTCGATGTTATGTATTATTTAAGAAAATTTTATTATATTATTAGTGTGCAACGTAAGATTTCAATGAAACTCGTTATTTCGTAGTTGGAAAGCCATCGAACATAGAATCCCCTTTATAGTAATATTAATATTTAATTCACAAAAATTATCAAATATGAAAATGTCATATTATTTATTTACATGGGATGTTACATCCTTCCCCCATTTTGTGAATTGCATCCTCGCAATTTTAATATTGGGCTTGGAAACTTCATTGAATGTCCCACATCAGAACAAGAGTTAGAAAAACTAGTACTTTAAAAGAAAGAAAGAGAGGTACAAAGGTCTCCCATATTTACCCATACTAGGATTACATGTTGAAAAACATGTATATGGAAGAGAAAACAAAGGGTCATGTTCTGATGGAGAGTGATAGAAAACATGGCTAGGAGAAAGTTGACCTCAAGAAAATCACAAACTTGTGATGGGTTAAACGGTATTTGAATCCCCATTAGTAAAAATTAACATACAAAATTTTTTTAAGTCACTTTTCATTGAGGAATTTTTTTATGAGATTAAATAAAACATAAGGAATCATAATTACTTGTCATGTTGACTTTCAAAGTTTACTAGATTTCTTACACAAACTCATATTTTCCCCAAAAGGTGAGTATTTAGGAAGACTTGTTCACATTAATAGTACTATAATCAACTTCTTGAGAATCACCTAATACACATTAGAGAAATATATATTCCCCATGTGTTTAGACCTTAACCAAAACAAAAACTAAAATGGTTAGTACAAGATCAGATAATCCACAAAAAGGATAATCCTTTGAAAAAAATCTATTCTTAATCTCCAAAATTTTCCAATAAAACTCAATGTTCAACAAAGACCATTCGATAAACAATTTTCCTTAAAATTCTTCAAATTAGACCAAACTCTTATAGAAACTCAAATATTTTAAGGATTTAATCATATATTCGTCCAAGATAAATATTAACATTTATCTCGAAATAACATAATCTTCTTTTAAAGTCTTGTATTGAAAAGTAATTAGCCTAATCACATATCCTCCATGATAGGTTATTAATTTCCATAGATAACCCAAAATTAACATACTCTTGATTCATAAGATCATTAACTAAAAATAATTAGTCAAACTAACCAAGGACTTAACATAGCCTAGTGGTAGGTGATAAATACCAGTTGCACTTTGGATGTGGGTTCGATTCCCGCAGCTTTGTCCGATGCGATGGGTTGTCACACTGTCTATGTATTTTTCTTTTTTCCAAAACAATATTATTCATATAACATTCCCAAAAAGAGATAAAATCTTCAAAAATAACCATAATATAATTTACCCTCATGTTTGTCTCAGGCCTTTCATTTTCCATCATAACATATAGTATCCCAAAATTACCTCAAAAGTAAGGATCATATAAACCCTAATGGTTACCTTTATAATTATTACATGAACTTCCACAATGAGTTGGTTCTCA
This sequence comes from Viscum album, assembly GCA_963277665.1. Taxonomy (NCBI): domain Eukaryota; kingdom Viridiplantae; phylum Streptophyta; class Magnoliopsida; order Santalales; family Viscaceae; genus Viscum; species Viscum album. The sequence goes on along the minus strand of OY728133.1, from coordinate 1,598,423,094 downwards.
TGTACATGATTCATTAGAGAACTCACCAAGGTTCAAGTAGTTTATCATGACTCCTTGATAGTTGGTATAGAATAATAAGTAGATTCTTCATTGAATCCCCAATTTTATCTAGTCTCTTAATCAGAGAACCACCATAGTTTCCTACAAACCCATTGTCCCTTTCGTGCCTTCTTGATCAACCTATTTACTGAAACCAAGAAAATAAGTGTGGGAATATAATTTAAATCATCATATAATTTCTCATGAGGAGGGTAAATAATAAGATATATTTATTCATGTTATCTTAAACTGATTCACTTTATCTAAAAGTATGACTCTTTCTAAAATCCAAACCATTATTATAATGTCACATGTGCTTAATGAATACCAAAACCTCTAATGATATCTAAAAATACCTCTGATATCAACTATAAAGACCCGACCTTAAACCTCATGTAATATTGAATCTAATGAATAATTCACATTGAAAATCATTTTAGTTTTAGAGTTTTAGAGAATTAGGAAATAACTGTTACATCACAAAGATATCAAAGTAGACACATATACTATGTTTTAACTCTTTTTCACAAAACAAAACTCTTTAATAAAAGATTCTTGTCTAGTTCTTGGTCTAGACATCATGAAATTTCTTTGATCCCATGGTTGACCATATTCCACATCTTGTCCTGTGAAAAACATTTCAAAAACATGGGATTAGCATAAATCGCTCAGTAAGGGTTATAACAATACGGAATGAAAACATTAGTCCAAGTATACAAAAGAATAAATGAAAACAAACTTTACTCACAAAACATAATCACTTAACATACCTCATGAAAAAATAATATTTCTGAATAACTCATAGAAATAATAGTACATAAAGGTATTTTGAGGCATTCATAACATTCTTACTTAGGGAGTAACCCTCATGGTAACATTTTGATTACCCATCACAATATATTCTTTAAATATCTTCGAAAAACCATAGTGTTTAACTCCTTCGTGTTTCACAATGCATTGGAGAGCTATCATAGGCTCACCCGCCCTTAGTTTATCACGGAGCCACCTTTCTTCATAAACAATTCCCAAGAACAATAACATAATTGTATCATATAAAACATGCATAATAGAAACATAGCATTTCCACATTTCAATCACAAAATATAAAAGCACATTCATATAATAAAAACAATATCATTACCATTTTCAATACCAAATTAAAATAAATTTAAAACATGATATTTATTTTTCATTTTAAAAATGTTATGGATTGTAGTGGAAGCTGAATCTCAAATAATGGTCAACACGATGGAGAAGTCATTGTCGCCGCATACGTAAGACAAAACAATCCTATTGTCATCTAGTAAAATGCTTCATAAAAAAGATTCATTTTCAATAAAAGTAAATGTCAAAGGGGTTTATACACCACATAAAATAATGTTGTGTATAAAACAAAATATGCCTCAATGAAAGTAGATTGAGATGAAGTCCCGTAGAAAGACAATATCCTTAGATCAAAGATAAATCAATTACATAATTATGTGTGACAAATATAAAGACACACAATATAAGTGGATATTAAGTGTAAAACAATCAGATTCATTCACACATATTCATATAATGACATATTAAAGGAGTATAAGTTTAACCCAATGAATTGAAATTTAGTTAAAAAGGTTCTTTGCAAAAATTCGAAAGCCTAACGGCGTCAATTTAAAATTCATAAAATTAGTTGATGAGAGATAAAATGGTATCTCATCACTTGGTCCTTAAATTTAAATAAATAAGAATATATAAAAACATATCCCCACATAATAAGATGTATATTAAATGACATAACAAAAAATATCATTTAAAAAGGAAGAGGGTGAAAGGTTCCCTTACCGATTTGGGTAACATTCGAAACATACACCCCATGAAAGATGGGTCATACAATGAATATGTAAATACCCATAAATGATATTATATTACAAAAATATTATAATAATGGGTCATACATACACCACACATAAGGAAATAGTGGAAAATGTAGCATGAATCTCACTAGAATAAAAGAGATATAAAAAATCCCCTTATGAAAATTCGGCAGCCTAACGGTGCCACTTAAAACATCCAAAAATGGATTGACGAGATAAAATAGGGTCTCTCATCATATTAACATAAAAATTACTAGAATATTAATATAAAAGGATATCCTTTAAAATAATAAAGATGAGCTTAATGTAAGTGACATAAAAGACAGTATTTAAAAAGAAATAGAGAGGTATGATCCCTTACCTCAAGTCCGACTTGTCATGTTCGTTTCATTATATTACTGAATAATAATCTTTGGTCAATTAATAATATCTTAAGTACCTCCTTGAAAGTTTATTTTTCAATTCATATTACATATAATAATTTTATAATAATTAGTTATTTATCGGAGTTCATACTAGATGTTTTTTGTCGATGCCCGGTACATGAGTCAAAAATGTACATGTTTGAAAAGAATTGTCCATGTAGTTATAAGTACATTATCTAAAGAATAGTATTAATGATTTTAATATCATATATATCCCGTATATATTCATTTTATACTATTCCATAACATTTGGAGATAAAATGAAATGAAATGCACCGTTCATGGAGACAGTAGGTCGTACGTACTCATGAACGCTATTTCCATTTCATTGTCATATTTATGGAATTAAAAATAATATATATATATAAATATATTATAATTACAGAATTATATTCATCATTTAGATTTAATATATATCATTTATATCCATTATTTATATATACTTATAATAGTACATAACATTTGGATATATGAAATGAAATGCACTGTTCATGGAGACGGTAATATGTACGTACACATGAACCCTACATTCATTTCTATTTCATAATTTAATGGAATGAAAACATAATGATACATAGGTATATTATAATAAAGTATATTATCATATATAACATCAGTAACTCCACCCTTTATACATCCAACATACAGCATTAACTATTCAAATCACTTTGAGGGGGTGGTAGTCCGCACTTCCTAAAATGAAATTATCGTGATTACCCATTATGGTAACCATAAAGGTATGGAATAAATGAATAATACAGAAGCATAATAAAAACCTAAACATAATATATATCATATATAAATATAGTGGCATCTTAATTTCCACCATGAAAGGTGTTAGAAGAATATAGAACAATCATCGTTTCGTGAGGTAGAAATTTGCAATCCACGGAAACAGTATGTTATTTAACAATTAGAAGGAGATGTGTGTATGTGTAGATTAAATCCTTCTCATAACATCATCCTAGTATATTTAAGATACTGGTTTGGTTACAAAATAATGGAATAAAAATTTTATATGGGGGTTAGAGAAGAAAAATAAAACAAAAGAACATTAGAGAAGAATTTACCTTTAAAATCAGGTAACTCTTTTTGATTTGAGCCAAAGGAATCCTTGGGAGGACTTCTTCCCAAAGTGAGGCTTCTAGGAGTAAGAGATAGAATTTGAGAATGTATTTGGTTAGATTTTGGCCGAGCGAAATGGCTTTAGATGTGTGAATAATGTTGTAGAGGTGGGGGCCTTTTATAAGGGGAGAGGAGGGGCACTCTTAAAAAGTAATGAAAAGTTACTTTATTATAAAATGCTTTTAGAATATTAAAGGTCCCACAATGATATATTTCGAGTATAAGGTGATAAGGGTTCGAAATATACTCATCCAATAGGTTTTGGACAACTGTATGTCTTATATTTTACCTTATCTTCTCATTTTCATTAAATCATTCATTAATGAGGTAATCGCTTCATCAACACGTTGTAAAAAATAAATTAATTTATTTAATGTCTATAAGTTATAAAAAATATCATGATGTAATAAATCATTTTAGATTTCTAATGGATATTTATAGTCAAAAATATGACGTGTATAACCCCATGTAATAATGGTTTTATTAAAACAATACATGTTTGTGATATTTTTATTTTTTTTACTTTAAATAAAATGTATTAGTGTAATTATCTTACCCAAGTGGATCCATGGGGTCCCAAAAATTGACCCATGGATTTTCATGGTCAGCCATGACCAATCCAATATTGTTAGGAAATTTTTCAAAATATTTTATTATTTTTATAATATCATTTTTATCTTAAATTACACTAATTACCTCTAATCGCGATTAATAAAAAAGTTAGTATTCACCAAAAATTATTTTCATTCCATTGAACCAGATTATACATACTAATGACAACCATGTATGTCATATTTTTGAAATTCAAATCATAGAAGTGTTAAATATTAATTTAAACAAAAAATCAGTTTTCTAACTACCACTAACTAGTTTCACTATTCATCAAAAATTGATATTTTTTAGAAAAATAACAAAAAATCACCCTAAGCTATATTTGATATTCCAAATTCAAAAATTATGTCTATTTTAAAAAAATAAAAACATATATGTTGAATTAATAAATTTAATCATTAATTTCGGATGTCAAAAAAATGGCGTGTTTTTATGAAACTAATTATATCAAAAGAATGACACTAGTTTAAGTCCAATTTCAAAGTAAAATCAATTCAAATGACCACCATTGGTTTAAATGGAAAAATATATTCTAATTACACTTTAAAAATAATTAAAAATATAATCTAGTCATATAAATAAATTAGATTAAACAGTGGTTTTGAATTAAAATAAAACATTTTTCACATATTCATTAAAAATGAACTTTATCGGAAAAATAAAAAAAATTACACAAAGTAAATTTTGATGTCCAGATTCTAAATAATGATTTTATTTGGTCTAATATAATGTATAAGAGAGTACAAAACTAAATTTAACGAGTGTTCTCCAACAAAAGGTGATAAATCGACCTTTTAGTAAATAATAGAGTATTTATGTTTAAAATTGAATTCCTTTTATTATTTTAAACCTTTATCTTTTATGGGATAAATATAAAAATATTTAACAAACATATATAATATTTTTTTGTTATTTATGTTCATTCCCGCGATTACAACGGCTAGATGTTATCTATTATTTAAAATAATATTATTATATTATTAGTGCACAACATAAGATTTCAATGTAACTCGTTGTTGCGTATTTGGTACTCCATCGAACATAGAATCCCCTTTAAAGTAATATTAATATTTTATTCGAAAATTTTAACAAATATGAAAATGTCAAATTCTTTATTTAACTGGGATGTTACACTTTTCTCATCCAAACCATACACAAATAAACTCTTAAGATCCTTATATTCTAACTAGAATCTTTAACTTAGGCATAAGGCACTTCAAGAAGTCCTTTTGGTTCAATCCAAAGGGAGTTACCCAAATTAAAGGTAACAGTTTCTCTTAAATTAATTTCTTTTATGTTACTTCTCCAACCCCTAAAATATTTTTATTCCTTTATATTATTACAACACCATTATACAAAATGTACTATGATGTTCTTATGAGAAGTATTCTATCACCCATTACACACACCTTCATAATGGGTAATGGAAATACAGTTTTTGTGGATAAGAAACTAGCACCTCACGAAACAATGAATGTTCAATTATCTTCTATCGCCTCTCATGGTAGACCTTAAGATAACACTGTATTTCTATATGATATATATTATGTTAATGTTTTATTTATTATTCTGTATTGTTTATTAATATCCTACAATTATGGTTTTCAGAATGGGTAAATGCGATAATTTCTTTTGAAATGAAGACTATCACCCACTCAATGTGATATGACTCGCTCAATCCATTCATGGAATGTATAAATGATAGAGTTACTGAAATTATATATCATCTTATACTGGATTTATAATATACCTATGTATACATATTGTTTAATTTCATAAAAAATATGAAATTGAAATAAAGTAGTGTTCATGCGTACGTACGTCTTTCCATCTCCATTAACGGTGAATTTCATTTCATACCTCCAAATATTATGTAATATTATAAATAAATAAATATACTATAAATATAATATATTAATTATATATAAATCATGAATATAATTTTGTAGATAATGGAATTTTGACCAAATGGACAAATTGTAATTATAACAAATTCATTTTTAACTCAAATTTCGAACATCGACAAAATGTATGATATGAACTCAAATAGTTAACTAATGGTTATTACAATTTAAAAATTGATATAAAAGGAATAATAATCATAAACAGGTTTTTAAGAAAGTATAAATTAACTTATGTTTATGATTCCAGAAGAATAAAAAACATACAAGACAAGTTAAACATAAGGTAAGGGGTTTCTTATTTAACTTTTAATTCCATGAGATTTCCATTGTTAGCCACTTCTTTATTGCATATGGTGTATTGTTTAATAACATTTTATATTTATTATCAATATTCTTTTTATATTCATGGTATTCCATGATTCATTTTTTGTTTATTAACATTGTGTCTTATGACAAGATATATTACAACGAGGTAAGGGGTTTTCATGTCTATATTTATTCCCTTTAGATTCGTGCTATATTTTCCACTATTCCCTTTTGTGATGTGTATGTACTGCCCATGGTGGTATTATTTGTTTAATATAATTTAATTTAAGGGTATTTATATCTTTATTTTATGATCCTTCTTACATTTGGTGTTTGTTTCGTATGTTACCAAATCGGTTAGGGAACCTTTCACCCTCCTCCTTTTAAAAGACTTTTTTTGTTATTTCCTTTAATTTAAATCTTATAATGTTGGGTATATGTTATTATATATCCTTATTATATTATATTTTATGTTCAATTGATTATATAACCTTTATTTTCCCATCAAATCATTTGCTGACTATTAATGTGACGCCACTAGGCTATCGAATTTCTGTATGGGAACTTCGTAACACAATTTCCATTCTTTGGGTTGATCTTCTACAAATTGATTATGTCATGATATAAATATGTGTGGATGACCTATGATTCAATAACACTTAATATCCACTTAAATTTGGTGATTGTTTAATTATCACACATAATTATATCATTTATTTATCCTTAATTTAATGTAAAGATCTTTGTAAGGGATCCTTTCACCAACCTCGTTTATAAAAAGACTTATTCATTGTTATGACTTTTGAATTCCCATTTTTCTTATGTTGGGATATGTCATAATATATCCTTATTGATGTAAATTTTATTTCAATGTTATGAGTGGTCATTTTTTCTCTCATAAAATCATTTTCTTCTTTTTAATGTGACGTCGTTAGGGTGTCAAGTTTCTATAAGAAAACTTCTTAACCCATTTTCAATTCTTTGTGTCAATATTTTATATCTTGATTATGTCATGAATACATGTGAATGACTTTTGATTGTTTTACACTTAATATCCAATTATATTGGCAGTATTATTATGTGGGACACATAATTATGTCATTGATTTATCTTTCTACTAATGACATGATCTTTTCAAAGGAAATTGCCTCAAATTACATTACATTGAGACTTATTTGTTTTTAAACACCAATTAACGTTTATATGGTGTATATACTTCTCTTTGACATATTATATCATGAATCTCATTTTTCTCATGATATTATAATATTTTATTAAATTTATTTCTCAATTATTTGTATTCAAGCATCTCTCATTTGGTTATGAACTATTTATCTAAAATATTATTTTAAATATATATTCTTACAAATAAATAACATATATGCACATGTTTTCAAATGGTTTTAATGTTCTATTTATATAGAAATTAATATTAAAAATGCTAATTTTTTTAAAATATTCATAGTGTTATGTGGATCATTGATTCAAAAATCTCGTTATTAAATTTTTTAAATGGATTTGAAAATGGTTTGATAAATCATTGATTATGTCAATATCTTGAAATTATATATTGTGCTTGTAATGTGGAAATTTTATCTTCACATTATTATTGTTTATTTTTCTATTTATGATATGGTTCATGGGAACTATTTACGTATATGGGTTGTTCTAAGATAATTGTAGATTCCGGAAAAGTCTGTTGCTCCTAAATGAGGTCTCGGAAGAGGAAAGCGAGGTTATCTTCGGAGTCAGAGTCACGATTCGGAGGGGTCGGAGGCCTTTCGCGAAATCAAGGAGGACTGCGTGAAAATTTGGGCTGCCACACGCAATCCTCCCGGGTTGCGCGCAAAACGCCGCGGCGGCACGCTAAATTGCGCGCCCGCAACCCACGCGGTGTCCCATTGCACGCTGACCCCCGATTCCGCGGTCGGGTTCTGAATTACGCGAAAGAAGTGGGATTCCGCACCCGGGGTCGCCTATAAATATAAGGCGACCCCCAATGGTTTGAGGATCCCGGAAGCTAAACCGTCTCTCGTGCACGCAATCAGCTCCCTCTGCGCGCAAAGATGGCATTCAAGTAGCCTCTCTTTTCGTGCAAACTTGCCTCAGGGTTCGCCTTTGCGCGCAACCCCACTGGCCCATTTATTTTACCAACTCCTCTAAGTCGAGGCCTTTGCGTGCAAAAGAGTTCACTTGCATGCAATTGCCCCCGGGTGCGTGCAATCCAGTCCGATTGCGCACACCCCCCATTATAATTAGCCAATCCTTAAAGGATTTGGTCGTTTACCCTGCGCGCTATCCGAAGACCGGTGCACGCAATCCTTTCCGTCCGCGCGCAATGCGCTGGCCCAATTGCGCACCAGAGCGCCTTACTGCGCGTCGGCCCGCGGTTTTGCGCGCCAAACTCCCTGTTTGCGCGAAACCCACCGGGGGATCTCCTTTGCGGCCCCCAAGGGTACCCGCCTACGTGGCGCCTGATGATCCCCATCCCGGGCATGCGCACTGTGCGTTGTCTTCTCGCACTGCCCTTCCAGCCTATGCGAAGTGACATGGACCCATCAATAACACCACCTTTCATCCTGCATGACGTTAAACTGCATGACGCCTATGCTGCAAGACGTTAAACTACATATCATTCGTCGTCCTGCATGACGATAAACTGCATCACGTCCGCACTGCAAGATGTTAAACTGCAAAGCATCGTCATCCTGCATGACGTTAAACTGCACCACGTCCGCTCTGCATGACGCTAAATAGCAAATCATCTTCATCCTTCATGACGTTAAACTGCACTTCGTTTATGCTACAAGATGTTAAACCGCTTAGAATTCGTCTATGCTGCAAGACGTTAAACTTCTTAGCAAACTTCCGCACTGCAAGACGTTAAACTTCCAAGCATACAGGCCTCCACCCTGGAGTAAGTCTCGGTAACAAGGATTTTCCGATGCCTTCCCTCCCACGAGGGGTAGAGGGCACCATTCATGTAAGGCTTAGGGGAGTGGTTCTTACCCCCCAAGTCTGCGCTGCATGACGTTAAACTGCAAAGCATCTTCGTCCTCAACACTTGAAGTTAAACTATGACCCACCCGGCCATTCCAACCCCTTTGCGTTGGTTCGGTTCAATCCCTCCACCATGTCGTTCCAACCCCTTTTTGTTGGTTCGGTTCAATCCTACCACCCGGCCGTTCCAACCCCTTTGTGTTGGTTCGGTTCAATCCTCCCACCCGGCCTTCCCAACCCACCTTTGTTGGTTCAGTTCAATCCCACTATCTGGTTGTCCTGATCACATTCACATCGGGTCTTCCATCACCACAACTCAGTCGTTCATTCACACTGAGTTGTGCCTTCATCCAGCATTACGTTAAACTGTATATCCGAACTACATTGACTTTGATCCGCGCTAACGCGCAGTACGTAGGAAGCCTCTACGAGGTTCAAACTCTTCCCTCCATCATCCACCCTGATCCTTACCCGGGCTGCCACATCCCGGTGAGATCATGCCACTTTAGTCCATTCCACCTTACCCGGGAAGCCGCCCATGTGATGGCCCCAGCATCGGAAGTTCCCCTCTGGGGGTTCTACCATCTGATCCACTTCTAGTGTTGATCAGTCCGATGTCGTCCCCGCTGGACGTTAAACACGCGACATACCCTGTGATAGACATGGGAAGCTGAGGAGAACCTCAGGTGACACAGTTCCCCGAATCCAGCGCGGGATGCCTCAGGCCTCCACACCTTCGAGAAGCCCTGTCAAAAGGGATAAAAGGCCGACATGCGAGACCCACGACGTCAAGACATGCCACCAACACCCATAGCAACTGATCTCCTCACCGCAGGTTGCTGCCCCGACCAGGCCCCTTGGAGAATTTGGGCAGAAGTAGTGTAATTAACTGGCGTCCATGAACATATGGCACCAGGAACGAGATTCAAGACCATGTCTTAAATCTATGAGGGATACCCGAATTAGGCGACGAGTTCTGAGGAGACGTCCACGGAAGGAGAAGCCGACATCCCATCATCTCGGTTTCGAGCAAGGAGCAGACGTCCTTGAACAAGGAGCGGATGCCACCCGCCTTTGGAAAGCGGGAATGCGGGGCCACAAGCCGCGCGTCCTCCCCCCGGGTCGACGGACGCACGCGCGAGCGTGCCCTGGCGGAGACGCGTCGATGTGGAAGCCTGATGCGGATTCACGTCGAAACAATAAATGGTGAACCCGACATGAATCTCTTCTCCTCAATACGGAGAACGGAAGGTTTCTGAGGTGTTGGAAGACTAGCATGTCGCCCGGCCTAGCATTCAGCGCCGGGGCACAAAACCCGCTAGGGGCTGGGGCAGTCAGGAAATCGGGCACTCCGTCTTATGACGTCGACGGCCTGGATTCCGCCCTATGGAAGGCGGAGTGGCACTGGATGGTTTATTGTCGATTCTCTTTCTTGTTAGTATTAATGGGTTCTTCTCCCTGCTTTCAAGAATCAAGTCGCTCCAGCCAGTGCCCGATCGCCGCCCGCCCACTGGCGTAGGGGCATGGGCAATACCGACGCGGCTACCCCATGTGGTCTCGCCCGTTCCATAGGTGTCCCAGCTGCCACAACTACAGGGAGCCCACGCCCTCTCTCCCCCTCAGAGGTCATCCAAAGAAGGGTGATCAACGATTTGGTGCGGAGGTATGAGGAATAGGGAGTCATCCCCACCAGGGATATGGCTCGCCTAGACCTCGAGGCAGCCACTCCTCGCTACCGTCGCCGCCCTCAAGGGCCGCCTAGGGAGCCACCACTCCCCACCTCAACATCCTATCATTTCGGGAGTCAATCCCCGTAACGCTTCGACAACTCCCTCCCCTACGCGAATGAGGTAGAGGATGTCCTCAAACGCCCAATGCGAGACCCGCTTCAGGGGTCCGCGATAAGGGCTCCCGTCAGGCCACGTCGAAACCACCGCCAAACTCTTTGAGTCAAAGAGCAGGCATTCTATGTGCCTGAACCGTTGATACTGGCACGTCTGTCCCAATGCCAGCGTTGGGAACGAGCGGAAGAGTATGCCCGCCTTGAGGCCCTAGCATCAATGGCAACTATGGCCTGAGCCACTGTTGGCTCCAGTTACAAGACCCTTGTGCATGCTGAGCAGAGGAACTTCCATACCCAGCCTGGATCGAGGCCACGACCACCCCAAAGGCAGGTTGGGTTGACTATCCCGGTTGCCGGCGCAAGCGATGGCCACCGCGGACCACCTCGCGGTAGTGCTTTTCATCGGAAAGGTCTACTCTATGTTGCCGATCCCGAAGGCAGGGGTCTTCCCGCCTTCCGATCCCGGCCCGGAGGCCCACCCGGAGTCATGCCTCCTACCGTTGGCTTTGAGTACGAACCCGCTATGTATCCGGTCACTTGCCCACATGGAGGTCCTCCCCATGTCCCCTTCGATATTTTTCTCGGTTCTCCTCGCACCCCGGACTTCAGTCCTCTCGGCCCCAGCACTAGTGCGGCTGGAGGACGCCAGGATAGAAATCAGCCCTGCCCCGAGGAGCCACCCAGGGGCAGTAGGGCGGGATGCCGGTGACGTAAGAGGAATTCCAGGGAATTCCAGATAGAGATCAGACTGGTCCATTTCACTGACTCAGAGGCGGAGTACGATTCGGCGACAGAGCCCTCCCCCCGGTCCCACCCGTCAGGGGTAGGGATAGGAATGCGGCACATCAGCCTCGTGCCCCCTGAGTGCGAGATAAATATTATCCCCGCCTCTCTCCGAAGGTAAATCTGGAGTGATGAGGGCCTGGTGGACCTCCAAGGATCAGTCTTGCAGTCATCACCGCCCCCTCCGGAGGTACCTTCCTCCTCGATCAGAGACGACGGAGACGTTTTCTGGGGACCAATGGCAGAGCCGTGACACGGTGTGCCTTTGGCGAGCACCGACGTTGCGGCAAGAGGCCTCCTCACAGGTCCATCTTATCATGATGCGGTAGCCGGGGCACCACAACCCTCAGAGGGCGGCCCAGGATATGGAGGCCAATCAACATGCTCGCCATATTCACCACCGGCCAGCCCACTGGCCCAGCGGCCTGCCTCGGCACCACTGCTAGTTCCCCATCCATTCCCTATCGGTGAAGGGGACCATCAAGACTTGAATCCTGAGTTAGAATCGCAGAGCTTCTGTACCATCCTTGCAGAGGGCCACTTCCCTGCGAAGTTTTGGCCAGTCGCAGGACCGGACTTTGATGCACCAGAATCGCTCACCCCGGATGAGTTTTAATGCTTCCGCCGAACTCTCCGATCGACTCACTCCTCTCTTCACCACTAGAAAGTGCCATATCCCGGGAGTCAAGCACACCTTGAGGATATTGGTGAGCAGTGTCGTCAGATTGACATGGCCACGCTCCCCGCGGTTCGGCACCCCGGGTCACTTGGGCACCATAGGGCCCTCCAGCAATGATGCGTTGAGAGTTTTCGAATACTCCGCAAAGTTATCAGGGAGGCCACTCTCCACACGTACATCCGTGGATGGGGGTAGTACGCTGCACTACGTTTTAGTACGGTTCACCAATAGCCCGACTCACTGGGCGGCACTGAGGGTGCATCCCCAGGGACGGAGACAGTTAATATGGATGACCTGTCGGGAGAGGGCAACAGCTTGGAACTTATCGACGGGGAGTCACCCCCCGAAGACAAGACGCCGCTGGATCCATCAGGAAGAGTTACTCGCCACCAGAGAAACCTCCTGGGTGTCCCCACACCCACTGAAGCGTTGACGTTGAGCCGGAACGTCGACAAGGCTAAAGAGCACGGCGGGGCTGTAAAGCCCGCCGACCCATCTGCCTCCATGAAGAAGGCAGATGAAGATCCCGAGAAGGCCACGCTACGGCAAAAGCTGGCCGAGTAGAAGAAGTTGGTTGATCAGCTCCTCGCTGAATGCGTTGTAGAGTAGCGACCTGACTACGGTTATCCTAGGCCAAGACAGCCGGGCCAGGAACAACCACCCCTCGACGAAACCCTCCCAGGCAACTGTGATCATTCCGGGTATGCCGACAGAGGAGAGGTCGTTTCTTATGGCAAGAGGGAGCGGTATGTTTCACCACACCCTCCCGAGTGGTGTGATCACCCGAGAGACCCCGCTCGGATACCTCCTACTGCCCCAAGGGCTGCTCCGCCCGCCATCCCACGAGCTGCTGAGTTCGACGACCCGATTGAAGGGTCGGGCAATGCGCTCGTGGTTAGGGATCCTCGTCAGGACTGGAACCCATGTTCGGACGATTCGATGGAGGCACTCATTGCCTACTTGGAGGCCTTGGAGACTCGGCAAGTGGCAATTCCACCGGACAGCAAGCCATACCCAGCATGGGTGGATGACATGCCGGTGCCTCTGGGATTCGAGAATCCCACATTCGCCCCCTTTAATGGGACTGGAGACCCACCACAGCATTTGTCCCACTTCAATTCGAGGTGCGGGCCTATGTTAGGGACTCCGGTGCAGCAGGAGGCCGCCAAGCTCCGTTGCTTTATCCAGACATTGGAAGGGCCAGCGTTCGTCTGGTACAGCCAGCTCCCCATCGGGTCGATAACTAGCTGGGAGGACCTTTGTAGGCAATTCCTCTACCAGTTCAGCTCCACGACCCAGAAGACGAACATCGCATACCTCTTCTTGTGAAAGAAAAGGCCTGACGAGTGAGTCGCAGATTTTGTCACCCGGTGGAAGGGCCTCACGTATTCCATTGACATGCCATTAACTCAAAAGCAATTGCTGACAATGTGCGTCGCGACTGTCAAGACCGAGATGGTCCCTTCCTTGATCACCCAAAATTACCCTGGAGGGTTTAGGGACTTCTCAGATAAGGCTCAATGCCTCGAGGAAGCCCTGCAACAGGCTAGTCAGGCACTCCCGCTGCCTCCTGTAATCCCTACAAGGAGAGCCGCCAGGGCTGAGCTGTTGTGGCCCAGATAGAGGCCCCTAGGAAGTTGGAGTTGCTGCTAGTGAAGCCAGCTCCACAGCCCCATAGGAATCCACCTCCACGGGCATAGTTCCCGGCCCAGCAGTGACCGCCTCAGAATCGGCCGGCACCTCCGCGTAATGTATCGCCACCACCCAGGCGGGATAATCAGGGTCCACCTCCTCGGCAGGCCCCTCCGGCCCCCCGTCAGTGCTAGGCTCCCAGAGCCCCGTGGTACCTGACTTACTCATTTAATGAGGATCAGGTCCCCGGTTACTTCTGAAGCGCCCTCGAGCAAAGGATTGTGTGGCTGCACGAGTGTTGGAAGCCAGAGGAGGCACATCTCCCTGATCACCCCCGCTACTGCCCTTACCACCAGGCCCTAGGGAATACCATCCAGCGGTGCTACGTGTTTAAGGACTGTCTCCAAGACCAGATTAATAACAATGTAATCATGTTGGGCCCAGCTCCGGAACAAGTGGCAGGTGTGTTCTTGAGATCAAATGATGATAGTGGTGACGAGGATGAATGGAAGCTGGTCTCCAATCACGGGTCCCAGAAGTACAATGTCTGGATGTCCCGCAAGACGATTGTTCGCACCCATGGCATCATCTGTGCACGCCTGAGACAGCTAGAGCCCCAAGAAACCGCGGTTTCTACCTCAGTATCATCGTCCCATTATGCCCATTCTGAGAAGAGCAAACGGCAGCGGTGCAAGAAGAAAGAGAACGCCCCGCCCGTTCTGCCACTATCCCGCACTCTTGGCGATTTCATGCCCCCAGAGATGGGGATCCCTCCCAGGATCCGCCCGGTGATGGATGATTCATCTAGTGACAGTCTTGGGTATGCTTCGGTTAACACTGTAGAGTTGGTAAATCCCTTTCTAGTTCCCAACGTTGAGGAACGCCAGGCGGACCTCCCTAGTGTCCCCGGTCGTCGTCACCATCGGCGGAACCGCGGCAACAGGAATCGCTAGGGCACGATAGTTGGCACCTCCATTCAGGCCGTGCATGCCACTGAGACGAGGTAGCAGACCCAACACCGAGCTCAGCGCACGCATCCTCTTCATCTGGTGTCGACGGATTCGCCTTTGCCACCATTTGTGTTGTGGGACCAGGAAAAACCGCCTCGGCCGTGCCGTGACCAGCTTCGTCCCGCCGCCAGTCCATTCCAGTCTCCCGGTCCCAATCTGGTGACCACTTCCCGGGCTTCAACCAGTGAGCAGAGAGATACTCCTAGCACCAGTCGGTTGCCGGTTCAGCCGGCAAGGACCGTCATGCCTCCAATCACAGAGCAACCTCCTAAAACTACGGGCTCGCGCTTGGCAAGAAATTATGATGTCTTGAAGCACTTGGACGACATTCCAGTGAGTCTCTCCATCCATGAGGCTCTACGCCTGTCATCTGGAATGCGTGAGGCACTCGTTGAAGCCCTGAATTTCCCCCTCTTGTTTAAGACGGAGGTTGCGGCTGCATAGGCCTTCCATGCCGAGACGATTGAGAACGCCGAATGTCAGGCAGTTATCTCGTTCTCTGCTAAAGATGAATACCCTCCTATATAGGGGCACATTCGCCCATTTTACATCACCGGTCAGTTCAATGGCCTTGATGTCTGACGCTGTCTTATCGACACGGGGTCTGGGATCAACCTGATTCCAAATCGTACACTCCGGAAATTGGGGTTGTCTGAGGATGATTTAATTCCCTCCGACCTCAGGATCCAGGGGTATGACCGAACCGAGAAAACTCTGGTCGGCAAGATTCGTTTGAAGACCCTGTTCGGTGTCTTGGTTTCCAACACCGAATTTATGGTTTTCTTTCAGGACACTGCGTACAACACATTGATGGGTAGTCCATGGCTCTACCTTCACGCGGCGGTCCCCTCATCATACCACCAATGCCTCAAATACTCCCTTAATGGTCGAGTAGGTGTGCTTCAGGGAGATGCGTCTCCTTTTGCCTCATGTGAAGCCCGCTATCTAGATGCCGACTATTATAAGAGTAATGATAAGAAGATCCTGGTAGGTGAGGTTGAGCTCGTCGCTGTCTCAAGTGATCCCTGGGAAAGCTTGGATGACACTTACGTCCTCCCAATCAATCGGTTAGACGTCGCCATGGTCTCGGTGGCTTGTGAGTCTCCTGGTGAAATGACCACGGCTGCCCAAGCTAGCACCAGCAGCTGCCCAGCCGGGACCGGTAGCCCCAATGCAGTTCCTCTTGTGGATGATCTCTCCTCAAGCGGAGAGGACATGGATGATTCACCCCCATCCTTTGAGGAGGGAATCTTCACCACGATCGACGTGTTAGTACAGGTGAACCTCGGCAGCGAGGTGAATCCAAGACCCACATTGGTCAGTGCCACCATGCCCTCCGAAGAGCAGCAGCAGTACGTAGACTTCCTCAGAAAACACCGTGATGTGTTCTCTTGGAGTTATGACAAGATTCCAGGACTAGATCCCCAGGTAGATGTCCACCACCTTGGTCTCCCAACGAACCATCGCGGGTTTAAGCAGCCTCCCAGGAAAATGCACCCTTCCCACGGTGCCATGGTTGAGGCCAAATTTGACAAGATTATCAAAGCCAAATTTGTGAGGGATGTTCAGTACCCCAGATGGAAGGCCAACATTGTGCCGGTCAAGAAGAAGAACGAACATATCAGAGTCTGTATCGACTTCCGCGATCTCAACCGCCACTGTTCGAAGGAAAATTTTCCCCTTCCAGTGACGGAGCATTTGATTGATGCCACGACGGGGTTCCAGGCCCTCTCCTTCATGGATGGATACTCCAGGTACAACCAAATTCGGATGTCCCCCGAGGACGAGGATCTCACCACCTTCAAGGCCCCCCAGGGCACATTTTGTTACCAGGTCATGCCCTTCGGCCTGAAGAATGTGGGTGCCACCTATCAAAGGGCCATGCACCGCATATTCAAGCCAATTCTCGGCACACTGGTGGAATGCTATGTGGATGACTTGGTGGTTAAATCACGCCAGCGTCAGGACCATCTCAAAGATCTTGAGAAAGTGTTTGGCTTCCTTTGGTCTTGACGCCTAAAAATGAACCCGTTTATGTGTGCCTTCGGGGTCACCTCCGGGAAATTTCATGGCTTTGTTGTCAGATACTGGGGCATCGAGATCGACCCCAAGAAGATCAGGGTGATCTACCAAATTCCCCCCCCCCCCCTGAGTAACATCTGGGAGGTTCAAGGGTTCCAAGTCCACATAACCTATATACGCCGATTCATCGCAAATCTGGCCGGCAAGTGTAAGCCCTTTTCTCAGCTCATGAAGAAAGGCGCCACCTATGTATGGGATAAAGAGTGTCAGACCGCATTTGAGGAAATCAAGCAGTACCTGCTCCAACCTCCGTTCTTGATGCCGCCCATCTTCGGAAAGCCGCTGGTCCTTTATGTGACTGCCCTGTAACGGTCCCTTGGCGCACTTCTCGCCCAGAAGAACAACGAGGGAATGGAGAATAGCCTCTACTACCTCAGTTGCATGCTCCTCGATGAGGAAGCTAGATATTCCCCCATCGAGAAGAGCTGCCTGGTGCTCGTATGTTCCATACAGAAATTATGACACTACTTGCAGCACCATGAGGTACAGTTGGTTTCTCGAGTAGACCCGTTGAAATACATCCTGTTCCAACCTATGTTGACTGGCTACCTAGCGCGGTGGGCTGTGATCCTTAAGTAATTCAACATCAGGTACGTGTCTCAGAAGGCCATCAAAGGACAAGCATTTGCGGACTTCCTAGCTGCCCACCCAACCTCCACATATCAGCCACTGGATCTGGGTTTTTCTGACGAGGCCATCCTCTCGGTTGATCGTGCCAATCCATGTTGGCAGATGCACTTTGACGGTGCTTCCCGGATCCCCACAGGTTGAAGACTCGATGATCCTAGGCTCAACAGAGTGGGCCTAGGAATCGTCTTCATTACCCCGGAGCAAGACATTCTGCCATATTCCTTCATTCTGTCAGAGGGCTGCACCAACAATGAGGTGGAATACGATGCCCTCATCATCGGCCTCGAGCTGGCCCTCGATATCGACGTGCCCCATCTGTGTGTCAAAGGGGACTCTGAACTGTTTGTTAAGAAGATAAATGGTGACTATGTTTTCAGGAAGATAGAACTCGTGCCATTGCTGGAGTGCACCCTCCACCTGATGGCCTAGTTCCCTTCTCGGCCATAGGTCATTCATATTCCCCGGTCGCAGAACGGTCGAGCGGATGCTTTGTCCAGTCTAGCTGCATCACTTGTGGAGCCTGAACAGGACAACCTGGTCATCCGTGTGGCGCACCGGAGGCTCATCTCCCTTGTTATCCCAGGTGAAGATCATGGCCCACGGGTGAACCATCTCACCGCAGGTGCCCCTATGTCTGGAGCCCTGAGTACTACAGATGTGGCAGTCAAATCAGCCCCTGATTGGAGGACGCCCTTGGTTGAATACCTCCAACACGGCATTCTTCCATTGGATCGGGCTGAGTGCGAGCGAATTCGGCGCCGCACATCACTGTTTGTCCTCCAGAGCGGTCCCAACCTTCAGAAGATCCTCTACATACGCGGATTTGATGGTGATATCCTCTGTTGCTTTCAAGGAGTCGAGATCCCACAGGTCATGCAAGAGGATCATGCTGGTTCATGTGGTGCCCACCAAGCTGGGCCGAAGTTGTCCCACCAAATTCGGAGGTTGGGATACTTCTGGACCTCCATGATCCATAACTGCATCGAGTACGCCAAGAGGTTCCATGCGTGCCAAGTTCATGCTAACATTGTGCATCAGCCACCGGAACCTCTCCATACCACCAGGTATTCTTTCCCTTTGCATTCTTGGTGTTGGACGTTGTAGGACCTTACCCACCGGCGATGGCTCGCCAGTGCCGATTCATTCTGACCGCTACGGACTTCTTCTCCATGTGGGCGGAGGCGATTCTGCTTAGAGAGGTTAAAGCCTATTCTATCACTGACTTCGTGACTTCCAACATCTTCTATCGGTTTGGAGAGCCTCACGCTATCCTCACGGATAACGGAACCAATTTCCGAGCAGCTGAGCTGAAGAAGTTGTACGCCAAGTACAATATTTGCTCAAATCATACATCTCTCTATCATGCGCAGGCGAATGGATAGATTGAGGTGTTTAACAAAACCCTCTCTAACATTCTACAAAAGATGGTTGGTCAGAACAAGAGAATTTGGTCGGACAAGCTCCCCAACGCCCTCTAGGCTTATCACACGACGACTCGCAATTCCACCTAGATGACTCTGTATTCCCTAGTGTATGGGGCTGAGGTTGTCCTGCCTATCGAGATTTAGTTGTCGTCCTTGCGCACTGAGGTTTACAACCAGAAAGCACCAGACAGAGTTGTCGAAGCCCGTCTAGTTGAATTGGAAGTACTGGACGAGAATAGGATTTGCGCCTTGCATGACTTGGAAAGGAATCAGATCAGGATGGCTAGAGCTTTCAATAAGAAGGTTCACCTCTTCTCTTTCCTGCAGGGTGACTTAGTACTGGCCCATAGAGCGCCAATGATCCCAGGCAGGAAACCACCCAAGTTGGAGCCCAAGTTGAAGGGACCTTTCGTCGTCCACAAGGTCTATCCCAATGGTGCGTATTCCCTGGCGACTATGGATGGTGAGCGTGTCACTCCTCCCACCAACGCGAGGTTCCTCAAGCAATACTTTGCCTATGATCTGCTTCGTCCTGCATGATGTTAAACTGCACTTCGTCCTGCATGATGTTAAACTGCACTTCTTCCCTGCATGACATTAAACTGCACCTCGTCCTGCATGACGTTAAATTGCACTTCGTCATGCATAACGTTAAACTGCACTTTGGCCTGCATGACATTAAACTGCACTTCGTCCTACATGATGTTAAACTGTGTATCGTCCCACATGACGTTTAACTATGTTGTATGTTCCTGCATAACCCTAAACTTCACATCCTGGTCCGAGCTCTAAGACCTTAAACTAAGATCCTTACAGGTCCCACATGACCATAAACTGCACCTTTTGGTCTAAGATCTAAGACCTTAAACTAATATCTCTCTGATAACTACGTGTGGCTTGATCCTCATCCTTATGAGGTACGTAAGAATGCCCGGACATCTCATCTTGGGTCCAGCCCCGAGGATTATTGAATCCCGCTCCATTGTATCGTCCTGCACGACGTTAAATTGTGCCCTTGGTCTGATCTCTAAGACCTTAAACTAAGATCTTCTTCATCCCTCAGGATGTTAAACTGTGCACCTTCGTCCCACACGAGGTTAAACTGCACCTCGTCCTACATGACGTCAAACTGTGTACGGTCCTGCATGACCTCAAACTGCCTGGTCTCACATGACCTTAAATTGTGCCCCTAGTCCAAGTTCTAAGACCTTAAACTAAGATCTTTGTAGGTCCCGCATGACCCTAAACTGGACGTCTAGGTCCGAGCTCTAAGACCTTAACACTAAGATCTCTGTATGGTCCCGCAAGACCTTAAACTACATTTTCCACCCATTTTGGTCTGAGCTCTAAGACCATAAACTAAGATCTCTTGTAGAACTATGTGCGGCTTGATTCCCATCCTTATAAGATACGTAGGACCACCTGAACATTCATGTTTCATGTCCATCCCCAACTCCCGGGAATCTCTATCTTGTTCCGGGCCCTCTGCCCATGTTCCCCTAGGTATGTGGCATATTGCGCGAGCATGGGGTCATGTCCTCATTCATGTCGGGTTGCTTGCCGCGGCATACGTCCCCCATGTTTGGGAATGCCTCACACCCCTCTTCGTCCTGCATGACATTAAACTACATCTTAAGAACTACGTACGGCTTGATTCCCATCCATATGGGATACGTAGGACCACCTGAACATTCATGTTTCAGGTCCAGCCCCATCTTCCGGGAATCTCAATCCCGCTTTAGGCCTTTGGCCCATGTTCCCCTTTGTGTGAGACGTATGGTGTGAGCATAGGATTATGTCCTCATCCACGTCGGTTCTCTGGTTGTGTCGTACGCCTCCCATATTCAAATGCATCTCACCCCATTTTTTCATCCTGCATGACGTTAAACTGTGCCTCAAGAACTACGTGTGGCTTGATTCCCATCTCCACGGGATACATAGGACCGCCTGAACATTTATGCGTTAGTTATAGCCCCGTCTATTGGTTGATCCCGGGGATCTTCCGTCTTTTGGACGCTCTCAGGGTGAGCCCTACGACCCTTTCCGGTGATCTGCTAACGTGTTTGGAGTACTCCGGTCTAGGACCTGTAGTGTCAGATTCAATTTCGGCAAGTTCTCAGTTACTTGTCAGACCTCGTACTGCCTCTTGTTCGGGTCTCCGCCTAAAGGGATCTCCATGAACGGTTTGGATACAACTCCTGAGGCTCTCACAACGTCACGGGTCGATTTATCGGAGGGTCTCAGGCAGAAAATCGACACAAATCCTGCGTTTTAGCGGTTGATGCTCATTTGCCTGCCACGTCTCAGGCTGACGCGACAGGATGTTGTGTTGCGAATATGGTCAGTAGCAATCCTTGACCGCCACCCCGACTCCTTCGGGCCCCGAATATTGGTTGTGCGGTACTCATTACATTCCGCCTCAGTGCGTTGTGGTGGAATCTTGACACTCCTTTTGTGTTGGTTCGGTTCTTCCCCATCACCCGGCCATTCCAACCCCTTTGTGCAGGTTCGGTTCAATCACACCACCCAGCCGTTCCAAACCCTCCTCGTACTGACCCACGGTACGCCCCCACACGTTACGCAGACCAGCCTGGGTAATGGTGTCTTTCGGGGCTCCCGTGATCTAAGCGCCAAGGATATATGCTATGGTTCTCTCCAAGGGTCATGTGCAGCTTGACCCTCGTCCCAAAGAGGAGGAGGGAGTCTCCCGAAAATCTCGTTCTGGGCCCAGCTTAGCTGGAGGTTAGCATCTTCTGCCCCCTGATTGATGGACCTGTGCGGGCCCCTGGCCTGGGATCCCCCTCGTGGGACTTAGTCCGAGCCACATGACCTTAAACTGTGTTTCCTAGTCCTACCACATGACCATAAACTGTGATCGTCTTGGCCGCCCGACAAAAAAATGGCACTGCATTGTGGTGTTCTCCTCTCAGTGGAAACTCATGTTGGGTGTTGGTTAATAACCACACCATTTTTCAATGCCTGTCATGGATTGATTATTGTGGCGACGCCAGGGTTTCTATCCCAGGCCGGTCGCTTCATGAAGAAAAACCATCTACCTTCAAGGAAAAACGATAGATATCAAATATCGTTTCTTCTGAGTGCGAGGGCTAGACCCGCACGCCTCATTACGTAGGTGCCCCATTGTGTTGCTCCGTGCTTCAAGAAATACGTAGGGAATGATTCTCATTTTTCTGAGATACGTAGGAGCACCTGGGTACTTTCCCGCAGGCCCAGCCTCACTCCGTGTTTGGCCCCCTGGCCTGGACACTCTTCCGAGGAGAACATTGTAAGAAGGACCTTTTCCTCGCCTATGTCGGGTTTTTTTAGCCGTTGAGTCGTGTTTCTCCCGCTTCTAGTGCCCCAGGTCCGAGCTCTAAAACCTTAAACATAGATCTTCTCCCCTATGGTCCGAGCTCTAAGACCTTAAACTAAGATCTCTCCAGTTGGAGTTCAGATAGTTTGGTCATGTCGTCCTGCCTTCGGGACCCTGACCCCGGGACTACGTGGTGTGGTGTGGGATTATGTCCTTATTCACGTCAGGTTTGCAATAGCTGTTCCGCACATACCCCATCTTGAGGATTAGCCATCCTCTCTGTCCTACATGATGTTAAACTGAATTCTTAGAACTACGTGTGGCTTTATTCCCATCCTTAAGGGATAGGTAGGATCACCCGGATGTTTGAAACTTCGGGTCCAGCCCCCACCTCTTCAAGATTCCCCCTTCTACTGAGAATCCGCCATCTTTTGGTCACCCTGAAGGCGTGTCCCTCAACCCCATGCAGTGGTTCACCCGTGTGTTAAGAGTACTCTGGTCTATTACCAAGAGTGTCAGGATCGGCTTGGTCAAGTTCGTTCCACTTATCAAGCTTCGTGCTCCACTTCATTCGGACTCACCACCTTTCACGCCCGGAGGGACCCCCGTGAGAGGTTTGGGTATGATTCCTCAGTGATCTCCCACCGATTCGGGCTGATACCCAGAGGGTCTCGGACAATAAATCGATAAAATCCCGCGTTGCGAACATGGTCAGCGGTAGATGCTCGTTTTGTTGTTCCTATCATCTGTCAGTGTGATATTGATGCTGCTTTTCCGCCATGGTCGGCAGTACTCCCATATCGTTACGCTGGAATCTTCGGTCCTTGATTGATTGGTTGCATGATTCACACTACGTTTCCTCCTCCCATCCTTCCCAGGAGGAACCTCAACACTCTTGGTATTATCCCTCAGTGCATCTTCACATATCCAGGGGATAAAGCCGCATTATGGCGTACTTTGGGGTTCCCATGGTCTGAGCTCTAAGACCTTAATCTAAGATCTTCTCAGAACTACGCCTGTCTTGATTCCCGCTTTGGTCGGATACGTAGGAGCACCTAGACCTCCTATCTTTGGGTCCAGCTCGAGTTCAGCTAATTCGATTCTTTGGTCATGTCATCAGGACCTTGACTCTGGAGCTGCGTGGCGTGGTATGGGATTCTGTCCCCATTCACTTCGGGTTTGCAATGACTGCGCTGCGCACACCCCATCCCATGAATTAGCCCCTCTTATTTTCCCGTCTCGCACGACGTTAAACTGCACTTTGAGAACTACATATGGCTTGATCTTCATCCTTATGATGTACGTAGGAACGCCCGAACATCTCATCTTGGGTCCAGCCTTAGGGATTAATGAATCCCGCCCCTCCTCGTTGCCAGCCTTCTCACCTGGCTTCTTGTAGAGTGGTGCAGTTGTGACATTCACCCCGGCATAGTTTGGGATGCCCCATAGTAATAATGGGAAGTGAGAGTTCCCTCGTCAGAGAGGTTCTGTTTGAGAGTTGGGGTGATTTACGACTGGATCGGTGCGTCTACCTAATACGCTCTCCCCATGGTGGCACAATTTTGAGAGTGTCGGATTCTGTTCAAACGCATCATCACTCTGACTCACGCTTCGTGTACCCCGTTATTCAAAACTTCGCCCTTTGTGTCTGGAGGAACCCCCTGAACAGTCTTTTCGATAGACATGTGGTCCACCTCCTGTAGCTACGGGGAGTTGTACCCTTGGTCCGCCTATCGCAACAGTATGGTTGATTGATCCATTGTCTGCTCACTGTTCTGGGTACGATCTGGAAGGTTGGTCACATCCGGTGGTATCCCCTAACAGCATTGTTGATAGAAATGTGATCCGCCTCCTGTCCTTCTATTGTAACAGTATGGTTGATTGATCCATTGTCTGCATGCTGTCTTGGGTTGATTTTCCTGGATGACTGACCGACGACATTTTGAGCCAGGCCTCATTTTGCGAATATGGTCAGCGGTTGGCCCTCATTTGTTGTTCCCACTCCAGGCTAATGTGATATGGATGTTGTGCTTCCTCCACGGTTGAGAGTCATCCCTTATCATCATGCCCCGTGGATTTCAGAATTCGGGATGTGCGATTCACCATTTTCCGTCTCTTTCTGTTCGGATGAGTTCTAACACCCTAGCATTGCCTCACTCGTGTGTTGGAGCACATTGAGGGGGTGATGCATCGATTCGGTTTGAGGTCTCCTTCTTAAGAATGACCTCCCCTCTTTTCCTCAGACATCCAGGCCCGACATTGGATGCCTGAAGCTTGGTTAACGCTCCTGCAAAATGATAAATTGTGGTTGATCACGTTAATCCAAAAGATGCAGATAAATATATTGATTCATACAAAAGATCAAAAAATTAAGTAGCGAAGGTAAAATGTTCTTGAGATGGAAAAAACCGGGCCCTCAAGGATCAGCGTGCTGGATTGATCTTCCTAACGCCGCTACCCTTTGGCTAGTGGCCTCCAGAGCTGCATCTCGCTCTCTGCATTCCCTCTCTTCATCGGCAGCAGCCGCGGTGCGCAGTTCACCGACTCTTGTCTGTGTTGCGCCCGCTCGGCTTGAAGTGCGACCATCTGGTGGCTCGCCTCCATTAGTTGTGCCTGATCATCAGCCATTTGGGCCGTCAGTTGCTCCACGAGCTCGGCACATGTAGTGACAGAGGCCTCCTTCTCTGCCTCCTGCCCTTCAAGGCGCCGGACTTCCTGCTCCTCCATGAGAAGCGCCCAGGTGTTTTCCTACTTGTCCCAACATTGGGCGACGTCGGCACGTGGGCCACTCTCACGCATATTTTTGGCCAGGAAGTCACGAACCATTAAGTGGAGGCGTTGAGCGTCAGCCCCCTCCCCCCCCCCCCGGCGCATAGGAAGCACAACCAGGTCTGGTGTGATCCCATGCACCTCAGCCAATCCAATTGGGGTTGATTGAGAAAGATCTAGATGCACTTCCACTCCCTGCGCCACGTCATCTGACTCTCTTCGGCCTCCTCTGAGTCTGATTCATCCATCTCCTCGGAGTCGGCGGGCCGATATGCAGGGAAGGCGGCCAGAAGGTCTACATCATGATCCGCCTCTGGGATGTCCTCGTGAGGAATCGAATCCTCGACGTCCAGATGGCCTCCATCTTCTATTGCCTCAATGGTGCTGACGCCCTCTTCAGCCCTCGATCTCGCTGCAATGATGGAACCACTGACGTTGGTTACCCCTGTTCAGCAATTGTCGGGGCCGACTCAGCTTCGGAAGCCTGTTCCGGGGGAGGTGTTATGTCTGCCACTGGTCCACCCATGGACGGCCCGGGCTCAACAGCCCGGTGAGCCTCCAGCGTCGAGATAAATACGCAAGGCATACCCTAATTAGTCATGGATCGTTAATAACATATGCCACCAGTAGAGTAAGAAGACTTACGGGAGCCCAGAGCATCAGCCTCTGTCGTCCCAGCTACCGTAGGAGCTGTTGTATCAGGGGACCCCTCGGTGCTTGTCAATTCAACGATAGGTGTCGGGGCCCCGCCCTGTCCTGCCAGTGCTTGGCCCGCTCCTGCTGAAGACACCTGACCAATATCCGTGCATTCCTGACTGAGATGGGGAAATGGGTTAGAAGCCACATAAGAGAACGGACATAGAAGGTTGAGTAGAGATAGAGACGGACCACGATCAGCTCGGTGATGTCTATGTTGTCAGACCCAACTCTCTCACCGCTCTCCTGCGGGCCCCCTGAATGTGACACTCTTTTGGATCCTTCGTCCTCCCCTGTCTCCTCCTCCTCGTAGTCATCACCACTGTCACCCTCTCTCGGCGGCATCTGTTCGGGAGAAGGCTCTAGACCGAGCATCACCTTCACCAAGAGGGATGGCTCCGTGCGCCGACCCTGTTGGTGTGTGTACTCGTCTATAGCCATTAGATATGTGTGCCGCTAGTGGAAGTGTACCCTGTCGACGACCCGGAGGTGCCCGACTTCTGGCAGATGGACCTCGTCCCTCATTATCTTTTTCCAGAGGGCTTCAGTGCTTAGCAACTGCCACTGGGTCATCTAGGATGACCACAACGCCGAGAAGACTGCATCATGGGAAGGTTCGAGAAGATGTCTTATCTGCTTCCCGGGTCGCTCCCTGGCTGTCTCGTGTGCCCCCTCTCTGGGCAATGAGGTCGTGGAGGCGCCCTGCGATGCGCCCGCCGCCGATGTTCCCGCCTACGCCAGCCCCACTGCTTGGCGCGCCCCTATTCTCCCCCGCGTAACGGCACCATGCCTCCTTACCTGACGCCCGATTTCTGCATGGGTAACCTCGAGCCGCCGAACAGGTTTGCGCAGAAGCCCCTAGGGGTACTCAATGGCCCAATGTTCGGCGTACTCGGCTTCCAAGCCAGCGTAGATCCCGGTGGGAGGGAGAGTGATGACATCGCCAGAGACGAATGTGGTGAACATCAACCACATCTGGCGAAGGATGCAAGGGTTCCTCTCCTCCCAGACGGCCGTGAATACCCTCTTCAGCATTCGTTGAAGGCACCCGAACTTCCTGGAGAATCGGGTCGGCACGTAGGGCTAGCAGATCACCTTCCCATCGATCCGAGCCACGAGCACCCCGCCCCGAATGCTCTGGAAGTATTCATGCTGCTCTAGTAGGCCTTTCCCATTGTCAATCATCTGAACAAAGGGGGTGCGGAATGGGCTGAAGTTGAAGTTGGCATGATTTTCTGTCCAGATCCTCACGCCCTCCTCGTTGAGCGTCATCTGTGTGACCCCCGAAATGTTCAGCAGGGAGGGTCACAGGTCGTTGCCTAGAGGGCAGACGGCATTCGAGAACGTATACCCACCATGGTGAGCAGCCACCCAGTTGTGGAAGAATTGAAAGGGCCTACATACCCTCTGTGGAGACCACCCTCGCGAGATGTGACCCAGAATTGCATACAGCTTGGCCAACACGGGGACCCCGAGGTTAAATCTCTTGTTGGAGGCCATGGTGCCCGCCATCACCAGTGTCGTCGAGCGAATTCACATCCTCACGTCCCGCACTAGAAAGAGCCACCCACTCATGAAGGTGGCGAGAAATTCCGCATACCAGACATTCGAGTCCCGGGACTCTATGACGCTGTACCCCCATGAGCAGTAGTCCCCCATCTCCAGGACCCACTAGTACGACCCGTGTCTGCTCCTTTGAGCCACGGTTGGGCACCGCTTTCCCCTTCCTGGCATCTTGACTGTCGGGTCGTGCTCCAGGAATTGGATGAACCATTCCTTGTAGGCGATATCCTTGTGGAAATCCTTGACCCACAGCCACTCCAAGGCTAGGTCCAGTAGATTCCATGTCAGAATTGTAGTCCGCGACCTGTCGTCCCAGGTATTCCTCGAGGTAAGGAACTCATCATACTGGTAGCACTCAATTGGGATGCCTCCGATGTGGTGGACATCCCAGAGGCTGATTCCAACCTCCCTGTGGTGAAGGTGGAAGGTGTTGGTATCGGGAGACCACCGGGTGAACAGCTCTGGCCCGAGTTTGAGTTGCTGGTAGAAATGGAACTTCGATGTCCACACCGCCTCGAATAGGCCGATGTACAGCAACTCCTCCTCGAAGTGTTCGCAGGTGTGGTGTACCTAGAACGCCTAAGCCCACTCACTAGTGAAGTTGCCCCCGGATCACAAGTCCCAGTCCTTCAGCCAACCCTTGGTGTCGTCAGTGATGCTCTGGAGGTATGTGTTCACGTAGAGGGCTAGAGAGTTCTCCACAGCAGGCAGACTCCCAGTGATAGTCCGGGTCCTCGGGCATAGGACGTACACGTTTACGTGCTTGGTTTCCCTAGCAGGATGACCATTGTTGGTGATGTTGTAGCAGGGAAGGTCATCCTCCCGAGTCACCCATGACCGCGGCGCATCCACCTCCAATCCTGGCAATGGAACCTCTTCCAGGATTCCCTAGTTCCAGAGGGGTAGGTTTTTAGACAGCGGATAAACCTTCTAAGCCGGAGACAGTAGGTCAAACAAGGATTTATTGGTAGAAACAATCTTCTTGGCACCATTGAAATCCTCTTTCACCGCCATTTCTGCTCTGCGGGCGGCAGCATCCCCCTCATTTACCTGGTTCGCTGCTATATCTGATGTTTTGGGAGTTGGGAGGATTTGGGATGAGGTGTGTGGGATCAAAGGAGGGCTGTGTGAATGTTTGAGAGTTGGCGCGCAATCCAAGAGGACGGCACGCAATCGGGAAGTTGGTGGCGAAAAATCCCGGGTCTGCGCACAATAGTGGCCGAAATCCGAACGGTATTGCACACAGGCCGGGCGAATTTCGCGAAAGCGGAAGCAATTTAATTCAAGAGAGAACAGTGCATGTCGCGCGGAAAGGCTTCGGTATGGCCCATGGGACCCATCGCCCCTATTTATATGCGAGGCCGAGATTCTGCACCACGCGGAGTGCGAATTGCACGACCAAAGAAGCGCATTAAGCGCCCGATCCCCGTTTTTGCGCGCCTATGTCTTGCGTAGCCTAGGTCTTCGGCATTTCGGCGTCTCCCTCGGAATCCGATCGTTGCGACCTCTCGCCGATCAAATTCTGAGGGGCGGCATTTGTAGATGCCGAAAAAGTCTGTTGCTCCTAAATGAGGTCCCGGAAGAGGAAAGAAAGGATATATTTGGAGTCAGAGGCCCGATTCGGAGGGCCCGGAGGCCTTACGCGAAATCAAGGAGGACGACGCGCAATTTTGGGCTGCCACGCGCAATCCTTTCGGGTTGCGCGCAAAATTCCGGGGCGGTGCGCTAAATTACGCGCCTGCAGCCCACATGGTGCCCCATTACGTGCTGACCCCCGATTCTGTGCCTGGGTTCCGAATTGCGCGACGGAAGCGGGATTCCGCGCCCGGGGTCGCCTATAAATATAAGGTGACCTCCAATGGTTTTGAGGATCCCAGAAGATGAACTGTCTCTCGTGCGCGCAATTAGCTCCCTCCGCACGCAAATATGGCATTCATGTAGCCTCTCTTTTCGCACAAACTTGCCCTGCGGTTCGCCTTTGCGTGCAACCCCATTGGCCCATTTATTTTACCAACTCCTCTAAGTAGAGGCCTTTGCACACAAAAGAGTTCACTTACGCGCAATTGCCCCTGGGTGCGCCCAATACAGTCCGATTATGTGCACCCCCCATTATAATTATCCATTCCTTAAAGGAATTGGCCATTTCCCCCGCGCGCTATCCGAAGCCCGGTGCGCGCAATCCTTTCTGTCCGCGTGCAATGCGCTGACCCAGTTGCGCGCCAGAGCACCTTATTGCACGCCGGCCCGCAGTTTTGCATGCCAAACTCCCTATTTGCGCACAAGCCGCCGAGGGCTCTCCTTTGCGACCCCCAAGGGTACCCACCTGCATGGCGCCCGATGATCCCCATCCCGGGCGTGCGCACTGTGCGTTGTCTTCCCGTGCGGCCCTTCCGGCCCATGCGAAGTGACATGGACCCATCAATAACACCACCTCTCATCCTGCATGACGTTAAACTGCACGACGTCTATGCTGAAAGACGTTAAACTACTTATCATTCATCGTCCAGCATGACATTAAACTGCACCACGTCCGTACTGCAAGACGTTAAACTTCAAATCATCTTCATCCTGCATGACGTTAAACCGCACCACGTCTGCGCTGCATGACGTTAAACTGCAAAGCATCATCGTCTTTCATGACGTTAAACTACACTTTCTCTATGCTGCAAGACGTTAAACCGCTAATCATTCGTCTACGCTTCAAGATGTTAAACTGCTTAGCATACTTCCGCGCTGCTAGACATTAAACTGCCAAGCATACGAGCCTCCAACCTAGAGTAAGTCCCCTCAACATGGCTTTGTCGATGCCTTCCCTCCCACGAGGGGTAGAGGGTTCCGGTCATGTATGGCTTAAGGGCATGGTTCTAACCCCCCACGTTCACGCTGCATGACGTTAAACTGCAAAGCATCTTCATCCTCAACACATGACGTTAAACTGTGACCCAACCGGCCGTTCCAACCCCTTTGCGTTGGTTCAGTTCAATCCCTCCACCCGGCCATTCCAACCCATTTGTGTTGGTTTGGTTCAATCCTACCACACGACCGTTCCAACCCCTTTGTGTTGGTTCGGTTCAATCCTCCCACCCGGCCGTCCCAACCCCCTTGTGTTGGTTTGGCTCAATCCCACTATCTGGTCGCCCTGATCACATTCACGTCGGGTCTTCCATCACCACAACTCGGTCGTTCATTCACACTGAGTTGCTCCTTTGTCCAGCATGACGTTAAACTGTATATCCAAACAATGTTGACTTTGATCCGTGCTAACGCGCGGTACGTAGGAAGCCTCTACGAGGTCCAAGCTCTTCACTTCATCATTCACCCTGATCCTTACCCGGGCCACCACATCCCGATGAGATCATGCAACTTCACTCCATTCCACCTTACCCGGGAAGCCGCCCATGTGTTGGCCCCAGCATCGGAAGTTCCCCTCCAGGGGTTCTACCATTTGATCCACTTCTACTGTTGATCAGTCTGATGTCGTCCCCGCTGGACGTTAAACTCGTGGCATACCCCATGTTAAACATGGGAAGCTGAGGAAAACCTCAGGTGACACAGTTCCCTACATCCTACGCGAGATGCCTCGGGCCTCCACGCTTTCGAGAAGCCCTGTCATAAGGGATAGAAGGCCGACATGCAAGACCCACGGCGTCAAAACACACCACCAATACCCAGAGCAACTGATCTCCTCACCACAGTTTGCTGCCCCGACAAGGCCCCTTGGAGCATCTGGGCAGAAGCAGTGTAATTAACTGGCGTCCATGAACATATGGCATCGGGAACGAGATTTACGAACATGTCTTAAATCTATGAGGGAGACCTGGATTAGGCGACGAGTTCTGAGGAGACATCCATGGAAGGATAATCCGACATCCCATCATCCCGGTTTCGAGCAAGGAGAAGACGTCCTTGAACAAGGAGCAGATGCCGCCTCCTTTGGAAAGCGGGAATGCGGGGCCACAAGCCGCGCGTCTTCCCCCCAGGTCGACGGAAGCACGCGCGAGCGTGCCCTGGCAGAGCCGCATCGAGGTGGAAGCCTGATGCGGATTCGCGTCGAAATAATAATCCTAGGGTAGGTGAGCACGAGATAGCTCTCCAATGCATTGGGTAATGTGACAGATATAAATGTTAATGTTTCTCCAAATAGATTTTGGGAGTATACAGTGAAGGGTATTACAAATGTGACTCTCTATGTAGCTATGATATCTAAAAATTATGTATGAAATGAATGCCTCAATTTACCTTTATTATTTATGATTAATATATGTTTTTCATAAATATTATGATTTTATAATGTAATTAATGATTGAAAACTATGGTTTCATTAATTTTTATTTATTTAGGGTATAATGTTTCCTTTCGTTATTTTACAACCATTTCTCTTCTTTTTTATACTCTTCCAATGTTTTGTAATGTTTTTCATAGGACATAATGATGAATAGTATCATGACCCGACCCAATCATGGACTCGAGCCGCAACAAACCCAAGCCCGCCTCCATAGGCCTTGGGATGGTGACCAACGCCGAAGGCACAACAAATCAGGAGGCCTTTGAATATTTACATGTACACACACACGCAACACACTCAATGAAAAAGTGCAGAGTAAAAAGAAAGGAAATGAAGAGTAAAGGAAAGCAATGTACCAACGACTATAAATAAACAACAATGTGCATTGAACTCTAAACAGTACAAAGCAAGTGCTAAGGTTAACTGAAAAGAAAAGTGGCAAAACACGCGCCCAACCAGAAAAATGCCACAACCCAGAAATAGGTGAACAAAAATTAAACAGCTGGAATGGTCCCCCACCTAGAAACCATCTCCGACCACCACCCGCGGTCCATGCTCCTGAACTCCTAAGCTCCACTGAAGTCACGACCAACCTATCCGCTGTCTACAAGGGCACACCAAGTGCGGGCAAAACCCAAGCAGGGATGAGTTTAAGTATACTCATTAGGATACCCTAAAGGCACGAGGGAGAAACAAAGGTGTTTCCCAAGGGTGAGAAGAGATCAAACATGAATAGTAAGGGAGCACAACCGAGAGTGAATTCAGGAATACAGTAGAGAGTCTAGTCAACCCAACAAGAAGAAAGAAGGTAGACTCATCCAGACATGAGAATCTAGACACGGAAAGCACGTGGCATACCCAATGTGTCTTTGCCCCTCCTCAAAGGAGAGTAAAATACCCAATAAGTGGGTATTGGAACCAAGGTATATACATATATAAATGCTCAATAATGAATCCCAAACAAGTTCATAAGGGGATCTATGTCCCATAGCTCAGCTCAAGAAAATGTGTCTCCATCAGTCGTAGAAATAACCATCATCAATGCCCACCATCCCACACGTCTGCCCCGAACTGAAAGTCAATGGGCTCAAATCAACGCACCTCAACACTATCCGCTTTGAGTGGAACTGACTCACCCGCACAATTTTAGGTCGAGTCACAATGACATGTCTCGGTGGGGAAAGTACCACCCGTAATTGAGAGTTCTGGGGGAAAGTCAAACCACACCACGTCACTTCCCTGTTGTCGAAAGGCCTGCTCAAAGGAAAAGATGTCACATAACTGACCCATACAAACCAGGGGTTCCTCTCCGGTAGTCACAGAGAAAAGCCATAGACTAGCCTAGTATAAAGGACTAAGTCTGAAATGTGAACGGGTGACCCATTTCCCTGCCATACTGGAGGGTAAACCCTAACCTGATATCGGGTGACCCACTGCCCAGCCCTGCTGGAGTGTAAACCCTAATAAATCATCAGGAAACCCACTACCCAGCCCCGCTAGAGGGTATACCTAGAATAAGTCTACAGGCGACCCACTGCCCAGCCTTGCTGGAGGGTAGACCTGGAACTATATGAAAGGGGACCCACTGCCCGACCCTGCTGGAAGGTAGACCCTAATAGGTCATCGGGTGACACACTGTCCAGTCTCTGCTAGAGGGTAAACCATAGAAGTCAGTGAGCAACCCACTACCCAGTCTCTACTAGAGGGTAAACCAGAAGAAGTTGATGAGAAACCCAATGCCCAGCCCCGTTGGAGGGTAAGCCCAGAACTGCTCTGGACATCCCTACTAGAAAAAACCCCAGCCCTACTAGTAACAACCTCAGCATTGCTGGTAACAACCTATTCCCTGTTGGTAACAACCTCTTGGGTAGAAGATTGGTGCCCACGTAATGCGTTGTTCACTCTGAATCTCCCATAACTCTACCAGCGAACAGGAAGAGGCGGGAGAAACTCCCTGCCCTCTCAGGGCGATCACAATCCATTCCACTGAGTCTCTGTCGAAGCGGACCGAGGCAACTCATCCTAGGAAGTGGGGGGAAACCCCACACTATACGAACACATGTAGTCGTAAATGGTGTCGCAGTCAAGTGGAAGGGAATGGTACTAAAACCCCTCACAACTGAATAAACAGAGGAACAAACCATCTCTGTCGGCTAAACAAATGAGCACAAAGGGACCCTCTACGTCGCGTGAGGTCAAGTCGCAAAATAGAACACGGCCCACACGTGGGTCCCACATGACGTGTGGCCCCATATCATCCCCAACCAAGAACACAAACTTTCTCAGGTACAACCAACCACATGTACCTCCGAGAATTCCCGTATACTCCCAGAGTATACCACGTTCTAGCCCAAAGGCTATCGTGCACACAACACCCAACGTCAATGCGAAGGCGTGAATGTAACTCCACCTCAAAGGCCCAAGCACGACAATCAACATCTTATTAATCCTTTACACACTCTCCCAAGAGTGCGCGATCACACGCCAAGGGTCCGCTACAAACATGGTAGGACGAACCACCACTGAAGCACCTCTCATGACTCCATATTTAATAAGATCGAGTAAAATTCTCTGCTCTCCTAAACAGATTACACCGTTTTAATCCTCATAAGAAAAATATTCAAGATAGACTACTTACTCACCCGAAACGGTCAACCGGTGAAAAATATACTATTCACCATAACCAACCAGTGTGAGGCCAACCCCAAGATCCCGAAACTGAACAATCGGAGAAAACCACTGCGTTCCCCCCTAAAAAACATACGAGATTGACTACTCAATCACCCATAAGGAAACCCAGTGAAAAGGTTACTATTCACAGTAGCCAGGTTGGGCGGGGCCCAAACCACGTCTCCGAAAGAGGTCAAGAAAACTGCACCATCGTAATGTCCATAGAAAAACACGTCAAAAAGACTGCACCCTTGAGCGCAACAGATATCCGGAGAAGAAGATGTGTTTCGGTGCTCCGCACACGAGCAGTGCTTCATGGGACCTGCATCCCGGTCCCGAAACACAATGAACGAATCTCACTATTTCGATCCTCTTGAAAAAGCACACGAAATGGATTATGCACTTTTCCAAAACCGTCGCTTGGTGATAGAGATTGAAAATCACTGTCAATGCCCAAACGACCCTTGCGGGGCCCCCACCAGCATGCAGAATTACAGCGGGCAGAGTGCACCTTTGCAATCCCTTCCGAAAAACATCCATAATCGACTGCTCGCACGCCTCGAACGAACGTCCGATTAGAAAGTCGCTAAACGCTGCCCGCAGCTAAAAAGACTGGCCGTAGTGCCCATGCCCCAAATTTGACCTCAATGCCTGAAACCACCCTGGAATGCTCCATCTTGGTGCCAGGGTTCCAACGCCACTGACGGCACTCAATTCGTACATTGGGTGTGTCCACTCCGTCCAAAAAAAGATCCCTTGGGAAAATGTCAAACCACTTAAAGACGCCTCGTGCCTCCGAGGCCCCTCATTTCGGGGATGAAAAATTCACAAAACCACCTCAAAAATTCTACCTTGACACGAGGTCTGTGCTGCCACTGACGTAATGCAAAACGGATTCCCGTAGCACAAGATAAGGGCGTCCGTATTTGGATGGGAAAAACTTTTTGGGCCAGGCCGACCTGGTCCAGCTGGTCCGCCCTGCTTGGGCCGGCCCACGCCGGCCGGCCCGCTACGCCCGCGGCCCAGCCGCTTGGTGGCCCGGTCCAGCCGGACCCCCGGGCCGCCGCACCACGGCCCGCGCCTCCCGTGAGGCCGGCGCGGCTGTGCGGGCTCCTCGACCGACCAGCCGACAAGGCTGGTCGCTTTTCCACGCAGAGACACGCCTTCGGCGGGTCTCGGTCTCCCCACGGGGTCGTGCGCCTACGACCCCGTCGTCCCCTCGCTGGCGCCCGCGGATGGATCACTCAGCCTGCCACCGCTGAGCGGGAGGCTGCCGCCGCCCTGCGCCATAACGGCGCCATCGCACCAAAGCCATTGCCGCCGTCCCAAAGCCTCCGCAGCCGCCTGGAGCTGACAGGAACCGTCGGACGCCAAAAAAAAACCAAAAACCCACGGAACTTCGGCAAGCGATTACGGAGGCCTCGGGACATCAAATTCAAAACTGAAATATTCGTTGGAAATCTCATGAAATCTACAATGCATTAATGGGTATTTATAGATTATGAAACAACACATCGACACTAAAATAGGGATTTGAAGATGGGTTTGGGATTTCAAACTCAAAAAAACACCGCCTACCTCTTGGGCGTAGCCCGGCGCTTCGTCGTCCACCCGCCGGAGTGGTCGTGCCTCGCCGGAGTTGTCTCGCCAGAGCCACATTACCGGAGCTCACCGGAGGAAGGAGGAGATGAGTTCGCCAATGGAGGGGGAAATGAGAGAGGATGGGGAGAGGATTATGTTATTTCAATTAATTAATTAACTTAAACACCCTCCCGCGGCCCCGTACCCGAACTTCCAACGGTGTCGGGATTAAGCCTCCCCTAGGCTAAAAACCACGCTCTGAGCTCAACAGCAGCCTCAGAATTTTAATCTGACGCACCTTTCAAAATATATAATGCTCATTTTAGGACGCTTCCAAATTACAAAAACGCCCCCGGGGCTATTTTTTACAGACGGGCCACGCCCGCAAAACTTATTCTCCTCCTTGGGTAAATGGAACGTTATGAACTCAATGGTGCCCTATGCTTTCCCATCCAAGCCACCATTCAATAGATACCTGATATTAACCATAAAAAGAATAAATTAATTAATTAATTTACTCGTTTAATGGTCCGGAAGCAAGTGAGGGGTCCAAACGCCCCGCGTCGACATGTTTTACGTCGTTCCTAGGGTAATCACCCCATTCTGAACACATATGTGCACTCAGATCTCTGATCTGAATTGCTGTTTAGGATTTATCGCATTTACTTGAGGTTCTCAGTGTGAACGTACTGAAAACATAATTCCGGCCACATCGGGGAACGGAATCTCTCGCCGTCTGAAGGACCGATTCTGGAATAATATAAAAAATATTCCAATTTCTTTCGCAGAAAAAACTGGGTTCTTACATCATTCCCTTCTTCATGAATTTTGTCTCTGAAAAGAAAAATAAGGGAACAACTCAGGGTACTAAGCCCGCACTTGGCTCTCCCGTACCCATAAGAAATCACACCCATCTCTACGCCACTGCACACAAACCAATGGATTGACCAATTTCATACGAGTTCTTCCCTCACTGTTAACATGCATTGGGACATGCACGCATCTGCTTAGGTGAGTCACATGGGAGACGTCAGGCTCCCAACCCAGACTTTGGGGTTAGGTCAAGGAGGTAGACAACCTCGCCATCCCTTCGCACGTTCTTGAACAGCCCAAAGGCCCTCAGGGGTAGCAAACCTCCCCGGTCAAACCTCTACATCGCACGCCGCGACTGGAATCACTACCTGAACCCGAGACAAAGACCGGTGATTCCCTCCATCAGAATATCTATATGGTGAAACGCCCAAGGATATCTGGTCACACAAGGTTTCCCAGTCAATGTCTCACAACCAAAACTCTCGTACATGCTCGGAGGGTGAAGGAGTCAACACCATCGACTAAAGAAAAGGTCATACCCCTTTTTACCATACCAACACAGGGTCGCGCCGACGCCCCACGTAACCCTGGTAACATCTCAAGCAAGGAGAATGGAGGAAATCATCCCACACACAGAGTCACAAAATTCAATTGTAAATAGTATAAGAGCTATAGAGAATACCTCATATCACCTCAGGCACTACAAGATCGTAAACATCCAAAGTTTGCGGCTGTCCGCAGTCCCAACTGTCAGCTCCCAGAGCCTGACGTGGACCGCCTAGTGGTGATTGGAAGACCTCATATGGTCATTCTCCACTTATAGCTCCTCCCGCTCCTCTGCTAGCATATCCTCTCTCGGTACTACTCCAATCATGGCACTGCCTGCATCGTGGTGGTGCACATGATGCCTGCCTGAAGCTCTCTGCATGCCTGGTCGGGCAGTCCCATGCCAAGCGACCCCACCCATCACAAGCATAGCACTGACTCTCTTCGGGCTGCACTGGTGCCATCCAGCGCCACTGTGGTGTACGACCACGCCCCTATGTCCGGTAGTCACAAAGCCACCTACATCGAGGTTCTGTCAGCTGATGCCCTCTATCTACGATAGAGGTCTCGGCTCCATTGTGCCTGATACCACCACCAACCGTAGAACGTGACTGGAAGCTCTCTTTCACCAGTACCTTCTCTAGAACCTCAGCATATGTGTAAATGCACAAGGGAACTGTGACAAAATGAATCTCTCAGCTGAGGCACTGCTAAATCTTCTGCACTCGGATATTGTCGTCACAGACCAAGTCCGCGTAAATGTGTGCATGGTCTGCGAAACTAGACGCGTACTCAGCCACCGTCATACCTCCCTGTTGAAACTACATAAGCTCCTGAATCCAAACAGAGTGCAAGTAGGAGTGGAAAATCTCCTCAGGGAACAACCACTGAAATTCTCTCAATGAAAGAGATGACTAGTCAAGAAACTGAGTCACCAGACTCCACCAACGCCAAGCTGCCCCACGTAAAAGCTTGGCTGCCAAAGCCACTCTCTTATCTGTTGGTGTCTTCACAAGCCCGAAAAGGCGAACCACTGTCTCTAGCCAAACCTCTACTGCCTGAGGATCTGGCTCACCACTGAACCTCAGCGGTCTCTGCTACTGGAACTCGCAGAGTGCACTCAACCTGCACTCAAGCCCAGTCTACTCCACTGAAGTTATCTGCTGCTCCACAGGTGGGGGTTCTGCTATCAACCCATAGGGAGAAAGGGGCTCGCATGATGGGTCCTGAACTGAGGATTCGTAGCTCACAAGGTTGTCGTCCAAAACCAAAGCCGGTATCCTGGCTGGCTCTCTTCACGGTGACATCCTGAATATCATAAAAGAGTGCCATGATCAGATGAGCATAATTTATATACAAATATCAAAAATGGGGAGCTCACTCAAGATGGACAGTCAAAGACTCAATACTATGTGATGCACAAACCATTTTTCACTGCAACGAGTGTCTCAGCATGCCGAGTCGACAAGCGGGTTATCAAGGTCCTAGTGAATGGATACATTGACCGCCACACCATCACTGGACTCCCTGGCTTGAGAGCCGCTCTCGAGACACGTTAAGACCGTTTCCCTGAATCCAAACCAATTCTTCTTTTAGGGACATCCTCACAACGTCCCAAGGAAAGAACCACATCTGATACCACTTTGTCATGACCCGAACCAATCAAGGGCTCGAGAAGCAACTACCCCAAGCCCGCCTCCATAGGCAAGCGGCTAGTGACCAGCGCCGAAGGCACAACAACTCACGGAGGCCTTTGCCTAAGTACCTATACACACACACGCAGCACACTCAATGCAAAAGTGCATAGTAAAAAAGAAATGAAAATCAGAGTAAATGAAAGCAAAGTACCAACTGATATAAATAAACCACAAAGTGCATCGACCTCTAAATAGTACAAAGCAAGTGCTAAGGTAAACTGAAATGAAAAGGGGAAAACACACACCCATCCAGAAAAATGACAAAACTCGTTAACAGGTGAACAAAAAGTAAAAAGCTGGAATGGTCCCCCACCTGGAACCCGACACCGACCACTGCATGTGGTCCACACTCCTGAACTCTTAAGCTCCACTGAAGTCACGACCAACCTGCCCGCCATCTGCAAGGGCACACTAAGTAGGGTAAAATCCCAAGTAGGGGTGAGTATAAAAATACTCAGTAGGATACCCTGAAGGCTCAAGGGAGCAACAAAAGAGGTACCGAAGGGTGAGAAATATATCGAACCGGAAAAGTAAAAGAGCACAACTGAGTGTGCAGTCAGGAATACAATAGAGATTCCATCTCCACACAAAAAGAGGAAAGAAGGTAGACTCATCCAGACAAGAGAAGCTAGACATGGAAATCATGTGGCATACCTCGCGCGTCTTCGCCTCTTCTGGATGGAGAGTAACCAAACCCAAGAAGTGGATACTGGACCCAAGGTATATACATATTTGAATGCTCAATCAAGAATCCCTATCAAGTTCATAAGGGGATATTTGTACCATTGTTCAGCCCAAGAAAATGAGTCTCCATCAGTCCCAGAAATAACCATCATTGATACCCATCATCCCACACATCTGCCCCGAACTGCAAGTCAAGGCCCTTAAATCACCGCACCTCGACACTATCTGCTTTGGGCGGCACTGACTCGCCCGCACGGTTTTAGGTTGAATCACAAGGACGCATCTCGGTTGGGAAAGTGCCCCTAGTACTTTAGATTTATAGGGGAGCGTCGAACTACAACTCGTCACTGCCCTACAATTGAGAGGCCTGCTCAAAGGCAAAGCTGTCACATCACTGACCCGTACAAACTAGGGTCCCACTCCGGTAGTCACGGAGTAAAGCCACAGACTATCCTAGTATAATGGACTATGTCTGAAATGTCATTGGGTGACCCATTTCCCAGCCCTGCTGGAGGGTAAACCCTAACAAGATATAGGGTGACCCACTGCCTAGCCCAGCTGGAGGGTAAACCATAATACATCATCAGGGGACACACTTCCTTGCCCCGCTGGAGGGTATACCTAGAATAAGTCGACAGGAGACCCACTTCCCAGCCTTGCTGGATGGTAGACATTGAACTAGACGACAGGTGACCCACTACACAGCCCTGCTGGAGGGGAGACCCTAATAGGTCGTCGGGTGACCCACTGCCCAGTCTCTGCTGGAGGGTAAACCCTAGAAGTCAGTGAGCAACCAACTGCCCAGGCTCTAATAGAGGGTAAACCTGAAGAATTCGATGATCAACCCTCTGCCCAGCCCCTCTGGAGGGTATGCTTGGAACTTCTTTGGCCATCCTTACTGAAATCAACCCCATCCCTGCTGGTAACAACCATAGCCCTGCTGGTAACAACCTCAGCCCTGCTGGTAACAACCTCATGGGTAGAGGATCAGTGCCTGCATAATGCGTTGGTCACACTGAATCTCCCAGAACTCTACCAGGGGACACGAAGTGGCGGGATAAACTCCTGGTCTATCAGGGCGATCACACTCCAATCCACTGAGTCACTGTCGAAGCGCACCGAGACAACTCATCGTAGGAAGTGGGGAAAACACCCACACTGTACGAACACAAGTAGTTATAAATGGTGTCACAATATAGTGGATGGGCATGGTACTGAAACCACTCACAGCTGAAGAAACAGAGGAACAAACCATCTCTGCTGGCCAAACCATCGAGAACGAAAACAGGGGAGACCACTCAACCCTGTTGGTCCAACAAACGAGCACAATGGGACCCTCTACATTGCGATAGGTCAAGTAAAAAAACATAACATGACACGCACGTGGGACCCACATGACGTGTGGCCCCATCTCATCCCCAACAAAGGGCACAAACATTCTCAGGTAAAACTAACCACAAGTACCTACGAGTGTTCCCGTATACTCCCAGAGTATACCACGTTCCAGCCCAAAGGATATCGTGCACACGACACCCAACGTCAACGCGAAGGCGTGAACGTAACTCCACCTCAAAGGCCCAAGAACGGCCATACACATCTTATGAATCCTTTACATCACTCTCCCAAGAGTTCGCGATCACACGCCAAGAGTATAGTACAAACACAGTAGGACGAACCACTACTAAAGCACCTATCATGCCTCCATATTTTATAAGATCATGTAAAAGGCTATGATCCCCTGAATAGATTACACCATTGTAATCCTTACAAAAAAACATGCGAGATAGACTAATTACTCGCCCGAAAAGGTCAACCGGTGAAAAAGGTACTATTCACTGTAACCAACCTGTGTGGGGCCCACCCCAAGATCCCGAAACTGAACAACTGAATAACACCACTGCATTCCCCCCGAAAAAAAACACGGGATTGACTACTCAATCACCCAAAATGAACACCCAGTGAAAAAGGAACTATTCACCATTGCCAGGTTGGTTGGGACCCACACCATGTCTCCAAAAGAGGTCGGGCAAACTGCACCATCGCAAAGCTCGCGGAAAAACCCGTCAAAAAGACTGCTCCCTTGAGTGCAACATATATCCATAGAAGAAGATGCATTACAGCGCACAACACACGAACGGTTCTTCTTGGGACCCACATCCTGGTCTCGAAACACAACGAACGGATCTCACCATTGTGATCCTCTCGAAAAAGCACACTAAATGGACTATGCACTTGTCTAAAACGGTCGTCTAGTGATAGAGATGGAAAATCACCATCAATGCCCAAACAGCCCTCACAGGGCCCACACCAGCGTGTGGAATTAGAGCGGGAGGAGTGCACCATTGCAATCCCCTTGGAAAAACTTCTAGAATCGACTGCTCGCACGCTCCGAACGGACGTCCAATGACAAAGTCGCTAAACGCTGCCCGCAGCTAATAAGACAAGTCGTGGGGCCCACGCACCAACCTCGACCACAATGCCTGAAACCACCTTGGAAAGCTCCGCCTCCGTGCCAGGGTTCTAACGCCACTGACGGCGCTCAATTCGGACATCGGGCGTGTCTGCGACGTCTAAAACAAGATCCCTCGGGAAAACGTCAAACCATTTAAAGACACATCGTGCCTCCGAGGCCCCTCGTTTCTGGAATTAAAAATTCCTGAAACCATCTCAAAAATTTCTGCCTTGACATGAGGTGTGTGCTTCCACTAACGGCATGCAAAATGAATGCGCGTAGCTCATGATACGTGTGTCCGAACATGGAGTGGAAAAACCCCTTGGGCCGGACCGGCCCAGTCCGGTCGGTTCGTCCTGCATGGGCCAGCCCACGCTGGCCGGCCCGCTGAGCCCATGGCACAACTGCTTGGCCACTCGGTCCAGCCGGACCCGCGGGCCGCTGCACCACGGCCCCCACCTCCCGTGAGGCCCGCAAGGCTGCGTGGGCTCCTCCACCGACAGGCGGACTGGGCCGGTCGCTTTTCCACGCGGACACCCACCTTCGGCGGGTCTCGGTCTCCCTGCTGGGTTGCGCGCCTGCGACCCCATCGCCCGCTCGTCGGCGCCCACGGCCTGCTCCCTTGGCCTGCCACCGTTGAGCCAGAGGCCGCCGCCGTCCTGTGCCATAACTGTGCCGCCGCACCGAAGCTGCAGCCGCCATCCCGAAGTCGCCGCCGCCACCTAGAGCTAGCTTCCTGGAATTGCCAGATGCCAAAAAAAACTAAAAACCCGCGAAACATAGGCTGGCGATTGCGGATGCATCGTGACACCAAATTCGAAACTGAAATTTGCGTTGGAAAGATCATGAAATCTACTATGCATTCATGGGTTTTACTCGACTATAAAATAACAAATCCACACTAAAATATGTATTCAAGGAGGGGTTTGGGATTTAAAACTGAAACGAACACCACCAACCTCTTGGGTGTAGCACGGCGCTTCGCCATCGACACGCCAGAGTGGTCACTCCTTGCCGGAGCTGTCTCACCGTAGCTCGTCAGAGGAAAAAGTAGAGGAATTTTCCAGGAGAGGGGAAAATGAGAGAAGAGGGGGAGAGGGTTATGTTATTTAATTTAGTAAATTTACTTAAACACCCTCCCGTGACCCCGTACCCAAACTCCCGACGGGGTCAGGATTAACCCTACCCAAGGCTAAAAACCACGCTCTGATCACAACTTAGGTCTTGGAATTTTAATCTGAGGCCCCGTTAAAAAGTTATAAAGCTCAACGCCCGAGGCCACCAAATTACAAAAACGCCCCCGATGCCATTTTTCATAGACGGGCCACGCCCGCAAAACTTATTCTCCTCCTAGGGTAACTGACACGTTTAAAACTCAACAGTGCCCTCATTTTTCCCATCCAAGACACCGTTCATGAGATACCTGAGTTTAACCATAAAACGAATAAATTAAATAATTAATTTACCTGTTTAATGGTCCGGAAGCGAGCAAGGGGTCCAAACGTCCCGCATCGACATGTTTTATGTAGTTCCTAGGGTAAAAACAACATTCTGAACCCATCTGTGCACTCAAATATCTAATCTGAAGCTCCATGTAAGAGTTATTGCATTTATTTGGCATTCTCAGTGTGAACGCTCTGAAAACTTAATTCCTGCCAAACCGGGCCTCGGAATCGCTCTCCATCAGAAGGAGCAGCTCCAGAATAATATCAAGAATATTCCAAAGTCATTCGCAGCAAAAACTGGGTTCTTACAAATAGGTTCAAGGAAGGGATCAACTAAAAGTCATGATATCTTAATCATGGAACTATACATGACTTTTTTTTATGATTTTTTATTTCATGGAAAAAATAGAAATTGGGTAGAAGTATCTACATTATAATTTTTGAGTTGTAATGTAATAGTTGTGGACTAATTATCTAAAACTCTGAACCTGGAATGATCCATTATTTGAATTATAAATTTAATTTAAGATTATGTATATATTAACGCTGGTGCCTTATAAAAATGACACT
The DNA here is from genome assembly GCA_963277665.1 of Viscum album. Classification (NCBI taxonomy): domain Eukaryota; kingdom Viridiplantae; phylum Streptophyta; class Magnoliopsida; order Santalales; family Viscaceae; genus Viscum; species Viscum album. The sequence continues at coordinate 1,598,378,660 of OY728133.1, read as the reverse complement.
ACTTATTAATTAAAAATTAAAATTTTCTACGTTTTTTTGTAAAAAAATAATTAAAATTACATATGTAATATATTATTTAGAATTATGGGTTTAAAACACAATGAGTAAATATATAATTTTATGTAATTTTAAATAAGTTGTTCTTGTCAACAAATTTCCATCCCGTAATTGAAAATATAAAACAAAAAATGCATATCTAAAAATTTTCTTCTACAGAAAACCAATATAAGAAAACTATAACTTGATAAATATTTCACTTTATATTTAATAACTATTAATCATGAATTTTGGTAAATTAATTTATATATTAATAAATGATTAATATTTCAAGAAATTTCCTTTAAAGATAATACACAACATGAGTTCTGTTGAGTAAACAGTAGACACCCACTCATATTAGAAAGGGAAAAGCCTAAAAGTGGACATAACAATAGATCTTACACTGAATAAATCTAAAGAAAGTATTTTTTTTAAAAAATAGGTGATATTATTTCATTAGTTACCATCTAATGTAATTAATAATAAATTTCATTTTTACTTGATATTTATTAAAATTATTATTGAAATCTTTTTTTCTAAAATGAAATATCTAATTTTTAACTATTTAAAATAATACTAAAATATATTATTATTAGTTAGTAACCATTATTAATTATTTATTATTATTATTTATAATATTAATATCTTAATTACTAACTAATTAAAAAATCATATTAAAACCTGTTAAATTACATCTAAAAAATTAAATCGATAGAAACTAATTAAAATAAACATCAAAATGTACATTTAATGGAAGATTGTTATTTTATTTATATTTTCTTATAAATTGATTAATTTTATTTAATTTTCCTTGAAGATTTTAAATAGAGGGTTTCTGGTGTAGTAAAAACTAGACAACCAACCCACCTTAGTATGGGAAAATCTCCTAGGTGGACATGAGAATTCCAAAATGATTATCCACTACCTATATTTCTCATACTAAATAAATCTAGAAGAAAAATACATTAAAAGAATAATTGATATTATTAGAATAGTTATTAACTAATTAAATTAATACTATATTACATTATTATTTATTACTAATAATAATAATTAATAACCTTTATTATTACTAATATTAAAAATTGAATTACTAACTAATTTAAATGAAACTAAATTATATTATTTTTAGTGACTATGTATCATTAAAGACTGATTATTGTGATTACTAATATTAATTAACATACTATTGTGTAATTGACAATTATTTTTACAAATATTAATCATCATATTACTAACTAATTAAATATTATTATTATTATTAATTAATAAACTACATAAAATTAATTTCACAATTAATTAATTAAATTTTATTAATAAACATGAATAATTACAAAATGATAAGATTTTATTGAACATATGCAATATAATATTTTCCTAAGTGTTGACTTACAAAAAACATTCGATATGAGAAGAAAATAAAATTAATAAATCTTTTATAGAGATTTATCTTTACAAGAATAGTATTGAAAAAAGAAGTATAATTGAGAATATATCATAAATTTGAGAAGAAATTTTTTGCTAGATAAATCATTTGTTCAATGATCTTGCAGTTTAATTTCTTTGAGGGAAGGAGATATTTTTTTTAGATGAATTTGTGTAATATTTACCTATTATTTATAAAAATAATAACATTAATGATATAGTGAAGTTGTTTTAGAAGTTATTAGGTTTATAACAAACATTATTAGATACATGAATATATAATTTAATACATCAGTTTATGGGGAGGTTTCTCAAATATATTTTCACAAAGTAGTATTGAGTTAGTATCAGTAAATATATAATATAAATAAGAAATTATAATGATCATATATTATATATTCTAATGGAATATTGATAATTGTATTTCACGAATAAATTTTGGAATGTTTTTATATATTTATTTATGTATTTAAATGAATAATCATGCCAATTTTGGAATAAATAGTGTTGTTTTATGTTTTTTGGAATGCAATGATGAATCGTGGGAAATGGGATGAATATGGGTGTAAATATAATTAAAATGACCCTTCACACTCAAGAGAAGTAAAGAAGTGAGACACATGAAATTTGAGGAAGAAAGAAGCTGGAAAACACAAAAACAAATTGTTACATATCATGTACCATAAGTACATGTTGTGACTTCATCAGAGATTCATGCCACCGCTAGAAGATTTAATGATGATAATAAACGCAGTGAACTACCAGTACATGATGTGACAATAGTCAAGGATAATAATTATGAATGATATTTGTGAGAGATTCTCATAGACATGGAGATGACACACAAAAGGTTTACACAACGTGTAGGGAAAGTACAAGTCGTGTTGGTGGTCAGATTTTTAAAATCTCAACCAAAATATGTGCATGCATCACAAAAATTCCTAAAAGTGGATTTAATGTACATGAAATGACCACCATGTACATTTCATGATAGTACTAGAACCTTTCCATCACATATAAATAGAGTCATTGGCTACACATTTGGGAATTCAGATTCATTTATAGTTCAAGTCTTGGAGCGAAGATAAAATTCCATTTTTTATACTTTCATACATTATAATATGAAGTCTATTTATTCTTCCCTTACATCTTACTCTTTAATAAATAGTATGAGGGGGTAAAATCCTCTTTTTCTAGGGTAATGTAACCGAAGGGGGAAGCTGCATTGGATTTTACTCTTTTCATTATTCATATATTTGGTTTGTGTAATTTCATTCTTTAAATTTAAATCACTTTCTTTTTCATTTATCGTGACCATTGATCTTCTACTCAAAAAATAAAATTTAAATTACATAATATACTACACTAAATATTGAACGAACATTGTATTATTTAGGGGAAATTAGATTTCAAATTGATATCAAGACAACATTATTTGAAAACATCATAAACAACAAGACCATGGGAAATAAGGGATTGACCCATTGAGGAGGAGATACCATGACCTTTGGATCTACCTCATCTCAAATCTAACACCCATCATTAATAAATCTATCTAATTTATATAATTTAATTGTATCTGAATGTAAAATTTCATTACCTCAACAAACATTCTACATTTGATAAAAATCATATCAATCATCATGCTTTTTTTTTCAATCACAATAAATATTTTCCCAAAACAATCTAAATTTAATAAAATAAATTCTTTTAAATTATAAATATACTAAAATCACCATCTATGTGTGTACCACATCGAACATAACAGTCCTATATTTTAAATAATTGAGTATACTAGTTTTGTTTTAAAATATTTGTTTTTCATAGTAACATAGGGAACTAATGATTCTATGTGAGCATATAAAATATTGATTTAGATTAAGTGGATTATCATTATCTAGATGAAGGTTTCTGAACACTTCATGGAATGTTACATACCAAACTATAATTCACAAGGTGTGGATTTCATTTGATTTGATGAAGGATGTGGCAAACATTTAAGAGTTTATATTTTATCTTTGATGATATAGATAAGAAAAAAATTCATGTTTACCAAAATTAACATTATGAGTCCACCACGTCTATAAACAATACTTATCATTAAATAAAGATGTGGATTGATATTAAAAATATAAATTTTACCATTGAACGTGAGTGAAATAAAACCTAAATATTTAAATGGTAGTGTTTCTAGCATTGAGTGACTGTGGAAAATAGTTATATCAAAAGAACTATTGAATATCAGTGGAAATTATCACATCAATGCATTATTATGGAGTGGTCAATAGACATGTCGCATTATGGTAAACCATAAAAAATCCTTATATTCAATTCATTTATTACTTCCTAGAATATTATTTTTTGTTTAATTAATTGAATTCTCAATAAATACATGTTAAACACAACAATTGTTTACATGGGAACATGATCAGAAAATAGTTAATGAAAGGGTTTAATTTGGGCCACACATTGATTAACCACTATCTCATTGTGTTTTAGGATACAAAAATTTGTATCATGCCCCAAATGTTTGAGCTTGGTAAAAAAACACATTTTTTTAGATAATATTTGTGACATATATTTCTATGGATCATTCTTCTATAAAGGAAAATATCATTAATAAATAGAAGAATGTAAAGATGAAATATCAAGATAAGAATAAACCACATGAGGTTTTTAACACTGATGTAGAACATAGGGGTATTTTAAATAATTAGATATTCAAATATTGATAAACTATATAATTATAGGACTATTGAAATAGTACAATAATTATGGCGACAAAATGAGGTTGGACATTCCCAGTTTGGATATAAAGCTAAAAATTAGAATGTAATTTATAAAGAAGAATAATTTACTTAAAATGGAAGAATATGAAAATATAATCAATAGTATGAGTGAATTTTTTAAATAATAAAATTAGAATATATCTTATTTTGAGGATGAAGTTACTAAATTTAAAAAGTGTAAATTTGATGCTCACACAAAAGATAAAATTTTTGATATAAAAGGTTTTGGGGGATTTACTAATGAAAAAGAGTTTTAGGTTTTATGTGGAAAGTGATCACAAAAAACAGGGTAAGGATAGAATGAAGAGTTGTGAGAGATATAATTAAAAATGGTTGATTATCTAGAGAATCTATTTATAGAATAAAATAATTCTATAAAATGTATCTTAGAAGATATCATTGCGAAATTAATTCATGGGGTATTCCTCGTAAATTAGAAAATGACTATCAATAATTGATATTATTGTAAAAAATTCATTAATATTTATAAATAAAAAATAATATTAACTGAAGGAGTATTGAAATCAAGAATGGAATTAAGGAATTTCTCATAGATTTAAGGATAAAAAATATTAATGAACGATAATGTTTTGTAGTAACTTTATGAGAATAAAATGAAAAAAGGTGAATCAACTTCAAATGGGGTATGATGAAAAAATAAAATATATATTATATGAAAAATGTCATCTCAAATTAATGTAATTTTTTGGAATATATTTTGAGAAATATTAAATTAAAAATTATGGATAATATGAAAATTCACTATATATTTTCCAAGTCATTAAGAGAAACATATTGGAGCTATATAGACTAAGGACCTGCAGTTATGGGAAAAGATGGTTTGAGGTTTTATTATTCACCATCCAAAAAAACTTAAAAGACTATATTGAATTAAAATAATAAGATATGGAGAGAAAAAATATAAAAATTATGTATATCCATCCAGAAGAAGAATAAAGTATATGAATCAAATAAAATGATATGATGCGAGGAATATTACATTATATGTATCTATTATTAAATTAATAGGCATACAATATGAATTTGGAGAGATGAAATTTAGTTTATTGTAGTTTTTAAAAGTATTGGTTTATAAATATTATAAAATCTACAAGAATAATGATTCATTTAAAATCTATATGTCTATTAAATAAAAAATTATATAATGTGGTACTTCAGTGGAAGAATTGTATACACCATAAATGTGTGGCAAGAATCCCAAATACTCTAAAAAAATAGGAAATTGTTATACATCAATATCTCATCAGTGAATTATCTACATAAGATATGATTTTAATGGAATAAATTTTTTATGAAATAACCATGGACATATGGAAAGTAATTAATGCTGGAAAGTACTAAAAGTGTTATTATGAAATCATTCACTCTTACAGAAAACTAAAAAAATGTTTTTATTTAATGAAAAATTTTATAATATTGAAAATGTATGGATAAAATTTGAAGAGAAAATAGAGCTCAATGAATGGTTAATTAAAGACCTAGTATGGTGCACACAGAACAACCATCTTATATATAAAGATGAAAAATATGTAAGATAAATAAGTAATTTTTTCTATTTATGAGGAAGATGTATGTACAAGTTAAAAAAAGTATAGCTTTGGAAAACAATGTATTAAGTAACTCTAATGAGAATAAAATTTTACTAAATTGATATATGGTATAATTTTTTTCGACAAACAAAATAATAAGAATGAAAAATAACAATGGTAGAAAATTACTCTTTTTAGGGAGGAAGATTGATGGTGGATACAATCAAAATGCATATTTATAAGAAAATATACACTTGTTGGATTAACCCCAATACCAATATATAATCCAAGTCAAGAATATAGATAAAAAAAATTAGATCCCATAGATGAATTTAGAAATGTGGAATTTATATAATAACCTCTATTATGTCTTAGTAGAATGAGAAAAGAATTAGGTTAGTCCAGAATGACTATCCACAGTCCCCAAAATGACCATGTTTGAGACCTAAATCCCCATGTATTTAAATGAATCTAAAATATACTAATTATGGTATCAAAATAATGGGAAAATATGATCTATTGTCTTGTATGTACTTAAAAGAAAATCACATAGTGAAAATGTAAAGGAGAACAAACATTAATGATCATGAAATGAAGTAAACGTTGTGTAATAGTTTATTTGATAGTTCTATAGGTATCAGTCTAATATTAAACATAAAAATGTGAAATTAGACCATTTATCATGTGATATATAAAAAAAGAAAATATGGATAATTTTGGATGATGAAAATTTCTTTAAAAATTAGTGGTTCCCCAAACTAAAAACTATATCAATATATAGGGATAAGAGTTGAATGAATTCAAGGGGAGTCCATGATGAGCACTAAAAGTATGATTTTTCATTAACTAAGAGTTTTCTATATAACTGTACGAATATAATGAATATATAGGAATGTTTTTTACTCCAACATTTGGTATACCTTAGAAGCATTTTACATTTCTAACGATCAATTAACGGTTTAGTGTTTGTGTGATTGAGATCACAGAATGCGATGACGATTGTAAAATGTTTATCTACTCTCGTTTATTAAAAAAGTCGAGTTACATGGATAGCTTGAGGTTATAGAAATAAAATATTTTTTTATTACAAATAGATTTGGATCAATAGGCTTAGAATATTTTTCAATGTCTCAAATCCAAGTGGAAAACTCACTTTTTGAATATCATACAATTAAAATGAAACTATAATGGATAAAGTATATTGAAGATCGAACGATTATAAATATATAATTATTCGATAAATTTTTTTATAAATATGGAATAAAATGTAGATCATAGGATAACTTATAAAATAGATCAATCTAATTTTGAAGTTAATTTTTAAAATGGTTGACATATCTAAGTAGATTGGATTTTAACTAGTCCTTTGAAATGAGATAGAAAATATTATGCATTAAAATGAGAGAATAATATCTCATAATATGGTTTTTTTAAATTGTAGTTTAATGAAAAATACTATATTTTATTTTATCTATTTAAAACATATTTTAGAAAAATTAATTAAAATCGGGGGTGGGGTAAAAGTGGAACTATAAAACCCTAAGAGGAGATATAACTTTAAAGTAAAATCTTGATGCAATGGACCATTTTCAATTTTCTTATAGGGGGAATAGAGGAATGAACCTAAAATATAGTTTTGATTTTTTTTGTTTTGTATTTATATAGAAATGTATGATTTTATAAACTACTATCAACAAAATACAAAGGATGATATAATATTAATAATTAATTTTATATGTTGGATAATTTAAATAATAAATTGAGATTTCTTGATTGAATTATTATATTGATTTTAATGAATCATTAAGGACACATAACATGTTTGAAAAATTTATTTATTTTTTATAAATAATTAATTAATTGTAATATAATATGTTTTTATTTTAGAAAATTATTAAATGTTATATGTGTAAGAAAAAATTACAGCAAATAATTGCAAATAGGCTGAGGTAGTTAGTCTCTTGTGATGTATTGCATCAATGCTAAACCAATGATATATATTTTATGTTAGAGGTTTTGATTCAAAGGAATAAGAATAATTTTATAATGTATTTTCAAAAAAAATATAATGTTGTAGATAATTGAGACTACGAGTTTTATATATTTTAATTTTTTTTATAGTATATATGGTGAGTATTGAATAAATTATTTGAATGATTGCATTGTGTAATTAAAGATACATAACATGTTTAGAATATGTATTTGTTATGAATGATGCCATTTTTCAACTTATTATATGATTTTGATATTTTATAGAATTCAAAAATGATTAATGTGTTTATAAATAACAACCAATAGATGAAGGGATTAAGTAGACAAATACACATAAAAGGATGTGATTGAGATTTAAAACCATATAAAATAATGTGTTATAGTATTGGATAACCAAATATAGTTGAAAATGAAATTAGAGACACATAGAAATGCTTGGAGACTTTCTAGGTTGGTAGAGTCCCTAATCAAATTTGTTGAGTGGTGTTGGCATGTATTGGGTAATAATCCACATGGAATGCTATTGAATATTTCACATGGGATCAAATCTTATCTTTAGGAAAACAAATTAAAACACACATAAACAATATAGTGTTAATGAGAATTTTTTTGGATGAATAATATTTTTTTTACTATTTATGGTTTTCATGTTACATATTTTTGAGATTCATGTCATACCCTTTTAAGTTTATGAAGTTCCATTTATTGATAAGTGGCCCTCCAAATGATATGTTGCACTTTTAATAGATGAATCATGTCATATTCATCAATTGTGACTGAAATTGGTTTTTTTTTCAGGGTTTAAATAATTACCTACAAAAATTCTAATGATATAATCATGCAGCCCTAAACGTCAAATAGATAACTGATTATTCTAATGATTCGAGAGCGATGCGATGATGATTGTTGATATTGATACATGATATGAGTAGTGTTATATTGAATGGGGATATTCTTCTGTGAAATTATTCGATTATATTTTCTTGATGACTTGCATATGTTATTAATGGGAGATAAGAAAATTTACAACTACAAAGCTGATACAATGTGATTTATTATTCATTTAATATCCTCATATTTTTTTATTTTTTGTATCATAAATGAATATAATGGCTTTTTGATGTTAAGGGATCAGGTATATTGAATCAGATGACGCGATATATGTGTGTAGAAATAGATAGTTTCCTATTAATTTAAGGGAATTGTTTTGGTAGAAAACATATATAAATACCAATTAGCACATCTTTTAAAGCAAAGATAAATGTGAAATGGAGAGTGATTGAGACAAAGGTTTAGAAGAGAGAATGTGGAATAGAGTATCTATTTTAATATATTGTAAAAATGGTAAAATAAATATGAATATTATATAATGCATGATGCAATGTGTGAGAATCCATGAATTAATTTAAATCTGCTTACTAAAGGTTCAACATACAGGGAATTAATATATGAATGTTAGTAACATTTGGGGATATGAATGTCAGGTGAAGAGGATTTAATAGTTTCTGACTACATGAATAGAGTGAATGAACCACATGTAATATACAATATTCACATGTTTTCAATACTATGAAATAGTTGATATGAAAGACCATAAAATTTGAAAAAATTTCCGAGATATTTATTTTCACATGAATAGTGATATAGAGAAGTGAAAGGATATATTAAAACAGGGTTGAGAATAATTTTTCCAGAATCTACAATAGTTTTTAAGATCATTTTATTTCATTTTGATGATGGAAATGAAATGAGGAATAAAAAAATAGTAGTTTTAAAAGAAGTGGTGAATTAGTAGGAACATAGTTTTGAAAACTATAACATTGATGATATCATACAGTGGTATTGAATGATATTAAGTGATACACTACATTTATTTATTAGATGAAAACTATTATGAATAAATCACTTAGAGAAGAAAGTTACTCGAATAAAGTTATTAAATGTAGTTTTAAATTGTTATCATTTAAATTGAAAAACTATTTGGAAATTCTATTGATAACATCTGAGATATTATGATTGTATAAGAATTGAAATCAGGTGACTTTGAATTACTATATTTTAATGTTAAAAGGATGACTGTAATACCCTAGAATCTTTTATAATGGTTAAATGCTACAACAATTTCTATGCATAATGATTTTTTTCATAATTATATTTATATATTTATGTTAGTATAATTATAATTATATTTAATTAGACACATTTTTTGATTTAACATCTCATTATTAACTGAATTTTATTTTTTTGCGACATTTCTAAAATAATTAATAGTTTTTGTGAATAGTAAATATACTATTTTTATGTATACTATAACTTATATTGAATTATTGTGATATAATAACCATCTAAAAAATTTTAAAAACATTGGTTGGAACATATATGTGTTTAACCTGTAAAATTAATCTTATAAAATCATTATTTTGATTTTGGGAACCAATGATTGACTTTTATGAATAGAAGTTATATTTTATATTTATTTCATTTTTTTTGGATATTTCCATTTAATGGCTGGGTTAAAAGGTTCTATTTATTTATTTTTCATGATCTATCTTTTTAAAAACAATATATTTTTTATTAAAGAACAAAATTTCTGCAAATAATCTTTATTACTAAAAAAATAACAAGGATTTTATTCTTAAATTGAGTAGTTTTATAATAACTATTTTTCATGTGCTTTGCACAATTATATTAAAATTAATTTCCACTAAATATTATAAATTAATCTCAAAAATATATTTTATATTTGGAATCATGAGGTTAAAATTTTTTAATGAGGTTAGTTTATTTTTTATTCATCTTGAATAGATACCTAGATAGATATTTTTTTCTACATCAAAGCATAAAACATGTTAATTAGAGTTAATAATTGGTGATAAAGTCAAAAAAAAATATCATCATAAATATTATTGGATGAGGTGATTTAATCTCTTACCAAATTAGATTTTCAATTGGGATGATTTTTTAACTTGACCGTGAGTAATAAATTTATAATATTTAAAAGTTAAGGATATTTATAACAGTTCCACTCCCCTAACAAATAAAATGGGTACTCTTATTATAACTTATTAGCAAAAATTATGTCACTTATATCAACCAATCCACAACTAAATACCATAAAATCTTTATTACCCATGACTTTGATATTTTGCTCATACCAAAAGACCAACTTAAAAGGAATAAGGTGTAAGACCAAGGAGGTTTTCTAATGAAGATTCACAACTCCTAACCGAGTTATTTAATGTTTATTTCTTATTATAACTCCTTCAAACCTATCATTTTTGTTATGATATAATATCATCAGTATCTTTCCTATATGGAAATTTTTTTAATTTTTTGATACATTCCTTTCTCTATAAATTTTTCATCCTATTGGAAATGATAACATCATTAATGCTTAAATATATACTATCATCTCCGTGAAATAATGTGTTCTATTTTCCATCAATAAATCTCTTGGATGGTTATAATAATGTATTAAATGAACATATATGATTTTTTTGAAATTATATTTATTCTATAAATATAATTTTCATCCTACATTCATACACTCTCACCCATTAGAAAATGAAAATATCTTTTTTGCATATGTGTGGAATATCACCTCAATAGAGCGACGTGAATTGTTTTTTATTAATGCCGATCATGTAAGTCATAAGGATGAAAATAATAAGTAAAGATGACATGTATTACATAGTAATAATTTTTTAAATAAATAATATTTTCAATGTAATTTATTTTCCATCCCCAGGGAAAATGGAAAAGTTTGTCATGTATACATGCAGACTACAGCATATATGAAATGACATGTTTCATTTATCATGGATACCATAAACTGATGGTTTTCAAAATTAATTTGATGAAAAATTCTAAATCTTATGACATTATTAGTATTATGAAACCTTTAATCCTTGATCATGGGCTTCTATAAATGTATTTCAAAATATTAAATACTGAATGAACTAAAAAACATTCAATATAAACTCAAATGATTTAGTAAATAAGTAAATCATTGAATTCAATGTTCTGAAATAATATTAATGAGGGAATGATAATGATATATTTAATTAATTTGATATAAATTAACATAATTTTATTAAAAAAAATTATTATTAAACATACAAAATAATTTGGGACTCGATGTAATATATTTTTCCATTAAAAAAATATTTTTAGTTGTTTTTAATGATTCATTCCAACATTTATCCTCTATTTATAATTTCAATGATTCAAGAATGTTACAATTTATAAATAAATTATTATTTAAATACATTATTTATTATTTTTAGTTTTTCTATAGTGATAAAAAATATAATCATTTAAATGATTTACGTACGAGTTAATTTTGAGCTTTTAAAAAAAATAAATTAATAATATTTTTTAATATTAACTATTTGTGAGTATTTTTTATAATTTAAAAAATTAACAATTATAAATATTACTCTATAATTTTATTTTAGTTTTAAATTTAATTTAATTATTTAGTTCCATGAATTCATCATCATGAATATTGTGAAATTAGTTCAATTTTATAGAAAACTTTCAAAAGAAATTATAATATTTTTTTAATTTTTTTAAACAAAATATAATGATTATCAGACCTCACTAGGGATTTTTAAAAAGATACAATTCCTGACTTATTCTTATAGATGTATTATGATCAAATTAATCTAATAATTGACTAATGAAAACAAATACATTCAGAATTAAACATTACTATTATGGTTGTTTATTTATTATTATGTAATATTCATTGTGTTGTTTTGTTTGAACATATAATGAGTTAAATATACTTAAAAAGTGATGGGTGAGACTCAATATTATATACACTCAATATCCATTGACACATCTCAGGATACAAAACATCATTTGTCTTTGATGTATTCCATAACCACACATATACGTTGTCATGGTATTAATCCATAACAATATGTTTATGATCTCTGATATTATTTATTCCTTCACTATGAAATAAATATTTGATATTCATGTGGAATATTTTTATTTTTATAATTTCCATTAATAATATTATTTCTCATGTGATCATTTAAATGAAATTATGTGATGATTTTTTATTGTTGCTATATAAATCATTCCATGTTTATTATATGATATCATCTACTATAAACTATCTCATATTAAGCATTAATCCCAACCTTGTATTTTATTCCTTTATTAGGTTGCTAGAATTTAAATAATTCTTAACAAGATAATGAAAATATATTTTTCTCACAATAATTTAAATATTTTTTTTCAATAAAATGTAATGTGAGAAACATGTATATAAATGGCCTTCCAAGACCACTAAACTATTTGAAAAATCAGGAGGCCATAATATTTATTATGTACCAATGTAATAGGATAACCACAAACTCTATATTAAAAGAGTTGGGATGTTATAAAGAGAACATATAAAGACAATTCAAATTGGGAAATTGTATTCATTTGGGAGAATGTGTTATATAATTTTGAATGGGAACACAAATTCAAATATCATTTATATAGTCTTTAGTTCATTTGGATTTTAGAGGGTAGTGGTTAGTATATTGTAGTTCACAGTGCATCTATGTGTTGATAATGATTAAACTAGTTCATAATTTACACGATAAACTCAATGATACCGTATACATTTTAAACAAACCATATCCTTTATCAAAATAGTGGCTGGTGTTATGGATGATGGATGGTTCCATTAGTGTGGAGGGGCTATTCGATCAATATTTTAAAGGATGTGTATTAGCAAAGGGTAACTATAACCAAAACATTGTTTTATTTAACTAGTGAATCTTAGATGATTTTGGCACATTAACACAATGTCATTATGTGCACTTTGGACATAGCCATCTGTGGTGTACCAAGTAAATTTCTTTTTTATGGTCATGATTTTATTTTCCAAATATTTTTGTTCACTTTGTTTATTTCAATGTAATGAGTTACATGTTGAACATGATTCATTCTAACAAAAGAACAAAATCCAAATATAAGTAAATTAAAAAATATTAATTTAGCAAATAACCTAATTCACTAACCTCATTGGGTGTCTTATGTTACAAAATATAATTTATTGCAGAATTAAATATTTATCAATATATTAAATATTATAATTAATAAATTTTTTTAAAATCATTAACATTTTAATATTATTATTCTACTAATAATTTTTTATCATTTTTCAGAAATAATTTTTTAAATTAGTAAAAAATAATTCAATTTATGTTTATTATTTATTTATAATATATATTTAAAATTTAATATCAAATATTAACTATCATATTAATATAACTAATATAGGTATACAGAAAATACATATATTTCATTTGACATTCAACAAGAAATTATAAATATATACAACTAAATTTTCAAAAAAATTTATATATAACATATAGATAAAAACCATATCGATCAATATATATGCTATATAATTGGAATTTTTGATCAACTATGTATAACTGGTTCGAGAGGAGTGATATCATAGGTCTATAATCAAGTTATATTACACAGATCAGTGGATGTTATGATATATCCTCTATCTAGGTCCATTAACATCCAAAAACACCTCCATACTAGAGTTAATACTTTGAAAAACATTGAAAACCCTTTTTAAATCATTGATATACTATCGATTATAAAATTGATGAAAAATCTATCTTTTTGGTGCAAATTAATGTTATAAAAATGAATGAGTGGAACCCTTGTAATGTTTTTTGTACTCCCATCTATGTATTAAACTAAATAAAAATGTTAAGATCATTCCATTATAAAAAATTCAAAATATATATTGAATAAATTCATAAAATTTTATTAAATATGGTTATGAAATAATTATTTTGTATAATTTACATTACATTAAAGTTTATTTGTCATAGTATATGTTTTATGTTATTAAGATTAATTGTAAACAAGAACATGATTATCTTTGAAGATCATGTGGATATTTATTTATATTTAAATAACATGTGTTTATATTTAAAAATTAAAATGAAGGTTACACATGTTCATTTAATTATAAAAGAAAATTTTAAATGACATTATTAGCTATTTTAAAAAAAATTAATGTATCTATACCACTCTAAGCAATACATGGTTCAAATTCTGGTTTCTTGAAAAAATATAGGGAAGTGTTCTAATTACTATAAATATAATGTTTCTTTTAATTTTATTGTTTTTTATATATCGATATTTATTTTTTTTCATTTCAATAGGCCATGTGGTCTATCTCTATTAGTAGATGACATCGTTTCCCAAAAAAAATATTATATAATTATATTTATAGTTTCATTGAATAATAGTAAGACCATAAGTTGATTTATAGATTTTTTTCCCAAATATGTTTTATTTTACATGAAAATATATTCCTAGATTATCTTTAATATTCTTCTTATAAACAAAAGGATATCCATTGTTCTATGTATATAAGGTTATTGATATTTTGTGGGTGATTTCATACATTCATATTAACATTTTAGAATTGTATTACTTGGTCACTGATGAATAATTTATGGATTATTATTATATAATAAATATAAGTCTTTATAAAATCAAAAAAAAAGTTAGGGTCCTCATTTTTGGTGTCTGTATCCATAAAAAAATTTAAAAATTAATATATCACTAACAAGATGTACGAATTTCAAAATGTGTTAGGAAAAAGTTTCATAAATTATATTACCAATACATTAATGCTTTTTAAATAAACTAATCAGTATCTAAAGAATTTCTTGTCTATTTCTTTTTATTTTTCATGAAATTACATTTATCTCATTATTTATATAATTATTCATTATAATATAATTTCACAGGATCATAAATTATTGATTCCAAGAATTTACTTTAAGTTATTTACGTCTAAATTGATCACCACAAGATATTGTATGGAATTACACTATTAGAAACCATAACCCACATTTAGGAAAACATCACATAATAATTTGAAACTAAAATTTATCGAAATATATGGATCAACCCGAACATAAAACATTGATTTATCTTTGAGACTAAAACTGTTCATGTATTTTGATATAGTGTTAATTAAGTAATTACTATATTTTATAACTCGTAATCATATCATAATATATCTATTTTAATCAGATAAATGTGTTTACAACGAATAAAGTCATAAAATGTAATCTTTATCTAGTATTTATTTGTCAATTGTATAGGGTAGCCAAATCCAGTGATCTGCCACTTCATTTTTATGTCATCTTTTTTCACATTTCTCAAAATCAAACCCCTTCTGTAGAAAATTTCAAATTTACTATCTTTAATCTTAATCTATATTCATTATAATAAGTCTATGTGATATAATGTTAGATAAAACAACCTGATTTGTAGAAATCAGATATGATATATATTTATATGGACAAAACTGAGGAAAAAAAATTCATCTCCAATTGTTTTATAATAAATTTAAGTAGTATACAATGTTTTATAACCATATAAAATAACATGGTTTCTTCCTTGAAATTTTATTAGAAACACATCTACAACAAAATGGTTAAAATCATAGACAATAGCTCAAATGGATGTCCCTAATTAGGAAAGATTATGACTGTAGGTGTAGTTAGATTACACTTATGTTCTTCTAAATATTAACTAAAATTTTCAATAAAAGTAAATAAAGTATCTTAAAATTTTAGTTTGGATTGTGTAAAAAATTCTTAATAAAATCCATGTTGAACCATCTATAAAATCATACATGTCTTAAAAAGATTCTATCATGTATCACACAAAGTGGTTAATGTAATAAATTGAAAACATAAATTTTATAACATTCAAATACAATCCCATTTTATTGAAATTATTTGGCGAATAATAATTCATCTTTCAAAAATGAAATGTAACTTTTAAAAAATTAAAGGAAATATTCTTTACAATATAATTTTTTGAAAAATATATAAAATTTTATAAACTATGATTAAATGTGATTCCAAAAATAGTAAAACTATTAATAATAACATTAATGTAGTCCTTAATCAAATCATAAAAATTTATTATGATGCATGTTTGAATTTTACATGGTTAATTAAATAATAAAATTATGTTATAATCAAGTATAACGATCTATAAGGGAATTTAAATATTTTATTTTGTTGGTTCATAGGTTCAATTGAAACCTAAAATAATTGTCAAAATTCATCTATAAAGTAGTACAAGTTTTATTATTATAGTTTTTCTAGTATACGTTCAATAAATCATTTGAAAAAAATATTCTTTTATGGTAACATGATATTGTTTTTTACTATCAATACTAACTATCTATGTATCTAGGAATCTCCTAGAAATTATTTCATTTTGTCCATTTTTTATAATTTCCAATTTTGATTTTTATAAACTATTTGAATATGATCACCCAATGTGAATTATAAATTGAAAAAATGAATCCTACTTCTAATAACAACCCAATTTCATTTTAAAAAATTACCATCATTTTTTTATTATGTTTACGTTGATGTTTTCTTATATGTTTTTCATATTTTCTAGAATAATTATATGCATGAGGATTTCATAAATGATTCCAAAAATGCCTCCTAAGGTCAAACCTAAATCTGTCAAATTTTAACTCAAAATATATAACTGCTATTATTCATTATTAGAAGAAATGTTTCTATAAATAATTATTAGTAGGTTTATTAATTACATTAAAAATAAATACTTTAAAATACATCCTTGTGATTTCAATTGTATATTAGGTGTCTAGACTAAGAATGAGAGAATATTTTGCTTACCTAGTATAAAAGAATGAAATAATTTTACTAGAGATGAAGTATATCCTCCGAACTCATTGAATAATAAATAAAATATATCAATTAAATTAGAAGACTCATTTTCTTTTTATGGTTTTTCAAGATTTTCAGATTTAATCCAAATGGTTATTAGAGAATTTTAATCTATTAATTTTTTTCGAAACATAAATTTCTTCAAAAAAATTAGTTTCTTCGTACGCATACTAATAATTAGAATGTGATAGTTTCAAAAGATAATTGTTATCTTATTGATATTTCATATATTGAGAAATTTCAATATTGAAAATATTCTCAACAAAATAATTTTTTAGAGTTCTTTCGCGAACAATTATGATTGTTTTTCTATATTTATTATGGGTCTTCTAGAAATGATGGGTGACTAAGCTGGTGTTTTACCATATCAAATTTTAATCACATAGAAGCTAAATACTAAAATAAAAATTGTAAATTCATACGAAAAATATTAAATCACTCTATACAGGATTATCATGAATATGTTTGGTAATTGTATAACCATTATTTTTAGGTTATGCATTCAAATCATTAAAGAATAAAATAATTAATGTGTCATGAAATTGATAAAATCCCACAGGTTATATAATGAATCTATGAAATATATATACCTTTTTTACATACATTGAATATATACATAAATCCTATCATTTTAAAATATTTTTTACTGTGTTATGTTTTAAAAAAATACTCTCTAAATTCACTACTCCATTTCATTGAAATATTCATTATTGAGAAAATTTCCAAAAATAGATTTCAATATTTTGGAATATGTTAAAGGGATTCAAGAGTAATTGTGATTATTAAGAATTTTTTAATAGATTCTATGAACTATCTTTGGATTTATTCTCAAAAATCTTCTTATATTATTCTATTCTCATGGGAAATTTTTGTGTATGGGTAAATATTTCCATAAGCTATTTTTTTACGGTGTTTATGATCTCTTCTTACTCTTCTCAGGTTTATCATTATCTTCAAAATTATTCTACCTGTAATATTTAATATTTGGTCTTGGTTTAGAATTAATATACTTAAAATTCTAGTTTTTACCACAATCAAATTTCTCTTTGGGTTCAGAGTGGATTGTACTATTATATTTCCTAGATTTGTGTGAATTATATCTATAAAGAATCCTATATTATTTTTTGATTATTCCATTTAATTTTTTAACTATTAATTCATTGGATTTTTTTTATTATATAAATGTGATTGTGAGATATTTGATGGTTGTTCATTGAATATATTTTAATAAATGTTAATGGATTAAAGGATTCATTATTGTAATATTTTCAGAATTGTGGAAGTATATAAAATTTTTATTGAATGTATGGTCTAGTATGATTGTATTAGTTTATAAATCCATATTATTCTTGAGATAAGTATTGATATCCTCTATTATTTTTCTAAAATTACCATTCATGAATGGAAGTCACAAAATTATATATTTCTTATATTTGATCACATTGGACAATATATGGTTTTTGGAAGAACATAGATAAATACTTTCAATTGTGTGGGTTAATCGGTTGATTAAGATCCATGTGGCTAAAAAGGAGGTTAGTACATGATTTTAAACACTTTATTAATAGAAATTAAGTAGAATATACCATATATGAACTAACTGTACCAAACTATAGTCAATTTTGACTTATCATATCAACTAGTCATTTGGATTAAACATGATGCTTTCCCACCAAAACACCAATGTATGATGATTCGAGTGTATTTATATCACTATTTAATAATCCTTGTTAAAATAATAGTATGAAATGGTTTTCATAAATTTTTAGGTTTGGAAATATTTCCGATAATTTCATGAATTTCTCTGAGTACATAAAAATTATTTCCACCGTGAATTGTCTAATGTAATTCATCTCATTCCATATGGCCATGATCCATGGAGTTATAAATAATATCTAGGGAGAATTCCATTCATGGTTATCCTAGAAATTAAATTATCTTAGATATTTTATTTATTACCATTATTTATTCTCCCTTTATTATATTATTCAATGTCTCTCTAATTGAATTCTTCTTCATCCATCCTTATTGGATTAAATTTAGCACACACCACTGTGTATTACATTATTTGGTTGTAGAGATATGTACCTATAAGTTTTTGATACTTTAGAAAAAGTTTAATTAATCTATTTCTTAATTAAAAAGAATTTGGTAATATATTTATGTCAATTTTATTGATTTTCTTAATAAAATGGGGTTCACCTAGATCCCGAAAGGATTGGATTGAATTTTCAGATATGGTATAAGATTAATCATTAGAACTTAATGTTTATTTGATGTATGATATTGAAATTTTTTAATTATATTATTATATGATGAATATTCTATGTTTATTTAGAAAGGATTAGTTTATATTTGGATCCAGAGATAAAAAATAGTTAATGTAAGAATAAGACATGAAAATCTAGGTAATTAAATTTGACATCACCACCATAGTAAAAACCCCATATTTTTTGGCACACCCATCATAATTTTGTGAAAAATTAATTAAATTACCCGAGGTTAAACTGTAGTATAGTGGTAACTTACAGTAGTCTCTAGGGAGTGGTGAAACACTTTTTTTAAAATAATTTAATAGAAAATGAGTGTGGCGGTTATTTTATTTGGGAAACTAAATTTATAAAAAGTAAATAATGGTGATTGATTATTGTAATAGAATAGGTTATTAGTTTATGGATGGATTACTAATTTCTATATCATACTAGTAATAAATTTAATAATAATCATTCTAAGATTTGATTAGAGATATAATATACACTCATTGGTCCATTATGAATGGGTGATTGTACTTGTGAGTTATGAAGTAGAAGCGATCACTATTATTTTATCCTATTTTCTATGATTATGGGAAGATGACAATGTGCTCTATAAAAATTACTCAAAAAATTACCAAGTAGGTGAAGGTATTTATGATCAATATAGAAAGATCCACCATCTTTAATAACAATATAAACATTTACATGATACATTACCAGATAACCACATAAATTATCTCATTTTTGGGAAAATTCATGTGGAATGAATAAAGAATTTAAAACACAGTGTATAATAATAGATATAAAATATCAATCAATACATTTTCATTGAATTAAACATCTCAAAATTGAATCTTAGATCAAATACCAATAGGAAATTCATTATTGATATCTAGATACAAGAAATTGAAAAATTGTTCACCTCCCCATTTTACCATTCATAGGAAGAGTATTAGACCACCATGCTCGGGTTTAAAGTACATGAACAATGAATATATAACCTAAATATGAAGATAAAACTGAATCTAAAAGTCAAAAAACATACCTTTTTTTACAACCTCTTCATATTTTTAAATAGCTTCTCTCGTTCACCCATGGAACCAATGATGACTAAATAGTAGAAAACGTGAATGGATTTCCACTACTAATATTTTTAATATTTCCTAATAATGATAGGTTCCTTATAAATTCACACTTTGAATTTTCTATTCCCATGGTTGGAAAAAAATTGGACATTAATCATCATTCTCAATCAACTCATTAATGAATTCAAATAATATTATATTTTTCATGTTCCAACAATATACATGAAATATATATGGCATCATGATGATCACTATAAAAACAGTTCCTCTCAGTGTTTTCAAACTCGTAAAATTCTCATAATATTTTATCTACTGAACAAAATGATTTTTATAAATTATAAAATCAATTTATGTGGTCTATTTATTGAGAGAATAAGGTATTATAAATTATCCTCCAAAAATTATGAATGTATCTTAATATATTTAATTATAAATTATCATATAATATTTAAAAAATTAATCATATCATTATTGAAGATCTGAAAAACAAGATGTACCAACAAAAACACAACATTTAAAAACATTTATAAGTATAAAAACATATAAAAATCCAAAAAACATATATATCATAAAGAATATAAAATCACTTTCACTTAAAAAATGAAAATTCATTAAATTTGACATTACCCACAATGTACTTTTAATATATTAAAAATATATTACATATCACCTATGTTAGAATTTTTGAATTTATTATATATCACTCAATGAAAAATAAATTTTACTTAAAAAATAATGGAAAATATATTATGTGTTAGGAAAATATTATGCATGAACATACATTTATATATTCATAATAAAATAGAAATTAATCCTCATAATTTTTTTTCATCAAAAATATTCTAATATTTAATTTTCTTTTTTTATACATTTCATTATCTTTCTCTTCAATAATCATTTCAAAGTTCATCAATCGATTTGATAAATTGATTTATATGACATCCATATTCTATATAAATAAATATGTTATAAAATTTTTCCAACCAATATACAATAAATATTTCATACATAATATGTAACACCCTGATGTTTTTTGAAATACTTTTTTTCAAATTATTTTATTTCTGAGAGAATACGATACATGAAACATCGAGTTTTATTGAACCAAAATATATTATTATTATTTAAATGTGGTTACAATAGAATATTTGGGTAAATTAGAAGTATTATTACTAAAAATAATATTTTAAAAATATCAATAATTGTTTTAGATTAATAAAATATATTATATAGTAATGTCTTTAAATTAATTAAAAATACATTTTTCTGAAACAATGGTTTTTAATGATTTTAATGAGAAAATAATATAATTAATTTTATAATAATATTATAAATAAATTTCAGAAATAAACATTATTTTCTAAAACAATATTTTAAAAATTATCATAACAGTAATTGTTTATAATTTTCAGAAAATATTAAATTTTTTATGAATAAGGGGAAATAATAATTTTTATTGAAAATTGAATTATCAGTTAATGTATTTAAATGGTTATATTATATATTATAGTTGTAGTAAAGGTAGAATTAGTTAAATTATAAAATAAATAATTCAATTTTGATCATTGGAATCAATATTATGTTAAATTTTGATATGAAATCATTTTATACTTATGAGAACATTTAATTTCGAAAATCATATTTTCATCATGTATGGAATTTTTATATAAAATTATATTGTACCACTTCTCTAAATTGAATTTCATAAAATGGATTCATTATGTCAGATAATAATAATTCATATAAAATTTTCAATTTAATTTTTAGTCATAAACAAAAATAAAAATGATAAAAATAATTTAGCATAATTAATGTTAAAATGTGTTTAGCGAGAGCTGTTAAGCCAAAATATAAGGGGATGTTTAGAAATTAAAGTTGTAAAAATCATATTGGATGGAAATAAATAAACATTATATTATCCCAAATTCAAATATAATTTCATATTTTATCATTTTTGTAATGAATTTCTCATTTTCTATTTTGGTAGAGAATTTCCATGTGGTATTTGACTGAGACCTCTCCACCACTTATAATATGAAATCCAATATCATCTTTTCACTACAAATAAAGAGAACTTTTGATAATAACTTACCTCAAAATACTTCAAAATAGACCTTACCATTTCATATAGACCTTATATTTATTAGGGGACACTTTTAATAAGGCTTTTTGTGAAAACCATTAGAGGATTCCCAAAGGAGAGGAACATTCATAAACGATTGCTGTTGTATTATTTCATTTACCACTAATTTAAAATATTCCAAAATTTTAATAAAATTAAAACACTAGTATCTCATATATATTAATATTATATTTGGTAATTTCAATCCATGTATCCATATCCTCTTCTATCAAATGGGAAGTAAAACTATCAATAGTGTGTGAGACATACTACCACCTAGCGAAATGATGTATTTCAAATTCCATCACATCCTCTCACTGATGGATATAATGATGGATTTAATGTATGTATAAAATATTTATGAATTTTTTATACTTATTTAAGAACAATATACCATATAACTTCTTAGATTAAAAAATATTTGTAGATTGATGACGTCACTCGTACGTACTTGTGAAATAACGGATCCACGAAGCGATGCGATACAATTTTCTATTAATTTTTACATGGATGAAAACAAGAACATATTAAATGAGCATATATGATATATATGATGTAAAAATTATTCTATAATTTTAATTATTTTTTACTTTTTTCATTCAATACATTGAAAAATGGAAACAATGTTCATGTATACGTACGACCTACCATCTCTCTGAACTGATTGATCCATTTTTATATCTCAATTTTTATGGTTTATTATAAATACATATATAATGAACATATATTATATTTATATCCTTGATAAATCTATGGAGATTATGGGAACATTATCAATTTATAATTATTTAATCTTACAAACCCAAAAAAATATGAAAATAATGAAGAAGTTCATACCCAAATTATGATTTTAATAAGGAATTATTTATAAACAGGAAGTAAATGGTTATAACTAAAACACATATTCTATGATATGTATTAGTATGGTTATAAAATTTATTTATAATGAACCAGTAATTTATATTAATGAATTTTTAATATGTATAAATACATTCTATACTTAAGGTAAGTTATTTTATCACTCTTATATCTGTGAGATATATGACATATCTACCACTTCTCTATTTTATATGCTGAATATAATAAACATAAATTAAATTTTTCTTTATTATAACTAAAATAATGGTGATTTTAAATTCATTATATGATAATTTTTTCAATGGGGATTTTGATTCAGAAGTTACAAAATGATATGGAATTTATGTTTCAATCTCAATTTAATCAGGATTATTTATTCCTGAATATAAATTGATGAAAAATATATTATATATTCATGAAAAAACACTTTCATTATAATATAAATTATTTATTTCAATAAAATGATTGTTTTATATTCATTTTCCTCTCTTCAA
Organism: Viscum album; assembly: GCA_963277665.1. Classification (NCBI taxonomy): domain Eukaryota; kingdom Viridiplantae; phylum Streptophyta; class Magnoliopsida; order Santalales; family Viscaceae; genus Viscum; species Viscum album. Next base: position 1,598,354,281 of record OY728133.1, on the reverse strand, counting down.
GAACAAAAGATAATAAAATAATATTTTTCAAGAAAATGGAGATTATTTTTCATTTCGATCAAAAAAACATTTCTATTACATATACATGTTTTCTAAAAATGGATAAAAGAATGGTTTAATACTCTAAAATGGTTGTTTAAAATAATTTTACAATTTTTTACCTTTATAAAAATTCTTATAAACAAAATCATATTTTAATTTTACTAATAATTTAATTTTTTTAATTTTTACCAATATAAGAATATAAATTTTCCCTTTTTACTTATAAGAAATGAATATAATTGTACACCTTATTTAATACCAAAGGATTTAAAAATTATTTTATAAATTTAATATATTAATTTCAAACTAAAGGATTTTATCAAATTTTTTTAAATTTTTTTTTTCATAAATAGGTGATTTTCAATTTGTAAAAGTTCATTTTCTCAATAAAATTTTAATGATATCATTGTGTAAGATATACTTATCATGGAAAACAACTATTGGTGTTGGTTATGTTTTATGGAGGATATTATACAATGGTAACATCATTATTATTTAGCTATATGGTTTATGATTATGATGACGAAATTTTTATGAAACTAATTTATTTATATGGGTTATCCTTTGTTGATCGTTGAAATGATTATGAAATCCATTTTTGTAAAAAGAGTAATGATATAATGCTATTCAAAATGTTTTCTAATCTTGTGGAACACAAATTTATTGTTTTCATTATTTTACATGTGCTTTGAAATTTATATACACTTCAAATGATTTACGTAAAGTATTATATCTCAAAAGATAATAATGGGATGCAAGTATATGTTCTAAATCCACTATGGGATGCAAGTCGATGTGCTTTATCCAATATGGGAAACATGTTGATTAAATTGATCCAATCTAGGATTCATTTGATGATCCTTAATATGTTATTGTTGGACTCATAATGTTTTAATCATGTTTTAATGATCACAAATCCTATTCAAACTTGTTAAACCTGTGTAAATTATCTGAAATTCTTGTGTACTATTGTTTAGTATATTTATGTTTTATGTAAATCCATCTAAGTTCATATGTTCTATACAGTCATTTTGACTACTGTACACTATATTTACATTTCATTATAAATATTTCACTGATATATGATTAAGTGTAATCCATTCTATAAATATCATTACTTATGTATGAATACATATATTTGGCTAAGTCTAGGACACCATGAACACACAAACACCATGACATCCAGACACTGTGACATCCTGACACCATGACATCCAAACACCATGACACTTATACAACATTTACACTAAGACACTGTGAACATTAAGACACCATGAACACTTAGACACCATGTACACTTAGACACTGTAAATAATAAGATACCGTGACCATGAGACACCGTGATCATTAAAAAACAATGAAGAATCTGACACCATGAACAATTATACACCCTGACCATGAGACACCGTGACCATGGGACACCATGACCATGAGACATCTGTTCAAGGAGACACTTTTCCAAGACATTATATTGCACCATTTCTTAATTTGTTTTTTCATTTTTCAATTTAATCTCTAACAGTAATATGTGATGATTTTAAATGCAGTGCTATAATTAATGATTCATTGTAAACATGTCACCTGATACTATGAGTTATGAGGTGAAGAATACATGAAACCTATGGGTGCAAAGTCATTCACTCCAATAATAAAAGAGATGTGCTATAATGGACACAAAAGACATAGTGGAACAGTGCGAAGCATTTGTGTGAACAAGAAAACGGAGAAAACACATAGAGATTTTTGAAGTGAGATCTGAAATTAGTAATTTGATGATGAAGAACACCTGATGAAAACCTGAATTCCAGAATCATGAACATATTTTCACTGTGAACACCCTGAAGAATACATAGTATATCTAGCTGACTTGCGACACTTTGTTTTTCACATGAAGATTTTATTTCTGCATCTCATAAATCTCAAATGTCCAGAGCTGTAAATAATAACACACCGAGCATTTCTAATCATATCTCAATATTTCTGCATTGTTTTGTATCATTTTATAGACATTCAAGAAGAGTGTGTATATTAATAGAAAACAAACTCTATCTCTTGAATTAAACTAAATGATACAAGATATCCCATCTCAGTCATCTTTTTACTCTTTTGTATACCAATGGATAAGTATAGAAGATTTCCATGTGTGGCATGGTAGATTAAACCAACAAAGAACTGTGGAAGTGGTCATGTGACCTATAAAATTCTATGTACTATTTTTACCGCGATCCAGGGTGTGGATAATGATTATTTTAATAAACCTCTAGGTGGCAGGTGATCACCATGAAGAGTAGATTAGGTCTTGGCTTGATACTGAATAATGTGTTTTATTATTTCTATGTCACTCAAATTATTTTATCTATGTTTTATTAAAAATTCGGGAATAACTAAATTTAAGTTGATAGTTAATATTGTAATGATGTAATATTTGTTTTTTTATTAGAATGATGTCAAAAGTAATATAAATAAGTAATATTAAAATTACTGATAATTAATCAATCTTAAAAGAAGTTATTCAAATAGTAAAACTCTTCTAACCATATTACATTGATTATATGGACTATATTTAATTTTATTGATGAATCCATTTAGAAATATTCTATCAAAAAAAATTCTTAATGATACTCAATTCACCCCACTCTTGAGAGATCAACTATGACCAACATTTGGTATCCGAGTGTTGTTTATTAAGAATCTGTTGTTAAACTTTTGCAACATTTATTGTAGTTGTACGTTTAAAATCATTATTATTTTTTTAATTAATAACATCCAACTCTTTAAACATATTTTGTTAGTATGGATAATATATTGGACGGTGTTGAAAAAAATAGACCGCCATTCATTAATGGAACCAACTATGCTCAATGGAATGTCAAAATGAAAATTCTTTTAGAAAGTAAGAGCTTCAAAATCTATTATTCAATTATATATGAATATAAATTCATGCTACTGATAGAATCACTAGGGATGAAATTACCAAAACATCCAAAAATAAAAATTGCAAAGCTATAAATGCTTTATAATACTTCGTAGTAGATTAAGAATTGAAAATAATTTCTTCTTGTAAAACATCTAATGAAATTTGGGATACCCTATCTGTTTCACATGATCAAACTTATAGTGTTAATGAAATAAGACACAATACTTATAACATTAAATATGATAACATTAAAATGAAACATGATGAGAGAATTTTGGACATGTATATTATGTTTAATGAAATTTTCAACACAATGATTTTTGTTGGAAGGGAAGTCACTGCAAAGGAACAGATCATGAGAATTCTTAGATGTATACCTAATATATGGAGAGGAACCAATGACTCTATTTGAGTTTCTTGTGATGTCAGCAAGATACGTGTAATGTAACTCATTTTAAAACTGATGATTTATAAAGAGGAGCTTAATATAAAACAAAAGAGGATGATGAACCAATATGAAAATCAGTTTCATTCAAGACCACTACCTCCAAACAAAAAGACAGAGGATTGTTGGAAGTTTTTGTTGAAAATTCCAGTAGTGAACAATTATCACCTGAAAATGATGAGGAGATGGTTTCATTAGCTAGAAGATTCATGATATTTTTAAATAAGAAGAACTTTTTCCAAAACCCTAACATCATGGAATAATATTTTCACAATGTAATTTGGAAGAAAGGCTAGAAAAGAAATGAAAAGAATGATGAGATTGTCTACTATGACTTTAAGGGTAATGAATATGTCATGGATGAATTTCCAAATCTCATGTACAAGATGAAAAATGAGGACAAGGGAAAAATTTAAAAATGCAATGGAATAAACCAGGAGTTCATATGAGGAGTGTTCATGTGAACTCAAAATTTTACATGATGAAAAGGCTAACAAAGCCGATATGATTTTTATGAAAAACACATCTGAGGTAACACTAGATGCTCCTGTACACAATTCATACTATTCTTAATTTGAGATTGTCTCTGAAAAAAATTCTAATGATGAAATGTTTGAATACTTTATTATGATTAATGAAACATTTAATGAACTAGTGTATAAATATTATTTTTTAAAGAAACATTTTCTCTTATTATAATATTTAAATCTGAACTCAAAATTCAAAAAAAGAAAAATTATCAACTGGTCAAGGAGAAATGTAAATTAAAAATGTCTAATAACCAATTGAAGAATGACTTAGAAAATTTCAACAATGGTAAAAATACTCTTACTAATATTCTAGGTAAATATATTACCCCCTATATATAATTTAGACATTACCTATCAACCAGGTAAATAAAATTTATTGTGAACAAGTTTTGTCTCTAAATCTAGGACATACAACTTTATACCTAGGAAACAAATCAACTAGTTCATGTAATGATACACTTTATTATGTTTCACGTTTTTTCAGAAAAAAATATAGTTTATTTGTCAAATACTTTAAAACTTTCTTATAAGTAACCTATTAATCATTTGTGGGTTCCTAAAGAACTTATTACTAATACTACTGGAAGCAAACAAGTTTGATTACCCCTAATTCTTTTTTCATGATTGTTTTGTTGGAAATATGGTTAAATAATTCCTATAAAATGTTTTGGTACTTTTACAGTTGAATTTTAAGCAACATGACTAGAGGATACTCATGATTCAAGATCTTAATAAAAACTTATGGAGGACATGTCACCTTTAGTGACAATGCCAAAGGAAAACTTATTGGCCAGGGCCAAATCGGTAACACTAACTCAATTTTAATTTGTAAAGTAATTTTCAATGATGGATTAAAATATAATCTATTTTATATTTCACAATTATGTGGTGATTGATTTCATGTTATATTTTAAATTGATTCTTGGAATGTTTTTAATTCAAAAAATGAATAAGTGTTTTCTGCATTAATAAATAAAAATATTTACTTTGTTAACATTGATTCTATGTTTTCTAAAAATGATTTCGGATTATGTGTATTTTATTAAGTGTCTTGGCTCTAGAATAGGATACTAGGACAAGGTAATATTCACTACCTTAAATATATATATATAAAAAGATTAGTTAAAGACTTACCAATACTTGAGATTCCAAATGAAAAAATGTGTAATCCATGCAAAAAGGTAATGAAACAAAAAAATTCATTCAACCCAAATAAAGAAGTGTAAAATTCTCAACCTCTAGGATTGGTTCACATGGATTTTCATGGACCATCTATAGATTCTATTTTAAATTGGAAGCACTATTTTTATATCCTTCTAGATGATTTTTCTTGATATACATATACCTTCTTCCTTTCTCACAAAAGTGAAGCCTGCTCTATTTTTACCAAATATGCCAAGTGAGTAGAAAAGATTAGTGGTAGTAAAATTAAATCCATAAGAATTTTGAACGGACAAGAGATTGAGTATCAAGAGTTTGAATAATTTTGATCACAAAATGGTTATAGTCACAATTTCTCTACCCCATGAACACATCAACAAAATGGAGTTGTAGAAATAAGAAATAGAACCCTACAAGAGATTCCTAGAACCATTTTTAGTGAATATGACCTACCTGTATATATTTGGGTTGATGTTGTAAATACAACATCCAACATAGTCAAGAGAGTGTTGTTTAGTCCTATTTTTAAAAGGACTCCTTATGAGTTTTGGAACAATAAAAAACCCCATGGTTATCTAATTCAATGTTTTCGTTGCAAAGTCAATATCCATAATACTAAGAAAAATATTTATATATTTGTATCGAAGAGTGATAATGGAATATTTTTAGGATATTCCATCTCTTGTAAAGCCTGTAGTGTTTTTAATAAAAGTACTAAATGTGAGGAAGAATCTGTTAATGACAGATTTGATTAAACAAATTAAAATTAGCCTAAAACCATTATAAAAGAACCTAGATGATGATGTATCAAATTTGGACATTAATTCAAAATCATCACACCATCCTGTAACAGAATCTATGAAATCAACAAGTTCTGGAAATTCCTTATACTCAAGTTACAATGAACATGATCCTTTTTATGGACCTGAAATCACTAGTCCCTCTTTTTTTAGAGCTGTTAGATCTCTTAAGAACCATCCCATAGATGTTTTATGTGATTCATAGATAATAAAACTCAAACTACATCTTCTATTACAAATTAGGTTAAACATCAAGTCTTTTTATCACATCATGATCCAAAAAACATTAATGATGCTTTCAATGATGTATTTTTGGGGGTGGATATGAAAGAAGAAATTAATAAGTTTGAAAGGAAAAATGTCAGGAAACATGTTTAAAGACCCAACGACACATTCACCATTGGCACCAAATGTGTGTCATTAAATATGGTAGATGAAGCTGGTAACATAATTTGATACACCTCTAGATTTGTTGAACAAGGATATAGCCAAGAATATGAAATTAACTATGAAAAACACTTTTCCCCAGAATCCAAAATTGAAGCCATACAAATTCAAATTTCATATGCCACACATCTAAATTTTAAACAATGTCAAATGGAAGTCAATAGTGCATTCCTTATTTGGTATATAGCTGAGAATTTCTTTGTTGAGAAATGACATGTTTTTAAAATTACCCATTTTCCAAATCATATTTTTATATTATCAAAATCATTATATGGTTTAAAACAAGCTCCCAGAGTTTGGTATTATACATTAAAAACATTTCTTATTTCCAAAGGTTTTATAATTGGATTAGCTGATCCTACCCTTTTTATAAAACAAATTTCCAATGATGTTTTAGTTGTTCAAATTTATGTAGGCAAAATTATCATTTAATCTTCAATAAATTCATTATGTTTTGATTTTTCTAAAAAATGAAAAATGTAATTGAAATGAGTTTAATGGGTGAACTAAAATTCAATCATGGATTTCAAAACATTTAAAACAATGGTGGTATTATTTTAAATAAAATTATATACACTAGAGATCATCTAACATTATTTTGATAGGATAGTACAAAAAGTAGTGACACTCCAATGAGTACCACATGTATGTTGGATCTTGATGAAGATGAAAATTTTGTTGATCAATCCACTTACAAAGGAATGATTGAATATTTACTCTATTTAACTACTAGTCGACTTGACATTACGTTTAGTGAGTTTATGTGTGCTCATTTTCAATCTAATACTAGGGAATCTCATTTAAATAATGTAAGATGAATTTTCCAATATCTCAAGAATGCACCCAATCTAGTACTATTCTATCATAGAGGACAGTAATTTTAATTAGTTAGTTCTATTATTGCTAACATTGGATGATATAAGTAAGTTAGAAAAAGAACCTATGGAACATGTCACTTATTAGAAAAGATACTATTATCATGGTGTAGTAGGAAACAAATTTAGGTTTCATTATCTATTGCAGAAGATGAATACATAGTTGTTGGAAGATGTTGTGCCCAAATATTGTTGATGAAACACACATTACAAGATTATAGATATCAATTCAATCATGTACCTATAAATTTTGATAACAAATGTTCTATTAACATCTCAGAAAATGACGTTTCACATTCTAAGACAAAAGCATATTGATGTAAGACATCTCTTTTTGAGAGATTATTATCAAAAAGCTGATATTACATTGGAATTTATTAGTACTGAATATCAGCATGATGATATATTCAACAAACCACTGAATTCTGAAATATTAGATTATATAAATAATGAATTAGGTATGATAAACCTTAAATTGATATCTTACTGTTTGAGCTCTAACTATTTCAGCTCTTACTGTTTCAGATCCTACTGTTTCAGATATTACTGTTTCACATAGTACTGCTTTGTGATTACAGTCTCAAAGTTAGTATTTATTGGATACTGTCTAACATTTACTATCTCAAATAATTCATTCACAAAATCTAGAAATCCCATTGTTACGGTCTCACCACCAATGTCGGCCACTGTCTCACTGTAAGGGTTAGTAACTTTCTCACAGTATGGGTCATTCACTGACATGCCAAAAGGGAAAGTTATGGTATCACTATAAATATGCTTTATATGTGTCTCATCATAAATATTCTTTATATTTTTTATTTATAAATTCAAAACATTATCACAGAACATACATATTTCACCCTTTTACATTCACGTGATTTTACTTTTGCGAGGTTTGGTATTCGTAAATGATAAAATAATAAAAGTGTCACTTGTTCTTCACTCAATCATTCTCAAATTCACTCAAACTGTAATCCATCGTCACCCTTTCATCCCATCTCTCTCGATCCATCAATATATGCCAAGGATGAAATTCCCTTCATTGATAACTCTTGAGAAATGTACCTCAAAGAAGAAGAAGACCACGCCGATGTTATCATGTGAAGGTCCAATAAATCCAAATCTGGTTACATGAAAAGTAGTTCATGATAATGAGATTTTCCCTAAGTTTCTTTTATTGAGTAGGTCTCTGGTTTTGAATGTTTTAATCGAACATCGATGTCTATACTAATTTTCAAAAGAAGATAGATCTATCTACCCAACATTAGTGGATCAATTTTATCAGTATGTTCAGTTCTATTTTGGTTCTAAAAATGGATATGCTATATAAAGTTAGATAAATGTCTAGAGATGAACATTCTCTTAAAGGTTATGGGAAACATGTCTTAGGATACCTCATGATGGCATATGTGAGGACTATCAGAGAGGTCCTCCATGTCCAAATAAATTTTGTGTTTTGGATGATGCTATCAGAAGTATAACTATAAATGGAACCAAGAGAATAGCCATTTCGGCCATTCTAGATAGAGAATCTAGAATTATATTTGTGTTTATGTAGAATTTGGTTAGTCCCAGAAATGGTGATTTACCAATACTTAAATATCATGATGTTTTTTTGATATATCTCATTGAAAATAGTCATAAGATCAACCTTTGTAAGTATGTCCTACACCATATTTTTGAGCTGACCAAAATCATATCCATGTAAACATCCCTATTTTATTTTTGACTTATTTCAGCTAAGATTCATCCCAAATGTCTACTTTGACCAAATTAACAAGTTATCATGGACTATGAGTTTTGTCTCTTAGATGTTATTACAAATAGGATGAAGATAAATTGGAATCCATGGAAAAAGATGATGGTGGAAGAAAATGAGATGATCTATTAAATGTTCGATCCATTTAAACATACTTCAATAACTAAAGGAATTTCTGATCCTGGTTTTGAAACAGAAGAGGTTGATGAGTTTTCTGATGAAGAAAAAGTATAAGAGGCTACTTAAACTTCCAAAGAAACAGTTCTTGAAGAGGAAGATAGTGCACATGCTCCTCATTATTTAATTGATAATGTAATACATGTTAATAATGATGTTACTGGTCTGGGAGACAAACGATAAGTTGAAAATTAATTTGATTATATGGAAATAAATAATGATACTGTAGAAGACATTTTAGATGAAGAAATTCATATTATACCATAATCTACCCTTGTGGCACATCATGAGGAACAATTTGTTCTTGAATTCATTCCCTCTATAGAAGAGATAATGGTTCTAGATTTTCAATTCGTCAGATATGAAATTAAAGGAAATGTTAGAGAAGAAATAGAGGAAATAGACCAATGATCTATGGATTCACTTATAGAGTGGGATAATCCCCCTATTCTAGAATCTTTTTATGTGCCCAATCCGACTAATCCAAGCACAATAGTCACATGGTATAAATTCCCTATTTTTTATGTGAATGATTCATAGGAAGTGTCAGTAGAAAGTCTTGATCTGTCTAAAATGATCTAATTGAAATCTATCTCTGGTCTTTCCCCTAAAAAAGAACTTAAACCTATCTCTACATCTCTTTCGAAGTCTTAAAAATATCCCTCAGTCATTATCTATAAGGATGACCTAAATTAATTTGGAGCTAACCTCTTGACTAGAGTGGAAACGTTCTTGGATTCCCAACCTTCTCCTATAACAGATATGAGTATAAGTGATACATCAATATTGCTGGAGAAAATTATTTGGAATATTCAGACTAAGATTCTCCATGTGGTTCAAGAAAAAAGTATTGAAAATAAACAACTTACTGATGATTTAAAAACTCTAAAAGGTATGGTTGGAGAAATACTGAAAGTGCTGAAGTCAATATTAATGCATGTTTCACATCCTATTGAGACTCCTGTTTCTCAAACCCCATAGGATATTTTCTATCTGATTCAACCCTATTTATCTTCATTAGCTGAAAAGGTCACTGAATTAAACAAATAGATAGTGAAAAAGACGTTTGAGCATGTTGTTGGTCTAAAAAAGATAACCAACAACTATAAGCCTTTAGAAAGTGATCAATAAACAGAAATCTATTTCTGTAGCTGTCACTACATCTAATGCCTTTGGTAAATCTTCTCAACCTTCTTTAGACAATGATCTGTTTCAAATGGTGGTCAAAGTGGATCTTCCTGATGCACTTAGTGGAGTTAATAAAGAATCTCTAGATTAAATTATCAAGACCAGTGACTGATTTCGAGATTGGTAAGAATATATTCCTAGATTGATAATTATTCTCTACAAGAGATTACCAAGAATATGGACTTCTATCACAACTGGATATTCTCTAATAATTACATGACATATCAATTCATCTACCATGGGGAAAATTTGAGGATTCCTCAATTTACTCAAGATATCACGACTCAAGTCTTGAAGCTCACAATGTTAACACATCTGTTTGAAATGATTATGGAATACAAGGATGAATTTGTAAAAGATATGAAATATGGTGGAGAGATCATTGTAGATTTTATCAAGCTTCTCGGGCCTTATCTTCATGAATAGAGTATTGTCATTGTTTCTCCTGCGGCATCACCTATATGATTTTGATTGCCTATATTCACCTCTTCCCTAGCCTCAACTTATATGTATTTCAGTCAGGAACTCATCCAGATTAGGCATCTAATCCTAGATCAACAGTTTCCTCGGTCTTATACTAAGCCTGCATTGTCCCCTACTGTCTTTGACGATCTTCCTTTACCTTCTCTAAAAACTAGCTAACTCTCTTCATATACTTCATCCTCTACTCTTATGGATTCCTATTCTAATGACACTGTTCATGGAAAGGATAATACCTACCTGTGATGAAGAATATTGATTAATATCTTTTTATAAGAATCTTATTACAATGGTATTACTCTTTGTAATTCCATTGTTTTTATCTAATTCCATTGTTCCATTTTTCATAATTTTTCATGATTCGTTTTTATTATCCCAAAAGTGGGAGAAACCTGTATTTCATCCCCAATATAATATTACTGCTCTATATACACATGATTTGTGATCTTCAAAATGTGGGTTATTGTTGACTCCTCATGTGTTAATCATGTTTTTATGATCACAAATCCTATTCAAACTTGATAATCCTATTCACATTATCTAAAATTCATGTGTACTATTTATTTGAATCATTATGTTGTAAGTAAATACATTCAAGATCATAATTTCTATATGTTTGGATTGACTATTGTTTGATATAGAAATTACATTATAATTAATTACATGATATATGATTAAGTCTAATCAATTATATAAATATCACTACTTATGTCTGAATACGGATCTTTGGATAAGTCTGAGAAACCATGAACGTGTAGACACTATGACATCCACGCATTGTGACATCCAAACACTATGACATCCATAAACCAGGAAAAACAGACACCTTAAACACTAAGACACCATGAACACTCAGAAACTGTGAACACTTAGATTCCATGAACACTTATACACCATGAACAATCAGACTTTGTAACCATGAGACAGCGTGAACAATCAGACATCGTGACCATGAGACATTGTGAACAATTAGAGACCCTAAAGAATATGACACCATGAATAATCACACACTACGACCATGAGATAACGTGACCAAGAGACACTATGACTATGAGACATCTATTCAAGGAGACATTGTTCCATGATATATTGTGACACAATTTTGTAATCTATTTCGTCATTTTTCATTTTAATCTCTAAGGATCATATTTAAAGATTTTAAATGCACTTAAATAATTAGTGTTTCTTTATATACATTTCACCTGATAGTATGAGGTACAAGGTGCCCCATACATTCAACATGTTGGCTCAAGAACATCTACTCCTTGAATAAAAGAGAACTGCTGCCAACGACACAAATGACAATGGGGAACTAAACGAAGAAATTGTGTGTGCACCACAACGAAGAAAACACATAGGTCTTGTTAAAGAGAGATCAGAAAATTTTAATATGATGTTTATGAACACATGAAGCATACTTTAATTCCAGACTCAAGAACATATTCACACTATGAACACCACGAAGAACACACTCAATATCTAGCTGACTTGTGACACTCTGTTTTTTACACGAAGACTTGATTTCAACATCGGCTTCATCTCAGAGGTCCAGAGCTGCAAAGACTAATACTTGGGGCACTTATAAAACTATATCAATATTTCTGCTCTATTGTGTATCATTTTATTATATTATGAGCATTGTGTTTATCTGCATAACAATCAGACATTGTCTCCTACATTATACTGAAATAGACAAGATATCCCTTCTCAATCATATTTTTACACATTTGTATACACAAGGATAAGTGTGGAAGTGTCCCCTGTGTGGCCTGGTAGTTTTTTCCCATGATGAACTATTGAAGAGGTTGTGTGACCAGGATAGTCATGTTTACTGTTGTTACCCCGATATAGGGTGTGGATCATGTTTAATTATATAAACTACTTTGTGGAAGGTGATAACCAAGTGGATTGAATTAGGTTTCATCTTGAGACTGAACAACTTGTTTTATTTCCCCTATGTTACTCAATATAGTATTTCCCTATTTTACTGACTAATTTAAGAATCACTAAAATTACATTGATAGTTAATCATTGATAGAAGTAATACTTTTTTTATTATTAGAATAACTTCAAAAGTAATATTAATAACAAATATTAAGATTACTGAGAATTAATTTATCTTATAGGAAATTATTTAAACAAAAAAATTCTTATATCCATATTACTATGATTAACTCTACTGTATTTAATTTTTTTGATGAACCCCTTTATAAATATTCTTTCAAACAGAAATTTTTTAAAGATACTCAATCCCCCCCTGAGTGATCTACTCCAACCAGCTGTAATGATATAGTAAATAGGTAGGGACTCCAAATATGATATTATTAGATGGTCATAGTAATTTTCCATGACATATGAAATTTTTTCTATAGTTAAAGTGGTACTAAATATTTATATAATGAAATTATGTTTTTTTGATGGACTTATAATTATTTATCACAGTTTGGAATTATTTATTTTCAATTTGTAATGAATTATTCCATATATATTTATATGATGTTTGATAGATTGGGAATACAATTTTTAGGTTATAGCCTTGATATGATACCTTCAATGATATATTATGCTTTATTATGATCATCATTGGTATTTCCCTTGTTTTATCTTAATCAAAATCTAAAATGACAGTTTCCAATGATTCTTTTCTTCTGTATATGAATATAGTTTTTAATTTTCGTTTTTATAGGAATATTTCTAAATGGGATGTTCCATGTGAGTGATTTTGATGATATATCATGAAAAAAATATATTCTTTATCTAGACACCAATGCCAAAAAATATTAACAACCCACACGAATATATTGGGTAAATGTATTGAATATTTAAAAAACCGTAATATTTGTGAATGAAGATACTATTTTATTATTGTTGGTTCAAAACAATTGTTATCCTTTTGATCTATGATGATAAAAATTAATGAAAAACTTACAAATAAGTCAATTTATGAAAACATTCCATGGAATTTTGGTAAAGGATAATGATAGTGGTTTATAAGAAATTACATCCCTACCATGATACTAAAAGTATATGTGGCTCAATCATAAATTTACCAATGATTTTTAAATATGAAAAGGGTGCATTGGGATATTAATTCATCGTATCCTAGTGCATGATAATGGGCCTTTAGGTACATCTAGATTGACATTTAATGAGGAAATGTTTTTAAAAAATAAAAAACTCATTATAAAACATCATGTAAGATTTTAATAGATGAAGAAGATGAATGAATAAGGTTAAAACATATGGGTAAAATTTTAAAAACAAGGTATCATGATTGAGACATACTATGAATGAATAATCACTTTGATGATGGATTCATGACAGAAAAGATAGCTATATTGATTTTATTAAGGGATTAAAGACAAAATAATGAAGTTAGGGTTGTGAACTGAGTGTTTAAATACAGAAGTATCTCATTTTATTAGTTATATAAATTCCATTATTTTAGGAAAAGTATTTAGAAATGTTAATTCATATACTCAATGATTAGATGTGGAATTAGAATTGAAAACACCTAATTAAATTATCAATATATCTTATGTCAATATTTTTTCACCATTTGAAGTTTGTAGGAATTTGATTCATGAATATATTATGATTCTCCTATTTGATAAATTTTATGTTATTATAATATTGGTTTGGATTTCATTATATAGATCCCATACAAATTTATTGGTAAGAGAATTCATATTTTTAATTCTAAATGAACCCATTATTGTTAATCTCTGTGAGGATGAATACAATATTATAATAAAAATTAACATTATTTTTTGGGTCTTAATTTTTATCCATGAAGTGTATTTGTCATAGATTATTGGGATGAAAATAATCATCGATGATATGCTTATTTTGTGAGATTTTTCAATGTTTTTTTAAAAAAAATTCCTAGCATTCCATCAAATCATAATGTTGAGTTTTTAATAGAACTCATTCATGTTACTACACCTATCCCAATGAATATATATATATATATATATATGTTTAATTAATTTAAGGGAATTAATAAATAAAATCTAATAGAATCATAAAATAGGATTTCATTATCCATGTGTGATACGTTGGATTGAAAATATACTCTTTTTTAAGAATAAATATTAATCAATGCCAATATGTATTTATTATTTGGACCTGAACAAGATAAAAATCAAGAAATGCATCTTCTAATCTATATTGATTACTTGTTTGATTAGTTATGTGGGGCTCAATAAATTTCATTGTTTGACCTTCATACTGGATATAATCAATTTTGGTTCAAGAAGGAGGATATACCCAATAAATATTTCCATAAAAGGTGTAGAAACTATGAATATATTGTCATTTCAATTGATCTTATTAATTCACGCTATATCATTGTGAAATAAATTAATAGAGTCTTTAATGATTTCCTTGATAAATTTTTTGTGTTCTTTATTGATGATATTTTTATATATTTAATGAGAAAATAAAATCACAATTTTCACTTGAGGACTGTACTAAATTCGATAATAAAGGAGAAACTATCTATAAATTTCAAATGTGTTAATTTTTCCAACAAAAAACATCATTTTTGGGTCATATAATTTCTAGTGATGGTATATTAGAAGATCCATTAAAGAATGAGTCTATTAATAATTATCCTTAGCTAACCATGGTAACTGAGATCTATATATTTCTTGGTTTGGCTGCATATTATCTATAATTTGTGTGAAATTTCCTATGAATGTATAATCAAATCGCCTTGGTAGCTAAAAAGGGAGCCACGCTCCATTTGATATATGCATGTGAGGAAAAATCCATGTAAATTGAGAAGAATGTTAGTCAAGACACCTTTAATTACATTACCCTATAGTAGATATGGGATTTTACTCTATAGTGATGCATCAAAAGATGGTATTGTGGGGTGTACTCATAAACAATGATAGGGTGGAAGATTATGCCTCAAGAAAATTGAATTTCGATGAGAAAAAACACAACTCATTATTCGGGGATAACTATGGTCAATTTTAAATTAAGGAAATTGATGATTTATAGTGTTTCAAAAAGATGTGATATATATATATATATATATTGATCATTAATGTTTATTGTAAATTGTCAATCAAAAACTTAAATATGAACCATATATGATGTTTGGAGATGATTAATGATTTTTGTTCTCAATAAATTACCACCATGGAAATGTGATCAATGTGGCATAGACTCGGAATTGGAAATACCATGAAAGATTATCTATGTTGAGGATCAAAGAAGATCTAATATTTTTGGATTGGATACGAATGGATCTTTAATTCCTGAATGATTCAGATATATATTTTATTTATCAAATGAATGTTCAACTATATATCCATGTAAAGATTAAAGAGGCACAGAAGGAAGATAAAAATATTCCTAAATAGGTCATAAATCATATAGAGTCTAGATTTGATTAAAATGGAATGATAAGGTTCAAGAAACATATATGCATTCCATTCATAAGAGATTTGAAGAAGGATCAATTAGAGGAGGTTGATAGATTGTTACTCTCTATTAACCCAATTTCTGTAAAGATAAATAACAATATGAAAGATAATCTCAAGTGGGATATCATAAATATAGATATTTTAGATTTTACATTTTAGTTCATGGTATATCAGTAAGTTATAGAAGAGAGAGAAACATTCAACGGGATGTTTGAACCATTACACACACCTCAATAAAAATTGGAAAAAATAATTATATATTTTGTTATCTCACTACCCAAGACCTCTAAAGGGCCTAATCTATATGGGTTTTAGTCTATAGATTTTCAATGTTAGCATAAATCTTCACTATCAGATAATATTTCCCATTAGATCATATTTAATGTATATAAATTAAATAAGTGTTAGGGTATCATGGAGTTTCAGATTCAATTATATTTTATTAGGATCTCAGGTTTACCTAGATGTTATGAAGAAACCATTAATAGGCACCAGTTATAGATTTATGTTTTACCATTTCTTATCACCCTTAGAAAGATTGTTCGTCTAAAAGAACTATACAAACCATAGAAGATATGCTGAGATATTAATCCAAGTATTCTAAATGTGGTTGAGATCAACACTTTCAATTAGTTAATTTTTCTTACAAAAACAATTTTCACTTGAGCATTCAGACGACTGCATATAAATAACTTTGTGTAAAAAAGTGTAGAAATCCAACACGCTAGATCAACTTGCAGAATGAATGCTATTAAGACAAGATCTAGCAAAGGAAATGGTTGGGATAACTATTTTCATTATGAAAAATATCATTTTATCTCATATTAGGTTGAAAATTTATGCTGATAATCATCATCAGGATCAAAAATTAAATGTTGGAGAGAATTTGTTTGACATAACTCCTATCACAGGGTGTGATGAAATAAATTTTTTCATTTTTAGAGTGTATAAAATTAGATGACTTAGGTCATATCACTTTAGGAGATTCATTGTTATTCGGTTACTTATTTAAATTCATCAAATAACTACTTTTTTTATTATCATTTTCTATTATAATAATAAGACATTAGATTATAAATTATCATGAAATGAAAAAAATATGAGGGTTATAAATAATGTACATGAACTTATGGTTGGGATTATATGTTCTTTAATTATACATCCTTGTTTGTTTTATGTTATATTTGATTGTTTAATTATAAAATATAATTATTAAATTACTATACTTTTATTTATTTATTGTTAAAACTTGAATGCCTATATAAACTAGATTCCACCAGATTTTATAATCATGGATAATACACACCTCAATTAAGAGATTGGAACTCTCTTGGAAATTACTCTATCAAATGTTGTTTCATCCACTGAACGACCAAATTCCACTATAAGAAAAGATAATGTTCAATATAAATTAGGGAAAAGATATAAAAAATAAATAGAATTCAAGTCAGGATAAATATAATATTTTACAATCAACACACTCATTGAATTCACATTAATCTACTAAAAATATAAATAAAACACTGAAATTTAAACTTATAAATCTGGGAAAACATAACCTCTCTCAAGGACAAGCCATAGGATAGCATTCCATTATCATAATTAAGAGAAAACTGGTGGAATAATAAGAATAAGGGAAGAAAAAAATAAAAAAGATAAGAATGTGAGAGAAAGGTAGTGAGGGAAAGATAAGAAGATGAAAAATTAAATAAAATAAAATAATAGATTGCAGAAGTAATATAAAATAATGAAAGAAAAAGATTAAAAAGTATAATAATAGATGAATATCAATGTTTGATAACACATGAATTCAAAAAATATAATGATTCATGAATTTAATTTTAATTTAAAAGACCCAAAATTATAAAATGATAATAAAACATTTAAGAAAAAAATAGTTGAGTAAAATGGTAGAAATAACTAGTATTCCTCTTCATTGTTGTCCCCACATAGCATTGGAATGATATATCTATTAAAAGAGGTAGAAATACTTGTATCTCTTAACCATATTGGGAATTTTATAAATATTCAAAAATAATAGGAAATACCTTTCTATTTGTTGTAATATTTCTCATCTCCAAGACCTATGGTGGATTATTTTAGAAACACCCAAATATATCAAATTATAAAAAATATCATTGCATGTCTGCATGGTGGTGTGGATGATTAAATCCCTCTTTCATGGGATTCATGTTTGTTTTATGGTGATGTTACCATATGGATGTTGTACGTCGTGTTGTATTGGTGGTCAGTGATATCGAGTGATGGGAATAATGCTGAGAAATTTCCTTGTTGGGGTCATGAGATAACAGTGAGATATAGAAAAAGATTACTATTTATAATCATTTCCCATGTTATTTTCATCTAACATTGGAAAATGATACATCCCCCATCCACTTAATAATAAATCCCAAGGTTTCTAGAGCTCACAATCATGTTGTGGTGATGGGTTCCATCATACACCACACACACTGATATGGGCCCATGTCGATATGCATGGACCATTGTGGGACATGTCCTACTTATGATCCATAGTCTCTTCTCTATGGACCTGATCACCTCCTATCCATTATATAGAATCTCCTGAGTGGTTTCTTAAGCTACATTCCTCTTTTGGGTGGAATATATGGCTAGATTCTCTCTTGGTTGAATTCTAGCCTACGTAGAAATAAATTATTACTGAAAAATATTTCTTCAATACCTAAATCATATGTTAATAAAAATAATCAAATTTAATTAAAACATAAAAACCAAACATATAAATTCATTTTAATTCGTCAATTAAAAATTCCCACATTTTAAAAAATCTTTTTATTACATGGGAAAATTCATTGAATATAATTCCAATTAATTATAATTTGGTTAAATTTATTAATGAAAATATTAGTGAATCAAATGACCCCACACTTATACATTTCTTTTCCTTAACTATTAAATATTAATATTGAATTTTATAGGAAATTAATGTTACCATTATTTAAATCCCTAATCAACTAAATAAATTTATTATCAATCTTAAATCAACCATTAAACTTGTACATACAACATCAAACTGAATTTCTAATTTTTATACGAACAATTTATCCAAACAATTTACATTATCATATTAAAAACTTATAGAACATTACAATTTATTAATGAATGATTCTGAATTCATTATCATTATACTATAAATTCATTATTTACCTCCTTTTTGAATATTTTCTCTCATTACTCTTGATTATAATTAATGTATATTTATGCACATATCATGAAAACAGTCTCTTTTTCCATATGATTTTAATAGAACTACATCATCCATTTCAAAAAGTCAAAAGTAATATAAAATTGTTAGGGATTCTTATCAAGGATTTAATGACTCTGTGGATTATGGTTGGCAGCCATTTTTGTTAAAATAAAGTCTCGAGGAAGATGTTTATCTCTAAATTATAATGTTTCATATCAAAAGTCAAATCTTCTCTTCTTAAATTTTTTATAGCTCCAACTTTCTATTCTCATTATACGACCATGATTAAATAAATCATAATGAAAGATTTATATACCATCTTGAATTTTTCATCTACATTTTTTTACAAAAAATAGTTTAAAAAATAGTTTTAAATTAGTTCATGGAACAAGCCTAAAATCCCCCACCTAACCACATATGATCACAATCATCAGTTTGGTAATGGTGTTTTTTTATTTTTCATAAATAAAAAGCCTTTATTTTCCATAGTTGGAATCAATAAAGAGTAAAATGTATGAATCAACAGCCTTTATAGATACCTAATATTATCTCACCACACTTTTTTCCTTGAAATTAAAAGTATCCCTTCCAACTTATTTACCCCTACAATTAACCATTAGAATAACATGAAAAGTACTAAGAGGAGGGTACATATGAAATAAAATGTTTTGAAACATTTCTCATTCCTAACAGGTTCATTCATTATATCTATTTTTAATTAAGGATTTTTGTTATAGGTGGTCTCAATGATATGGTCTTATCGAATCAATGCTTTAATTGTATTAAATGTGGGTTTTACCAGTAATAGATTTGATATGTTTTAGTGACTGTTCTAGCTTGTGACATTTCCAAAGATCACTCGTGAAATATTCTCAAAGTATAACAATAAATATTTCTATAGATATCCACATTGTAATGGATATATGATATTGAACAAAAACATATATAATGAAATATATATAGTTTTTGGTATAGTCCTCCAAGTGAAAACCATATTTTTGCAGACATCAGAAGGTTATTACCAACTATCATTCAGAATAATTTGGTTGGTGGGTCTTTATGCATTTGAACCAACACATTTGGATTTTCTCATCTTGTGCTTCTTCTTTGTTGGTGGTGATGAATAATCCTTGGATATAGTACACCAGATACAACCTCTACACAATTAGGTGTAACATAAATGTTAGGGGTTGGATAATTTATTGATAATCCTACTTCTTGGTTTGTAATTGTGAATCCCTTTCTTTCATGTTGTGTAGTTCTTTATATATATATAAGATGTATGGATTGAATATTCTAAGGGATAGTTAGATTGTAATTTTACATGAATTATAATTTAAACATAATGAATTAAAATCAAAATTCTACCACTCAACATGATAAGCATGTGTATTGGGATCCTTTAGAAATTTCACTTGTACTTCTTTATGTGACTACTCAAATGCATGCTCAACAAAATCATAGATTTTTATGCGTTCCTTAGTAGGTGCATGTGAATCTTCTTCATCTTCCACCAAGGTAAAACAAAAGTTAGAAAAATTGTGAAAATTAAAAATAGTAGTTAGTAAATATCAATTCAGATTGAATTATATCAAGTTAAATAGAATCTTGGATAAGATATTTTCCATTATTTGGTTATTCTTTAATCTCTTCTTTCATGGTATGTGATTCTTGAAGTTGAATTTCACTATAAGTGGATAGTCAATATGCTCCACACTTTCTTTCAATTCAACCAATTTTGTGGTTTATTCTTCCTTTATGGTTAAAGACTTGTATGTTGGTGTGAAATCCTCTACCTAGAATACTAGATGATAAAGTTCCATTGTATAATCTGCCAAATTAATCATGTATTGATCTAGTGATTCTTGATCTCTCAGATGTACATCAGCATGTGAGTATTCAACTTCATTATACATCTATTCATAGTCAGTTTGTATCTACTCCTTTATATGTTTAGGCTATGTATAGTCCTCAATCCTGGATTTCAATAATTTGTGTTCCTTATAAAAATCCAGAAATCCTAGTTGTAATCCTTCATGGGCTTCAATATGAGATGACCATACCAGATATCATTAAGCATGAAAACTGGTTCAGGATGTGAGATTATGGTTTTATTCTAGCTCAATATATTCCTGGAAAGATTAGTGAGATTATTAATCGATTGTGAGAGAGCCTCCTAATCATTGAGAACTATCAGATGCTAGTCCTGAACCTGTGAATAATTAGTCCATTTATTAAAGAAATAATCATTTTATAAAATCCATAAAAAATTTGTTTAAAAAGAAATTTAAATATTTATTAGTATAAAGAGAAAATGAAATTGAACAACATTTTGGATTCTTTAAAAAAGTTCCATTTTTGAAATCACACCGATCGTGTGGTGTGTAAAAAAATTTCTGTTTTTCCTATAGTACCACAGTAACTAACCTAGGTCATCTCACAAGAAAAATTTCATATTTATTCATCCACTTATTCAAATTAACATAAAAACTAAATAATTTTAATGTTTTTATAATTTTTTAATACATGAAAAACAAATTCAGATACAATTTATCACGAAATGAAAAATATAATGAGGTTTAGAAGAAAATTACTCAGCCTTGAGGTTTTGTTTTTGGGTTCCTTTGGTATTATTTTATTCCATATTTAAATTATATTTGATGGTCTAATTATAAAATATAATTCTTAAACCATTGAAATTTTATTTATTTATTGTCAACACTTGAATTATTAGAAAAACTAGATTCCAACTCCTATTATAGTAAAGGTTAATGACACAGCTCATTTGATATTGTTTCACCTTCAAGGATGCAGTTAAATTTTGTGTTGTTTCATTTACTAAATAGCTCTACTACATCACATGAATTTTGATTGTTTAATGGAAGGGAAAATATTTAAACAAAATAATATAATTGAAGATGAGTTATATACCATAGTGGACAACTATTTCACTCATTCACTTTATTTTAATCCACAACAATGATAAATAAAACATTGAAATTTATGCATAAAAAATTATAAACACCTAATTGACTACAAGGACAGGACAGAGGTTAGCCATACATTATCTTAATAATGGATCACTGGTGGGAGTGTTAGAAGAAGAAAAAAAAATAGAAAAAAATAATTATAGAAAATGATAATGATATAGATAGAGAAGAATAAAAAGAAAATAAAATAGAATAGAATGTGGAAGAATATAATAAAAAAAGAAAAAAAATAAGGCGATGAGGAATAAAAATATGAAGAATATAAGTTGTTTATAACAATTTAATTTTAAAATAGAGTAATTCCTGGATTATGAATAAAAATAAAATACATAAAATTAAATAAAAAAAAATAGGAAAAAACAAAAAAATGGAGCTTAAAGGAAGAAACGCATATACATCCCCTACAATGTAGATCCCTCTCTAAATAGTAGAACGATACTCATATTTATAGAATGTTATATCATTATATATATTATAATTATGAAGAGTTTTTTGTCTTCAAATCCACTGAACGATATTTTTCTCTTATTTTTAAATATTTATCATCTCCGATACTCCGGGTGTACTGTTTTGGAAACACTTGAAGATACCATATGTTAAAAAATACCACCACATGAATTTGTGGTAGCATGGATTCCTAAAATTATTTATATAGTACAAATGGACATTTTATGGGGTTATTGCCGCATGGAAACACCGCCTCCACGATGCAACATTTCATCAACCCCGATTCTTCATTTACTGTGGCATGATGGGTTGATTTTCACTTCATGGTGGTCATTCAAGGTCCTCAATATAATCCTTTGAAATAATGATCTCAATGGTTGTAGTTTACATGGTTATCATGTTTCTTTGTCATTTAATTTGGTGTATATGGATTGTTATAGTGGAGGTCGAAATCATAGAGTGGTGGAGCAGTAACACAGAGTACGACGAGAAATTCATGATCTACGGTCGAGCAATTGGGGCACGAGGAGGTGTTGTTTCCATAATTATGAATATTTCCATCTTGATTTTCACCACACATAAGAAACTCAAACATCAAATATCCCATTAATAAGAAATATCATAGTAGTTATGACTCCTACTCTTGTTGTAGTGACAGATTCCCACTTTCACCACAAATATACTTATAGGTAGGTGTCAACATGTGGGGTCCAACATGGACCATGACCCAACTATGAACTGTGGGATCCTACATATGAACCTGATTACCACCATACCATTTGATATTATCTCCTAAGAGTACTCTTAGCCAGTCAAAAGTTTATGAGTACGCTATGTGGTTGACATCTCTACCAGATGAGTGATAGTATAGCTGGAAATATTTCTTTACATAAAAAGAACATTGAAAACATAAATATTATTTAAAAAAATAGTTAAAATTAAACATTAAAAAACAAAATATAAATAAATATTAATTATTTAATTTTTGTTTCACATATTTAAAAAAACCATCAAATTACTTGTAATATTCATTTAAAATCATTCTAAATTGTTTGAATTTGTTAAAAATTATGCATAAAAATATATGTAATTAAATGTATAAAAATATTTCTCCATTGAATAATGTTATGAGATTTTGGAATAAATTAAATCTATTCCATATGTATAATATACCTTTCAATATTGTTTATTGAGTAGGTATGGTAGCTTATTTCATAAGGCTTACAGTTTACCTCTCTTAGATATACAATGTGGTCCATATATCTCTAATGATGAAGTACAAACTGGACCTATCTCATTTACGAAAGTTAGAAGTTGTACAAAACAAAACATGGTATTACTAATAATGAATAACCATTTGAGATTTTGGATCATAGAGAGATAATGTTTGGTATCAAGACCAGACACCAGGTCAATGTTTTGATGCAAAACCTCCGTTTTAATGAGCTATATAAGAACTTTATGATATATTGAGGTGTAATTATCCTCATTTGATTATATTATTGTGAAATAACTTCAAGCTAAAAAATTATTTTAAAGGTGTTTGAATGTAATAAATTGAGTATTTTTTAAATATTTTTTTCAAATAATTAATTTATTTTTGATAGCATGTATTACAGACAATAACGAGTTGTAACAAACAAAAATATAGTATTATTATTTATATGTGGACATTATGTTCAAGTCATAAATCTTTATCATACAAATATGAAATAATATATTTTAAAATATTTATGATGGATTTTGATAAATCATATACATTTCCATGTAAATTTTTTAAATTCTTCAAAAAATCATTTTTCCACAAAAAATGAATTTATTGCTTTTCATGTGAAAATAATATAATTAATTTTTTTAGAATTTTATAATATTTTTTAAAATTTAAAATAATTTCCTAAATTATCATGTCAAAATTATTATATTTTACAATTTTTAAAAAATTTCATATTGATTATTTTTTTGGTGAATAATGAAAAAATATTGATTTTTTTTGGAAACTACATTATCATTTTCAGTATTTATGATGTTGAATTATATTATAAAATTGTATTAAAACTAAAATTAGTTTATTTATAATATAATTTATCCAAATTATGCTATTTAAATTAATTTTATGTTAAATATTTCTATAAAATCTTTCTATACTTATGATTACATTTTCTTTGGAAAACAACTATTTCGTCACATGTGTGGGTTTTTTATAATCATTTGCTGCTTCTGTGAATTGAATTTGATAAAATAAATTCCATATTTATAATTATAATAATTTATATAAAATTTTAATTGTAATTTATCTTCATATTAAATATTAAAAACATTAAAAAATGATTACAGCAGTTAAAATAAAAATATGATTAACGAGATAGGTTAAACATAAAGAAAAGTAATTTTTTTACTTAAACTTGTCTAAATCCTATTTTAGGGAAATAATTTAACCTTTTACTAAAAAAATATTGAATATAAGGTAATTTAGAAACATATTTTATGGGAATAACTATATCATTTTCTACTTGTTTGTGAAATTTCAAAGTGATTTCCAAGTGGGATATCACTCGAACATAAAGAAGGACATCATCAATCTTATATTATCCACACATCATTAGCCATTAAAAAAATCCATAATCTTACAAATACCTTTATTAATTCAATTAAAATGTCTTATAGGCCATATTTGTTTATTAATCGATCATAATAATTCATTATGTTAGAACATAAAGTTGTTGTCTGGAGAAAATGATTTGTTCTTAAACGAGGAGGTTTGTTTTATTAATTCATTCAACTTATTAAAATATTATACAATTATTTTGAAATAAAAAATAGTATCTAACATATAATGAGATGTTATTATGTTTATTACAAAACATATATCCATGTCCTCTTCCATAAAATTGGAAATGAAACCATTTATCATGTACACAGTGGACTACAACCATGTGAACCGTTATAATTTCTTTTCCACCACCACCTCTCACAAAAATATATAATGATGGATATAAAACACACACACACACAAAATATAAATAATAGTTATTAAATATTTATAATTATGGAATTATAATATCACATGTTCATTAGTATCTTCCAATCTATGGGAATGAAATAACATTTCTCATTCGTATGTGTGGACAATTTCCACAAGGAATCGATGTTATAGGTTTTCATTCAATGTTAACATTGGTGGTAATATGTATATAATTATTAAATATATATGATATATATGATATAAAAATGATTTCATGAATATTTTTTCTTGTATAAAATAATTTATTTATGGAATTTTTACCCTTTCATGATTTTTTTAATTTTTTAAAAGGAATATTCATATTGTTTTCAAAACAAGGAACTTTTTTTAAATTTTAACCAATGTGTGAGTGGAATATATTATTTTAACATGTATGATATGAATAAAAATGTATTCCCTAATTAATTGTCAATGTTTTAAAGATTTATTTTAGAGTTTCTATTTTTATTTTTAGACAAAAATATTTTCACAACTTTTTTTGAATTTTATATTTTAAAATGTTGATTTCCAAAATCTAAGGGTTATTTGCTTGAAGAATTTTTAATGGAATATTTATGGATTTTATATTCATCCACAACAACATCCTTTTTTATTTATTATGTTTTAATAGGGATATTAACAAATGGTACCGTCCTTGTTAATTATCTAGATGGTTTATGATTATGATAATGAGATGTTTATGGAACAAATTTATTACCGTGGGTTATGTTATGATGAATGATGAAATGTTTATAAAAACCATTTTTCTCTTCATAGGATATTATATGATGATATAATAAATGTCTTATGATCTTATCTCACATATATATTGTTTTCATTTTGTGGTGGGTAAGCCCAAAATTATATATACCTCCAATGAATATAATAATGTATTATATCTCATAATATAATTATGTTGTGTATGTTGATGTTCTAGATACACTATGGTAGACATGTTGATTTTCTTGAAATCATTTATGATATAAGTCAATGTTCTAGATCTACTATTGGATATATATAGTGACGCCCAATCTTTTATGATATGGGAAACCTGTAGTGGTTTCTCAACAACTATGATTTGACAGTCTCGATAGTTATCCTTGAAAAATGTAATGGTTTCAAGACTTATGATGGTGGTACAATTATATGATATAAAATTATTTTTCATTATTTATTTATCATGAATTTTCACCCTTACGAATAATATCTTTTGAAATGGTAAAGAATTATTCTATGAATCATGTTTATGATCTTTGAAATATTCAGAATGAACTTTTTATGTTATGTTTATGATATCATACCCTTATAATTGTTTATGATTTCATATTATCAAAGATTGAAATATCTCGTGTTTACCCTTACTAGGGATTTTTTATCACCATATCCAATATTTACATCCCCCTATTATGAGAAAATCATTTTAAGTAGGGTATTTATATGAAGATTACTAAATAGAGAGGCCTGTGGGAGAGAGTTTTAATATCATTCATGAAATTAGAAGATCTTGTATCTTGTATCCAAACACACTAAACATTAATGATCTTCAGGCATATATTTGTGAAATTTACTGACTATTCATCTATAAAGAAGAAATATTTCTATAAGTAAATCTTGGGTCCTTATATAAGCTATATGAAATTATCAAAATCTAAAAATTAAATTATATACTATGTTGTTTTTAGATCACTTCATCTTTCAAAACAACCTACTTCAGCCATAATATTTTTCACCTATAAAATAATAGTTCCATTTATTGTTAATAACTATCCATACATTTTATTCCATAAAATAAATATATAAATCAAATTCATAATTTTGAACATTTAATGAAGTATTTATAACACCAATGAAATGTTCCTTTATTTTCAAAACTATAAAAAAATCAATTAATTAATAAATTTTGTAAAATAAAATGAGTTGAATATAAATAAAAAATAATGAATTTATTTCCTCTATAAAACATACTCACAACCATTTTTAGAACTCAAACTCATCACCTTCAAACCATTTCATTGATTGTGGGACTACACTATTATTTATATAATGATAATCTTGTAGACATATTATAAAAAAAATCAATATATATATTTTGATTCAATGTCACATTATATGTTAATCCACTAGGAGATTGTAATGCAATGGGTCCTTATACATTAGAATATATAAACCTATATTTCCATACCATCAGTTTTCTTCCTGCTTTTATAAGGGGAAATAAATTCAAATTTATAATAGTACATTCCTCACAGAATCTCATATAAACCCATTTCATATAGGGTAGTAATACTTTCATAGTAATAACAAGTATTCAATTTTCACTGATATAAACCAATCTAAAATACAAGGTTTTATAATTTACCTAAAAATAGTATATTGTTACAATGTGATTTTAATAATTTGCAATGTAAAATGTTTCATTCATGACTCCTTATATGATAACAATAATACCCTTTTAGTTTTTTCCGGACCCCCTAATAAATATGGTATAGTATTTATAATCATCAACCTATCAATAATTTATTAAATTCTTTTGATGTACAGTAATATATATAGTAATATTTATTATACAGTAATATCCATTATTGATTTTTATTTTTAAAATCTCTTTTAAAAATATCAAATGGTTCATATTCAACAAGGTGTACCTTCTTAAAATTATATATATTTTTTATAAATAATTATTTTTTCCTTTTGTATGAAAGGAAGCACCAATTCCCAATTTCCATTACTCTATGAGACTATCAAAATTGAGCAATAGTGTATCTTTATATATATCTATAGTAGTGTTTACTAAATAAGAAGCGAAATTTTATGCATTCCTTATATTCCTTCTTGGCAAGTCCCTTTTTCTATATATCTAAAATCTGAGTCCTTTCCCTTAATTTTTCTGATGGATTTTTTATCTTGGATTATACCAACAACTCATGTCACCCTAATTCAATGATCCTCCTTTACCAAAATATTTAAATAATTTATAGAGAATTTTTTCAATTATATTTTTATAGTATGTTCACATAAGATTATATCATGAACCAAATTCAATTATAATTTTGATGTTCCGTAATAGTTAATCATCATAATGAATTTTATTTCCCATATCCTAGCAATGATGATAGGATACATGATGCATTGAAGTCATCTATGAAATAAATATATACTAACAATATATTTCATGTAATTATATTAAATTCATTAATATGGTTGGTGACTGGTTTATATTCATTTATGTTTAGTTTTAGTAACCTATGAAACAAAAAAACTTTTTCTCTTTAGAAGGATTTTAATAAATCTTTAAAAATAATCAATATTCCTAAAATAATAATCTCTACCATAATGACAAATATAAAATCACTGAGTAATATTAGGTATATAACTATTAGGTATTTTTAATCTAATTAATATTAATTGGAATATGACAATATTTTTGTCTCCATCGTATTTTGTAAAATGTTCACCATTATATAATACTATTAGTATTCAGTTTGGATCTTACAGAATCTAAAGTGATTTCAATTAAAATTGTAAATATTTTCTTTAATTAATACATTTACATTTTTCATGAACAATATCTCATCTTTGAACCAAAACTAAACTCTAAAACTACTTTTTATGGAAATGATAGAATAAAAAAATTGAAACCATAAATGAAAAAAATGATTGAGCCCAAAAATCAACCCGGTTTGGGTAGAATACCCTACATCCATAGAGGAGAGGAATATATTAATATTAATGATTTTATTTACATTTTCATTATAGGGAACAATAGATAATATTTCTATCAAACCCAAAAACAAATAAATAGATAGGGAAAACTAAAATAATATATCGATAATCATTGTGAAAATAAATTCCCCCTATATATAAAATCAATATTAAACATTGTGTGATATAAATTCACTATCATTTACCCAACTAGAGAACCTTGAAAAAATGAAAAGTAAATATAACACCATATTCAATCCTTTAGAACATTGAGTTCATACTATTTTCAATATCATTACAATAAATATATATCATTCAGATTGTCATAATGTTAAGATAACATCAAATCAAGATCCACATATCTCAATAAGGTAAACCACACCCCATGGGTAATGATATTATCTCCCACTTTGAAGAGTATATTGTACTATCACTGGGTCTAGTTGGGTTTTCTACACATGAATGCCTCCATGATACTTAACAACCAATATTTTCCCCATTATGCTTTGTTAGGAAAGTATGAAATTGAAATTAGGCATTAGAGTTTCACCTTTCAACATGTAATGAAACATTTTCAACTCATAACCAAATATAGGATATGAAGGGAATTTATTAGGTGGTATTTGACACTAGAATAACATTTCCCAATGAACTTCATTAGATGGGTCATATATTGTCATGTGTAGTGAAATAAATGGTGTTATCCCGACCATGAATATTTTAGAAAATTGGGCCTCAAGTAGTTTACTGATAAGAATTATTTCAATTCACCTCTATATTAAAAGGCATGATATGAGATATCACCCTATTTCTGTTGTCCATGTCACATTTTATGATATTTTCATATAATAATTTTTATTATATTTATGAATTGTATCCTATAATTCTATTGTGTAATATAACCGTAAATGTTAAAATTATTCTTTATTCTAGAGGAGGCCATTATTATTATTAATTTCTTATATAATGAAACATTTATTTTATCAATACATTTATGTATTAAATGAATAATTAATGAAGGAGTCAAAAATTATATTTTCATTTTCATTACCCAAACATTTCCAAAAGTGTGAGAAAATATAAATAAGCCTCAATGACTTTCATTGAGGCATATATAAATTTGATAAATGACATGAAAATGGACTTCAAAATTGGATGACCTACTATTCGATTCTTCTCTCAAATGTGCTCTTCCATTTATTCAGTTACCATCGAGAGGTACTGTTATATTGTGAGAATAAAGATAATCTCACCCAATAATTATGTTATTCGTCAAGTGATCTTCAATAAACTCATTATTGAATACATGAAGAATTTATATATATTTTGTAAGGTGTACATGTTTCTATTTCTGTTAATATTTGGTTTCAATCTCAATGAATTTAGATAATGGTTATGGGTTTCATGGCTTCCTAGGGATAAATCTCAGAGGACCCTTAACTATGGGGATCTTCACAAGCAGTTCCGCAGGCAGAGATGACTTGATGGATGCCCGGTTGGCCAGTCATTATGATGGATTTTTTTTCACTTGGTGCAATCTATCAATGGAGGTAGTAAAATATGATGGAAGAGGGTCACATTACACGATATATATCATGGAATCAACATTTTTGTGGGAGTGAGTAGTGATGGAATGAGAGATATATGTGCATGTGTGGGATGGGACAGTAAATGGAGAGATCGATCTACATAGGTGACAATTGGCTTCTACTGGTAGACATGATCGAGTGTAGGCACAATATGGGTAGGAAGACTATCAGTTGATGATAGGAATCTTAATATGATTTAAGGGGACAATTTTAAACTCGTTTTTTATTATTTTTTTAAATGGAATAGGGAAGAGTGTATTTTAATAAATGGTTCAGGAGATCCCGGAACCCCATTCATGCATCGCCCCTCACCTAGAAGCGTGAGTAGGGTCCACACTTACTGTGTGATCTTTTTGAAGAAATAGAGAACCCTCACCTCTCTTCCTCCGTAATTTTTTAATTTTATTCTACTATTTTGATATATTTAAAATTTTCACTTTTATTTTGTTTTGTTTATATATATAACAACAAAAGTTTCAACTGAATTTATTTTCAATTTAATATCCAGTAGTACTGCCATTATAATAGTCTACATTCTAATATAAGCCCTTAACAAGTGGTCCTTTTTATAGGAGGTATTGCTCTGGAAATCATTATGCATTTCTGATTTGGGATTCAGGTTTTCCATTTCATACGCAGAACATTGTGCATTTCCAATGTGGTATTCAGAAAAGTTTCTATTATGTGCATTTGATAGATAATAAAATAATAAAACAACGCCAATATACCTGAATCATAATGCATGGATTAATAAAGTGGGTTAAAATGTATAAGAAAGAGTTTAAATAATATTTAATTTCATAAAAAAATTTATGAAATTAAATTTATATGCTTTCAAAACCAGGTACATGATACATATATTTTTTTCAATTATTTAGATGTCAGAGACTTTAATTTATAAACTAGAAGTCGAATATAAATGATATTTAAAACATTGATTAAAAATATAATAAATTGATAATAATTAATTATTCAATTAATAGTAGAATTAATAGTTATATAATAATTAATAATTTAATTAGACATATACTTATAAATTATTGATGATTAATTATATAATTAATTAGTTAACTAGTAATATATTTCTTAATTATAAAATAATTAATTATAAATATAATTATTAATTAACTAATAATTAATTAGTTAATTCATAATATAAATATAAATTATATAATAATTAATTAGTTATTTAATAATATAAATTTTAATTAGTTAATTATTAATTAGTTAATTATTGATAAAATTATTAATTACATAATAATTAATTTGCGAATTAGTAATATATTAATTAATTTTTTAATTAGTAATATAATGAATAATTAAAAATATTCATTACATTTTTTAAATAGTAATATTTAATATTTAACTGTATAATAATTAATTAGTTAATTTATAATATAATTATTATTTATATAATAATAAATTAGACAATTAGTAATATAATTTTTAATTATAATTATTAATTATTAATTATGTAATAAGTAATTATATTACAAATTAACTAATTTTTTATTATATAATTTATAATAAATAAATTTCATTAACAATTATATTACTAATTAACTAATTATTTATTATATAATTATTAATTCATAATTATATTTAATAATTATTGTAAGAATTGTAATTGGTAAAAATATTACAAATTAACTAATTAATTATTGTATAATTCTTAATTACATTACTTATTAACTTATTAATTATTAAAAAATTAAAAATTAATAACTAATAACTGATAATTAATAATTATGGGGAATAATTATTATGAAGAATTATATTACTAAATAAATATTTCATTATTGTATAATTAAAAATTTTATTATAAATTAACTAATTAATTATTTTATAGTTATGTTACTAATAAAATAATTAATTATTTTATAATAAATAATTAATAACTATAATTAACAATTATATTACTAATTATCAAATTTGTTTTATATAATTATTAATTACTAATTATACTTAGTAATTATATTCCTACATACAATTAATAATTATATTACTAATTAAATTATTAATTATTATAAAATTAATAATTGTATTACTAATTAACTAAGTAATTATTATATAATAAATAATAATAAAACTTATTAATTAAAAATTATTATATAAAAAATAATTATATTACAGTTTAACAAATTAATTATTAGATAAAAAATAAATATTAATAATTATTAACAATTTTATTACTAATTAACTAATTAAATATGACATAAAAAATAATAAATTATAATACATAATAAATATATTACAAATTAACTAATTAATTATTATATAATTATTAATTAGCAATTATACATAATAATTATATAATTATTTATAATTAATAACTATGTTATTAATTAATTAACTAATTATTATATTATTAGTATTAATATTACTAATTAACTAATAATTTATTATATGATTAATAATTAACAATTAACAATTAACAATTAATGGAGATGGATTTCAGATGGTTTTTCCTCAGAAACCAATATATGATTCTCAGGCCCTACCCTCTCTTGAACATGCTGATATTCCTCTAGACCATGTCTCCTGGGTGGCTCATTCTATTGTGGATGGTTGCATTAATATTGAAATTAGAAATATAACACCTAGTATAGATGAACATGTTGATGAAGAGGGTATACATTTTCAGATAGATACGCATTTGGACATGGCTTAAGTTGCATAGGGGGAATTACCAAACATGGTTGGGGATATCGGTCAACATATGGAATGTATATACCCTCCATTTTCTCTAATGTCATAAAAAATACCAATGCAATTTTTTCCAATGCATTTGATGAGGATTGTTTCCATGCACGTAATGAAAATAAGCATCTTGCCTTCCAAAAATGTCTAGATGGTGAGCGGTTGATGAAAGGCATTGAGAAAGCAATAACTAATTTGTTCTTTTTTTCAGTTGGATGCCACCTTTTCCCTGATGGAGTTGATTGTATTACGCTGCAATGATGTGTTAGATATTCATAAGCTACTTGCAATCAATTGTATGGATGTATTATGCTCGAACTCAGTGATGAATTTTCGAGACTGGTCATGGAAATTTGGAATCATGTAAGATGTTTATCAATCTTCATCTAAATCATCATCTGGTGAACATGATCTTCCAAATACATGTGTGCGAGGTCGAAACCCAAATAGAAGTGATCTTGTGTGTTTTGTGTACATCTGGTGACATGCTGATCATTATCCATTATTGAACATTTTATTTTCATAATAACTTTTTAATTATGGGTTTGGTTTTCTAGACCATGGATGAGCCATTTGAGTATTATATAATTATATTACTAATTAAATAATTAATTATTACATAATAAATAATAAATAAATATAATTAATAATTATATTACTAATTAAGTAATTTATTATTATAAAATTATTATTTATATTATTAATTAACTAATTAATTATAAATGTTATAATAATTAATAATTAATAATTAATAAATATAAGGAATAATTATAAAGAATAATTATATAACTAATTTATTTAATAATTATAGTATAATTAATGATTATATTACTACTTAACTAATTCTATATTTTATAATAAATAAATAGGTATTGTAATTAATTATTTTTTTACTAATTAACTAACTAATTATTATATAAAAATTAATTAAAAATTATAATTAATAATTATTTAAATAAATATGAAATTAATTATTATATAAATAATAACTAACCTTTTTTAATTTGAAATTATATTACTTATTATAATTAAAAATAATATTAAAAATTAACAAATTAATCATTATATACATAATAATTACAAATTGTATTACTAATTAACTAATTAATAATTATATAATTGCTAATTATATTACTAATTAACTAATATATTATTATATAATTAATTATTAATAAGTAATAATTATAATTGTTAATTATAATTTATAATTATATTACTCATTCGTTAATTAATTATTATATAATTAATAATTATTTTACTAATTAACTAATTATTTTTCTATTATTATTTTACTAATTCACTAATTTATTATTGTATATTAGTAATGAATAAATAAAATTATAGTAACAATTTAATAATTAATTATTATATGATTAATAATTAACTAATTAATAACTATATATTTAATAATGAACTAATTAATAATTATATAATTAATAATTATATTACAAATTAACAAATTAAATATTAACAATTTTTTATGATTAATATAGGTTTTTAGTTTAATTTATACTCGTCTTATTGTTTATATTTTATAGTCTATCAAAGCAACATACTTGAAACATACGTATGTTTCATGTAGATGGTTTTGAAATCTTATAAATTATTTTTCAGAAACATTATTTTCATTTTTTTTATTTTCTACTATTTTTGATATTTTTAATCCATGTTTTAATTTTCATTTATATTTTTCTTGTAGTTTATATTTTATAGGCTTTCAATGTCACATACTTGAAATCTTTTTATTTTTAAATTTCGTTGTTTGGAATGATTATAATTTTATTTTACATCATCATTTTTTAGGAAATTATTTTTATTTTTAGCTATTTATTTTATGTTTAATCCATGTTTTAAGATTTATTTATATTTGTTCGATAATTTATATTTTATAGTCTTTTAAATCCAAGTACATGAATCATTTTTGACTCCCACATCAATAATGTAGAATGTTCTAGGCAGGAAAAGGAAGAACCGGAATCCCACATCGGAAGTGCATAATGATTTCCCAGGCAATCACTCTTATAAATGCGAGCCATGAGTGAGTTATTTTATTAGAATCCTGATTTTTGTAATGCCTGTACCTCTCGACATTAAATTATAGAAAAATTCTACTGAAATGTTTTGTTATATATATATAAACAGAACAAAGAAAAATAGAAAAACATAATTCAAATATATAAAATAGTAAAAATAAAAAATAAAAAATTATGGGTGAAGAGTGATCGAGTCACACTCTTCTTTAAAAACTAGAACATGATGTGTGAACCCCGTTCAAACTTCCTAATGAGGGGAGATGCATGTGAGATGTTCATGTATATCTGGACACATTTTTTAAAATACACCTAACCATGTACCGTTTTTATAAAATAATTTAAGACACTATTTAAATATTTTCCAAAGGATTAGTTTTCATGGTCCATGTGATGTGACCATGGTCTATTTATTTTGGGGTTCAATTCCCCTCAACCATCATGTTCATATAATGGATTCTCTATGTACATGAAAATAGAATTATTTCATTGATTTAATATTAAAAGGGGCTCACATGTTAAAATAATTACACTATTGCTTCATGATTTCTTGAAATTGTGTGCGTACAAATTTATTTCAACATATTACTTAATATTTAACAACACTATCAACATAATTAGAATAATTAATTATATATTATAAATTTTTTCCTATTTTTAATAAATAATATATGTTATCATTATTATAAAATGAATGTAATATTATTTTCTGATACATGTATTCACAAAGTAATAATCACATATGAATCCTTTATGATTTGAATTTGATTTTTATTTATTTTTTGAAATATTAATTTATAAAATTAATAGTATATAAATAATTAATATTAAATGAGAGATAAAACATAATATCCATTTATAATTTGTATTATTAATACAAGTTCTTATTAATATTATTTATAATAATAAATTATTAATATTTTAATAATATGTGTTTCAATTTTTATAAATTAATCATATATTTATTATTTATATTTTTATTATTATTATAATTCTTTTTTACAAAAATTTTAATTAATTTAAAAATATAACTTAATATTATGTGATACTGATAAACAATATTATGAAATAGCTACATATTTTATGTAAATTCTCTAGTTTTTAAAATAAATAATATTATTATTTTATTTTTATTTCAATAATAAATATTAAAAATGAAATATATAATTGAACAATAATAATTATAATGTCAATACAGAGAATAATTAATAATTTTACTATTTGAAGATATATACAATAATAAGATATAATTTATAGTTTCATTCTTTGATTATCCATATATTGGGTTTAATTAAATCATATAATTAAATACAAAAATATTATATAATTTATTGTTGAATTATAATTCATAGTGGAATCAATAATTATATGTTATTTATTTATTTTATATGTTGTCTTTAATTATATATTTATCAATATATTATAAAGTAATATTAGTAGTTTTATTTATAATCATGAACATTGTGGTATTATTATTTAATAAATAAATATATACATTTTTTACATTCTTTAAATAATAAAAATATAAACAATGTCATATTTTTTATTATTCAAAAAAATCAAATATAATAAAATTAAAAGGTGTAATGGCCCGATCGTCTCTGGTCCATTACTTCGTAAAAATTTGATGTGGTCAAACACGACATGTGTTATATTAATAATTTTTGTTGATAATAATAATTGACAAGGGTGGCCTGAAAATGTTTGGTGTTAATTTGATTAAATGGTTTTAATTTAATCATTGTCAAATAAAAAGAAATAAAAATTGAATGTATTTAACTCAATGAGGGGAGGTGCATGATTTCATTTTGATTTATTTAAATTTTAATAATTATAAATTCTCTGTGTAATGGATATGTAATGGGAGGCAGCACGGTGTTGACGTAATGGTGGTCAAACATGGTCAACGCAGCGAATGACAAAAATAATAATTATTATTAATAATAATTGGTGACGAGTTAATAAATTTTAATTTTGTATTTGATAAAATATTTATACTAAAAAATTATAATAGAAAAGATTTCCTAAATTCTGAAAGATCCATCAAAAAAGATTTAATGAGATTTAAATTTTACATTCAATGCAATTAGATTTCTTAAATGAGGAGAGATGAGAGCTGTTATTATTTATGATATTGGGGTTAAATAAAAAATGATAAAGTTTTAAAATGGAGGTTGGTGCATGCCAAATGGAGTAAAGGATGGGGAGGCGCCACTTTTGGGAGTGAGTGAAAATTGTGGAGGAATGGAAGAAGATTGGAGAGAGAGACTTGAAGGAAATACAGATTTAAAAAAATTAATGCAATAAAATAAATAAGTAAAAAAAGGAAATCAATCAAGGGGTGGGGTGTGGATGACAATGATTGAAAGTGGCATCGTTTATTTTTGGTGGAGCGTAGATTTTGGATATGAGATTTTAAATAATTTAATTAAATTAAAAATAACAATAATATAATAATGTTATTTTTTTTTTGGGAAACCTATGTTTCATCAATAATTTCATCGTGTGACCTCGATTTTAAGAAAAATCAGAGGCAGTGAGACCCTGACTTTGAGATGGAAATTATAGGGCCAATATTGGATATATTTTTTGTGTTTTTGGATCGGATACCTGAAACACTCATGAATTAATATATTTAATAATATTATTAAATCTTCGATCTGCCATAACTCTTTCGTGAGACGTATAATTAACTTTCCATCAGTGGAGATATGATCCTATCATTAATACGATAGATTCTTATCTAATATTGGATATTAATTTATAGTTCATGGCTCGGGTCCATGAAACTCCCAATAATAATAATAATAATAATAATACGAGATCTTGTATCTAACATATCTCCCTCATACGGTGTCGGAATGGCGAACCGTCTGTGACGTTGCAACACTGAAATTATGTTGGTCATTTTAAGACTAATAATGTATACATTTTTTTGAATCATGTCTCATGTCAATAAAACACCTATTATTAATTGATGTTGTTATTATCATTAAATGCATGGAAACTGCGTGACGTGTCGTGTGTTGACCAGTCAAACAATGCAACAGTTACACAGTCACATCCTGTATTCATTAATACATGATGTGTATTGTTTTACCTTTTCATTTCCTATATAAGAGAGGGTCACGTTTTATATTCGGACCTTTTTTCTTCTCTACACGGCAATGCTCCCGGATGACCCAGAAGCCTTTCTCTTATCTTCTTCATCCTGACACTGATCGTCGATCTGTCGGTGGCTACAGGATCGTGTCTATGAGGCAAACATCGTTCAACTCATCCCACTCCTTCTTCGACTTCCTCTTTGATGTTTCATACTTAAGAGATTGCTGATAATTGACGGGAATAATTCTCTTCAACGAACATCTTCTTAATGGTACGTTGTACACTATTCTTATTCCTTCCTCGATCTCCTCTTTTTGTTCCTCAATGCTATGCTATGACAAGTGGCACCTTAAACCATAATGGAGTCTCTCTTGGATGTTAGTTCAGTTGTGCCGCGGCATCCACAGAATTACATAGTCGTCAGGATTAGTGATCGAAATCCGCGTGGTGGTGGTTCTCATAGAAGGACATCAAAACCTATTCAGGTAGAGATATTACCCTCGTCTCTCTCTCTCTCTCTTGTGCATCATGCTGGGTGGGTATTCTCTTGTTTTCATTAGATACGAATGAACCAGAAAATAAATATAATAACTGGTTATGGAATGTGTTTGGGAAATTTTTGTTGATATTGTTGTTTTATTTCCATCAATTCTTATGCTTTGATTATGTTTTGAATTAAATAGGCTTATGCCTACTGAAAATCACGGTCGTTGGGGGCCTTTGCTGGCACAATTAAATATTGCACTGTTTTTTCATGGTTGATTTGTGGATGGAGTTTCATAGAATGTGGAAATTGGTTAATCATGTAAAGTTGGCGGATTAAATGAATACCTGGAACCCATGTATGATCAACCTGGTTATACTAAATGAAAGAATGAATTTTTGGGTGCTGGGTGGGGTCTAATTATGTGAAGGTGTTTTTCATGGGCTGTTGTTGAATAGGTGAGCAGTGGGGATGTAGTTGGATGGGTTGTGGTTTTACGTGTATGATATGGTTGTGGTGGTTGGAAACAGGGCTGCAGGGATGTGTTGTGCATATGAATAAAATGGAAGAGTAAAATAATGAATTGTGGGGCATGGTAGTTGACTAGATATGGAAAATCAATGGAATTTCTTTGATGATAACATGAAATGTTTTTATATTGCATGTCTTTTCCATAAAATTATTTGTGGTTGGTAGGGATATGTTTTACGAATGATTGATCTGGTTTGGTTGTTGTTAGTTGATCAGTAGTTAAAGAACCGATAAACTAAAATTGTTGAAACATGGAAAGCTAAATGGGGTTTGGGGTTATTTATTGTACGCATAACATTGATGTAGTAGTGTTGAGGCATGTGCTTAGATCTTTTGTGTATAATCCTTAGGATGGGCTAAGTGATTGATATAATTATAGAAATATGTATGTTTTATGATTCTTTACGCACCCCATCAATGTTGGGAACTACATTCCGAACCCCTGTGGGATGGTGCGTGAGATTCCCAAACATCTAAAATATGGTTGGTTATTGTTCTTTTATGTGCTCCCTCTTTCATGTTATATAGCACACGATCCTTCGGGTAGGTTACAAA
The DNA here is from genome assembly GCA_963277665.1 of Viscum album. Classification (NCBI taxonomy): domain Eukaryota; kingdom Viridiplantae; phylum Streptophyta; class Magnoliopsida; order Santalales; family Viscaceae; genus Viscum; species Viscum album. Next base: position 1,598,313,662 of record OY728133.1, on the reverse strand, counting down.
GATGTTTCCCAAGAGTCTTTGGGAATAGGATGTCATATGTTCCAAGGTGTCTTTGGGATGAGATGTTATCTGGTTCCTAGGTGTCTTTAGGATGAGATATGGTTATGGATGAGGATTGAGTGTCGGCAAGATACTATAATGGTCGAGTATTGAGTGCTGGTGAGATACTATGAGCTTTGTATAGCCAGGATGCAGCATTAGATCAAGATTCGTATGGACAAGTTGCGGCAATAGCTCTAGAAGAGGGGGAAGCATCAGAGCATTAGGAATGAGGGCTTGAGTAGTATTCAGTGGGAAGGTGGTGCGAGGTACCCATAATTTGATAATATTACTATAATGCACTATTGACGTGTGTTATTTGGTGAGTGTGGCTTATAAGGTTGGGTGGATAGATTCCTTTTTAGGCTTTGGTTCCTTCTGTTTTCTCACAGGGAATTAGGATGTCTCGCCACTAATGCATGAGAAATTTTGGTTTTCCTACTGAGTATACTTGTATAATCACCCTATGTTTACTTTCAGGTTTTTAGGAGGACTTCAGGGACCGTGTGGGACCTTGCTATTTGGGCATTTGAGTTTTTCTAGTTGTATTTTTTGACTTCTTTTTTTTTTGGTATCATACATTGGAGTTTTTATTTTACTTTTGCTTTTGTTTCAGTATTGTATAAAACATGAATATGGTTTTGGTTTTGGGATTATTTTCATTTACTTGTTCCTTTTTATTTTGTGTTTGACTTATCCTATATCCCTATCTTATATAATAAAAAGTGTAATGACTCCTATATTTGTGAAAACTCATACCCTTGGTTCTAGTCGCCACATTGGGGCCTATTAGAGGCGGGACTCGGTGGGTCATTATCTCCCTTTCACCATTTCCATCTCAGGAGGGGCATCATTTGTGGTAGGGGGTCATGACAAAAGGGATCCTTTTTTTAATCATTTACAAAAACATAAATTTAGAATAAAATATGTTTGAAAGATAAAAAATACCTATAAAATGGTATTCGGTCAAATACTATATGCATATCAATGCAAAAAGTGGAAAAAACTCTATTGAAATAGTATTAGAAGGATTTTTCACAAAAAAAATTAATATCACATCCTTTGGTACTGTTTTAATTATTTATGCATAGCCATTTATACACAATTAGACAGTCAATCATCAATAAATCCAATAGATTATAGACCCACCATTGTATTGAAAATTTTCTTTTTATTTTAAATGATTCATAATACATATTTCTTGTCCCATATGTAAAAATTATATATTTTAGGGTAGTTACTTCAATATATGAATATTTAGTTCCAAATTAGTATGGAAATTATAGTCATAGTCTCATAAATAAAAAATAATAAATTATTTTGTATTACATTACATTATTGTTGGAAAATTATTATTATAATGTTGTGAGTGGTAATTGAATAATTCAATAACTTTGAGTATGGTAATAAAAATATGTTGTTTTAAAAATATCACATTAAGTGAGACCGGGAGTCGTGAATGATATATTGTGAGCCCCACTCTTTCCCCTTCGAGAGGATAGGATGCTTGGAATGATGAATTTTAAATGATAATGATAATAAGAAGAACATAACAAAATATATATTGCAGTTAAATACAATAATATATAGATAATGAGTGATGATAAATTCATGATCTCAGTAATGAAAATTTTGATCATATGATTTAATCAAGAAAAAAGCATTAATCATTAGACTTTCATGGTGGATTAATCACATATAGTTCTAATTATTTTTTCTATTCATGTTTCAAAAAAAATCTCATTATTTAAATACATAATAATAATAGAAATGTGGACTAATTACACTACCATGAAGTTTTTTTTAGACCATGTTGTGGTTTGTGCTAATGTCTACCACAACATATTGAATCTCACTATGTCATGGTGATGCTTATGTTAGTTTATATAATTTTAATTATCACATCCATCATCCTTGATGTCCAACTACAAAAATAATGAATTGATATAATCATCATGTGTTCTTTATTAAAATAGTCTCTATATCTCAAATAAATGTTTAAATTTTCAAAAATTTAGAGTGATGTTCCCCACTAAAGGGTACCCCACTAAGAGCGGGGATGAATAAATGGTGAATAATATATTAATGATTCTTATATTTAATATAATAATATACTATTAATTTAATCACGTTAAACTAAAATATTAATTTCAACCATAGTCAAATGAAAAACAAATAAAAGAGTATATGGTGTAACAAATTTAAATATTTTTTCCCTAGCATGAGTAACTACATCCTTACTATGATTTGTGTCATAAGATTTTGAAAATTTTAAATATTTTCATTATAAATTAGATTTAGGTATATCAAAGTATAATTTTATAACATTGTACTTATCATCACATTGAAGAATCCTATATTTAGTAACAGACACCCACCCGTAGTACATATAAGTGAACGAGATGTGAAGGATTACAAAATGGTTCTAGTTGATTAAATATCTAATAATAATCTCCATATTCAATAATTCATTATAATTTATCACTATATGATCACTACTTTCTAATCCTCAACCTATGATGAAAAAAAATTATCAAATTAGAATTGGATGGTCAATCACTTCATGAAGAATCGGTTGAGAAACTTATTCTTCATTAATGAAAGGATGGGCTATCTCATTTTTTTATCTTTAGAATGGCTTGGATTTAGTCTCCCATTTCTATTAATATTTTTTTTATATACATGGATCCTCTTAATTATATGGTAACTAATTTATTTCAATCAATAATAGAAAATATTCTAATATAAAATAATCTATAAATACAATTTACCGACAACACTATTGAACCACATTACCTAAAATGGGGAATAAAAATCATTGGAATGATTACTGACTATTTTATATTCATATGATCACAAAATATTCTATACGTTGTTTTACTATTTTCTCCAATTAAATTTCCATTATAACCTTATTCTTTTTTATTTGGTTGTCTTTGAAAAATATCACTAATTTTTTATTTGAAAAAGAACTCTTTTTTGAATTATAGAATATTCCTACAGTGATATATTCTTTATAATATCATATGATGTTTTTTAACAAATTCAATATAATCATTATGTAAAGCATCTCACTATAGTGAAATTCACATTAAATTTCAAAGTTTATCATTTTATTGTTATTATAATAATTTTTGTCCAATTAGTCATTGGCTGGTAAAATTTATTGAAATAGATCCTAGAATTACATTTTATCACTATGTAGCTTCAATCGTAATTTGATTAGTGATTTTTAATTTAATCAAGAATAACACATGAATATTTTGATTCATTATTCATTATGATATTAATATATCATAATTTAAATTTTTTATCATTTAGAACTTATTTTCTTATAATTTCATAAAGTATTGAATTTTATAAATTCATTAACACTATAATGATATACCTTATTAATATTTAAACATTAAAATGTTTTAAAACATTAAGAAATCCAATATATAAACCACTTGAAGTAATAATGAAACCAAAAAGGTATAACAATGGGTTAAAACATTAAAAACATCTCTAGAATTAGCTTCACCTGATCATCAAGAAGATCCAATTTACCTTAGAATGTATTTTTCTTGAACCGTACATACTACAAAAACTTTGTGAGAATTTGGGAACCTAAGAAAGTCTATACTCTAAAAATTGTTGACTTTAGAATCAAACTTATGAAGATAGTTTTTCACAAATTATTGAACCATATAAGGTCTATAAACCTTATTAATAAGATGCAGTTTAACATCACAAACATTGATAACATTTTAATGATTTTCCATTACCATTTTTCCAAATTCTGAAATCCATATGAAATTTATACCTTAGGAAAAAATTTCTCTACCAAATTTTATAACATCCTATTATTTAATCCTTGTGAACTCAAAAGAATAAACATTATGAAAACAATACATTGTAAAAATATAACCCAAAATATTAAATTTTAAAATTGATTCAAAACATTATAAATCATACCGAAACATACTAAACGGCTTAAAATCTACTAAAAAAATCAAAAAATAACAAAATAAATATCAATATATTCCAATGATTCTTTATAAAAGTTAATAATAAAGATACCCACCATCAAATTGATCAAAAATTCCAATGAATTGTCCGATCTGTCAGTCATTACATTATTATTCGCCTTTATATTTTTTATCAATGTTATTTGTTTTAACTTCACATATTTTTTTTAAACATAATTAATTATATTAGAAACTCCCTTTAACAGCCATTCTCAAATGAAAATACTGTTTAAACTACTATACTAGATAAGGTAATTTTTTTTATATAACTTCATATCTTAGTGATAAGAAAATATAGACATGTTTGTTAAATGATTTACTCCTCAAATATCACTTATATTTTTGTCCCTTATTATAATACCTATAGATTATGATTATCATAAAAATAATGACAAGAACCTACACCATTTAAATGTAACTACTTATTATTAAAATGACCAATTGATAAATTTTCTCCCTTTAAAATGAAGGATACACACTTATCCATCTTTGAAAAAAATATCCAAAACATTGCATAGTTTTTTTCGTAAATCTATAAGAAACAAGAGAATTATAAAAATGACATTTTGAGCTCAAATTATTGAAACTATCTGATGGTAATTTCATATTAAAATTGTGTGGATCAAATATAGCATATTTTTACATCCCCATTAAACACTCTTCCACTGAAAAAATGATATTTGATGCAATGTGTTTTAATCTAGAGCATTAAATTGGGTGTTTTTATTTATAAATGGGTCTTTGATTGTCACAAGAAATTCCATGTGGCCTCTCAAAATTTACCTTCAAATATTATTTATTTATCTATATCTATAAAATTTGTGTATAGAAATGTGTTTCTGCAAATATATTTGTCTTTATATATAATCATGGAAGTAATGTTGTATTTTTAATTGAACTAAAACACACAACATCCCTAAATAAAGAATGATCTACTGGATGTTTATTTTCTACGTATATAGTATTCCGAAAATCATAATCTATTTATCTACTTTTTAACACTACCATTGGGGAATTTTTCTATGATATATATATGCATCATTGAACTAGCCACAATCATCATTCCTTATATTGCTTCTTTCCAATGAAGGATGAATTTCCCCTTCATGGTTGATTATGTTATCATCTTGATCAGAATGGGATGATGTGATACCATATATTAATTCCATGGATTCCTCCTTGGAGAATGTCTCAAAGTCTAAAACACTCCTATAGATTTAATTCATTTTTTTGAATATCATTCCACATTAAATAAACTCATAGACAATGGTTTATTATGTATTATGATTCCATGAATGGGATATTACCATTTGATGGAGCTATTGAGTACATATGGTATGTAAGGAATCTATAAAAGGTATTAATATTTTGTGGTTTTGAGGGAATATTATGTTATTATCCTATGGAATCTTATGTGTATAAGCTAATTAATATCATGACCCCCACAATTAAATATACAATCTATGCATAAGGCATTATATGATCATCAGTTCATCCATAATGTGTTCTTCACACAAGGCTATTGAGGTTTTTTATGTGAGTCATCTAGTTATCATAACACTATTAAACATATTCTAGACATATAATAATTCCTAGGATAATAACCAAGGGATACAATTCTTATCAATCTATGTATGAAAATATTATCATCACATATGGAATGGGAGGAGAGCTTATATTATCAACATAAAGGTGATTCTAATGATCTTCATTTAAGGAAAAACGATAGGCTGATCATGGGAGTGGGGAGGAAAATATCATATACTCATCACATATTCTTTATAGGATCATCACCTAAGCCACCATAGGTTCGCCACCTAGGGCTGGGGTTCTGATGCATAATGTAGGGACCTTTTCAATACACTCATGACATACTATGATAAAAATAGGTTTACAAATTAGTTATGGTGTTAATGGTTAAAATTCAAGTGGGGACACCCAAAAAGTTAATCTGTAGAGGAGGTATGATTTCCTTATATGCTCATCACATACATTCTCACACACATGTTAACATTTTATGAGGAAACCCATATCCAGGGTGAATTTTTATTTTTGGGATGCTCAGTGTACTCCAGAAAGATGAGGAAGCTTCATATTTTTAATCTAACTATGGAAACATGGGAGTTAAATTTGATTTTAGTCTTTTAAATGCTAATTTCTCCTCCAAATGTTCACACACAAATGGGAGGAATGATTTTTAGGATATAAGGATGTCAGGATTGGTCCAAATAGAGGTATCATTGATACCATTTTAGGATAAAGGGATCAATATATAGGTTGCATGATTTAATAGTTTAATGTCGTGTGTGTAAAGACCCTGACCCTAGTATCCTAGAGAATGTGATTACTTTATTACGTTGACAGTATATACAAGAAATCACATCTATATAAACTAATTATTTTAGTTGTTTTGTTGACTTAGATAAATATATAAATCACAAAATACACTGAATACATAAAAATCAACATAGTAATTTCATTGGGACCACCATTCATCCTTTTAGAATAACCCTGAATATCCATCATTATAAAAATCTTGAATTACAAGGGAAAATAAACATAAAATAGCGATGATCTCAAATTCTTAGTAAGGGTATAAATACAAAAAATATATTACGAATTCATATGGAATAATAATTATGGAATTGTAAATAACAAAAAGCACATTATAATTAATCCATATCATGATTATAATAATTTATGAATAAATAATGGTCATATAATAACATATTCAAGAAACTTATATGTAGATATTCTATGTAGTCAAATAATCTCAAGGAAATCAATAAATAATCTCATCACGAGTGAATGAATGATTACAAACATCATAAACATACCATAAAGGACCTATTCTATTAAATATTACTTTAAATGGGAAATGCCCTAGCCAAATAACTAAACTAGATTGTCTCATGGGACTTTCCAATGCATTATAGTGATATAGAAGGCCCCATCCCTAGCTTAATAAGTCAAATTCAATCATTATATTAAATTTGAGAAACATAATCAATGTAATTATTAACAATGAAAATATAGAAAATGAAATTTTATAACTTCCCAAATAAAAAATAATAATCATAAACCATTCAGAGTAATAGTGTGAATTGTATCAAAAAAGTAAAAACATAGTCAAAATGATCATTAAACATCCACAAAAATATTGAGGTCTGTTTTCATTCAAAATAAACTAGTAGACCATAAGTATATGATTTTTTGTTAATTTTTATTAATAAAATTATATATGGAGATTATTAAATTATTCATTATGAAAATAGCATTTCCTAATTGAAAGTTACAATTATAAAACTAAATGTTCATAAAATATTTTTTCTAACATTTTTTTTAAAACAATTTCTAATTGATATGTATTCTTTTAATAATGAAAATTGGTAATTCCATACTTGTCGTATGTTTAAAAAATCATCCCTTTAACATTATTGTAAAAGTACATCACTCAGAAAATGACACGATTATTCATTTTAAGCTATTTATAAAAAGTTAAACATTGGTAAAATTATTTATAAAAATAACAAGATAATATTAAAAATAGTTTACAAATTATATATAAATTAATTAAATGGGATTATAGATCTAAGAGAAAAAACATTAAGTCTTTATTGAAAAAAATACCCAAATTATTTTATGTGGTAAATAGAGAAAAATGGTACTATTTCAGGAATAGTCTACGAATAAAAAGTGAATAAGATAATATATTGGGTTTAATATATAAATATCAAATAATTCCACTAATAGAGACTTAAATATAAAAATTATAAATGGTAGTGAGATTGTGAAATAAAACCTCAGGACTTTGGAAAAATTTGTATCATAAGCCTTATGAAAGAAATTAATTCAAATGAAACATTAAATACCATGAAGATAAAAATATTAACAATTTATCATATACTAGGTTCAGTATATACACCTCATAAAAAAAATAAGTTGTGAATATGAAATATATAACATGGAAGTAAAAGTGATATGAGAAATCCATACCATATGTTAAAATTTTATTGTATGTCTCTAACCCTCCCATATAGTGTTTTTTAACAAGTTAAAAATTATAACTGAACTATATTAATATTTATAATATCATATATGATCATTTTAAAACCTATTTTCAACTATTTTTTATCAATCATTCCTTATAACTACTGTTTCAGGTGTTAGTTGACTTGTTTTTTCATTCATGTTTTGTTGGGAATGTTACGGATCATGAACATAATATATAATTACATAATATATATAAGGATATATATTTTATAAATATAATTTTTTTTTCTCATTAGATAAATTTTTAGAATCATTATTTAATTTGGAACATGGAGAATGAGTGACATCTTTTCGTAAAGATAGTAGTCTGTATGTACTCACAGAAGACTTTGTCATTTCAATTATGGGTGAAAAGGTACAAAGGAAGATGTTATATTAATTCTAAAAAAACAATATACATCCATATATATCAAACTGACTTATTAAATTTATCCTTTATTACCTTCAATGTATAGTATATGTGAAAAATGAATCACATTTCTCTGCGAGGCGGTAGTTCTCCATATCCATGAGAAATATTGTCATATTTTCTAAAGAATGAAATGTAATAAGGAATATATGATATTATAATTAAATAAGTATAATTATATTCTATATATAATATATAAACATTATACTCTTCATCATAGCCAACGTTTAGATGAGTTCATAGAAAACATGTCACATCAATTCTCGAGGTGGTGGTCCACAATACAGACTAGTAACATTATCATTTCCCATTAGAGGGGAGAGGTGATTTATATTTTATAAGGAAATGACATAATAAATCCCTAGTATATATAATATACTAGGTTTTATATATAATATTGGATTAATAAAAATTTAAGGAGGTGGAGGAATAAATAAAATTAAAATTCGTATTTAAGAATGATACCTCATCTTCAGATAACTTCATTTTGTTTTCACCTTAATATTTTTTTCATTTATTTTATGAAAAAAATGATTATAAGATTATTGTAGGGAATTATGATGGTAAATATTATAGGTATTTTCCAAACCAATGTGTTTTTGATGAATGGATATGATATGTGAAAGAGTTTCCTTTTATAAGTAAGGGAGACAAAACTATTGAAATTATTTAAAACAACAAATAACAAAAATATTATTCTGATGAAAAAAGCCTCAAAAATTAATATATTTACAAACATTGTAATATATATTATATAAATATTACCATAAAATACAAATTAGACATGATTATTTTCATTTTTATCCTTGTAGGGTCCAGAAAAATTTATAATGGAGAATGATAATCCACTTTAACTCAAGGGAGTTTCTACTCAATTCCCCCTCGAAGGATTGGGAAAATGTGGTAAATAATCAACGATGGTAAAGGATGAACCTATCCATAGACCAGTCAATTGTTAACGACACACGGCTGGTTCCAGTCCCTCTTCCGCAGACCGTCGTCATTCGCAGAATGGAGGCGGAGATCCTCCGTGGGCGCAAAGCAGGGCATGAGTCAACCCGGTTCACCATCACGAACCGCCCACAGCTGCAGACCACATCGATCATTCTGGTCCATATCTGTTGTCCTTCATGGAATGATGGCATAGATCTTTCGCGGGCGCAAATCAGGGAAGGATCCAACCCGGTTCACCATCACAAACCTCCCCCAGCCACGGACCATGTCGATCAATCTGTTCCATATCTGATGTTGTTCGTGAAATGGAGGTGGAACCCTCTTCGTCTGTGAATCACTCCCCGAGTTTGGTTCTTAGAGGAGATGCGCTCGGTGCCCACCGCTAGTCATGGATTGAGAAAGTCAGTCATAAACTGGGTTTTCGGTCATGGGCTTCTGCAAAAGGTGTCACGTGACCAAAAATTCATCTCTTCCCCCACTCTATAAAAGAAGACTGAGGGAGAAGAGGAAGGGATCAGTTTTAGAGGGATTAGAGATTTGGATGGAGATTGGTTGGAAGAAGGCATAGGATTTTGCAGACAGTGTAGTTCCCATTTTCGAACCACAACATGTATGAACCTGGGAGAAAATTAATAAGGAACTAGAAAATGCATAATAACTTTGTGAACCGGGAACCTAAAATAACAAAAAAGTAAAACCGCAAACCATTCCCCCTCCACGGATGAATTTACTGCATACCAGAGAGTTTATTCCACTTTTCCTATACATCAAACCATGTCGCACCCTCCTACGCGGGCTAAGCCCCTTCCGATGAGCCTCCGGCCGGCGCCGCCCTTGGCCGCCATTGCACGCATGGAACTCTCCGCGGACCACCCTAGTTCGTGGATTGTATCCAAAGCCGTGAACCACCTTGGTTTAAAAATTGAATCGGAATCCTAGAACCACCTTGGATAGTAGGATGCACGCCACTCCGCGAACCACCCTAGTTCGCGGGATGGCAATCAGTCCTCGGACCACCCAGGTTCGCGGACGGCTTCTCCAACCGCGTGGAACTTCCCTACGCGTACGGCTCCACCACCCATACCCATGATTTTCCCACCAAATACTTTGGTGTTTCTATTCCACAAATCGGAGAAAATCCTTGTGATCCGGCCTGATCCCCCGGGACTCCCTCATTCTCCTTTTTATCGGCCCTAAAACGAGGCCTCCACCGGAGCCGCCAGACCCGTGTCATGTAACCCTCAGGCGCACCAGCGCACCCTTTTGAGTTCACATACCCCTGGTAAGAAGAAGTGAAGTGGTTTCCCTGACCCTTTTGTAGATTTCCAAAGCATTCCTAGGTTCACATTCCCACAGTAATGTGGAGTCTGATCTCAGGAGTCCCCTTTCTGCCCCTCCACTTGTTCAGGGCACCTCAGGGGTAGTAAAATACCCATCTAAAGGAAGCCCTCATTCACTACAAGAGAGAAGATGGGAATAGGAGCACCCCCTTTCCCTCTCACGCTATGCTTTGTCGCACCTAGGTGTCCATCTCGGAGTAATCCCCGACCTAATGGGCCACTCCATGCGTAAGCCCCACTCCATTTCTCACGGATGCACCTTTCCCGACATGATTGTCTGGTCCTTGTTGCCTCTTGTTTCTCACACCGAGCATGACTCATGTGGTATTAGAGTAAGCATTGACCATAACATCCCATCATGGGAAACCATAGAGTGTAAGCCTCAATCCAACACCTTGGGTCTCCTCAGAGTGTAATCCAAACTTATGCAAACTATGAAGACTTTGATTCCCCACCACGGGGATACATAAGAAGCCTCTAAAAGTTTCAAGCCCGATCATCATTGGACCCCACAGGTCCACTTTCACATCGGCTGTCCAACACCCAACCCCGAACTATGTGTACTTTGAACCATATCTCCTAGGCAGGGTACGTAAGAAGCCTCCCTGAGGTTCAGGCCCAACAACCGGTCGATCCAAATATATTCACGTCGGTTCACTACACCATTCTTAGTGTCGCATCAATGAGTCCAGACTCCATGGGGTCATTAATCCAACGAGGGATGGTAATCCTTGGGCCTAATTGATTCTGAACCCTTGAGTCGATTTAACCATTTCCCACGGGGGTTAAATCCATGGATAATATGTTTGGGTATAATCCAAAGATTCGCGAACATATGAATACATCATAAAAATATAATAGAGTACTAGAACATGCTATAATTCCCCCCAAAAGGGTGCGATGAGACCGACTTCCAATCCTCTCGAAAAATGTGAGTTCATAAGCATCGCTGGCCAAACAACCTAGAGAACGTATTCCATTGGAATACAGGTCGATGTATCATAAGATGTGGAACCATTGGTCTTTTTGAAACGAAGACCAGTGTACCCGACTTTGGTAATCGAGCGGGGCACAGCCATCCGTGAGGTCGACATTCAAGCGCGTTGGTCATCCATCTCCACGATGGGGAAATGGATCAAAACAAAAAATGGTGAACTCGACATGAATCTTTAACCAAGCATGACTGGTTTAACCTAATCCCACCTTGTGCTCCTATATGCTCTCAAGGAGGGCTATGAAAGGACATTAATTACGCATGGGATCATAAGATGCTACTTTGAAGGGTTTGCTGTTTTTATTTGTTAAAATTATTTACAGGTACTTTCAGAACTCCCTTTGTTCCAATGGCATCGCAAAGAAACATGCAAGCGCAAGCATCCAACAACGCAAGGAACAGACATCCTCACCTATGGAGGACCCCATCACCAACCCAGTGTGTTTCGCACGGAATCCGGGGATGACCTCCTGGACGGGAGATTCAAAAGTTCCGATCGGTTTCTAACGGGTTTGTTCGTAGAACCGGAAACATCCAATGATTCCACATCCGTTTGGACCTACTTTCCAAAGGCAGGCGCTCATTAGCTTGTGGACTAATGAGGCTTAGGAATTTTCATTGGTCGAGAGGATGGGAGGTCGGACTCATCACACCTTTTTGAGGGGAATTATTGTCTACTTCGGGACTCTCTTTATAGATTTAAGTTATGTTCGTGAATCCTTATTACATTACCAAGTATAAAATGTGCTTTCCTTTAGTTTTAACAATCAATGATTAAATATGCAAGAAATTTAGAGAATCTTTTATATGTATTCAAGGTTCTTCATCAATAGAGAATCATCTATATCTGTTTAGAGATTCTTGGTCAATGGTATCCTTCAAAACATTTATATAAAAGTCTCTTGGTCATTATGATGACCAGGCTGGTTTTAAAGCCACTCAGTGGGGCACTTGAAGTTTATCGTCATTCAGAAGGACAGAGATTATTTCAAAGTTGGGATCAAACCCATAAATGGGCTACCTACATATCCTTTGTTTTGGAAAAGGAATCATAACCCACGTAGTTCGAGAAATGGAGTATGATGTTTATGATTGATGGCTCAAAGATGAATTTCATAATTACTTTTACACTCTAAGCTCACGTGAGTCATGCTCGGTGTGAGAAACAAGAGGTATTAGTAAAATTTAGACAATTGTTCCATGAAATATGCAATCATAATAATTTGTTTGGGGCTTGTGTTTGGATGACTTCCCAGATAGATGAAGGTTTAGGATCTAATTTTAGGGAGAAAATCCATGAATAGGGTCCATAATGTTATATGTGCTTCATGGAGATTTGAATACTCTAATCTTGGGGCTTACTCCTAATGAGTATGCCCAAGTTAGGAGGGTACTTATGATTGGGTTTTACTCCTGAAAAGGAAACCCAAATCAAAGGTAAATTATGACTGGTTAAGAGAAATTTAAGGGGACTTGGGGCTTATTCCTGAAAAGGAAGCCCATGGTTATGACTGAGTCTTATTCCTGAAAAGGAGACCCAGGTTAAGGGACTTGGGGATTACTCCTGAAAAGGAAGCCCAAGGTTATGACTGAGTCTTATTCCTGAAAAGGAGACCCAGGTTAAGAGGACTTGGGGCTTACTCCTGAAAAGGAAGCCCATATTTGGGGCTTATTCTTATGAAAGATGCCCAAGATTAAAGGACTTGATTGGGTCTTACTCGTGAGGAGGATGCCCAAGATTGGGAACTTTAAGAATTTGGGGCTTACTCCTGAGGAAGATTCCCAGATTAAAGGTTTTATAACTGGGGATTATTCCTGAAAAGGAGACCCAGGTTAAGATTCTCTCATCTTAAATGATGAGTTGAATGAATGAACTCTCCGTATTTTAGTGACATAAGGATATTTAAATCACTAGACTTTGAGAGAGATTCCACAGAATTCCTTTCAGATAAGAAAGTCAAATCAAGAAATCATGCCATAAATGGCTTTGAAGAGTGTCTTGAAGACTGAATCTTAAAAAGGAAAGGTGAAATGGCTTAAGAGGGGTAAAAATGGGCAAGATGGGCACCCAAAAAGATAGGGGCGCGCAAGTCTTGCAAGGCGCGGAAGTCTTCCGTGGGCGCGCAAGTGTTGGTCGCGCAGGTATACCTGCACGACACATAGTTTACTTGCACGATTTTCAACCAACAATCAAATACTTGAGCGACTCTTTTTAAAACCCTTTAGAATGTTCTCGAGGTTCTTCCAGAAAAGGGACGCGGAAGTTATATTGAAGGAAATAAGTCGGCGCGCAAGTGTTTGATAAGTTTCAACACTTAGGCCTTCCTTCTTCTCTTTAGATCTTCCGTTCTAGGTAAGAAATTACCTTAGAAATGTTCTGGAAGCTTTGAGAAGACACTTGGGCGTCGGGAGCTTCAATCCGAGTTTCTGGAAAAAAAATCCTCTCGAATGGGGGGCCCACAGGGTCTATTTATAGGCAAAAGAAGACCCTGGGCGGTTACCGGGCGGTTACCGGGCGGTTATCACTTAGGTCGCGCAAGTCACTTGCACGACCATAAGGCGTCGCCCAAGTACTTGCACGACCACTAGGCGGCGCGCAAGTGTACTTGCGCAACCATGAGGGAACTTGCGCGACCTATAGGCAATGTTCTCTTTGTTCATCCCTTTGTCGATTTTTGATGTTTTCTTCAAAGGTTGAATCACTTTGAGCTCAGATATTCCCTTTTCCGATCATTAGATTCTGTGAAGAAAGGAGCGTCAACAAAAGTCCCCCCTCATAGTTGGATCCGGAGAGAAATTAGGATTTGACTCTGAGGAAATCGAATCCATTCAAAGGAAAAGGGTGGCGCGCAAGTCTTCGGTGCACAGAGGGCGGCGCGCAAGTGTGCTGGAACTTGACTTTTATTCAGAGTTCCATTGTCTTTTGTGGGAAGTTTAAAGTCATGCATGTCGGACATAAAGGGGCTAATGTTTAAGGTCGAAATAGCTTTGACCGAAAATGGATTAAAATTGATTCAATTCCTTGACAATTTATCTGAAAACATATTACCATACTCAAGTATGAGAGAAAAAATGTAAACTATGGCTTAAGAATATTTGAATCTGAGGAATGATATGAAAAAGAGTTAAAGGTATTAGAAGAAGTAGTTTCCAAGAATGAAGTTACTATTATTTAACAAAACCCGTTAGGGGGTTGAAATATGCAGGGCCACCTATGGGCATTGGCTGCATGGTCAAATAAATAGTATCTTTCGGCTGACAAGTCTGTTATGTGGACTGTTTATGCAAGGCCACCTATGGGCACGTGCTGCATAGTCAGGCAAAAGAACTCCCAGAAATTTACTTTCCTAGTGCTAAAAGCCAGTGAAAGTTTATGGAGATTCAAATTTTCTAAAGTATAGAGTTTGTTGTATGGAAAGAGGTACTTGAATATGGAGAAGATATTTCCGAACAAGAATATCGAAGAACTGGATGAATATCACTCCTACGAAGGTCTGACCCAAACGTAGGGAAGAAGAATAAACCATAGACTTGAATACTTTCAGATCATGAAAAAGGATATGGGACAAATATGTTAAGGATTTCTATTTTTTGCGGATCCCTACATACTGTCATTTAAGACAAATAAGTACAAAAGAGGCATTCTTACCAAGAATGAAGTTACCATTATTTAACAAACCCGTTAGGGGGTTGAAACATGCAGGGCCACCTATGGGCATTGGCTGCATGGTCAAATAAATAGTATCTTTTGGCTGACAAGTCTGTTATGTGGACTGTTTATGCAAGGCCACCTATAGGCACGTGCTGCATAGTCAGGCAAAAAGAATTCTCAGAAGTTTGACATTTTTGTGATTAGAAGTCATGAAAAGGGTTATGAAGATCTGAAAATATTTTAAGGTTAGGATTATAACACATAAAGATGGGTATTGTCCAATGTATATAGAGATACGTAGGTCAATGAAAACCATAATCATGTTGTGGTTGGGTCCTGAAAACCTGGACTTCACTACGTATCTCATAAGAATGAGAATCAAGCCATACGTAGTTCTTGAAATGCAGTTTAACGTCGTGTAGGACGAAAGTATGAGTGATCTTAGTTTAGGGTCATAGAATTCGGTCCATAATAATGAATACACAGTGTGTGTTTTCATGAGGACTTTTCAGCCAAGGGACTGAAAGTGAAATTTGGGGTTAGGCCCAAAAGACTTGGGACTGGATTCGAGGGACACTCGAATGTTCCTACGTATCCCATAAGGATGGGAATCAAGTCCATGTAGTTCTAGAACTACCCTTTGTACAAATTTGGTTCGTACATGTTAAGGGTGAAAGGGGACTTTAGTGAAATGATGGTTTAACCTGAGATAAAAAGTTTAGGCATTACCATGTATGCACGTAGTATTTTAAAAATGAAACATGATTTAAAAAATCAATGTCAATAATGGTTCCTTCTCAAATGAGGAAATCAAAGAATATTGTAGTTTATTGTCGTACCGGAAAAAAGTGTTGTATAGTTTAACGTCATATAACAAGGACGAAAGTGAATCAATGTAAAGATATTGATTCCAGGGGCGGTTTCACAAATCAACATCATATGAGGTGGTGGTGAACCGATGTGAAGAGATTGTTTTTGGGCTTGAACCCTGGGAGGTTGCCTACATACCCAGCCTGGAGGGCGAGGATCAAAGTCCGTGTAGTTCAATTAAATAATGAATTAATGATCAAGTTGTTCTTGTGGACAATGATCTAATAAAAAAAATTGTTGGGACTTACACATGGTTAGTGGCCCAAAGGGAATGTTATGGTTGATGTTCGCTCTAAGCTCACGTGAGTCATACTCGGTGTGAGAAACAAGAGGTAATAACAACCTTAACGATGCACAGTTTAATGTCATGTAGGACATAAAAAAAAGGGACTATGCAGTTTAAAGTCTTGCAGTTAGGACTATTGGTGCTGCACAGTTTAGTGTCATGTAGTAGGGACAAAATACAGTTTAATGTCATGTAGGACCTATCAAGGATTTTCTGTACAGTTTAGCGTCATGTAGTTAGGAAGATGGGGATAAAATATTTTAACGTCATATTGGACGAAAGGGGGACTGTGTAGTTTAATGTCATGCAATAAGGACAAAAGAGTGTACCATTTTAACGTCATGTCAGACGAAAGTGCGAATAGTTTAAGGTCATATGCATGGACCGTGGATGGTGCAGTTTAATGTCATGTTGGACCTTTGATGATTATATAATTTAACGTCTTTTCGGACGTGAGGGACTTTTATACAGTTTAGCGTCATGTAGTTTAGGACGTCACAGTTTAACGTCTTGCTGGACATAAGGGATTTGCAAATAGTTTATGGTCATATACATGGACCAGGGATGATGCAGTTTAAGGTCATGCTGGACGGTTTAGGGAACTTTTTCACAGTTTAATGTCGTGTGGGACGAAGTTGCAGTTTAAAGTCATACTGGACCATTGCTGTATAGTTTAACGTCATATAGCAAGGAAGAACTGGTGCTGTACAGTTTAAAGTCATGTTGCTAGGACTAAGGTGAACCAATATGAGGATATCAGTTATGGGGACTTTTTATAGTTTAACGTCATGTTGGACGATGAAAGTGCCACACAGTTTAATGTCATGTTGCTAGGACACAATATAGTTTAATGTCATCTCGGACAATTTATAGTTTAATGTCATCTCGGACATTGAAGGTGACACAGTTTAACATCATGTTGGACGAAGTTGCAGTTTAAGGTCATACTGGACCATTGCTGTATGAACCAATTGTAAGAGTCTTGGTTCTGGGAACAATATTTTGTGTTTATACAAAATACTTCTTTAGAAATCTAGCATTAGTTGGAGTCCTGATGTGTTCTCCATCCATTGAGATCAAAGAATACGCTCCATTGGAGTAGACCTTATGTATTGAATAAGGTCCTTCCCATTTTGGTTCAAGCTTGGGAGGCTTCTTTCCTGGTATCATTGGTGCTCTGAGAACCAATACCAATTCTCCCTGAATGAATGAACGAAGACGGACTTTTTTGTTAAAAGCCCGTGTTATCCGATTCTGATAGATTTCCAAGTGGTGAAAAGTGCACAATCTTTTCTCATCTAACTATTCCAATTCATTCAACCGCTTTTGGGATTGCTCATCTGTTGATAACTGATCACAAATGGCTATTCTGAGTGAGGGCAATTGAACTTCAATTGGCAAGACTGCTTCTGTTCCATATACCAATGAATATGGAGTAGACCGCGTTGCATTGCGAGTGGTAGTCTGATAAGCCCATAAAGCATGAAAGAGTTTATCAGGCCATGACCTCTTATCTTTATCCACCATCTTTTGCAGTATATTTGAAAGAGTCTTGTTGAAGGCCTCTATCTGGCCATTAGTCGCTGCATGATATCGAGATGAATGGTTGGACTTAATGTTGTATTCTTGATACAATTTCTTTACCTCAGAAGAACATAAATTGGTGCCGTTGTCCGTCAATATGGTATGAGGGACACCAAATCTAGTAATGATGTTAGACTTGATGAAGCTAACAATGCATTTAGAACTAACTTCTTTGAGAGGTACTGCCTCTGCCCATTTGGAAAAGAAATCAGTAGCAGTAAGAATGTACTTAAACTGCTTGGCCGTAGCTGAAGGGTAAGGTACCACCACATCCATTCCCCATGTGGAAAATGGCCATGAGTACTTAGCTGTATGAAGCAACTCTGGAGGTTGATGAATGAAGTTGGAATATACTTGGCATGAATGACACTTCTTTGTGAAATTAACACAATCTTGTATCATTGAAGGCCAGAAGTATCCAAGCCTTCGAATTTGATCAGACAATCTATGTCCAGACTGGTGGGCACCACAGACTCCTGCATGCACTTCTTTTATGACAGCCATTGTCTCTTCATCATCAATACATCTGAAGAGAACTCCATCAAAACTACGTTTGTAGAGAATTTTCTCGAGGTGGTTTGGGCCATCATAAAGAGTAAAATTGACCACACGTCGCCGAATTTGTTCTTTCTCGGCTCTATCAGGTAGAAGTGTTCCATTTTGAAGGTATTCCTTGATAGGTGACATCCATCCTATAGTATGACCATACGGTTCAGGAATGAGACTAATTTCATTAATTTCCTCTGTTCTGACTTGAACATAAGGTGAAATTGCATGACGGTGGGCAATATAGATGGTTGTCTCGTCCCGATTTGGATCTGCTAAAGCTGTGGCTATATTAGCCTGTGCATCAGCTTGATCATTTTTTGATCTTGGGATATAAGAAAATGTCGGTTCTGAAGGGAATTCCGACATTAACTCTCTGACGTAATCATACAAAGGGATTAATTCTTCTTTTCTGATGGCATAATCCCCATTAACTTGTTTGATTACCAGGTCTGAATCACCTTTCACCTTTAAGTGATTCACTTGTGCTTGAAGTGATAACTCCAAGCCTGTAATGAGAGCTTGGTATTCAGCTTCATTATTGGTACCACCTTCCCACATCAAAAAGGAATAAGGTAACACTGCCTTATCTGGAGAAATGAGCACAATTCCTAAACCAACATTGTTGAATTTAGGATTTTCCATTTTCTTCCCTGTTGGACTTCTAGAAGCACCATCAAAATACATTTCCCATGTTTGAGGACTCTCTTGAATAGAGAAAACTTCCTCATCAGGGAGTTCGATATCTGAATACGTGTCTTCCATTGAAGGATGTTCAGCCAGGAAATCAGCCAGAGCTTGGCCCTTAATTGCCTTTTGAGACACATACTGAATGTCGAACTGCTGTAGAATAACCGTCCACCTTGCCAGACGTCCTGTAAGTATTGGACGAATAAGGATGAATTTGAGTGGAATATTACGAGATACCAATTGGACCTCGTGATGTTGCAGGTAGTGTCTCAGTTTTTGAACTGCAAAGATTAATGCTAGGCAGCACTTTTCAATACTCGAATACCGGGTTTCTGCTTCAAGCATAGTTCTACTGAGATAGTAGAGACTATTTTCATTCCTAGCATCATTCTTTTGAGCGAGAAAGGCACACAATGATTTCTCTAAAGCTGTCACATAGAGGATAAGAGGCCTACCCTCAACAGGTGGCATGAGTACTGGTGGACTCAAGAGGTATTTCTTGAGAACATCAAATGCTTCTTGACATTCTTCAATCCACTGGTAAGTGACTCCTTTCTTCAATAATTTGGTAAAGGGTAAACTTTTTCCTGCCAAATTGGCGATGAAACGCCGAACATAGGCTAAGTGTCCTTGAAGTCCTCTTAATTATTTCAAATTATGAGGAGGTGACATACCAAGGATTGATTTGGTCTTCTCAGGATCGACTTTTATACCACGATGGCGTACAACAAAGCCGAGGAATTTTCCTGAGGTTACCCCAAAAGCACACTTTAAGGGGTTCATCTTCAAATTATGTTGTCGAAGCTTGTGGAATACGACTTCCAAATCAGCCAAGTGATCAAAACGTTGTTTGGATTTAACCACCAAATCATCTACATAGCATTCAACAAATTTCCCTAAAAGAGGTTTGAAGATACGATGCATGGCGCATTGATATGTTGCACCTGCATTCTTTAAACCAAAGGGCATCACCCGGTAACAAAACACACCTTGAGGAGCTCTGAAGGCTGTATATTCCTCATCTTCTGGGGCCATTCGGATCTGATTATATCCAGAATATCCATCCATGAAAGAAAGTACTTCATAGCTAGCCGTCGCATCAATTAAGAGTTCTGTAATCGGAACTGGGAAATCATTTTTAGGACAATACCGATTAAGATCTCTGAAATCGATGCAAACCCTAATTTGTCTGTTCTTTTTCTTTACAGGGACAATATTAGCCAACCACTTGGGATATTGAACTTCTCTGACGAAGTTAGCTTTGATAATCTTATCCACTTCAGTCTCGATTTTGGCAGCATAGTTTGGGTGTGTTCTTTTCGCGGCTTGCTTGAATCCTCGATGTTCTTTTGGCAGACCCAAATGATGGGTGGCAACATCAGGATCAAGGCCAGGCATCTCTGTATAATTCCAAGCAAAAATATCTTTATTTTGCTTTAAAAAAGATATATACATCTCTTGCTCTTCAAGTGTCATGGCCGCACTAATTAAAGTGGGGTGTGGATCTTTCTCTGTACCCAGATTTACTTCTCTGAGTTCATCCACAGTGGTAGAGATACCCTCTTCAAATGCTGGAGGAGCATCTCTAATATCTTCCTCTTCCTCTTCATCATGTGTTATTTCTTCCGTTTCTACTTGCAAAGTAGATGAAAAAACGAAATTCTCATGATCATAAGAAATGACAAAATTTTCACATTTTGAAGAAGAAGCTTCCATTTCCGACCATATTGATGATAAAGGGTCTTCTTTGGGAAATAAAGAGGAGATGATGGATTGAGAATCGACATCAATATTCACCTCTAGTGTTGCTATAACTTCTTCTGGCCTGATTAGCGAAGTATAGACTTGTTGGATTTCACCAGACGAAATGAAAACGTCACCACTTATGCTTTCATCACTGCTTGGTAAGTTACCAATTTCTCCCATGTTTTCTGGCTCGATTGTCGTAATTGACATTATGGATCTTTCCATAAGAGTATTTTGATTTGGGCCTATTTTGTCAATTTGACTGATAGCTAACACATAATCTGTACTTACATGTGAAAATGGATTTATTGGAATTTTTTCCAAACCATATGGAGCATTAACTTTGGTAATTTCCTTCATTGTAGTTTTTTCTCTTCCGTTCGTGTGATAAAATTCTGCCTCAATGTATTGAGACTCACATGTCTTGAACGGGGACTTATCACCATACAATGTTCCAACTTGACCATCAAAACAGTATTTGAGACATTGATGGTATGATGACGGAATAGCTGCATGCTGATGTAGCCAGGGTCTTCCAAGCAAGATATTGAAATCTGAGTCTTGATCAACAATCATGAAATCCGAATTGGAAACAAGATCTCCAAACTGAGTTCTGAGCGTAACTTCTCCCAGTGGTCCTTGTTCATTTTTATCATATCCTTGCAACATCATGGTAGAAGGAGATAAATCAGATTTCGTGAGGCCCAATCGACGAAGTGTGCGAATGGGCATGAGGTTGACTCCTGAACCATTGTCAATGAAAGCTCTTCGAACATCTATACCATTGACTTTTCCAGATAAGTACAAAGGTTTTATGTGCCCATGCACAACATCATCTTCATCTTTATCAGTAAAAGATATCACTGCATTACATTCTGCAGGATTATTCTCTATGTGATAGATTTCAGCTGCAGCAATTTCAGCTTCAAACTCCTGAGGACTTGACAAAGCTTCGATGAGTGCTTCCCGAAGATCTCTTGACAGAATCAAAGCATCCAAAATTGATAACTTGGCTGGTACTTGGGCCAAGTGTTTCAATATATCATATTTTTGATCTAGATGTCTTCGTTTCCCAATAGGAATATGTGGTTTAGTAGGTACCTTGAAAGCAGATGCTTTGGAAGCTGATGCATCTTGTATTGAAGTTGGCAACATCCTTGGTTTTGGAAAATTAGACTGATTAGATCCATTTACTTGCTGAGATAAAGAAGATGGAACTTTTAATCGGTTTTCCAAAATAACTGTGCCGAAACTGAGTTGGCCATTGGCAGAAGAACTTTCTTGTTCTTTTTGAGCTCGCTGAAGGGCTTTACCACGAGTTTCTGCTGCATATACAGTGCTAGCAGGGGTAGAATTAGAGTAGTGGCTTCGGAAAGATCCATGTATTCCCCTATATCCTGAACCTCTAGAACTTCCTCGGGTTCCCTTATTTGATACAGGGAATTCAGGTTCATCAAGACTGGAATATGAATCTGTTAATTGAATAATATTAACAGAACCAAAGATTAATTCTTCGTCTGATAAAGACTCTGCCTGGTTAGCCTGTTTAGGCTGTGCCGTTTGGTGGGATGGTGCCCGTGGCTTCGAAGTAGATGGCATGAAATCTGCCAGAGTCAAAGACAATTTAGGCTTTGCTACATACTCATCTTCTCCTAATTCCTCTTTCTTCTTTGAATTGTGCTGCCCTTTTGAGGATTTTTCTTTTGATGGAGGCTTTACTGCAGCTTTTGTAGGAGACACAATTGGATTCTTCAATTGTGTTCGCAAAATGGAATGGTTCCGATTGATTGTCTTTCTGACCATCCAATCATCATATTTTTTCGCAGTTTTGCTTTTGACTTTCTACCACTCGCCTCCTTCTTCTGGATCTGTAGCAGTAATACATGCTACATGAGCTGAAGAACCCTTCAATTTGACTTGTCCCAAGTCGACCATCATTTGTAGGAGGTCTTTAAAGACAAAACACTCCTGGATGGGATTCCCCAACATTTGATGAAAGGGACAATAATTGGGACGGTCTTCATCTCCTTCCTTGTTTGGCCTCTTCGGCACTGGTAATTGAACCAAATTATTTTCCAGAGCTCAAATGAAGTAACCAGAAACTTGCTCACTTTGGAAAGAGTATGTTTTACTCTTCATATCCTCAAATTGTTTTCGTCGTTGATATTTTTGATCATTTGGACGAAACATCCTTTGTTGTTGGCATTTAGGAGGTGGAGCCCTTCGAGAAGATGAAGGTTTTGAAGTAGAAATAGGTACAGGTTCCTGTTTAAGCATAACTGTAGCAGTTTCTGCTTTACCCATTCTTCTTCCTGGAGCTGATGGAATTACACGAGATTTAACCTTAGCCTGTATAAGGGAATCTTCAATCTGTTGAGCGATTGAAGTAAGGTCTCGAAACCCTCCTGTGTATTTCACAGGGATCAATGGCGTGCGTAATTCGTCACGCAAATTTGCCACACAGATTGGCAATAATTCCTCCTGAGGGAGTGCTAAACTCAATGAATACGTTAATCCCTTCCAACGAGCAATGAAATCAGAGACTCTTTCATTCTCCCTTTGCTTGCAGTTTGTAAGATCGAAAACTGTCGTTTTTGGAAAAGTTGAGCTAAACTGAAGAAGGAATTTTTGACGAAGATCCTCCCATCCGATGACTGATCGGGATTGCAAGCTTGTATACCAGACAAAAGCTGGTCCTTGCAAGGTTCGCACGAAGCATCTGAGTTTCACTGCTTCTTACTGCTCTGGAGTTCCCATCATAGGATCACAACAAGACACGTAATGCATCAAATGTTGTTCAGGGTCGCCTGATCCATTGAAAGTAGGGAAAATAGGGTTTCCAAAACTGGATGGAGTAGAAATTGAATCTACCCATTCAGGGTAAACTTTCTTTTCAGGTTGAACTTGCACCCGTTTCCCTTCCATAGTTTCTAACCGAGCTGTTAATGACTCAATAGTAGTTATTAACTTCTGAGAAAAGTCAGGTTGAACTTGGTTTTGGGTAGGTGCAATGAATGGAGTTTGGACAGACGTGGTGGTTGGTGCTGCAACTGATGGTAGTGCTGCCAACCGTTGTTGCGTTTGACCCGTAGGATTAGACCTCTGTGGGTGTACTGATAAAGGAGGATATTCTTGATCCATCTCAGTAGTTACAACAAATTCCTTCGGCTGTCGGACTTCAGAATTCTAAAGAAGAAGACTACTCTGAAGTAGTTCTGCATTCAACCTTCTTAATTCTTTCATTTCTTCCTCCTGTTGTGCAAACCTTTGCTCTAATGAGAGTGATTGACCTCCTTCAGAGGAAGGGTGAGAAGTAACCTGATTATTTCCTTTCCCCTTATTAGATCCTTTTCGGAGAGGGGGAAGTGGGTTACTTGAAGGAATACCCAGATTTTGGGTAAGCCTTTGATTACGTGTGCGCGCACCTTCTTTATTTAGGTCTGTGTGTGCAACTTCTGGAGCAGGAACCTCTTCGTCTGATCCTTCTGATTGAGCCTCATCTGGTGAATCAGCAGCACCGACATTGATGACATTAATGGATGCATATTGCATGGAATCCTTTCTATCAGCATTTCTGTGATATTGTCTCCTTCCATGTTCATGATGAGACATGGCATTCCGTTGACTTGATCCCTCAGGAATTTCTTGGAGAACCATGACTTGGAGAGAATCTCCTGACAGCTTGGCTCTTAGTTCCTCTTGAGGCTTATTCCCTAATTGAGAGAATACTGACATTCTCTGAGGGAGGGATTGAGGATTTGAAAAAGTCCCCAGTCCGACGGACTGGGGATGTTCCTGCTGTTTCCGCTCAACTCCTCGAATCCCATTCATTGATTCTGAGGGTTGGGTTAGAGAAGTCCTCAGTCTGGCAAGCTGGGGTGTCTCTTGACATGCTATGTCTGAGATCTTCTTGAAATCTATCTTGATCTTTCGAATCTTAGTTCGGAAATTAGCTGGATGCATTAACCTGTATCCACTTTTATCACCTGGTTCAATAGACCGTTGGATGATTTCCGAAACTTTTGTCATTTGATGACGTGTTTTCTCCAGACAAGAGGCTTGTGCAATATTCTCGCCTACTTGATGTAGGAGCAATTCAACAACTTGTTCTCTATATACATGATTTTGAGAGGAACTAGTTGAAGCTTGTTCTTGAGCAAGCTTTTGATTATGAACAAATCCCATTGACTGTGGCTGGCCATGGGCAATAACATTGCATGAGACCATTTTCGGCGGGCTTTGCTGACTGAAAAGCACTGTGAAATGTAGTGCTCCATGAACACCCCATCCTCTGATATGAACATCAGATGGAGCATTGGCAATTAACTGACGAAATTTTCTTAGTGCTCCAAGGCATGAACGTTGAAGGGTTCTCTGTTGCTTTTCAGCCTTTGGATACCGGGAGACTGATAGAGATTCCAAATCAATCTGGCGTTGTAACCCTTCTATTATCTTAAGATGATTTTCATATTCATCGTAAGATAATACCTTCTTCTTTAATTGACAAAGAGTTTTCCATATGTTGAGACGAATATCATGGATTCCATCATCCGTCAACATCTTTGGAATGTCATACTGGGAGTCAGCCAAAGGCCAAAACATGACTGGTACTTCACCTTTTGCCAGTTTTTCCTCATGTTCAGCATTTCCTCTTTATCATTAAATGAAGATTCTTCTACCTGTTTGGACCAGAGTTGGTGTTTCCTTGTTGCTTCATCGGATTCAACAAGATTGGTAGAGAAATCACTATTCATGCTGGAAGATGAATGACCCAGGGATGGTTCGGAGAATAACCTGAACCCCAGGCTGTCTTCTGATGGAGAAAGAGTTTCACCTGCCGATAGTAAAGCATCATACATGACTGGTTTTACGTTTGCAAGTGCCTCGAGATAAGAGGTCTTTCTCGTCACTACATTGCCTTCCGAAGAATTTTCGAGACAACGTGAATCACTACTGCGGAGAGGACTTTCGCAGCGAAGTTCATCACCATGAGGAGGACTGTCATGATGGGTTACAGCAAAAGATGAAATCTCTTTCTCCTTGGTCTTTTGACCACACAAAGGGTTCCTGTGGCTCTCATCTGAAGAAGAAACTTCAAGATTGACCGAATTTTCATGAAGCAAGTCTTCATGAGGAAGTGTCTGTTGAAGACCTTCAGAATTAATGTTCCCGTTATTGGGAACTGAGGGAGTAGAATCTTGAATTCCGACAGATAAATGTCTGAGGGCTTCAAGAACTCCAGCATCGAGCAAGGCCTTGTTGCTGATTGGTCTTTGATCTCCTGACTGTGTTGGGCGGATCTTTTTCTTAGATGCCTTCTTACTCGCTTTAGAAACCACTTGATGACGAAAGTGATTGCTCTGAGCAGGTGTATGTGCCTGATCAGGAAAGATGGTCAGGTTAGGCTGACGATCTCCACTCAAATCAGGTGTATGTGCCTGACTTGGTCGTCCGTATGATATGGGGGAGTATGCCCCATAACCCTCTTGGACTAGAACAGATGTGTGTGTCTGCTCCGGAGTGAATCGTTGATGTGTCACTCCATTGCTAGGGATAGATTTATGTGTCTGTCCCTGAGATGATGCTGAAGCTGTTATGATATCCTGGCAAGCATCCAGAATATGAGCAAGAATTTTCTTCTTCTCTTTCACCATTGACAAAATATGTTTGGTGACTTCAGCCGCCGAAACGGGGATATACGTCCATTCCGGGCTTGGAGTAGGTGTATGTGCCTGCTCCTGTCCTCCTTTTCCTGTCATTTAATCCTGACAGTACTCAAGTGTGGAGGTACAGAATTGAGTCTGCCTCCTGTTTGTCGTCGGGAATTTCCGACTGACTTCTCCGGGCGCTACCAAGAGAGACTGTTGGTAGGCCTGATTAGTATTAGCAGGTGTATGTGCCTTCTAATTACACTTCTTCAAACGCGGTTGACGAGATCCATCATATGTAGTCAGACGAGCCTGCTGACTAACTGGTAATTTATAAGTAGGTGTATGTTCCTGCCGATGGTACTCCGCCGGAATTGCCTGGCGGGATAGGCTTGATGCTTTCAGAAGAGTCTGCTGGACAGCGGAATTAAAACGAACAGGTGTGTATGCCTGCTCGTTGTTTTCCACCAAGTTAGGTTGGTGGACTTCTCTGGAGATGGCAGGGATGACAACCTGCTTATTATTAACCGGATTCTGTCTCTGGCGGTTCATCTTGCCCGCTCGGGTTCGAGGAACCTGAGCTGAATGCCTGGAGTCGGTACCCTCATCATGTTGAGGGCGCACTACCGCACGAGTCTGGCGGCGATTGTTGATGGGAGCCCTCGAGAAGGACTCCTGTCTTTTTGAATTAAGGTCCTGCGGGACCTGCTCATTCACTTCCTCAGAGTAAGGAAGTGAATGGAAATTGCGTTCCGGGGATAACGACCCGAAACGGTTGGAGACGGTAGTCAGCACCGCCTGCTTCTTGATTGCTGGCCGCCGTTTTCCGGACGACCAGGTAGAGTTGTTAACTTGGAGGGCTTGACGAGCGGCCTCCGGAGTTGGGATAGTACCGTTGCGACGGTACTCCTTAACCAGTGCATTAGAAACACAGCGTTGAAGACGCTGAGTTGGTGATGTCATCCTCAGAGTGGATGACGTTCCAGCAGGAGTAGCAGCATTGGTTTTCACAGCAGCAGACCTCACAGTAGAGGTGTTCACAGCAGCAGTATTCACAGGGGTGAATTTAAGGAAAGCCATTTTGCAGAAGATCTTGAGAAAAGAGTGCCTGTTCCATGTAACAGACATAATCAAGATGAATCCGGCCACTGCATCTTTTGTATGATCACATGTCAATGATTGCTTTGTTGGCCCAAGGGGCCTAACAAATAAGAAGAACATCACTTTAACTTGGTTAAGGATTCACGTCGGGTTCACCATTTTTGTTTCGCACGGAATCCGGGGATGACCTCCTGGACGAGAGATTCAAACGTTCCGATCGGTTTCTAACGGGTTTGTTCGTAGAACCGGAAACATCCAATGATTCCACATCCGTTTGGACCTACTTTCCAAAGGCAGGCGCTCATTAGCTTGTGGACTAATGAGGCTTAAGAATTTGCATTGGTCGAGAGGATGGGAGGTCGGACTCATCACACCTTTTTGAGGAGAATTATTGTCTACTCCGGGACTCTCTTTATATATTTAAGTTATGTTCGTGAATCCTTATTACATTACCAAGTATAAAATGTGCTTTCCTTTAGTTTTAACAATCAATGATTAAATATGCAAGAAATTTAGAGAATCTTTTATATGTATTCGAGGTTCCTCATCAATAGAGAATCATCTATATCTGTTTAGAGATTCTTGGTCAATGGTATCCTTCAAAACATTTATATAAAAGTCTCTTGGTCATTATGATGACCAGGCTGGTTTTAAAGCCACTCAGTGGGGCACTTGAAGTTTATCGTCATTCAGAAGGACAGAGATTATTTCAAAGTTGGGATCGAACCCATAAATGGGCTACCTACGTATCCTTTGTTTTGGAAAAGGAATCAGAACCCACGTAGTTCGAGAAATGGAGTATGATGTTTATGATTGATGGCTCAAAGATGAATGTCATAATTACTTTTACACTCTAAGCTCACGTGAGTCATGATCGGTGTGAGAAACAAGAGGTATTAGTAAAATTTAGACAATTGTGCCATGAAAGATGCAATCATAAGAATTTGTTTGGGGCTTATGTATGGATGACTGCCCAGATAGATGAAGGTTTAGGATCTACTTTTAGGGAGAAAATCCATGAACAGGGTCCATAAAGTTATATGTGCTTCATGGAGATTTGAATACTCTAATCTTGGGGCTTACTCCTAAGGAGGATGCCCAAGTTAGGAGGGTACTTATGATTGGGTTTTACTCCTGAAAAGGAAACCCAAATCGAAGGTAAATTATGACTGGTTAAGAGAAATTTAAGGGGACTTGGGGCTTATTCCTGAAAAGGAAGCCCATGGTTATGACTGAGTCTTATTCCTGAAAAGGAGACCCAGGTTAAGGGACTTGGGGCTTACTCCTGAAAAGGAAGCCCAAGGTTATGACTGAGTCTTATTCCTGAAAAGGAGACCCAGGTTAAGAGGACTTGGGGCTTACTCCTGAAAAGGAAGCCCATATTTGGGGCTTATTCTTAAGAAAGATGCCCAAGATTAAAGGACTTGATTGGGGCTTACTCCTGAGGAGGATGCCCAAGATTGGGAACTTTAAGAA
The DNA here is from genome assembly GCA_963277665.1 of Viscum album. Taxonomy (NCBI): domain Eukaryota; kingdom Viridiplantae; phylum Streptophyta; class Magnoliopsida; order Santalales; family Viscaceae; genus Viscum; species Viscum album. Next base: position 1,598,284,264 of record OY728133.1, on the reverse strand, counting down.
TTTGGGTCTTACTCCTGAGGAAGATTCCCAGATTAAAGGTTTTATAACTGGGGATTATTCCTGAAAAGGAGACCCAGGTTAAGATTCTCTCATCTTAAAGGATGAGGTTGAATTAATGAACTCTCCGTATTTTAGTGACATAAGGATATTTAAATCACTAGACTTTGAGAGAGATTCCACAGAATTCCTTTCAGATAAGAAAGTCAAATCAAGAAATCATGCCATAAATGGCTTTGAAGAGTGTCTTGAAGACTGAATCTTAAAAAGGAAAGGTGAAATGGATTAAGAGGGGTAAAAATGGGCAAGATGGGCACCCAAAAAGATAGGGGCGCGCAAGTCTTGCAAGGCGCGCAAGTCTTCCGTGGGCGCGCAAGTGTTGGTCGTGCAGGTATACCTGCGCGACACATAGTTTACTTGCGCGATTTTCAACCAACAATCAAATACTTGAGCGACTCTTTTTAAAACCCTTTAGAATGTTCTCGAGGTTCTTCCAGAAAAGGGACGCGCAAGTTATATTGAAGGAAATAAGTCGGCGCACAAGTGTTTGATAAGTTTCAACACTTAGGCCTTCCTTCTTCTCTTTAGATCTTCCGTTATAGGTAAGAAATTACCTTAGAAATGTTCCGGAATCATTGAGAAGAGACTTGGGCGTCGGGAGCTTCAATCCGAGTTTCTGGAAAAAAAATCCTCTCGAATGGGGGGCCCACAGGGTCTATTTAGAGGCAAAAGAAGACCCTGGGCGGTTACCGGGCGGTTATCACTTAGGTCGCGCAAGTCACTTGCACGACCATAAGGCGTCGCGCAAGTACTTGCACGACCACTAGGCGGCGCGCAAGTGTACTTGTGCAACCATGAGGGAACTTGCGCGACCTATAGGCAATGTTCTCTTTGTTCATCCCTTTGTCGATTTTTGATGTTTTCTTCAAAGGTTGAATCACTTTGAGCTCAGATATTCCCTTTTCCGATAATTAGATTCTGTGACGAAAGGAGCGTCAACAAAATTCCCCCCTCATAGTTGGATCCGGAGAGAAATGAGGATTTGACTCTGAGGAAATCGAATCCATTCAAAGGAAAAGGGTGGCGCGCAAGTCTTCAGTGCACAGAGGGCGGCGCGCAAGTGTGCTGGAACTTGACTTTTATTCAGAGTTCCTTTGTCTTTTGTGGGCAGTTTAAAGTCATGCATGCCGGACATAAAGGGGCTAATGTTTAAGGTCGAAATAGCTTTGACCAAAAATGGATTAAAATTGATTCAATTCCTTGACAATTTATCTGAAAACATATTACCATACTCAAGTATGAGAGAAAAAATGTAAACTATGGCTTAAGAATATTTGAATCTGAGGAATGATATGAAAAAGAGTTAAAGGAATTAGAAGAAGTAGTTTCCAAGAATGAAGTTACTATTATTTAACAAAACCCGTTAGGGGGTTGAAATATGCAGGGCCACCTATGGGCATTGGCTTCATGGTCAAATAAATAGTATCTTTCGGCTGACAAGTCTGTTATGTGGATTGTTTATGCAAGGCCACCTATGGGCACGTGCTGCATAGTCAGGCAAAAGAACTCCCAGAAATTTACTTTCCTAGTGCTAAAAGCCAGTGAAAGTTTATGGAGATTCAAATTTTCTAAAGTATAGAGTTTGTTGTATGGAAAGAGGTACTTGAATATGGAGAAGATATTTCCGAACAAGAATATCGAAGAACTGGATGAATATCACTCCTACGAAGGTCTGACCCAAACGTAGGGAAGAAGAATAAACCATAGAATTGAATACATTCAGATCATGAAAAGGGATATGGGACAAATATGTTAAGGATTGCTATTTTTTGCGGATCCCTACATACTGTCGTTTAAGACAAATAAGTACAAAAGAGGCATTCTTCCCAAGAATGAAGTTACCATTATTTAACAAACCCGTTAGGGGGTTGAAACATGCAGGGCCACCTATGGGCATTGGCTGCATGGTCAAATAAATAGTATCTTTCGGCTGACAAGTCTGTTATGTGGACTGTTTATGCAAGGCCACCTATAGGCACGTGCTGCATAGTCAGGCAAAAAGAATTCTCAGAAGTTTGACATTTTTGTGATTAGAAGTCATGAAAAGGGTTATGAAGATCTGAAAATATTTTAAGGTTAGGATTATAACACATAAAGATGGGTATTGTCCAATGTATATAGAGATACATAGGTCAATGAAAACCATAATCATGTTGTGGCTGGGTCCTGAAAACCTGGACTTCACTACGTATCTCATAATAATGAGAATCAAGCCATACGTAGTTCTTGAAATGCAGTTTGACGTCGTGCAGGACGAAATTATGAGTGATCTTAGTTTAGGGTCATAGAATTCGGACCATAATAATGAATACACAGTGTGTGTTTTCATGAGGACTTTTCATCCAAGGGACTGAAAGTGAAATTTGGGGTTAGGCCCAAAAGGCTTGGGACTGGATTCGAGGGACACTCGAATGTTCCTACGTATCCCATAAGGATGGGAATCAAGTCCACGTAGTTCTAGAACTACCCTTTGTACAAATTTGGTTCGTACATGTGAAGGGTGAAAGGGGACTTTAGTGGAATGATGGTTTAACCTGAGATAAAAAGTTTAGGCATTACCATGTATGCACGTAGTCTTTTAAAAATGAAACATGATTTAAAAAATCAATGTCAATAATGGTTCCTTCTCAAATGAGGAAATCAAATAATATTGTAGTTTATTGTCATACCGGACAAAAGTGTTGTATAGTTTAACGTCATATAACAAGGACAAAAGTGAATCAATGTAAAGATATTGATTCTAGGGGCGGTTTCACAAATCAACATCATATGAGGTGGTGGTGAACCGATGTGAAGAGATTGTTTTTGGGCTTGAACCCTGGGAGGTTGCCTACATACCCAGCCTGGAGGGCGACGATCAAAGTCCGTGTAGTTCAATTAAAGAATGAATTAATGATCAAGTTGTTCTTGTGGACAATGATCTAATAAAAAAAATTGTTGGGACTTACACATGGTTAGTGGCCCAAAGGGAATGTTATGGTTGATGTTCGCTCTAAGCTCACGTGAGTCATACTCGGTGTGAGAAACAAGAGGTAATAACAACCTTAACGATGCACAGTTTAATGTCATGTAGGACATAAAAAAAAGGGACTATGCAGTTTAAAGTCTTGCAGTTAGGACTATTGGTGCTGCACAGTTTAGTGTCATGTAGTTGGGACAAAATACAGTTTAATGTCATGTTGGACCTATCAAGGATTTTCTGTACAGTTTAGCGTCATGTAGTTAGGATGATGGGGATAAAATATTTTAACGTCATATTGGACGAAAGGGGGACTGTGTAGTTTAATGTCATGCAATAAGGACAAAAGAGTGTACCATTTTAACGTCATGTCAGACGAAAGTGCGAATAGTTTAAGGTCATATGCATGGACCGTGGATGGTGCAGTTTAATGTCATGTTGGACCTTTGATGATTATATAATTTAACGTCTTTTCGGACGTGAGGGGCTTTTATACAGTTTAGCGTCATGTAGTTCAGGACGTCACAGTTTAACGTCTTGCTGGACATAAGGGATTTGCAAATAGTTTATGGTCATATACATGGACCAGGGATGATGCAGTTTAAGGTCATGCTGGACGGTTTAGGGAACTTTTTCACAGTTTAATGTCGTGTGGGACGAAGTTGCAGTTTAAAGTCATACTGGACCATTGCTGTATAGTTTAACGTCATATAGCAAGGACGAACTGGTGCTGTACAGTTTAAATTCATGTTGCTAGGACTAAGGTGAACCAATATGAGGATATCAGTTCTGGGGACTTTTTATAGTTTAACGTCATGCTGGACGATGAAAGTGCCACACAGTTTAATGTCATGTTGCTAGGACACAATATAGTTTAATGTCATCTCGGACAATTTATAGTTTAATGTCATCTCGGACATTGAAGGTGACACAGTTTAACGTCATGTTGGACGAAGTTGCAGTTTAAGGTCATACTGGACCATTGCTGTATGAACCAATTGTAAGAGTCTTGGTTCTGGGAACAATATTTTGTGTTTATACAAAATACTTCTTTAGAAATCTGGCATTAGTTGGAGTCGTGATGTGTTCTCCATCCATTGAGATCAAAGAATACGCTCCATTGGAGTAGACCTTGTGTATTGAATAAGGTCCTTCCCATTTTGGTTCAAGCTTGGGAGGCTTCTTTCCTGGTATCATTGGTGCTCTGAGAACCAATACCAATTCTCCCTGAATGAATGAACGAAGACGAACTTTTTTGCTAAAAGCTCGTGTTATCTGATTCTGATAGATTTCGAAGTGGTGAAAAGTGCACAAACTTTTCTCATCTAACTGTTCCAATTCATTCAACCGCTTTTGGGATTGCTCATCTGTTGATAACTGATCACAAATGGCTATTCCGAGTGAGGGAAATTGAACTTTAATTGGCAAGACTGCTTCTGTTCCATATACCAATGAATATGGAGTAGACCGCGTTGCATTGCGAGTGGTAGTCCGATAAGCCCATAAAGCATGAAAGAGTTTATCAGGCCATGACCTCTTATCTTTATCCACCATCTTTTGCAGTATATTTGAAAGAGTCTTGTTGAAGGCCTCTATCTGGCCATTAGTCGCTGCATGATATCGAGATGAATGGTTGGACTTAATGTTGTATTCTTGATACAATTTCATTACCTCATAAGAACAGAAATTGGTGCCGTTGTCCGTCAATATGGTATGAGGGACACCAAATCTAGTAATGATGTTAGACTTGATGAAGCTAACAATGCATTTAGAACAGAATTCTTTGAGAGGTACTGCCTCTGCCCATTTGGAAAAGAAATCAGTAGCAGTAAGAATGTACTTAAACTGCTTGGTCGTAGATGAAGGGTAAGGTCCCACCACATCCATTCCCCATGTGGAAAATGGCCATGAGTACTTAGCTGTATGAAGCAACTCTGGAGGTTGATGAATGAAGTTGGCATATACTTGGCATGAATGACACTTCTTTGTGAAATTAACACAATCTTGTATCATTGAAGGCCAGAAGTATCCAAGCCTTCGAATTTGATCAGACAATCTATGTCCAGACTGGTGGGCACCACAGACTCCTGCATGCACTTCTTTTATGACAGCCATTGTCTCTTCACCATCAATACATCTGAAGAGAACTCCATCAAAACCACGTTTGTAGAGAATTTTCTCGAGGTGGTTTGGGCCATCATAAAGAGTAAAATTGACCACACGTCGCCGAATTTGTTCTTTCTCGGCTCTATCAGGTGGAAGTGTTCCATTTTGAAGGTATTCCTTGATAGGTGACATCCATCCTATAGTATGACCATACGGTTCAGGAATGAGACTAATTTCATTAATTTCCTCTGTTCTGACTTGAACATAAGGTGAAATTGCACGACGGTGGGCAATATAGATGGTTGTCTCGTCCCGATTTGGATCTGCTAAAGCTGTGGCTATATTAGCCAGTACATCAGCTTTAGCATTTTGTGATCTTGGGATATAAGAAAATGTCGGTTCTGAAGGGAATTCCGACATTAACTCTCTGACGTAATCATACAAAGGGATTAATTCTTCTTTTCTGATGGCATAATCCCCATTAACTTGTTTGATTACCAGGTCTGAATCACCTTTCACCTTTAAGTGATTCACTTGTGCTTGAAGTGCTAACTCCAAGCCTGTAATGAGAGCTTGGTATTCAGCTTCATTATTGGTACCACCTTCCCACAACAAAAAGGAATAAGGTAACACTGCCTTATCTGGAGAAATGAGAACAATTCCTAAACCAACTTTGTTGAATTTAGGATTTTCCATTTTCTTCCCTGTTGGACTTCTAGAAGCACCATCAAAATACATTTCCCATGTTTGAGGACTCTCTTGAATAGAGAAAACTTCCTCATCAGGGAGTTCGATATCTGAATACGTGTCTTCCATTGAAGGATGTTCAGCCAGGAAATCAGCCAGAGCTTGGCCCTTAATTGCCTTTTGAGACACATACTGAATGTCGAACTGCTGTAGAATAACCGCCCACCTTGCCAGACGTCCTGTAAGCATTGGATGACTAAGGATGAATTTGAGTGGAATATTACAAGATACCAATTGGACCTCGTGATGTTGCAGGTAGTGTCTCAGTTTTTGAACTGCAAAGATTAATGCTAGGCAGCACTTTTCAATACTCGAATACCGGGTTTCTGCTTCAAGCATAGTTCTACTGAGATAGTAGAGACTATTTTCATTCCCAGCATCATTCTTTTGAGCGAGAAAGGCACCCAATGATTGCTCTAAAGCTGTCACATAGAGGATAAGAGGCCTACCCTCAACAGGTGGCATGAGTACTGGTGGACTCAAGAGGTATTTCTTGAGAACATCAAATGCTTCTTGACATTCTTCAGTCCACTGGTAAGTGACTCCTTTCTTCAATAATTTGGTAAAGGGTAAACTTTTTCCTGCCAAATTGGCGATAAAACGCCGAATATAGGCTAAGTGTCCTTGAAGTCCTCTTAATTATTTCAAATTATGATGAGGTGACATACCAAGGATTGATTTGGTCTTCTCAGGATCGACTACAATACCACGATGGCGTACAACAAAGCCGAGGAATTTTCCTGAGGTTACCCCAAAAGCACACTTTAAGGGGTTCATCTTCAAATTATGTTGTCGAAGCTTGTGGAATACGACTTCCAAATCAGCCAAGTGATCAAAACGTTGTTTGGATTTAACCACCAAATCATCTACATAGCGTTCAACAAATTTCCCTAAAAGAGGTTTGAAGATACGATGCATGGCGCATTGATATGTTGCACATGCATTCTTTAAACCAAAGGGCATCACCCGGTAACAAAACACACCTTGAGGAGCTCTGAAGGATGTATATTCCTCATCTTCTGGGGCCATTCGGATCTGATTATATCCAGAATATCCATCCATGAAAGAAAGTACTTCATAGCTAGTCGTCGCATCAATTAAGAGTTCTGTAATCGGAACTGGGAAATCATCTTTAGGACAATACCGATTAAGATCTCTCAAATCGATGCAAACCCTAATTTGTCCGTTATTTTTCTTTACAGGGACAATATTAGCCAACCGCATGGGATATTGAACTTCTCTGACGAAGTTAGCTTTGATAATCTTATCCACTTCAGCCTCGATTTTGGCAGCATAGTTTGGGTGTGTTCTTCTCACGACTTGCTTGAATCCTCGATGTTCTTTTGGCAAACCCAAATGATGGGTGGCAACATCAGGATCAAGGCCAGGAATCTCTGTATAATTCCAAGCAAAAATATCTTTATTTTTCTTAAAAAAAGAAATTTACATCTCTTGCTCTTCAAGGGTCATGGCCGCACTAATTAAAGTGGGGCGTGGATCTTTCTTTGTACCCAGATTTACTTCTCTGAGTTCATCCACAGTGGTAGAGATACCCTCTTCAAATGCTGGAGGAGCATCTCTAAGATCTTCCTCTTCCTCTTCATCATGTGTTATTTCTTCCGTTTCTACTTGCAAAGTAGATGAAAAAACGAAATTCTAATGATCATAAGAAATGTCAAAATTTTCACATTTTGAAGAAGAAGCTTCCATTTCCGACCCTATTGATGATAAAGGGTCTTCTTTGGGAAATAAAGAGGAGATGATGGATTGAGAATCGACATCAATATTCACCTCTAGTGTTGCTATAACTTCTTCTGGCCTGATTAGCGAAGTATAGACTTGTTGGATTTCAGCAGACGAAATGAAAACGTCACCACTTATGCTTTCATCACTGCTTGCTAAGTTACCAATTTCTCCCATGTTGTCTGGATCGATTGCCGTAATTGACATTATGGATCTTTCCATAAGAGTATTTTGATTTGGGCCTATTTTGTCAATTTGACTGATAGGTAACACATAATCTGTACTTACATGTGAAAATGGATTTATTGGAATTTTTTCTAAACCATATGGAGCATTAACTTTGGTAATTTCCTTCATTGTATATTTTTCTCTTCCCTTCATGTGATAAAATTCTGCCTCAATGTATTGAGACTCACATGTCTTGAACGGGGCCTTATCACCATACAATGTTCCAACTTGACCATAAAAACAGTATTTGAGACATTGATGGTATGATGACGGAATAGCTGCATGCTGATGTAGCCAGGGTCTTCCAAGCAAGATATTGAAATCTGAGTCTTGATCAACAATCATGAAATCCGAATTGGAAACAAGATCTCCAAACTGAGTTCTGAGCGTAACTTCTCCCAGTGGTTCTTGTTCATTTTTATCATATCCTTGCAACATCATGGTGGAAGGAGATAAATCAGATTTCATGAGGCCCAATCGACGAAGTGTGCGAATGGGCATGAGGTTGACTCCTGAACCATTGTCAATGAAAGCTCTTCGAACATCTATACCATTGAATTTTCCAGATAAGTACAAAGGTTTTATGTGCCCATGCACAACATCATCTTCATCTTTATCAGTAAAAGATATCACTGCATGACATTCTGCAGGATTATTCTCTATGTGATAGATTTCAGCTGCAGCAATTTCAGCTTCAAACTCCTGAGGACTTGACAAAGCTTCGATGAGTGATTTCCGAAGATCTCTTGACAGATTCAAAGCATCCAAAATTGATAACTTGGATGGTACTTGGGCCAAGTGTTTCAATATATCATATTTTGGATCTAGAGGTCTGCGTTTCCCAATAGGAATATGTGGTTTAGCAGGTACCTTGGAAGCAGATGATTTGGAAGCTGATGGATCTTGTATTGAAGTTGGAAACATCCTTGGTTTTGGAAAATTAGACTGATTAGATCCATTTACTTGCTGAGATAAAGAAGATGGAAATTTTAATCGGTCTTCCAAAATAACTGTGCCGAAACTGAGTTGGCCATTGGCAGAAGAACTTGCTTGTTCTTTTTGAGCTCGCTGAAGGGATTTACCACGAGTTTCTATTGCATATACAGTGCTAGCAGGGGTAGAATTAGAGTAGTGGCTTCGGAAAGATCCACGTCTTCCCCTATATCCTGAACCTCTAGAACTTCCTCGGGTCCCCTTATTTGATACAGGGAATTTACGTTCATCAAGACTAGAATATGAATCTGTTAATTGAATCATATTAACAGAACCAAAGATTAATTCTTCGTCTGATAAAGACTCTGCCTGGTTAGCCTGTTTAGGCTGTGCTGTTTGGTGGGACGGTGCCTGTGGCTTCGAAGTAGATGGCATGAAATCTTCCAGAGTCAAAGATAATTTAGGCTTTGCTACATACTCATCTTCTCCTAATTCCTCTTTCTTCTTTGAATTGCGCTGCCCTTTTGAGGATTTTTCTTTTGATGGAGGCTTTACTGCAGTTTTTGTAGGAGACACAATTGGCTTCTTCAATTGTGTTCGCAAAATGGAATGGTTCCGATTGATTGTCTTTCTGACCATCCAATCATCATATTTTTTCGCAGTTTTGCTTTTGACTTCCTACCACTCGCCTCCTTCCTCTGGATCTGTAGCGGTAATACATGCTACATGAGCTTAAGAACCCTTCAATTTGACTTGTCCCAAGTCGACCATCTTTTGTAGGAGGTCTTTAAAGACAAAACACTCCTGGATGGGATGCCCCAACATTTGATGAAAGGGACAATAATTGGGACGATCTTCATCTCCTTCCTTGTTTGGCCTCTTCGGCACTGGTAATTGAACCAAATTATTTTCTAGAGCTAAAATGAAGTAACCAGAAACTTTCTCACTTCGGAAAGAGTATGTTTTACTCTTCATATCCTCAAATTGTTTTCGTCGTTGATCTTTTTGATCATTTGGACGAAACAGCCTTTGTTGTTGGCGTTCAGGAGGTGGAGCCCTTCGAGAAGATGAAGGTTTTGAAGTAGAAATAGGTAGAGGTGCCTGTTTAAGCATAACTGTAGCAGTTTCTGCTTTACCCATTCTTCTTCCTGGAGATGATGGAATTACACGAGATTTAACCTTAGCCTGTATAAGGGAATCTTCAATCTATTGAGCGATTGAAGTAAGGTCTCGAAACCCTCCTGTGTATTTCACAGGGATCAATGGCGTGCGTAATTCGTCACGCAAATTTGCCACACAGATTGGCAATAATTCCTCCTGAGGGAGTGCTAAACTCAAGGAATACGTTAATCCCTTCCAACGAGCAATGAAATCAGAGACTCTTTCATTCTCCCTTTGCTTGCAGTTTGTAAGATCGAAAACTATCGTTTTTGGCAAAGTTGAGCTAAACTGAAGAAGGAATTTTTGACGAAGATCCTCCCATCCGATGACTGACCGGGATTACAAGCTTGTATACCAGACAAAAGCTGGTCCTTGCAAGGTTCGCACGAAGCATCTGAGTTTCACTGCTTCTTACTGCTCTGGAGTTCCCATAATAGGATCACAACAAGACACGTAATGCGTCAAATGTTGTTTAGGGTCGCCTGATCCATTGAAAGTAGGGAAAATAGGGTTTCCAAAACTGGATGGAGGAGAAATTGAATCTACCCATTCAGGGTAAACTTTCTTTTTAGGTTTAACTTGCGCCCGTTTCCCTTCCATGGTTTCTAACCGAGCTGTTAATGACTCAATAATAGTTATTAACTTCTGAGAAATGTCAGGTTGAACTTGGTTTTGGGTAGGTGCAATGAATGGAGTTTGGACAGACGTGGTGGTTGGTGCTGAAACTGATGGTAGTGCTGCCAACCGTTGTTGCGTTTGACCCGTAGGATTAGACCTCTGTGGGTGTACTGATAAAGGAGGATATTCTTGATCCATCTCAGTAGTTACAACAAATTCCTTCGGCTGTCGGACTTCAGAATTCTTAAGAAGAAGACTACTCTGAAGTAGTTCTGCATTCAACCTTCTTAATTCTTTCATTTCTTCCTCCTGTTGTGCAAACCTTTGCTCTAATGTGAGCGATTGACCTCCTTCAGAGGAAGGGTGAGAAGTAACCTGATTCCTTCCTTTCCCCTTAATAGATCCTTTTCGGAGAGGGGGAAGTGGGTTACTTGAAGGAATACCCAGATTTTGGGTAAGCCTTTGATTACGTGTGCGCACACCTTATTCATTTAGGTCTGTGTGCGCAACTTCTTGAGCAGGAACCTCTTCGTCTGATCCTTCTGATTGAGCCTCATCTGGTGAATCAGCAGCAACGGCATTGATGACATTAATGGATGCATATTGCATGGAATCCTTTCTATCAGCATTTCTGTGATATTGTCTCCTTCCATGTTCATGATGAGACATGGCATTCCGTTGACTTGATCCCTCAGGAATTTCTTGGAGAACCATCACTTGGAGAGAATCTCCTGACAGCTTGGCTCTTCGTTCCTCTTGAGGATTATTCCCTAATCGAGAGAATACTGATATTCCTTGAGGGAGGGATTGAGGATTTGAAAAAGTCCCTAGTCCGATGGACTGGGGATGTTCCTGCTGTTTTCGCTCAACTCCTCGAATCCCATTCATTGATTCTGAGGGTTGGGTTAGAGAAGTCCCCAGTCTGGCAAGCTGGGGTGTCTCTTGACATGCTATGTCTGAGATCTTCTTGAAATCTATCTTGATCTTGCGAATCTTAGTTCGGAAATTAGCTGGATGCATTAACCTGTATCCACTTTTATCACCTGGTTCAACAGACCGTTGGATGATTTCCGAAACTTCTGTCATTTGATGACGTGTTTGCTCCAGACGAGAGGCTTGTGCAATATTCTCACCTTCTTGATGTAGGAGCAATTCAACAACTTGTTCTCTATATACATGATTTTGAGAGGAACTAGTTGAAGCTTGTTCTTGAGCAAGCTTTTGATTATGAACAAAGCCCATTGACTGTGGCCGGCCATGGGCAATAACATTGCATGAGACCATTTTCGGCGGGCTTTGCTGACTGGAAAGCACTGTGAAATGTAGTGCTCCATGAACACCCCATCCTCTGATATGAACATAAGATGGAGCATTGGCAATTAACTGACGCAATTTTCTTAGTGCGCCAAGGCATGAACGTTGAAGGGATCTTTGTTGCTTTTCAGCCTTTGGATACCGGGAGACTGATAGAGATTCCAAATCAATCTGACGTTGTAACCCTTCTATTATCTTAAGATGATTTTCATATTCATCATAAGATAATACCTTCTTCATTAATTGACAAAGAGTTTTCCATATGTTGAGATGAATATCATGGATTCCATCATCCGTCAACATCTTTGGAATGTCGTACTGGGAGTCAGCCAAAAGCCAAAACATGACTGGTACTTCACCTTTTACCAGTTTTTTCCTCATGTTCAGCATTTCCTCTTTATCATTAAATGAAGATTCTTCTACCTGTTTGGACCAGAGTTGGTGTTTCCTTGTTGCTTCATCAGATTCAACAAGATTGGTAGAGAAATCACTATTCATGCTGGAAGATGAATGACCCAGGGATGGTTCGGAGAATAACCTGAACCCCAGGCTGTCTTCTGATGGAGAAAGAGTTTCACCTGCCGATAGTAAAGCATCAGACATGACTGGTTTTACGTTTGCAAGTGCCTCAAGATAGGAGGGCTTTCTCGTCACTACATTGCCTTCTGAAGAATTTTCGAGACAACGTGAATCACTACTGCGGAGAGGACTTTCGCAGCGAAGTTCATCACCATAAGGCGGACCGTCATGATTGGTTACAGCAAAAGATGAAATCTCTTGCTCCTTGGTCTTTTGACCACACAGAGGGTTCCTGTGGCTCTCATCTGAAGAAGAAACTTCAAGATTGACCGAATTTTCATGAAGCAAGTCTTCATGAGGAAGTGTCTGTTGAAGACCTTCAGAATTAATGTTCCCGTTATTGGGAACTGAGGGAGTAGAATCTTGAATTCCGACATATAAATGTCTGAGGGCTTCAAGAACTCCAGCATCGAGCAAGGCCTTGTTGCAGATTGGCCTTTGATCTCCTGACTGTGCTGGGTGGATCTTTTTCTTAGATGCCTTCTTACTCGCTTTAGAAACCACTTGATGACGAAAGTGATTGCTCTGAGCACGTGTATGTGCCTGATCAGGAAAGATGGTCAGGTTAGGCTGACGATCTCCACTCAAATCAGGTGTATGTGCCTGACTTGGTCGTCCGTATGATATGGGGGAGTATGCCCCATAACCCTCTTGGACTAGAACAGATGTGTGTGTCTGCTCCGGAGTGAATCGTTGATGTGTCACTCCATTTCTAGGGATAGATTTATGTGTCTGTCCCTGAGATTATGCTGAAGCTGTTATGATATCCTGGCAAGCATCCAGAATATGAGAAAGAATTTTCTTCTACTCTTTCACCATTGACAAAATATGTTTGGTGACTTCAGCCGCCAGATCGGGGATATACGTCCATTCCGGGCTTGGAGTAGGTGTATGTGCCTGCTCCTGTCCTCCTTTTCCTGTCAGTGAATCCTGACAGTACTCAAGTGTGGAGGTAGAGAATTGAGTCTACCTCCTGTTTGTCGTCGGGACTTTCCGACTGACTTCTCCGGGCGCTACCAAGCGAGACTGTTGGTAGGCCTGATTAGTATTAGCAGGTGTATGTGCCTGCTGATTACACTTCGCCAAACGCGGTTTACGAGATCCATCATATGTAGTCAGACGAGCCTGCTGACTAACTGGTGATGTATAAGCAGGTGTATGTTTCTGCCGATGGTACTCCGCCGGAATTTCCTGGCGGGATAGGCTTGATGCTGTCAGACGAGTCTGCTGGACAGCGGAATTAAAACGAACAGGTGTGTATGCCTGCTCGTTGTTTGCCACCAAGTTAGGTTGGTGGAATTCTCTGGAGATGGCAGGGATGACAACCTGCTTATTATTAACCGGATTCCGTCTCTGGCGGTTCATCTTGCCTGCTCGGGTTCGAGGAACCTGAGCTGAATTCCTGGAGTCGGTACCCTCATCATGTTGAGGGTGCACTATCGCATGAGTCTGGCGGCGATTTTTGATGGGAGCCCTCGAGAAGGAATCTTGTCTTTTTGAATTAAGGTCCTGCGGGACCTGCTCATTCACTTCCTCAGAGTAAGGAAGTGAATGGAAATTGCGTTCCGGGGATAACGACCCGAAACGGTTGGAGACGGTAGTCAGCACCTCCTGCTTCTTGATTGCTGGCCGCCGTTGTCCGGACGACCAGGTAGAGTTGTTAACTTGGAGGGATTGACGAGCGGTCTCCAGATTTGGGATAGTACCGTTGCGACGATACTCCTTAACCAGTGCATTAGAAACACAGCGTTGAAGACGCTGAGTTGGTGATGTCATCCTCAGAGTGGATGACGTTCCAGCAGGAGTAGCAGCATTGGTTTTCACAGCAGCAGACCTCACAGTAGAGGTGTTCACAGCAGCAGTATTCACAGGGGTGAATTTAAGGAAATCCATTTTGCAGAAGATCTTGAGAAAAGAGTGCCTGTTCCATGTAACAGACATAATCAAGATGAATCCGGCCACTGCATCTTTTGGATGATCACATGTCAATGATTGCTTTGTTGACCCAAGGGGCCTAACAAATAAGAAGAACATCACTTTAACTTGGTTAAGGATTCACGTCGGGTTCACCATTTTTGTTTCGCACGGAATCCAGGGATGACCTCCTGGACGAGAGATTCAAACGTTCCGATCGGTTTCTAACGGGCTTGTTCGTAGAACCGGAAACATCCAATGATTCCACATCCGTTTGGACCTACTTTCCAAAGGCAGGTGCTCATTAGCTTGTGGACTAATGAGGCTTAAGAATATTCATTGGTCGAGAGGATGGGAGGTCGGACTCATCACACCTTTTTGAGGGGAATTATTGTCTACTCCGGGACTATCTTTATAGATTTAAGTTATGTTCGTGAATCCTTATTACATTACCAAGTATAAAATGTGCTTTCCTTTAGTTTTAACAATCAATGATTAAATATGCAAGAAATTTAGAGAATATTTTATATGTATTCGAGGTTCTTCATCAATAGAGAATCATCTATATCTGTTTAGAGATTCTTGGTCAATGGTATCCTTCAAAACATTTATATAAAAGTCTCTTGGTCATTATGATGACCAGGCTGGTTTTAAAGCCACTCAGTGGGGCACTTGAAGTTTATCATCATTCAGAAGGACAGAGATTATTTCAAAGTTGGGATCGAACCCATAAATGGGCTACCTACGTATCCTTTGTTTTGGAAAAGGAATCAGAACCCACGTAGTTCGAGAAATGGAGTATGATGTTTATGATTGATGGCTCAAAGATGAATGTCATAATTACTTTTACACTCTAAGCTCACGTGAGTCATTCTCGGTGTGAGAAACAAGAGGTATTAGTAAAATTTAGACAATTGTGCCATGAAAGATGCAATCATAAGAATTTGTTTGGGGCTTATGTATGGATGACTGCCCAGATAGATGAAGGTTTAGGATCTCCTTTTAGGGAGAAAATCCATGAACAGGGTCCATAAAGTTATATGTGCTTCATGGAGATTTGAATACTCTAATCTTGGGGCTTACTCCTAAGGAGGATTCCCAAGTTAGGAGGGTACTTATGATTGGGTTTTACTCCTGAAAAGGAAACCCGAATCAAAGGTAAATTATGACTGGTTAAGAGAAATTTAAGGGGACTTGGGGCTTATTCCTGAAAAGGAAGCCCATGGTTATGACTGAGTCTTATTCCTGAAAAGGAGACCCAGGTTAAGGGACTTGGGGCTTACTCCTGAAAAGGAATCCCAAGGTTATGACTGAGTCTTATTCCTAAAAAGGAGACCCAAGTTAAGAGGACTTGGGGCTTACTCCTGAAAAGGAAGCCCATATTTGGGGATTATTCTTAAGAAAGATGCCCAACATTAAAGGACTTGATTGGGGCTTACTCCTGAGGAGGATGCCCAAGATTGGGAACTTTAAGAATTTGGGGCTTACTCTTGAGGAAGATGCCCAGATTAAAGGTTTTATAACTGGGGATTATTCCTGAAAAGGAGACCCAGGTTAAGATTCTCTCATCTTAAAGGATGAGGTTGAATGAATTAACTCTCCGTATTTTAGTGACATAAGGATATTTAAATCACTAGACTTTGAGAGAGATTCCACAGAATTCCTTTCAGATAAGAAAGTCAAATCAAGAAATCATGCCATAAATGGCTTTGAAGAGTGTCTTGAAGACTGAATCTTAAAAAGGAAAGGTGAAATGGCTTAAGAGGGGTAAAAATGGGCAAGATGGGCACCCAAAAAGATAGGGGCGCGCAAGTCTTGCAAGGCGCGCAAGTCTTCCGTGGGCGCGCAAGTGTTGGTCGCGCAGGTATACCTGCGCGACACATAGTTTACTTGCGCAATTTTCAACCAACAATCAAATACTTGAGTGACTCTTTTTAAAACCCTTTAGAATGTTCTCGAGGTTCTTCCAGAAAAGGGACGCGCAAGTTATATTGAAGGAAATAAGTCGGCGCGCAAGTGTTTGATAAGTTTCAACACTTAGTCCTTCCTTCTTCTCTTTAGATCTTCCGTCCTAGGTAAGAAATTACCTTAGAAATGTTCCGGAAGCTTTGAGAAGATACTTGGGCGTCGGGAGCTTCAATCCGAGTTTCTGGAAAAAAAATCCTCTCGAATGGGGGCCCACAAGGTCTATTTATAGGCAAAAGAAGACCCTGGGCGGTTACCGGGCGGTTACCGGGCGGTTATCACTTAGGTCGCGCAAGTCACTTGCACGACCATAAGGCGTCGCGCAAGTACTTGCACGACCACTAGGCGGCGCGCAAGTGTACTTGCGCAACCATGAGGGAACTTGCGCGACCTATAGGCAATGTTCTCTTTGTTCATCCCTTTGTCGATTTTTGATGTTTTCTTCAAAGTTTGAATCACTTTGAGCTCAGATATTCCCTTTTCCGATCATTAGATTCTGTGACGAAAGGAGCGTCAACACGGTGTCTTCAGCTCTGGGTCTCAGATGCGTTGATTTGAGATTACCACCTAAACTGTTCTCACCCATCTGTGGAGGAGGCCATGCAAGACCTCCAATCTTCCAGAACTTGCCGGTCACCTGCCCAATAGCGGCCATAGAAGCAGATCCAGATGACCCATGTTGCAGTATCCCACCGTGTCACGAGTCTATCCCCGGAACGGAATAATGCATACCTCCCTTATCTTAGGGAGGCAGATGAGTCGACGGTGAAGAATTCATCCCTGCTGAATGGGGGTTCCACGCCAATGCCCCAACCTGAAGGCGCTGTCGCGGTCACGCTGCAAACCAATATCTTCCTGCTAAGGAGGACATCACCCCGAGGATCCAGGTCCATGCGGCTTGATCTCCGGCTCCTCGGACCACCCGATGAGGGAGAAAAAGGTACAATCAAGGACTGTTCATCACCCTTGTCTCTCAAGAGGTGCTTCGTTTCCTAGTTACGGAGACATAAAACGAACAGGCACCTATATCTGTTCACTCCACCCTAGCCCGCCATCCAGACATGGTTGCATCATATGAGCCAGCGCACATCCCCACCAAGCTCCTTCATGTTCATCGCTCACGCGGGAAGGCATCTACCCAGTAGGAAGCTATCCCTTCCCAGGGTCGTGAAGCCCACTAGCCTAACATGGTGGCGACCCAACATCTACAGGACCAACTTCTATAAGTTTCTTCTCACGCGTGCCATAATGACATGGCGGCGATCAGCAAAGCCCACCACCCAGATGTGGCAGCAATTAATATGCGGGCACGACTCCCCGCCAACAAAGGCCACCGACTCGATACGGTAGGAAACCAAAAAATGGAGGGCCAGTTCCATAAGGATGAAAGTAAAGTCTGCCGCCCCGATGTGGCGGAAAATGGAGAGATAAACTGGCATATCACGACATAGTGGTAGATTCCTTCACGTACCCAGACATAGGTGAATTGTCAATACCCACTATCCATCGGAGGACTAGAGTAAGAAATTCCTGCTCTAAATCTGGAATGGGCCTTCATACATGTTCTAGCCATATATGTCTCTCTACATATCTTGGCAATTATGGAGGAGAAGGTATCAAACCCAGATCATATTTTTTAGATTTTTGAGAATGTAATTCCATCGGCGGAAACAACAAGGACTCGGACCCGTGAGCCCGTCTCCCCAATTAAGGCCACTCATCTATGTCAAGAGAAAGCCATCTCAGATTAGATATGCATCCCTGCTTTTTCCCAGGAGGGTCGCCGACAAAATTCCGCGACTCAAGGGCAACCAGATCAAGCAGCTTAACTCTCTCCAACTAGGGGACACCCGTCCATCATGGTGGATTCTTCAGAGTAGGCATATATCTCTTCTAATAGTCAAGATGTTCATTGGAGTATCCCGGAAACATCATGGGACCCAATTAGACTGGGAACCAAAGGTGAAGGACGTTATCAACAGTAGACAGTCCCGGCTACCCACAAGAAAGCGGCCCGAACGCACCGAAGGAAATCGGAAAATAAATGGTGGGTTCATGACTCCTCTCTACTGGAAGTTGTGGTTCCAAATACCACCATGTTCATATCAAAGGCTAAGATCCATGCCCAGCCATTACCATATTATGGGAGTGGCAGTAGCAGTTGTGAAGGTCCTCCTCGCGATGTCGCTACCAGTAGCTCTGAAGGTCCTCCCCAATGCACCAGTGGGCCCCCCCAATGGGCATATAATGATCGATCATAAGAGATCCTCTTTTGATGTGAGTCATAGGAACCCTCCATGTGACAAGAAGATTGAGCATCTAGAAGGCCCTCCACTTGTTGCGGTCAACCCTGAAGGTCCTCCCCAGGGTATACGTTTCTAACACTCTCCATGTAGTAGGACCACAGATTATGATAGTAGTCTTCGCTATCATAGTCGCAACTATAGAGGCCCTCCCCGCAGTAACGTATCATCATGACAAGAATGCCCTCCCCTTTTTTGTGGCCTGCCCTTAAGGTCCTCCCTAGGGGTTATGTTGCAACGACACTCTGCACATCCAGGTATCAGATCACGGTGGTAGTGCTCGCCACCTTGACAATAGAGGTCCTCCCCGTAGAGATGTCAAGAAATGAGAAGGCCCTCCCCTCGTTGTGATACATTATGGAGGCCCTCCCCAGGGTGTATCCCACAGATATTCTCCATGTGGCAGCTGTAAATGTATTCATTACCATTACAGTAGATGTGATGGTAGTCCTTGCCACCAAAGCCACCATTAAGAAGGTCCTCCCCGCATTGGCCCCAAGCAACAAGAAGGTCCTCCCCTTATCGTAGTGCATCCAAATGTTCCTCCCCAGGATACACATAGAATTTAAAGCCATGATGGTCATCCTCACCAAGATGTCAGTTGTTGTATATTCCCTCCACATAACGACCCAAAGAAGCCAGAAGGTCCTCCACTTGCTACGACATGCCTTGGAGGTCCTCCCCCTGGGGTGCACTACAAAAGTCTTCTATGTAGTGAAGAATCAAGTAGTAATGGTAGTCCTCGCCATTACGACCGCCATTACAAAGGTCCTCCCCACGATGGCATATCATATCGATAAGAAGGCCCTCCCCTTACCGAGGAAAGCAAAGGAAAGCCCTCGTATGATGAGGCAATCAGAAGGATGGGATTGACATGTCAGATTCCTAGTTAGTCACCAATGACACTGTTCTACAACCAAGAGCCATTCCCGGGCCGCGTGCATCTTATGATCCTCCTCGAAATCGACCACAGGACAATTCAATACCTACTGGTCCCACAGAATCTGACTATAGTGATCCCCTTATATTGGATGATTTGTTAGAGGAATCACTGGTGGAGGATTATACCGTTGTGCTGCACCTGAGGAAAAGACTGGACTGGGATGATATACCAGTAATGTTTTGGCCAACGGCCACCTCTCAGTTCGACATACTCAGAAATTTGTCAGATGAAATTGTGCACAGCATCCACCACCATATATGGACCACCCTCTGCTAGCTGAAATTGAGATTCCTTTCCTATGATGGGTATGTATACCATGTCAGGATGATCAGAGACCTCCTGCGTCACATCAACCTGGAGGCCCTTCCTTCGGTGCGGCGACAACACCCCGAGAGACGTAAATGGAAACATGGAGATAGCGTGCTTCCATGCACTGCACCAGCTGCGGTTCCTCATCAGTGACACTCTGACAGGAGTCCATATCAGGGGATGGGGGGAACACGGAGATCTGCATTTTACTCTGCTCCCTGCCCAGAAGAACACATTCGACATGGTGTCTTGCAACGTCATCACGTCAAGACAGCAATCGAGTGGTCCCCCAGTTCAGGAAAGG
The DNA here is from genome assembly GCA_963277665.1 of Viscum album. Lineage (NCBI taxonomy): Eukaryota > Viridiplantae > Streptophyta > Magnoliopsida > Santalales > Viscaceae > Viscum > Viscum album. The sequence continues at coordinate 1,598,264,081 of OY728133.1, read as the reverse complement.
CAACACACCCAATAGTGTTGGGCCTTTAGTATGTCTCAGAAGCGCCATGTACTATGGGAACAAGCCATTCAAGAACTCCTAAATCAGGCCACCAAGAGCATACAGAAGGCTTATCGCCTAAGAGAGGCCAATCGGTGATCTTTTCCTGGCTCCCTAGAAGGGATTGGTCCCAAAAATAACTCGGCATCAAACCAAGTTCACCCTAGAATGGGGGCACCCAAAATCAGGTAGGCATCAATAGCCGCAGTCACTGCTGAAATCAAGGGTCAACTCCAGCCTACTGGGATGGGGGCATTTTTAACAAAAATTCCCCCGTAAGACCAAAAAAAATGGGAGGAGACTCAACGTCCAAGGAGAAAACCCAACCCCAGCCCTCAGGGCTGGGAGATTATTATCCCCTCAACTACAACCTCCCACACAAGAGTCAGTATACTCTCATCTAGGGAGGATAGTCTGAATATGATTTTCCCATCTTATCCCTTCATTTGAATCATCATCCCCTCTAAGAGGAAGGTGCTCCGTAAGGTCGCATCAATGAACTCTCCTCGTCACCCTTCGTCAGGGAGTCCAAGGGAAATCAGAGAACATGAAAATGAAGGCCAATAGAAGAAGATAAAGATCTTCTTCCCATTTTGAAGATGTAATCTTCTCCGCCGTGTGATATTCATTCATCAAAGCCATAGAGGCTAACCCCACAGGTGACACTTGAGATGATGCAAATCTGGAGGGATCGGGAGACGATGGTACCGGTCAGGCTGTGACTCACAACGAACCACCAAGTGTGCACACATGGAACTAGAGGGATGCTCTAAATATTACAGACCCTTCAGCTAACCCTCATCCACATACACTATGAGCTTCCAACAAGGATAAAAACAAAGTACCAGTTACCATTAACCCGTCCCCTTCTCTCGATAAAAACGATACACTCACGCTCAAAGAAAGATTCTCTCAATAGGAAAACGCGGTGAATGAATTGAGGTGGCTTAACAAAGAATTACTATAGAGGAACTACATTATTGAAATTTCATCCCATAAAGAGCCACATTATGCACTCCTAGTATGTGCACATCAAAGACCTAGGCTTACCCTACCCAATGAGGCGCCTGGTTTGTCCAACTACCTTAATGTGGATGATGAATACCAAGACATCCCACCACTTAAGAAGAAACCGGAGCACGAACACCTGATCCATCAGAGGGTACCCCGAACGGAATATACACCCTTGATGTCGGCTGAGCCATATCCTTAAGCAATGCCTCACGCTACACATGCCCAGGACCGGGTTGAGTAGGATGTAAACCAGGGTCTCACTAACACCATCGAGGCACTAACAAATCGATTGGAAGCGATGGAAGGTCGACGTGCTCCAATACAGCTAGATTGGAAACCCTACCCATATTGGGTGACCAACACACCACCTACACCAAATTTTTGGATCCCTATATTCCCTATATTCATTGGATCGGGCGACCCGGAGAATCATTTGATGCACTATGCACCCTATTGCAACCCTATGATGGAAATTCCCAAACAACAAGAAGTAGTGAAACTCAGATGCTTAGTATGTACCTTGCAAAGATATGCCTTCTTTTGATATATGAGTTTTCTAGACCTGTCAATAATGATCTTGGAGGGCCTCTGACACTAGTTCATGTTCCACTTCAGCTCAACGTTTCATAAAACAACAGTCAAAGACCTCATGAACTGCAAGAAGAAGTATAACGAAAGGGTCTCAAATTTCATTGCCATATGGAAAGGTATGACCTATTTCCTGAATAGGCTAATTCATCAGGATGAGATGCTAGCCATATGAATCGACAATCTCCAAGATGAGCTTTGAATGCTGCTCATGCCAGTTGAGTGCACCACTAGAATCCGCCATCTCTCGGCCATTTCCCAGAGAAATGAGGACTCCATGAATCAGATTAATTAAATGTCCCGAATAGCCTCATAGGCTCCTGCAAAAATAGCCCCTAGAGCTGAATCATCCACTGTCACACTCAAGTCGGCCCGTTTTCCCGCTCCACCGCTCAGGCCTCCCCCAAATCGTCAAGGGCCCCCTGCATATCAGTGGCTGCCTCCACCTAAACTAGATGATCAAAGAGGAAAGAATCGAAACCAGTTTGAGGAATGAAGACAAAAAGTATACTCATTATGATATGATCACGTCCGCGGATGATTCATTGCTTCCATGAATTGCAACAGGCTCCGCCTACCGGAGCGAAGGAAACCCGAAGAAGTAAGTCTTGATGACATGATAGATTACTGACCCTATCATCGAATGTCAGGGAACAATATCTAAGAATGATGCGTCTTCAATATCCTCCCATAGGGGAAGGTAGAATAGGATAGGTCTATAGCATCCTGCCTTTTTGTCACATAAACTTTCATTACATTATACAAAACTGAGGATCATTAAGGTTTAGTGTCTTGGAAACCAAAAACATAATACATGATAAAAAACATTCTTATTAAACACTTGAAAGGATCCATCATTTTTTCATCCTAATTTCATTATTTAATCTCATAACCTGGGGACATACGTCCAAAGAAACGGTGAGCAGAAATCCCAGTAAGGGGAACAAGGGAATCATTTAACATGTGAACATGAGATACATCAATGAAGTCATGAAAAATAACTTTAAGGCATGAGAAAGGAATCATGAGGCATGTCATAATAAAAATAACATAATTCATAACTTGAAGATGTGGCTACAACATTTATCTCAGAAAATCATGAATATATCACCAAGGTCCATCCCCAAGGTGTCATTTGAAATTACAAAGGTAAACACCATGGTATCGTTAAAATTGTAATCTCTAGTGGTTACGTCATTACCCAATGCATTGGAGTGCTATCCTGGCACACTATTAAATTTATCATTATTATCATGTGAGCCACATATATCATCATCAAAATTTCATAAATAACCCCTATAGCATAAAATAAATGGGTTTCATTTCATAATCATAACATTTTAAAAACTTCTTTTAGGACATGATCTTTATTTCACTTTAAAACCATGGAAAAGGAAAGTGGGTCTCATGTATGTAAATCCCAGAATTTAAAATGGAACATTTTGGTATATATGTGAATACCCCTTTAGAAGGAAGATATTTGAGTATTCACTTGATAAAATAAAATAATTTGAGAAAAAGTGAAAGACATTTTGATACGAAAAATTCTGCAGCATAACGGCTATGTTGTAGGTTTTTAGAAAACATGGAAAAGAGAGGGGACATTGGTCACCAACTCAAAAATAATCCAAATAACAGTAGAGGGATATAATGAAATTGATATAAGAACATGTTAATGAAATTTGAATACATACAATATGAAATGAAAACATGGAAGGAAGACAAAAATACGATTTCTCTTATGAAAATTCAGCAGCCTAACGACGTCACTTAAAACTCCAAAAAACTGAATTGACATGATCAAATATGATCTCTAATCATATAAAAATAAAATATAAGTATGATATATATAGAGATCATACCCCAAAAAATAAAAAGGAACTCGAACGACATGACATAAAATTAGAACTTTGAAAAAAAATAGAAGGGTGAAAGAATCCCTTACAAATTTGGCAGCCTAACGGCGTCACTTATACATTTATAAAATGAAATGAAAATATCAAGGGGGTATCTCATCATATGAACGTGAAAAGGGAAGTAGGATTAATATAAAATAACGTCCCCAACATAAGAACATAGAGGTTAATGTAAATCACATAAAGGAGAATACTTGAAAAGAAAGAGAGAGGTAGGATCCCTTACATTAAAATGCAACTCTTAAAACTCAAAGGGTGGGACCTTTAGGGCTTAAGGGAACCTTTGGAAGACTTCATGGTAGGTAATGAGACTAGAACTTCATTGAGGAGGATTTTGGAATAGAAAGGATGAGATAATGGCTTGGTATATATAGGGGATGTGAGGGGACAAGGCATTAATGGCCAAGGGACGTCTCATCGGTGGTATTGGAAAAAACATGGGCTTGCCCATGGTATTTTCCCATGGTATTGGCCACTTAAGAAACCTCATACAATAATTCATCACATTTTTTCGGCCAACCTATGAAAACCCTGCTTTTCATTACAAACTTAAACATGATTTATTACATAAACATCACTTTGATAACAACATGGAAGATCGAGAGGTCTAGTGTCATTGGGGATTAGGATCATTAAACAACAACTTAGAACATAAAAACAAATTAACATTATTGAAAATTTCTTTAACATGACCACGTCATTCCCTCGTACTTAGCATTGCATGGGATAACCTGAGGACATGCATAAGAAAAGGGTGATCTACAAAGCCGAGTAAGGGAATACATATGGAATACATGAGGAGTACCATACATGTTAGACAATATACATAATAATAGATCATAAGAGGAACATGAAAATAAAGGAATGATAAAGAATGATAATCATAACATGGAAATGTGGCAACATCACTTAACATGGAATTAGCATGAACCAAGTCTCATTGCACATGGATCATGAGTAAATCATTGTTGCACATGAATCACGAGTAAACCCTCGTTGCACTTGAATTAGCATGAGTCCACACTCATTAAACAAGAAGTATCATGATACTATACTTTACCCAATGAATTAGAGAGCTATAAGGGTGCACCCTTCTTAATCATTTCTTTCCATGCATAAGTGTGCCACATGAATCATAAAACATGGATTCATTAAACATAATAATTTATTCCACGATAAAGGAATGTGGAATTAATACATGAATATTTATAATCAATAAGTAAATGTGCATAAAGTTGAATTCCCTTGATGGAAAAATGGGCATGGTATTATCCACAAAATGGATTTGGCATAGAAATTCGGTACAATTTCGGTAGTGTAACGGCATGACATAAGAATTCTTAAAGAGAGTTGATGAGAGAAAAAGGGGTTCCTCATCATATTTACATGTAATGGACAGTAAGGAGATCATATAGAAACATGTACCAACAATTGTAATGGAATATACATTCATGATACAAAAGTATTGCTTGACTGTAAATGAGGAGAGAGAAGTTCCTTTCGGAATTTCGACATAGTAACGGGTGTTCATTGGAGGAATTTAATGAGAGAGAAAAGGTCTCCCATCATAAAATCATAAATATGGAAGAATGAGGGAGGTGAAAAACCATACCCCAACATTCATAATTGAAAATAAAATGGAAAAGCAACTTAAATAAAATTGGAATAAAATGAGAATGGAAGAAAAAAACCCTTACTTGGAAGTGTGCTTCCAAAGGCTAGAGAGAGGATTGAGAGAGGCTTCTTGGGAGCTTGAGGAACCTTGGGAGGATTCTAGAGAGATTAAGGCAGAGGTTGGACGAACTCCAAAGGCTTTTAGTGAGGAGAAAGTGGGAGCTTTGGTGGGTTTATATAGGAAATTTGAGGGAAATCTTTATTATTAAGGTTTGGGACCCCTTATATTAAATTAATCCAAACCAAAAAACAACCCATGGTTTTAGACCATGGTTTTTCGCAAAGGAAAGATAAAAACAATATTTTATATGTCCAATGTCTGATATTATTAATATAATAGGGTTGCTTATGTGGAGGTGAGTCACACTCCCATGGAAATTAATTTAAAAAGACATGGTGTTTAATAAGTCTTGAGGGATCCATTAATGCTTTGAAAAGTTAGTTAATCAAACACAAAACCACATTATTTTAATGGTAAAACATATATTGGCCGATAATATATCTTATAGTATTATTACATCATTATTGGGCCATTATGATGTCATAAAACACATTATATAATTAAAAGGTATTTCATTTTTACCCAAAAATTTGACTGTCTCAGAAAATTATGAAAAATTCACAATTGGATAATATCGATGTCCTGATTCCATAAATAAAATTTATTTTATATAAATAATTTTTTATATATGTTAATTTTCATTTTTAATTTCAAAACCGTCATTTATCGAAAATTCACATGTTTTGACAAAAATGGCTTTCAAACCTTAATAAAGATTATAATTGCGTTTCATAACATTATAAGATCATTTATATTTAATAAAAATTAATTTAATAATAATAATAATAATATTTTATAAAAAAATTATTTAATTCAAAAATCTATTAATTTAATAAAATAGAATTCTTAATTAAATAATAACTAAAAACACTGTTTGTACTATAAAAACTATTTACAAGGTGTCAATAATGACAAGAAAGTATATTCATTATTATATTCAAAAATAATGTACAAGAACATAGTACTATATATTTGTTACATAACCCCTTAAAACAGACGCATAAGACCTAAGGGTAAGGTGTGCGATGGTGACAGACTCTTAGGGTGGCTCGGATAACATCACTCGAGTGGTAATCTCTATCAAATTACACTATTCCCGTAGACGATCTCGTTCGAGCTTGCAATGATGATGCTCAGCTTGGGCATGGTCAAGAGCGAAACCCTAGGATGCCACCTCCTTTTCGAGATCTGATAAATGGGCTTCATAAGAAGAAATTCTACTGGATGAGGCCATCGCTTCTTTTGTCTGAGTAAATTGGATTTGTTAAAGACCTATATTTATACAAATCATCTGATCATTGTTCAAATGCTATATTAGTAACGGTTAAAAAATTTCTTAACATAAAACCAAAGAAGTTGACATCTTTTATAATCATTTTACTTAAAGATACATTTTACTAGATTAAGAGGGATTTTCCATTAATGAATCTTTGGGTCATTACAATATTCCCCCCATAATGAAATTTCACCCTCGAAATTTTCCTTTTCCCACACTAAAACAGATGTGGGTAACTCAGCTTTATCATTTCCTCTAATTCCCATTTCGATTCTTCAGACTTTTGGTTTCTCCACAATACCATGATGAGAGGAATTGCCTTATTTCGTAGAAATTTTTCTCTATGAACTTAGATATTCACTGGTTGCTCCTCATACGAAAGATCATCCTCCAACTGTACCACCTCAGACGAGGGTACATGGGAAGGTTCCGGTATTTACTTCCTTAAGATGGATTCATGAAAGACATCATTTACTTTGGCCATGGTAGGTGGAAGTTCTAGTCGTTAGGCCACAGCCCCGACACGATCAAGAATCTTGAAGGGGCCAATGTACCTAGGACTCAACTTCCATTTCTTCCCAAACCTCATGAACTTCTTCCATGGAGATATGCGTAGAAAAAACATGTCTCTAACATTAAACTCAAGGTCTCATCGATGATTATCTGCATAACTCTTCTATCGACTCTGGGCTGCCTTGATATGCTGATGAATGGTTTTCAACTTCTCCACCGTTTCTTTGACCATTTCTTGTCCAAGCGTCTTACGTTCACCGACCTCATCCCAACATGCCGGTGTTCTTCACCTTTTCCCATAAAGGGCTTCATATGGTTCCATTTGGATTCTCGAGTTGAAACTATTATTATAAGAGAACTCAACTAGAGGAAGATGTTGATCTCATCCTCCTTTAAAGTCCATTGATCACGCTCTCAACATGTCCTCATGTGTTTGGATAATCTGCTCGGATTGGCCATCAGTTTGAGTATGATAGGACGTACTAAAGTTCAGTTCAGTATTTAGAGCATGTTGAAGACTCTTCCAAAACATAGTGGTGAATCTTGGATCGCGATCATACACAATAGATAGTGGTGCTCTATACAGCCTTACCACTTCCTTGATATATATCTGGGCCAGTTGATCCAAGGAGAAATCCTCTCGAATAGTAATGAAGTGTGCAGTCTTTGTAAGATGATCCACAATAACCCAGATTGCATTATTGCCTTTGGATGTCCTTGGATGTCCAATGACAAAATCCATTGTGATGTTCTCCTGTTGAAACTCTTGTATGGGCAATGATTGCATCATCCCCTTAGGCTTATGTCTCTTTGCCTTCACTTGCTAGCACACCAGGCACTTTGATGTATATTCAGCAATCTCCTTCTTCATATTATCCCTCCAAAAGTTTTCTCAGAGATCTCGATACATCTTTGTGCTCCCTGGGTGTATAGAGAAATTTGAGCAGTGCATCATCCAAAAGTTCCTTCTTCAGCTATGAACATGATGGAACACATTGTATTTTCCCAAACCGCACAATTCATTCTTCATTAACATTGAACTTTGAGGATTTCCTATTTTTGATAGCTTCCACTTTTTCTTGAATTCCAACTTCATCTTTTTGAACATAATTTATCCTTTCCAAAAGAGACGGTTGAGAAATAATTTGTGAATGGATTGATGATGTTCTCTTTTTTATGATTCCCATTTCCATCTTCATCATGTATAAGAAGATTGGATCCTTCTCAATTCTAATCATTGATAGAATTGCGGGGTCCTTTCTACTTAGGGCATCTGCCACCTTGTTCACTATCCCAGGGTGGTAATGTATTGAACATTCATAATCCTTGATGAGCTCTATCCATCTTCTCTGGTGCATATTAATATCTTTTTGTGTGAATATATATTTAATACTATTGTGGTCAGTATATATATCACATTTTTTCCCATAGAGATAATGCCGCCAGATTTTCATGTCAAAGATCACCGCTGCCAACTCCAGATCATGAGTTGGATAGTTTTGCTCATTGATTTTCAACTATCTTAAGGAATAGGTTATCACTTTTTCATTATGAATCAGCACAAAGCCTAATCCCTTCATCGAAGCATCACTAAATACCACAAAAGGTTCCCCACTTGTTGGTAAAGTGAGAACATGCTCAGTGATAAGCCTCCTTTTTATCTCCTGGAATCTTTCTTCACATTAATTACTCCAAGAAAACGTTACTCCATTTCTAGTTAGCTCGGTAAGAGTGTTGAACAATTGTGAGAAGTTTCTCACAAATCGTCGATAATATTCAGATAACCCCAAGAACATACAGATATCAATTATTGATGATGGCCTCGGCCATAACTCAATTGCATCTGTTTTGGAGGGATCCCCAGATATCCCATTTCTTGTGATGATATGGCCCAAGAATGGGACCTCCTTCAACTAGAACACACACTTTCTGTACTTTTCATAGAGCTTATCCTTGTGCAAAGTCTCTAGTATAGTTTTTAAATGATCCTCATGATACTCCTTGATTTTGGAGTATATTAGAATATAATCTATAAATACTACCAAAAATTTGTTGAGGTAATCTCTAAAGACTCTATTCATCAAGTCCATGAAGATTGATGGAGCATTTGTGAGTCCGAAAGAAATTACTATGAATTCATAGTCCATGTATCTTGTGCGAAAAGCAGTCTTGTGGATATCTTCCTTTTTCACCCTTACTTGATAATATCCCGACCGCATGTCCACCTTGGAGAAGTATTGTGCCCCACACAGTTGATCGAACAAGTCATCAATTCATGGGTGAGGATACATTTTCTTTATCGTGATTTTTTTGAGCTCAAGATAATCGATGCAATGGCGCATTGACCAATCCTTCTTATTGACGAAGAGGATTGGTGCACCCTATGTTGAAGCACTTCGGTGTATAAAACCTTTATCCATATTCTCCTATAGTTATTTCGTCAACTCTTCATGCTCCACGATAGCCATTCTATATGGAGTCTTGGATACTGGTAGGGCCCCCTGTATAAGTTCAATTGAGTATTCAACATCTCACTTAGGAGTAAGGCCAGGCAGTTCCTCGGGAAACATCTCAGCGAATTCCCTCACAATATGCATTTCTTCAAGGATGGTTTCTTCATTAGACACAACCAGCTGAGCCAGATACTCATGCTCATAAGGCAGTAATATCCATGCATGAGATGATAGAGAAAAAGAAGATTCATCTTCCTCCTTACACTTGTAATGAATCGAGGGTCGATTCTCCAAATGGAGAGTGATTTCCCGCTCCAGACAATTTATTTTGGCTCTAAATAAGTATAGTCAATCCATGCCATGAATTACATCATATTCCAGCTGAGGGAGTATGATGAGGTTTGTCGGAAAATTCAATCCATAGAGTGTAATAGGGGAGGACCTAGATTCATGTGATGCAATGATTTCCCCATTTTTCGTACTCACCGACATCCTCACTTCCATGATTAGTGGTGGTTCAGAGATTGTTCTACTAAACTTTAGAGATATAAAAGAATGCGTAGAACCTGAATGAAAAGGTACGTTCGCTATTCATGAATGTATAACTAGCGTACCTATCACCACATAGTTGTTGGGGTTCACATCGGCAGTAGTGATGGAAAAAGCTTTCCCTTGCTGCCTTGGAGGTTGTTGTTTTCCTCCGAAAACACTTGGATTAGGGCACTGATTTGAAAGATGCCATTGTTCGTTGTAGTTATAGCAATGAACAATGAGTTGATGTTCTAATGGAGCGTTCCTCTCCTATGTCGCAGCCGCGGGTCATTCTTGCCGACAGTTAATTGCTAGGTGCCCTTCGCTTCCGCACCTAAAGCATATCCTCGTCCCCTTCATGAAATCTCGAGGGTGCATCTTCCCGCACTTTTGGAATGTGGGGTGCTGGATCGCCACAGCACCGTTGGATTTATCCATCAGGCCTCCAGCATTGAAGTCCACCCTTCGCTTCTTATCCCCATGATACCCTTGTGATTCTTTGATCTCCATTTCTACCTTCAGGGCACATCATACAATTTCCTCATAGCTGTCAAAGTCACGGATCGCTAATGCATTACATAGGCTTGGCATCAGCCCACCAAAGAAGCGGTCAACATTGCATTCTAGGGTAACGACAAAGCCAGAAGCGTATCGTGAAAGCCTTGTAAAGTTTGCCTCATACACTCCAACATATTCTTCTTTATTTTTTCTTGAGGGAAAGAAATTCCCTTTCTATCTTAAGCCGGAGGGTTCACGGAAAATATTTATCGAAAAACATCTTCCGGAAATTCTTCCATTCCAAAGCCTCGATCTCCTCCTCAGGCTTCGTATTTTTGATCAACGTCCACCATTGATCAACTTCACACTCCATACGATAAGCCTCCAGGAGAACCTTCTCTTGTTCAGAACATTAAAGGATGGAAATGATCATTTCAATAGAGTTGATCCATTTTTCAGCGATCGTGGGATCGGATTATCCAGTAAAAGTAAAAGGTCATTGTCTCATGAAGCTCTCGACATCTACTTGTTCTTTCTTAGGGGGGTTGGACATTCCTCTTGACCCGTGTTTCTATTCAAAGATTGATATAGCTGAGATAGAAGCGTAGCAATGTTCGTGATTCCATCTCCCATTGGATTGGGCATCTCATTAAAATAGTAATTACACTAATATTCGCATCGGTTGTTAGCCCGAGTCCTCCTATTACCAGCCATTGACTGGAATAAAAAGGAATTTTAGGGGTAACATATAAAGATAAACCTAAAACAAAAGTTTATGACTTATAAATAAACATTCCTTAACTCATGAGTCTATAGGATTCAATCTAGGATTTTCATGATCTACTTTCTAACATATATTCTTAGGGGCATTTTTTTAATCTCCTTAATAAGGGTTCATACTAAGCTTGTGGATTTATCAGAACATATCCTCTGAATGTGTTGTAACAAAGAGTGCATCAAAGCCCATTGTCGTGTACCAATTCCCATTCGAGTCTTTCTCAAAGTGGGGTTTTCAGGTTTTACCCCTAGGATACATCTGTGCCAGAGCCTCCTCTACCTGCTTGTATCTAGACAGGGATGTACTTGATTGATAACCCACTTACTCAATACTCACCAAAACTTAGGGATGTTTTTATTGAACTATGTCTTGTATCTAAGTCTTTAATAGAGATTTCTAATCCTAATCCCAAATATATCTGAACATATCCTCCAATAACAACTATGACAACCCGGCTTTTCGTTACAAACTTAAACATGATTTATTACATAAACATCACTTTGATAACAACATGGAAGATCGATAGGTCAAGTTTCTTTTGGGATTAGGATCATTACACAACAACATAGAACATAAAAACCAAAAAACTTTATTTAAAACTTCTTTAACATGCCCACATCATTCCCTCTTACTTAGCATTGCATGGGATAAACTGAGGACATGCATAAGAAAAGGGTGAGCTACAAAGCCCAGTAAGGGAATACACATGGAATACATGAGGAGTAAAATACATGTTAGATAATATGAATAACAATAGAGAACAACAAGGACATGAACATAAAGGAATTATAAAGCATGATAATCATAACATGGAAATGTGGCAACATCACATAACATGGAATTAGCATGAGCCAAGGCTCAATGAACATGAAGAATCAGTAAATACACATTGCACATGAAGCACAATTAAACCCTCATTGCACATGAATTTTCATGAGTCCACACTCATTGCACATGACGTATCATGATACTATACATTACCCAATGCATTGGAGCGCTATAAGGGTGCACCCTTCATAAACATTTCACTTCATGCATAAGTGTGCCACATGGATAATAAAACATGGATTCATTAAAAATAATAATTAATTCCACAATAAAGGAATGTGGAATTATTACATAAAACATTATAATCAATAAGTAAATGTTCATAAAAGTGGATACCCTTGATGGAAAAATGGGCATGGTATTCACCACACAATGGCATTGGCTTAAAAATCAGTACAATTTCGGCAGTGTAACAACATGACATAAGAATTCATAAAGAGGGTTGATGAGACAGAAAGTGGTTCCTCATCATATTTACATTTAATGGAAAGTAAGGAGGTCATATGGAAACATGTCCCAACAATTGTAATGGAATTTACATTCATGATACAAATGTATTGCTTGAATGTAAATGAGGAGAGAGAAGTTCCTTTCGGAATTTCGGCATAGTAACGGGTGTGCATGGGAGGAATTTAATGAGAGAGAAATGGTCTCCCATTATTCAAACATAAATATGGAAATATGAGGGAGGTGAAAACCATATACCAAAATTCATAATTGAAAATAAAATTGCAAAACAACTTAAAGAAAATTGGACAAAAATGAGAAAGGAAGAAAAAAACCTTTACTTGGAAGTGTGCTTCCAAAGGCCAGAGAGAGGTTTGAGAGAGGCTTCTTGAGAACATGGGGCACCTTGGGAGGATTCTAGAGAGAGTAGGGCATAGGTTGGATGAACTCAAAAGGATTTTAGTGAGGAGAAAGAGGGAGATTGGGTGGGTTTATATAGAAAAGGTGAGGGAATTCTTTATTATTAAGGTTTGGGACCCCTTATATTAAATTAATCCAAACCACAAACCATCACATGGTTTTAGCCCATGGTTTTTGGAAAAGGGAATAGGAAAACAATTTTTTATAAGGTCAAAGTCCGAAATTATTAAAATAATTGGGTTGCTTATGTAGAGGTCAGTCACACTCCCATGGAAATTAATTTAAAAAGACAAGGTGTTTAATAAGTTTTGAGGGATACATTAATGCTTTGAATAGTTAGTTAAACAAACCAAAAACCAAATTATTTTAATGGTAAAAAATATATTTTCCGATCATAAGGCTTATAGTATTTTATTAGATCACTATTGGGACATTATGATGTCATAAAACACAATATATAATTAAAAGGTATTTAATTTTTACCCAAAAATTTGATTGTCTCAGAAAATTATGAAAAATTCACCGTTGGATAATTTCGACGTCTTGATTACAGAAATAACATTTATTTTATATAAATAATTTTCTAAATATGTTAATTTTCACTTTTAAAATAAAAACCGTCATTTATCGAAAATTCACGGGTTTTGAAAAAATGGATTTCAAACCTTAATAAAAATTATATTTGCATTTCATAAAGTTATAAGATCATTAATATTTAATAAAAATTAATTTAATAATAATAATAATAATATTTTATTAAAATTTTATTTAATTAATAAATCCAATGATTTAATAAAATATAATTCTTAATTAAATAACAACTAAAGACACTGTTTGTAATTTAAAAACTATTTACAAGGTGTCAATAATGACAAGAAAGTATATTCATTATTATATTCAAAAATAATGTACATGAACATAGTACTATCTATTTGTTACATAATCCCTTAAAACAGCTGCATAAGACATAAGGGTAAGGTGTGAGATGGTGACATACTCTTAGGGTGGCTCATATAACATCGCTCGAGTGGTAATCTCAATCAACTTCCACTTTTCCCGTAGATGGTCTCGTTCGAGCTTGACATGATGAAGCTCAACTTGAGCTTGGTAAAGATTGAAACCAAAGGAAACCACCTCCTTTACGAGCTCTGATAAATGGGATTCGTAAGGAGAAATTCTACTGGATGAGGCCATCACTTATTTTGTCTGAGTAAATTGGATTTCTTAAAGCCCTATATTTATACTAATCACATGATCACTGTTCAACAGCTATATTAGCAATGGTCAAAATAAATCTTAACATAAAACCAAAGAAGTTGACATAGTATAAAAACATTTTACATAATGATACATTTGACTAGATCAAGATGGATTTTCCATTAATGAATCATTATGTTGTTACACAACCCTTAAAATATCTCAAGACATCATCATGACATAGTTATGATGTCATTAAACATACCGAAACCCTAAAACTGTTTTTTTACTACTCACTGAAAATTCATCTTTCTCAGAAAAATCCCAAAATTCCACCTTAGCCAAATATTGATGCTCTGATTTCAAAAATGAACTCCATTTTATAAAAAAAAAAATCTAAATATTTTTAATTTATTTTTCAAATAAATACACTATTCACCGAAAATTCATTTTTTCAGAAAAATCCCAAAAAATTACTGTAACATAATATCAATGCTCTGAGTTCAAAAATAAAATACATTTTATAAAAATATTTTTCTAAATATTTTTTAATTTAATTTTTAATTAAAAAACTCTATTCACCCAAAAAAACTAATACTTGATTATAAAATTATGAAACCGTTATATACCTATTTTATTGAATCACAATACTTAATCAAGGTTCCTAGATTATACTAATTCATTCTTAAAGTGAGATTACAAATCCATTTGTTCACATTACTAATCCTAAGAAAGAAATCACTATTCATAAATTACGATTCATCAAAAATTATGTTGATCTTATTAGACACTAAATATCGTATTGAAGATAATTGTAGAAGACCATTTTTTGAAAATCATTACATGTAATTAATTATTTATGGTTTACATAAATATTTTAAAATATCCTTTTTTTAGAATTCAACAAAAATATGCATACTATATTTATCCGGACATTTGAAAATTCAAAAACTTCATCATAAGAAGAAATCACTATTTTTATTTAAGTCAAAGGATTACACAAGGCTGTTATGGTCACGTTACATAGCCCCTTATCACACCAGCATAGAACCAAAGTGTAAGGTGTGCTAGGGTGATAGAATCAGATGGAGGTTCGGACAACATCACATGAGTATTAATTTCTATCAGTTTGAACTTCTCGTGAAGGTGATTCCGTTCTAGCTTCACACGATGAAGTTCGACGTGGGTTTGTTCCAGAGCAAAGCCCGGTGGTGCTACCTCCTTTCTAAGTTCTTTTAGATGGGCTTCGATTGGCCCGAGACTACTAGATGAGGCCATTGAATCTCTTTTTAATATTAATTATCCAAGATCACTTGTATTTAGAGGTAAATCACAAAAATTAGTTTCCAACGGTCATATTGACCAATGGTCATATAACAATTGAAACCCAATGGTCTCAATTTAATTATACACATGTTACTAAATGAAACAGTTTTGTTTAGTATAAAAATAAAATAACCCAAAAAATTAGGAAACAAGATTTATTCAAAATTTCGGGTCGTTACAATCTCCCCCCATAAGAAATTGCGTCCTTGCAATTTTTTTAAAAAAATTGGTCTTGGAACATTCATTTAAAATACCACATCAGAAAAAGAGTTAGTAAAAATATTACTTCAAAAGAATGAAAGGGAGGTACAAAGGTCACCCGAGTTACCCCATACTAGGATTCCATGTAGAAAAACATAGATATGGAAGAAAAAACAAAGGGTCAAGTTCTGAGGGAGAGTGATAGAAAACATGATTAAGAGAAATATAACCACACAAAAATCTCAATCTTATGATGTGCATAAATGGTCTTTGATAACCATGTAGGAAACGTAAACCAACAACGTTTTTTTTTTACTTTCCTTTTCATAATTTTGAGGAATTCATAAAATCATAAGGAATTATTCTATCCTTCAAGTAGAGTTTCATCCTTTAATAAGTTTCTACCAAAACTAATATTCTCTCCAAATGATGAGTTATTCAAAAAAACTTGGTCTCATAAAAACACATGAATCATCTTCTAGAGAGTCACGTAATCCAAAGAAGATTAACTAACTATTTTTCCTATCTTTAAACATTATCCCAAAAATAGAAAGGGTATGATAAAACAACTCTTCAAAAGAAAAATCTTCATAGGAAGGGAAACTACTTTAAATCTTCAAAGTTCCACGGTACTACCCGAAGTTCATCATAGACCATTCAATTAATAACTATCCTTAAAATTCCTCAAAATAAACCAAACAAAGATTAAAACCCAAATACAAGAAGTATTTGATAACATAGTCTTCCAAGATATACATTATCATTCATCTCCAAACAACATCAACCACTCTTAACATATTAATAATAAAAGTAACTAACCTAAACATATTTTCCCCAAGGTTGGTTAATCATTTCGATAAGTAACCTAAATTACTATAAGATCACCTTAAATTCATCTATTAATCAAAATATAAATGATACTTTACTCTTCAAGAAAATACCGTAGTAATCTATTTACCTTGATCAAAAAGAGTTCCCAAAATAGTGAACATCTTCCAAAATAATAATCATCTTTTAATCACTTAATCAACATTATCAGATGAACATCTTTGAGACTTCGTCTTCTTCTTCCTTGATGAATGTGGGCATTCATCTGGGTAGTAATTATTGATAGCTGGTCTGGCATAATCACAATATGTTCAACTTGATCTCTCGTCATCTCTTTCATATTAATAAGGAAATAGTCGCATTTCTATCACATAATTTTTTGGGACATGTTCATCTATTTCCATCCATTAACTATGAAAAGAAATTATAATTAGGGGCTTAAATACTTTTCCAATAATCATGAAAAGGAAACATTAATCATAGAAGGATAAACTTGTAGAAGAAAAGTATATCCTAACTTGTGATCCCTTAAGTTCCAATCTAGGTTATCCATGATCATATATTCTTTTATGAATCATTATTTTATCTTATATTTGTTCTTTTAATAATGGTTCCTACTAAACTTATGACTTTACCAAAGCATATCCCCCGGTAGTGTCGTAACCAAGAGTGCAGCAAGGCCCATTTTCATGTACCAGTTACCATTCGAGTCTAACTCAAAGCGGTTTTTTCGGGTTTTACCCCTATGTACATCTATGCCAGAGGCACCTCTACCAGCTCGTATCCAGACAGGGATGTATTTTATTGGAAAACCCTTACTCAATACTCACCAAAATACATGGAAGATTTCCTATATTTAAACTTTTCTATCGGGTTCTTCTTAAATTTTTCATATCCTAATTTCCATAAATAACAAAACCATCTTTTGATACCAACTATAGGATCCCTCCTTTTTATCACATAATCTTTCATTACATTATACAAAACTGAGGATCTTTATGGTTTAGTGTCTTGGAAACTAGGAACATAATACAAGACAAAAAACATTCTTCTTAAACACTTGAAAGGCTCAATAATTTGATAATCCTATGTTCATTAATGCATCTCATAACCTGGGGACATACATCCAAAGAAAGGGTGAGCAGAAAGCCCACTAAGAGAAACAAGGGAAACATTTAACATGTGAACTTGAGATACAACAATACAGTCATGAAAAAGATCTTTAAGTCATGATAAAGGAATCATGAGGCATATCAAAATAAAAATAACATATTTCATAACATGAAGTTGTGGCTAAAACATTTAACTTAGACAATCATAAACATATCACCAAGGTCCATCCCCAATGTGTCATTTGAAATTACCATGTTAAACCCCATGGTATCGTTAAAATTGTAATCTCTAGTGGTTACATCATTACCCAATGTATTTGAACGCTATCAGGGATCACCCTTAAATTTGTATTTGTTATCATGTTAAACACATATATCATCATCAAAATTTCATAAATAATCAATATAGAAAAAATGAAATGGGTTTCATTTCATAATCAAAACATTTTAAAAACATCTTTTAGGACATGATCTTTATTTCACTTTAAACCACGGAAAAGGAAAGCAGGTCTCATATATGTAAATTCCAGAATTTAAAATGGAACATTTTTTATATATGTGAATACCACTATAGAAATAAGATCTTTGAGTATTCACTTAATAAAATAAAATAATTTGAGAAAAAGAGAAAGTCATTTTGAGACGAAAATTTCAGCAGCATAACGGCTATGTTGCAGGGTTTTAGAAAACATGGAAAAAAGAGGGTACATTGGTCACCAACTCATAAATGATCCAAAGAACAGTATAAATACAGAATAAAATGGATATAATAACATGGTAATGAAATTTTAATACATACCATATGAAATGAAAACATGGAAGGAAGACAAAAATAAGATTTCTCTTATGAAAATTCGGTAGCCTAATGGCGTCACATAAAAATCCAAAAAAATGAATTGACGAGATCAAATAGGGTCTCTCTTCATATGAACATAAAATATCAGTATGATATATATAGATATCATACCCCAACATAATAAAAAGGAACATGAATGACTTGACATTAATGTAGAACTTTGAAAAAAAAAGAGAAGGGTGAATTAATCCCTTAAAAATTCGGCAGCCAAACGGCATCACTTAAACTTTTATAAAATGAAATGATAAGATCAAGGGGGGTATCTCATCATATGTACATGAAAAGGGAATTAGGATTAATATAAAATAACATCCCCAACATAATAACATGTAGCTTAATGTAAATCTCATAAATGATAATACATGAAAAGAAAGAGAAAGGTAGGATCCCTTACCTTAAAACGCTACTCTTAAAACTCAATGGTTGGGACCTTGAGAGCTTAAGGGCACCATGGAGGAATCCTTGGGAGGTAATGAGAATATAACTTCGTTGAGGAGGATTTTGGAATGGAAATGATGAGAGAATGGATTGGTATTTTAGGGGAAGTGAGGGGACAGGGCATTAATGGCCAAGGGACACCTCATCGGTGGTATTGGAAAAACCATGGGTTTGCCCATGGTATTTTCTCATGGTATTGGCCACATGGGACACCTCATAAAATAATTCATCACCTTTGGTCGGCCTACCATTAAAATATCTGATGACATCATCATGACATAGTTATGATGTCATTAAACATACCAAAACCCTAAAACTGTATTTTTTTTTACTATTCACTGAAAATTCATCTTTCTCAGAAAAATCCCAAAATTTCACCTTAACAAAATATTGATGCTCTGATTTCAAAAATTAAATCCATTTTAAAAAATAATTTTCTAAATATTTTTAATTTATTTTTCAAATAAATACAATTTTCAATGAAAATTCTTTTTTTCAAAAAAATCCCCAAAAAATACTCTAACATAATATCGATGCTATGAGTTTAAAAATAAAATCTATTTTATAATAATATTTTTCTAAATATATTTAATTTTAATTTTTAATTTAAAAAAAACTTTTCTCCCAAAAAAACTAATACTTAATTAACATATAATGAAACTGTTATTTACCCATTTTATTTAATCACATTACTTAATCAAGGATCCTAGATTATATTAATACTTTTTTAAGTGAGATTAATAATTCATTTGGCCACATTACTAATCCTAAGCAGTAAATCACTATTCATAAATTACTATTTTTCATAAATTATGTTGATCTTATTAGACTCTAAATTTTATATTGAACATAATTGTAGAAGGCCATTTTTTAAAAATCATTACACATAATTAATTATTTAAGGTTTACATAAATATTTTCAAATATAATTTTTCTAGATTTCAACAAAAATATGCATAGTATATTTATCCGGGCATTTGAAAATTCACAAACGTCATCATAAGAAGAAATCATTGTTTTTATTTAAGTCAAAGGATTACATAAGGCTGTTATGGTCTCGTTACATAGCCCATTATCCCACCATCATAGGACCTAAGTGTAAGGTGTGCTAAGGTGATAGAATTAGATGGAGGTTCTACCAACATTGCACGAGTAGTAATTTCATTCAGTTTGAACTTCTCATGAATGTGATTCCGTTCTAGCTTTACATGATGATGTTTGGCTTGGGTTTGGTTCAGAGCAAAGCCCAGTGGTGCTACCTCATTTCCAAGTTTCGTTATATGGACTTTGATTGGCCCGAGATTACTGGATGAGGCCATTGAATCTTCTTTAAATATTAATTAACCAACATCACTTCTATTTGGAGGATAATCACAAAATTTAGATTCCAACTATCATATTGACCAATGGTCGTATAGAAATTGAATCCCAATGGTCTCATTTTAATTATACTCATGTTATCAAATGAAACAGTTTTTTTTAGTTTAAAAATAAAATAACTCACAAAATTAGGAAACAAGCATTATTCAAAATTTCGGGTCATTACAAGGTCGAGCTGGGACCTCACCAAGCGCATGTGGCATGTATCTCTACCACCTACTCCGATAAAAAGAAGGGGTGGAAGAGAGTCACCGGCAAGCTGAGGAAGAAATTCAATGACTAGATGACTCAGATGACTATCAACCAAGCCTAGGGCATACTCCATGCTTAGCTATAGCAGCCAGTGTTTCCGCCAACAACCCCTGAGGCCGCATAGTCGAAAACATCGACCTCACAATCCTCCATGAGTTTTTCATCTGGGTGTTATCAAAGAAATAAGAAACAATATCAAGAGGAGAAGCCTGTAATGGGGCCACTATTAGTCCCAACCCGTGAAAATTATATGCCCTCGAAATTTACACCACGGGTACATGCCTAATAAATGACACCATCAGGAACAACCGACCAGGATGTCCTATCAGAAGATGAAGAGACTATATTTGGTTCTGTTAACGTCATCCATCTTATGGAATCATTCCCTGACGAAGGGTAGGGTTATGAGCCCGAGTTCCCTGCACAAGGAGATGGGGGAAGGAATTGCCAAGGTAGATGATACCATGGTAGGCGCAGCCGCGGCAGAAACCAACCCTACGGTTGGACCCCAGACCAAACCATTTATATCACAGAAACTCTTGGGAGAGACCTTCAACAGACTTAGCAGGAGAAAGAATGCCACTTAACCTCCACAAGCATCCACTCTTGCCCTGATGTTCTGTGATACCCACCAGAGGAGGAGCATGTGTCTTTCCACCTAGTGCGCAGAAACAGACCGGTCGGGCCAAGTCCTCAAAACGTTGGATCACTACCGACATCCTCCCCCGCTGCCGGTCCCTCCTCTTCAAATGCTCTAGCCCCCAAAGCACCCTCTAAGATTCTCTCGCCAATAGAGATGTGTCGGCCGCTAGAGTAGAAATTTGACATCCTCAAGTAGCTGGCATTAGTACCAGCCATGATGCCTATCCTGGGGGCCCTGGGTTTGTCAGCAGAGCTCAGGGAGGCACTTATTGAAGCCTTCCTTTGCTCTCATGACTTTCATGCAATGGTAGCTAATGCCGATATTTACAGGACAAAGAATGGCCCGAGTGAATGCAATGTGGTGATTTCCTTCACCGGTCAGGATAAAAATTCCATCATGCAAGGACACATCAGACCACTATATGTTTCTGACACACTGAATGTTATTGTGATCTGGAAAGACATTATAGACAATGGTTATGGAGTTAACATCCTTCCCCTATGGTCACACCGTAATTTGGGCTACGGTGAGGACGATCTGATTCCATTAGCCACAAATCTGTTTGGTTACGATAGGAATAAACAAAATCCAGTGGGACAAATTAATCTGAGGGCCCATTCTTGTGACATGGTAGCCTTCTCGGAATTCCATGTGGTCCGGAAGAGCACAACATTTAATGCCCTACTGGGAAGGCCATGTCTCAATAAGCACATGGTCGTTCCTTGATCATACCACCAGTGTATCAAGTATTATTTCAATGGAAAAAGTGGAACATTGCCCACCAACAAGGCCCCTTTAGAGCTCTCTAAGTCACACTACATTGACACTGGGTTCTATGAGAAAAAGGAAAAGAGGCCTTTGGTAAATGGTGTTGATTAGATCCCCACTCCAAATGGAATATAAATTTATCATGATGACCCCATCATGCATTTTGGCAGATATTATATCATGCTCGTCAACCATGTTGTGAGTAGGAGTTCATGTCCGGACAAACACATGGATGTCCTCATGACGTTAGCCATAACGGTAGAGCGTGAAAATGTGGGAATGTCCCCTGAACCTAAATCTTGGGACAAAATCTTGAGTAAGGACTCCCAAGACACCCCGCCTCCAGACACCCAAGAGCCCGTGTCAGGAGATTTCTCCCTGTCAGATTAAGAAGATAAGGATTTGGGGGAAGAAGAGGGGAAGTTCTCATGGATGCTCCTCCTGCATTTGAGAAAGTTATCTCCACCACTGTGGATGATCTTAGGGAAATAAACATGGGTACCGAGGAAGACGCGAGGCCCACTCTCCTTACTGCAGCCATGTCCCCCGAGGAGCACGATATGTATACCTTCTTCCTGAGGCAACATCAGGATGTCTTCTGCTGGAATTACACTGAAATGTCGGGACTCTATCCCGAAGTGGAAACACACCTCCTAGGTCTACCATAAGACCATCAAGGCTATAAACATGCCACCATAAAGACACCCCTCACATGCTGCCAAGATAGAGGCTGATGTCGATAAGCCCATTAAAGCTGGCATCATTTGGGAGGTCCAATACCCTGTCTGGTTGGCCAAAATCATCCTTGTCATGAAAAAGAATGGAAAAATCCGTGTCTACATTGATTTTAGAGATCTCATTTAGAATTGTCCGAATAATGATTTCCCGGTCCCGGTCACCAAGTTATTAATCGATGCAATGGGCGGCTATGAGTCTTTATCCAACATGGACGACAATTCTGGGTATAACCAAATCAAGATGGCCCTAGAAGAAGAAGAAGACAATGCCTTAAGGGTCCCACAAAGAATATTCTGTTACAGGGTTATGCCCTTCGGCCTCAGGAATGCTGGCCCCACATATCAAAGTGCCATGCATCGTATCTTTAAGACATTCCTGGTGGAATTTGTCAAATGTTACGTAGATGACTTGTTGGTCAAATCAAGGCAGCGCACAGGTCACCTATTGGACCTTGAGACCATCTTCAACAAAAATAGATAGAATATCCTCAAGAGGAAGCCCGTGAAGTTCATCTTTGGGGTAACCTTTGGGAAATTCATTGGCATCGTTGTACTCCATCGCAACATCGATGTTGACCCAGAAAAGACAGAGGCTATCCAGAGCCTGCCACCTCCCCACAACCTCAATGAGTGGAGAGAAATCCAAGGTCACATGGCCTATATCATTTGGTTCATATCCAACCTGTTAGGCATGTGTTTTCCCATCACCAAGTTAATTAATAAGGGGATCACATACCAAGGGACAACTGACTTCCAAGAGGCATTTGACAGCCTGAAGTGGTACCTCTTGAGCCCACTATTTCTCATGCCACCGGTTGAGGGAAGACCGCTCATCCTATACAAGATGGCCCTATAGAAGTCAATGGGAGACTTCCTTGCACAGAAGAACACCGCTGGTAGTGAAAACAGTTTCTATTACCTCATTCGAACAATGATTGATGTCGAGACCCGATACTCAAACATTGAGAAGAGCTGTTTGGCCTTGATCTTTGCGGTTCAAAAGATGTGGCACAATATCCAACATCATGAATTCCATTTGGTCTTGCGTAATAACCCACTCAAGTATATCCTCATCCTCCCAATGCTGACTGGGTGCCTATCTTGTTGGGCAGTCATCCTGTAATAGTTTGGCATCCGGTTTGTGCCTCAAAATGCCATCAAAGGTCATGCATTGCCAGATTTTCTGACAGCACACCCTTCAACAGGTACCACTTCACCGAACATCGAGCTACATGATGTTGACATCTTCATTGTTCAAGAGGAGCTCCCAACATGGGAAATTTACGTCGACGACACAACCTGAATCCAAAATGGGAAGAGGATGGAAGACCCCATATTTAAAAGTGTGGGTTTAAGGATAATACTCATGTCCCTTGAAAATGAAGTCATGATATATTTCTTTCTCTTGTTATAGGGATATAAAAACTATGAAGTGGAATATCAATCTCTCATTGCAGGTCTGGTGCTCGCACTCCAGGCGCAAGTACAACAATATAAGTTAAAAGGTGACTCGAATCTGGTCATCAAGAAAGTCAATGGAGACTATTCTATCAAAAAGGAGGAGTATATTTCCCTATTTGACCACGTATGAGAGTTAATGGAGTAATTCTATACTGCAAAAATATTTACGTATATTCCTACATCTCAGAATGCTCAGGCTGACGCATTAGCCAATGCGGCCACAACCCTAGGTGACACAAACCGGGATGAAACAATCATCAGTATTTCTCATCGTTGAATGGTATTTCCATATGATCAAGATAGGACGGAAGAAATCGAAGAATTCATTCCTGTCCCCAAGCCATATACTCCTGACACCGGCTGTATGACCCCCATTGCAAGCTATCTTCGACAGAGAGAACTTTTATCAAATAGGGCTGAACGAGAGAAAACATGGAGAATGTGAATCAGCATTGTCTTATATGGCAGAAAATGACTACAAGAGGTCCTCTACAAATGAGGCCTCGAAAGAGTCCTCCTTATATGCATTGATAGAGATGAAACTACTGCTGTAATGAATGATTTACATGCTGGAGTATGTAGAGCACATCAATTGGGGACCAAGCTTTCCCATCAAGTTTGAAAGCTTGGGTTCTACTGGCCCACAGTTTCACGAGACTATGAGCATTTTACCGCAAAATGCCACTCATGCTAGATTCATGCCAACTTCATACACCAACCCCCGAAGTTACTCAATAATGCCAAGTACACCTGGCAATTCGCCATCTAGGGAATGGACATCATGTGACCATATCATCCCACCACAACCAGATTGCTGAAGTATATCCTTATAGCAACCGAATTATTTTCCAAATGGGCAGAAGTCATAACCCTTAAGAAATTCGGGGTAAGAAGCATAATTAGCATTGTGAAAACCAACATTATCTTAATATTTGTGTCCCACATACTGTACTGATGGACAATGGCCCCGAATTCTATAATGCTTAATTGTAGAGACTATACCATGAATATGGTATCAAGGACAATCACTCATCCCGCTACCATGAAGTGGCCAATGGACAAATAGAGGCTTTCAACAATACTATGTCCAACATTCTCTAGAAAATGGTATAAAAAGATGAGAAGTTTTGGCCGGATAGACTCCTCCATGAATTTTGGGCTTATCGAACCATAATCTGCACCGCTACACATGCCACTCCATACTCATTGGTCTAAGGAACACAAGTGGTTCTTCCCATTAATCTCCAATTACCCTTGCTCCGCGTTGCCATTTTTGATCAGTTATTCGACGATGAGAAATCAGAAAAGCATTTAGGGGAATTAGAACTGCTAGATGAGAAGCGGTTGCAAACATTGCACCATCTGGAGGTATACCAGAATCGGATCGCATGAGACTTCAACAAAAATGTTCATCTTCAAACTTTCATTGTAGGAGAATTGGTTTTTTTCATCTGGACCCCAATGATACCTAGCAAAAAGCCTCCAAAGCTGGAGCCCATATGGGAGGGACAGTATGTTCTACATAAGGTATACTCTAACGGTGTGTATACCCTGATCTCCATGGATAAGAAATTCAACACAACTCCTAACAATGTGAGATTTCTGAAGAAGTATTTCGCATAGAGACCAAGAACACCTCATCATTACCGTATGATGTTAAATTTCACGGACCTCGTCCTTTACGCATGACGTTAAATTGTATGGACCTCATTCATACCGCATGACGTTAAACTGCACTGACATCGTCCATACCTCATGAAGTTAAACTGCATAGACCTCATCCTTACTGCATGATGTAAAACTGCACAGACCTTGTCCATACCACAGGACGTTAAACTGCACGAACCTCGCCCTTACTGGATGACATTAAAGTGCATGGACCTCATCCTTACCGCATGAAGTTAAATTGTGTGGACCTCTTCCTTACCGCATGACGTTAAACTGCACAGATCTTATCCTCACTGCATGACGTTCAACTGAAAAACTTCATCCTCACAACATGACATTAAACTGCATGACCCTCATCCTCATTGCATGACGTTAAACTGCATGGAATTCTTCCTTACCGCATGACATTAAACTGGATGGATAATAAGTGTTAAGAATGCCCCATCCCCTGTGTATGGACCAGACCTGCACGGGGTGTATTCTGCATCCGAGCTGCAGGACGTTAAACTGCCAAACACCCAGTGGGCCAAACTCAATGACCCTAATCTAAGAGTATTTCATCCTTACCAAATGATGTTAAAATGCATGGACATTAGAGAACTATGTGCATATTGATTCTATCCCTCGTAAGATACATAGTGACGCCAGGGTTACTCATCCTGGCCCATCCACCCATCATGAAATTAAAAATGACCTCCACCCTGTGTACGGACCATCTCTGTATAGGGTGTACTTTTTTCATAGAACTACATACGGCTTTATTTGTGACACCCCGACCGCAGACGCTTTTTTTTCACTCCTTTTTCGGTCCCGGTTTGAAATTTTTTATGGTATAGTTGTGTTGGTGGGTTTCGCGCCAGTGAGTGGTCACCGCATCGCTAGCAGTGACCATGCGTTCACCCGGCGTTTGAAATACTAAAATTATTATGTTGGAATTTTATTATTTCTATTATTAAAATTGTTGTTGTTATTAATATTATTATTATTATTACAAATTTTACAATTATTATTATTATCTTTATAAAGTTTTATTATTATAATTATTATCAAGATTTTATTTCATTTATATATATATATATATATTTCTAACCCAAATCTACCCCCCCACTTACTTCCCTTCTGTGTGAGCTGCCACCCCCCCCCCCCTCCTTCCTTCCTGCGTACGCCGCCCGTTCCCCCTCGCCTCCTGCGCAACCGGCTCCCACGGCCTCCCCGTCCCACCCCAACCCCTTCATCTGCCACCGCGCCTGCCACCATCCCGGCCATGTCTTCCTTCACCGCGCGACCGGCCCCGTCGCCGTCCCGGTGTCCCGCCTGCTTCCCTTTCCCCGACCCCCAGACAACTGTCGTTTCCCCGTCGCCTCACGCTTCGCCGCAACCGCGACGCCGGCGTCCCGCTCCCCACGCCGTTTCCCTCGGCCTCTTCATCCCATTTCTGCCGTCTCCCCATCTCCTCTCCCTTTTCCGCGCCAGCCAACCGCCGCCGCCCCTATCTCCCGCAACCCCGACCCCGTTTCCCTTCACCGGCCTCCGCCCCTCCTCTCCCTTCCGTGTCGTTGTCCCAGCTGCACTGTAACACCCGAGATTCTTATGAGTAATATTTTGTTTTTATGTTATATATATCATCAAAGGAATCTTTCAATACACACTATCTTAGCTTATTTTACACGCAATCGCGACCTTCCTCGATAGCTTGCGTTGTATGCAATACCGAGTTTCACTAAACGACGATATACTATTAAAATATTATTTAAAATAGCCGTTATGAATAGTAATAACCACTTTTTTAAATTTTATAAATTTTATCTTTCAAAATAGACTTCATTTTTGGATTCGTAATACCAAAATTAGCCTAGGGTGAAATTATGGTATTTTTCTGAAAACTTTCAATTTTTGATGAATAGTGAAAACACTAAGTGGTAGGTTAAAAACTGAATTTTGCATAAAACTTAATTTTGCATAAAACTTAATTTTACCGCTTCTGTGAATGGAATTTCGAAAATCCGACAGACACGGTTGATATCAGTAAGAAAAATGTGGTTCAATGAGATAAAAATAATTTTTGGTGAATAGTAACTTTTTACTTTTTTTACCGCGGTTAGTAGTAAATAGGGTAACTAAGGGTAAATATGATATTACTATTACCCTTACACATGCCCTAATTCTATTGGACAAGAGTATTTCGACCAAAAACAACCTTATGAATATAATATGACCATTTAGGTCCACTTGGATTACATTATGACATTTAATATTATTTTATTTAATGAATAGTTAAAATAGTTAAAATCAAAGTTTAATAACTAAAACATTTTTAATATGGGGTTATACATATGATAAATTCGATTATAAATATTAATTAGAAAGCTAAAAAGATTTCCTATATAATGATAGTTTATTTATAATTTTTAGATATTAAATAAATTAATTTATTTATGACACAACGATGATGCAGTAATTACCCTTTTAAGGAAATATTAATGTAATTGATGTTATAAATGCCCAAATAAATGTAATTTGAGACTTTTTATGAATTCCACTAATTTTATAGGTTCATATGATATATTAGTGTTGATTTAATTAACTTGGTTCAAACATATAATTCTGTTATGACTTTCACAAAAATCATATATCAAATACTGTCAAAATTGACACAAAATAGTTTTTAAATCAAATATTATATTATTAATTGTTATTTTATTCCTAAAAATCTAAGGTTCGGACAAATGACTTAGATAAGGATATATATATTAATAATAAACAACTTGGCGTTCTTTTGGCATGTTATAGTAAGTGTATTAACCATATAGTGTAAGAAAACAAAAAGACACGGTAAAAGTTAAATTATTTATCTTAAAGTTAATTCTAATTGATAAGGTTAAAATAATAACCTAAACTTGTCTAAATCCTATTGGTTGATAGAATTTAGACCCATACCAACTTTATCTTCGAAATTAGACCCTTTGGAACCATTATAAACCGAATTTTAATTTAATATAAAATAATATTTTGAGATATTCCTAAGGTGCCCCTCTCCTCCCTTATAAAAGGGCACCTCCTCCCCCTCCTCCTCACACCAAATTGAGCACTCAAGCTCGGCCAACCCCTGCCAAAATCCCTCCTCCACTTCCCTAGGATCATCCTAGAGCTCCTGGTCTTCTTCAAAGACCATCCATAGTTCCCTAAGAGAAGGTTAAGAGAAGGCACGTCAAAAATAGGTAATACCCATTACCGATCTTTTTCAATTTCTTTCTTCTTCAAATTCTTCTTCTTTTTTTTGTTTCATGATAAAGTAATAACATAAGTATTACTTACATACTGGTATGTTATTATAAACATGAAACAATCCTAATTCACCTTCTATCCATCCTATGGAAAAATGAAATCACCGCGCGTGCGTACGTACGGAATACCGTCTCCACACCGTGGTGTAATCTATTTTCCGCCACCACCTTACATGGATGGGTATAATGGTGTAATCAGTAACTATATATGATTATTATAAAGTGATATTGATACTGGAATAATATAAATACACTTCAATACAATTCCATGATCATGGGAATGATATCATCACTCGTGCGTACGTACGGCCTACCGTCTCCACGATGTGATGCGACTCATTCTACATGATCTTCATTACATAGAAATTATATAAATGAATTGAATGAATAAATATGATATATATTACACAAATACCATTTTGGATATGAGGTATCTATAACCTAACAAGAATAATAAGAAATTATTCGGCAAAACACGCATAAAAACAAAAGTCAATAAAGACCCGAATAACAAGTAACAATGAAAAATTTCTAATAAGAAGCTAAGAATATGACCATAAATGATATCATATCAAAATGTATGATTATGTAATAAGTCAATAACATTATTTAAACCATTATACAGGAGCTTCGGACACGTACAAAGCAAATCGGACCTAAGGTAAGGGAAAATCTCACAATCCCATTTTTATCCGAGATTGTTTATACTTTGGTATTTACTAGGGTGTAATTTATCATCCACATCCATGTTTCCTCAATATGTAATATTATTCACATCCTACTACAATGGTTCAAATCCAATTTTACCCTTCGTTATGTATTTAGTAGATGATGTGAATGGAATCTTTTGTCATTTTTTGTACGAGGTACTTTTTGACTTTTCCGACCAAAGTACGAGAAGAATGTTTTTTTAACTTATACAGCATGAATGGATTTTTAAAACATTATTTCCAAGAATATTCCTTTATAAGTTTTCAAGTTTATTTTTAATCAACTTCTTTTAGTTTAAGATTGTATGACATGTTAAGAAAAGAAAAGTTTTTTTGAAGTAGAAAGGATATTTTCCTCAAGAATGGAGTTCAAATGTTTTATCAAAATTATTTTCCATCTAAGATAATATAGGGTTCTGTTTTTATCCCTATTATTACATTGATTTTATTATGTTGTGATGGAATTATTTTTATGAAGTCATTTACCTTATATGATTTGTTTTATGATGTCATGATGTTTCAAGAATCCCATTTTTGTTACATGTGTTATGCGATGATGTATGATTTATGATTATGTGGAACACATAAGAAATGATTCATTTTAAGATGGGTGGGACCTATATCTCCCTCCAATGCAGTGGGTAAAGATTTATATCTCATGAGATAGACATGGCTGGAACGGAAGGTTATTTCGGTTCAGTGAAACAGGACTGAAACGAGGAGTGAACTCGGTTCAGAAATGGACTTTTTCCACTAAGATAGTCTTGGCAATGAGTCATGACTAACAATAAATGATTTTCCATGATTATGTGTGCATGCCAAAAAGATTCAAGTTTTATGTTATGATTATTGGGATTTCATTTTCACTTCTATGATTTATCCCATGTTAAGATATTATGATCTCTTTTGCAGGTTATGATTTTCAAAAGGATATGATATGATTTTTATTTCCTTTATTTTCCCTTGCTGAGCATTTGAGCTCACCCTTTTTATGTTTCTTTTCCCCAGGTCAGGAAGAAGGATATTAAGTAGAATATTCTAAAAGGGAATCTAAGATATGATGAAATAAATGGGAGACACTATAGAAGATTTATGAACCAGTTGTTTATGTTTCCCAGTTTCTAAAGACACTATACCTATACGGTCCTTTGTGGTTTTTATCATATGTTGTAATAAGTATACTTCAATTATGAAGTAATAACAATGTATGTAAAGTATTGGTCGTTATAGTTGGTATCAGAGGAAAGGTATAGTCAACCTTTGGAAACTAGGATGTGAAAGCCTTAGTAAGAACTCTAAGGATATATCTAAGCCTAGAACAATCTTAGTGTTTTAGACATGACCATAAAGTACCTATGATAAGACCTTAAGCGTGAAAATTTTATTCTTGATTATGTGGTTTTCCTATTATAATTAGTGTTGCTCACACTATTCTTCTTGGTTTTAGTCAATGGCTGGAACCTGAAGGAACCGTGTTAATGTGGAATGCGATGGGAAATGCAATGATTGTCCCCCTGAGCAACCAAATGATATGGGAGCTGGAATGCAAAATCTTGTAGCCATGCTCACACAACTTTCTCAAGCTATGAATCATGCAGAACTTCCAAACGACCAAAGGAAGGAGCAACATTCTGTTGAATCCTTCATGAGGCAACGTCCACCTTCATTCAGCGGTTCAACTGATCCATTAGTGGCTGAACAATGGATTAGTACCACTGAAAAGATATTTTCAGTTCTTCAATGTTCTGAACATGATAAAGTCATCTTAGCGGTATATCGTTTGGAAGGAGAAGCTGATCAATGGTGGAATCTTATCAAGAATACGAGGCCAAGGGATGAAATTGAGTCCATGGAATGGGACGAGTTCAAAAACTTATTTTTCAATAAGTATTTCCCTCGTATTCTTCGAACTAAGATGGAGAAGGAGTTTCCTGAATTGAAGCAAAAGGATGATGAATCTGTTGGTACCTACGAAGCAAATTTTACAAGACTTGCAAGGTACGCTTCTGGAATTGTTATCCAACCTGAGAGTAAGATCGATCGATTCTTTAGTGGCTTAAAACCAAGTCTTCGATGGGCGTTGTCCATAAGGGACTTCAATAGCTATGAGGAAATTTTTTGATGTGCTCTCAAGGTTGAGATGCAAATTGGAGTAACCCATCAGTCATATGGGTTTGATAAGAAGAGGAAAATGGAATTCAAAGGGAAATCTAAAGACCACACTGAAAAGAAGATGAATTTTCCCTTATGCTCAAAGTGTGGAAAGAAACATGGAGGGAATTGTCTCAAAGGGAAAAGTAAATGTTTTAAATGTGGAAAGGAAGGGCATTGGTCATTTGAATGCTGCAATGATGGGAAGAAGATGTCTAGTGATGATAACAAAGGAAAGGCTACACAGAATGAACCTCCTGCTATTCAATGTTTCAAGTGCATGGAAATGGGACATTATGCTAATCAATTCCCTAATCCAAGGGTTTCTGATGATGATCGACGTCGACAAACTCTTAAGGCTAAAGACAAAGGAAAGTCTCATTCAATTTCTATCAGTGATGTGGAGTATGATAACGATGTGGTGAAAGGTACACTTACCATCCACTCTAAAGTAGAAAATGTTTTATTTGATTCTGGATCCACCCACTCTTTTATTTCTGAAGAATTTTCTAAGGATATCACCACTTTACCTCAACAATTAGATGTTGAGTTAGCTGTGACAACTCCTAATGGCACATCAATCGCATCAAAAGATTATAATTCTTCTCCAATTGACGTTTGTGGGAAAGTGCTTCCTGTAAATCTTGTGATCCTTCCTTTAGTGGAATTCGATGTGATTCTTGGCATGGATTGGATTTCTTTATACAGAGCTCATATCGATTTCCAAAGAAGGGAAGTCATATTTCATATTCAAGATCAATCTATGATCATCTATCGATGCAAGGATGAGCATAACCTTCCTGTGGAAATTTCTTCCATCTTATGGGTCATGATTCCACTAAATGAAGGTTATTTATCTCAAATGGTTGGAGAGAAACTCGCTATTAGGAATATTCCCATTATACGGGAGTTTGATGATGTCTTTCCAGAATAATTGCCTGGTCTTCCACCAAATCGTGAAGTTGAGTTTTCAATAGAACTCGTACCAGGTGCTATGCCTATATCAAGGACACCTTATAGAATGGCCCCAATTGAGTTGCAGGAATTGAAGAAGCAACTCCAAGAGAATCTTGATAAGGGATTCATAAGCCCTAGTGCGTCACCTTGGGGAGCACCTGTTCTGTTTGTTAAGAAGAAAGATGAATCAATGCGACTCTACATTGATTATCGAGAACTTAACAAGATCACTATCAAGAAAAAATATCCTCTCCTGCGCATTGATGACTTATTTGATCAACTACGCGGAGCTCAATACATTTCCAATATTGATCTTCATTCAGGTTATCATCAATTAAGGGTCAAAAGGGACGATATACCAAAGACAGCTTTCCGTACAAGGTATGGACACTATGAATTTATAGTGATGCCATTTGGTCTTACTAATGCCCATGCTATCTTCATGGATCTGATGAATAGAGTCTTTAGAGACTATCTTGATCAGTTTGTGGTAGTCTTTAT
The DNA here is from genome assembly GCA_963277665.1 of Viscum album. Classification (NCBI taxonomy): domain Eukaryota; kingdom Viridiplantae; phylum Streptophyta; class Magnoliopsida; order Santalales; family Viscaceae; genus Viscum; species Viscum album. The sequence goes on along the minus strand of OY728133.1, from coordinate 1,598,230,575 downwards.
AGATGATATTCTTGTCTATTCAAAGAGCAAGGAAGAACATGAAGATCACTTGGGAATTGTTTTGAAGACCCTGAGAAAGGAGAAGCTTTATGCCAAATTTACAATGTGTGAATTTTGGCTTGAAAAAGTTTCATTTCTGGGTCACATAATCTCAAAAGAGGGGATATCTGTGGATCTAGCAAAAACAGAAGTTATCGAAAGGTGGTCGAGACCAACAACAGTAAATGAGATCCGAAGTTTTCTTGGACTGGCTGGATATTATCGACCTTTTGTGAAAGATTTTTCACGATTATCTAATCCACTCACCAGGTTGACTCGAAAAGGAGTTAAGTTCGTATGGACAGAGGAGTGTGAATAGAATTTCAAGGAGTTGAAAAGAAGGCTATCCAGTGCACCTGTGCTCATACTACCTTGTAGTGGAGAAAGGTTTGTGATCTACATTGATTCATCCAAGAAGGGGCTAGGGTGTTTTATTATTCAAAACGATATGGTGATTGCTTATGCCTCACGACAGTTGAAAATCCATGACCAAAATTACCCAACTCATGATTTGGAGCTAGCTGCGGTAATCTTTGCATTAAATATTTGGAGGCATTATATTTATGGTGAAAGGTGTGATATTTATACTGATCATAAAAGTTTGAAGTATATTTTCACACAAAAATAACTGAATATGCGCCAAAGAAGATGGTTGGAGCTGATTAAGGATTACGACTGCTCAATTCATTACCATCCTGGGAAAGAGAACAAGGTGGCTGATGCATTAAGTCGACAAGACCATGCTAGCTTATCCATGATGAGGATCTCAAAAGATCCAATATTTATGGATCTACAAAGAATGGATCTTGGAGTCATAATGGAAGGGGAGAAATATTATCTTTTTCAAATGAATGTTCAGCCATCTATGCATGTGAAGATTAAAAAGGCGCAGAAAGAAGATGTAGAGTTACAAAAGAAGGTGAGAAATGTTCCTGAATTCCACATTGATTGTGATGGGATTATAAGGTTCAGGAATCGTGTTTTTGTTCCTCCCATCCCAGAATTGAAGAAGGATCTACTGGATGAGGCTCATAGTTCTTCATTCTCTATTCATCCAGGAAGCACGAAGATGTATAGAGACCTGAAAGAGTACTTCTGGTGGGATGGCATGAAAAGAGATGTTGCTGAATATGTCTCTCGGTGCTTGGTTTGTCCGCAAGTTAAAGCTGAAAGACAAAAGTCTAAGGGGATGTTACAACCATTGCCCATACCTAAATGGAAATGGGAAAACATCACTATGGACTTTGTCACCGGACTTCCGAAAACATCCAAAGGAAATAATGCTATCTGGGTTATAGTTGATCATCTCACAAAGTCAGCACACTTCATTGCTATAATAGAGGATTTCTCTCTTGATCAGATTTCTAGGATATATGTAAAGGAAGTGGTAAGATTGCATGGAGTACCACTTTCCATTATATCTGATCGGGATCCGAGGTTTACCTCGAAGTTCTGGAAAAGTCTTCAGCACACTCTAGATACAGAGTTGAGTTTCAGCACTGCTTATCATCCTCAGACAGACGGTCAGTCTGAGAGGACAATTTAAACTCTAGAAGATATGTTAAGAGCTTTCTATATGGATTTCAAAGGTGGTTGGGATCAACACCTACCTTTGGTGTAATTTTCTTATAATAATAGCTTTCACTCCAGTGTTCAGATGGCTCCTTATGAAGCTCTCTATGGAAAGAAATGCAGGACTCCAACTTGCTGGGATGAAGTTGGGGAAAGAAAGCTATTAGGACCTGATCTTGTTGATGAGATGGCAGAAAAGGTCTGATCTATTCAACAACACATCAGAGCAGCTCAGAGTCGACAAAAAAGTTATGCCGACAACCGCAGAAAAGACCTAGAGTTTGAAGTGGGCGATAAAGTATTCTTACGAATATCTCCCTGGAAGAGAGTAATGAGATTTGGAAAGAAGGGAAAGCTGAGCCCTAGATTTATCGGTCCTTTCGAAATACTGGATCGTGTTGGGAAGGTAGCTTACCGATTGGGACTTCCACCAAATCTCTCTCAAGTTCATGATGTGTTCCATGTATCGCTCCTGAGAAAGTACATACCCGATCTGTCACATGTACTCAGCTCAGAAGTTGTACCGCTGGAGCAAGATCTTTCTTATGAAGAATGGCCGATAGAGATTCTAGATCATAGCGAAAAAGTCTTACGAAACAATACCACTCGCTTGGTGAAAGTTTTATGGAGGAACCACCAACTGCAAGAAGCTACATGGGAGCTTGAGGATATGATGAGGGAGAAGTATCCTCAGTTGTTTGTTACAAAGTGACGAATTTCGAGGGCGAAATTCTTTTTAAGGGGGGTAGAATGTAACACCCGAGATTCTTATGAGTAATATTTTGTTTTTATGTTATATATATCATCAAAGGAATCATTCATTACACACTATCTTGGCTTATTTTACACGCAATCGCGACCTTCCTCGATAGCTTGCGTTGTACGCAATACCGAGTTTCACTAAACGACGATATGCTATTAAAATATTATTTAAAATAGCCGTTATGAATAGTAATAAAAACTTTTTGAAATTTTATAAATTTTATCTTTCAAAATGGACTTCATTTTTGGATTCGGAATACCGAAATTAGCCTAGGGTGAAATTATGGTATTTTTCTGAAAACTTTCAATTTTTGATGAATAGTGAAACCACTAAGTGGTAGGTTAAAAACTGAATTTTGCATAAAACTTAATTTTACCGCTTCTGTGAATGGAATTTCGAAAATCTGACAGACACGGTTGATATCAGTAAGTAAAATGTGGTTCAATGAGATAAAAATAGTTTTTTGGTGAATAGTAACTTTTTACTTTTTTTACCGCGGTTAATAGTAAATAGGGTAACTAAGGGTAAATATGATATTACTATTACCCTTACACATGTCCTAATTCTATTGGACAAGTGTATTTCGACTAAAAACAACCTTATGAATATAATATGACCATTTAGGTCCACTTGTATTAGATTATGACATTTAATATTATTTTATTTAATGAATAGTTAAAATAGTTAAAATCAAAGTTTAATAAATAAAACATTTTTAATATGGGGTTATACAAAAGATAAATTCGATTATAAATATTCATTAGAAATATAAAAATATTTCATATATAATGATATTTTATTTATAATTTTTAGACTTTAAATTAATTAATTTATTTATGACACAACGATGATGCAGTAATTACCCTTTTAAGAAAATATTAACATAATTGATGTTATAAATGCCCAAATAAATGTAATTTGAGACTTTTTATGAATTCCACTAATTTTCTAGGTTAATATGATATATTAGTGTTGATTTAATTAACTTTGTTCGAACATATAATTCTGTTATGACTTTCAAAAAAATCATATATCAAATAGTGTCAAAATTGACACAAAATAGTTTTTAAATCAAATATGATATTATTAATTGTTATTTTATTCCTAAAAATCTAAGGTTCGGCCAAATGACTTATATAAGGATATATATATTAATAATAAACAACTTGGGGTTCTTTAGGCATGTTATAGTAAGTCTATTAACTATATAGTGTAAGAAAACAAAAAGACACGGTAAAAGTTAAATAATTTATCTTAAAGTTAATTCTATTTGATAAGGTTAAAATAATAACCTAAACTTGTCTAAATCCTATTGGTTGATAGGATTTAGACCCATCCCCACTTTAGCTTCGAAATTAGACCCTTTGGAACCATTATAAACCGAATTTGAATTTAATATAAAATAATATTTTGAGATATTCCTAAGGTGTCTTTCTCCTCCCTTATAAAAGGGCACCTCCTCCCCCTCCTCCTCACACCAAATTGAGCACTCAAGCTCGGCCAACCCCTGCCAAAATCCATCCTCCACTTCCCTAGGATCATCCTAGAGCTCCTGGTCTTCTTCAAAGACCATTCATAGTTCCCTAAGAGAAGGTTAAGAGAAGGCGCGTCAAAAAGAGGTAATACCCATTACCGGTCTTTTTCAATTTCTTTCTTCTTCAACTTCTTCTTCTTTTTTTTGTTTCATGATAAAGTAATAACACCAGTATTACTTACATACTGGTATGTTATTATAAACATGAAACAACCCTAATTCACCTTCTATCCATCCTATGGAAAAATGAAATCACCGCGCGTGCGTACGTACGGAATACCGTCTCCACGCCGTGGTGTAATCTATTTTCCGCCACCACCTTACATGGATGGGTATAATGGTGTAATCAGTAACTATATATGAATATTATAAATTGATATTGATACTGGAATAATATAAATATACTTCAATACAATTCCATGATCATGGGAATGATATCATCACTCGTGTGTACGTACGGCCTACCGTCTCCACGATGTGATGCGACTCGTTCTACATGATCTTCATTACATAGAAATTATATAAATGAATTTAATGAATAAATATTATATATATTACACTAATACAATTCTGGATATGAGTTATCTATAACCTAATAAGAAGAACAAGAAATTATTCGGTAAAACACGCATAAAAACAAAAGGCAATAAAGACCCGAATAACAAGTAACAATGAAAAATTTCTAATAAGAAGCTAAGAATATAACCATATATGATATCATATAAATATGTATGATTCTGGAATAAGTCAATAACATTATTTAAACCATTATACAGGAGCTTCGGACATGTACAAATCAAATCGGACCTAAGGTAAGGGAGAATCTCACAATCTCATTTTTATCCGAGATTGTTTATACTTTGGTATTTACTGGGGTGTAATTTATCATCCACATCCATGTTTCCTAAATATGTAATATTATTCACATCCTCCTACAATGGTTCAAATCCAATTTTACCCTTCGGTATGTTTTTAGTAAATGATATGAATGGAATCTTTTGTCATTTTTCATACGAGGTACTTTTTGACTTTTCCGACCAAAGTACGAGAAGAATGTTTTTTTAACTTATACAGCATGAATGGATATTTAAAACATTATTTCCAAGAATATTACTTTATAGGTTTTCAAGTTTATTTTTAATCAACTTCTTTTAGTTTAATATTCTATGACATGTTAAGAAAAGAAAAGTGTTTTTGAAGTAGAAAGGACATTTTCCTCAAGAATGGAGTTAAAATGTTTTAACAAAATTATGTTCCATCTAAGATAATATAGGGTTCTGTTTTTATCCATATTATTACATCGATTTGATTATGTTGTGATGGAATTATTTTTATGAAGTCATTTACCTTATATGATTTGTTTTATGATGTCATGATGTTTCAAGAATCCCATTTTTGTTACATGTGTTATGCGATGATGTATGATTTATGATTATGTGGCACACATAAGAAAGGATTCATTATAAGATGGGTGGGACCTATATATCCCTCCAATGCATTGGGTAAAGATTTATATCTAATGAGATAGACATGGCTGGAACGGAAGGTTATTTCAGTTCAGTGAAACAGGACTGAAACGAGGAGTGAACTCGGTTCAGAAATGGACTTTTTCCACTAAGATAGTCTTGGCAATGAGTCATGACTAACAAGAAATGATTTTCCATGATTATGTGTGCATGCCACAAAGATTCAAGTTTTATGTTATGATTATTGGGATTTCATTTTCACTTCTATGATTTATCCCATGTTAAGATATTATGATCTCTTTTGCAGGTTATGATTTTCAAAAGGATATGATATGATTTTTATTTCCTTTATTTGCCCTTGCTGAGAATTTCAGCTCACCCTTTTTATGTTCCTTTTCCCCAGGTCAAGAATAAGGATATTAAGTAGAATATTCTAAAAGGGACTCTAAGATATGATAAAATAAATGGGAGACACTGTAGAAGATTTATGAACCAGTTGTTTATGTTTCCCAGTTTCTAATGACACTATACCTATACGGTCCTTTGCGGTTTTTATCATATGTTGTAATAAGTATACTTCAATTATGAAGTAATAACAATGTATGTAAAGTATGGGTCGTTATATGCACCTCCCCACTGGAACTCTGCCGCCCACCAGCCATTGCCACGCGAGCCCGCCGCCCCACCGGCTTCCCCTTCGCTGCACCGTACCGGCCCTGACTCCTCCCCTCTGCCTCGCTTCGTCACGTCGAGCCACCCTTTCCCCCTTTTTCTGCGGCCCTCTCTATCTCCCACTCCTCTCTTCCGTGCCCAACCCCTCGACCCATCTGTGCAACCAACCCCCGGCCCTCGCCTCACCCCGCGCAACCCGAGCCCTCCTCCTGTATCTTTTTTTCTCTCGTTTATTTATTTATTTAGTTAAGTGTTATTTTATTCATTTATTCCATTTATTTATTTATTTTGTTCTTTATTTATTTATTCCTTTAAGTATTTGTTAATAATTTATTTACTAATTTATTTATTCATTTATGTATTTGTCAATTAGTTAATTAGTTATTTATTTATTTATTTTTTTCATTTAAGTATTTTTTTATTATTTAATTAGTTTATTTATTTATTTATTTATTTATTTATTTATTTGTTCATTTATGTATTTGTTAATAAATTAATTATTTATTTATTTTGATCATTATCTATTTATTCATTTAGTTATTTAATTATTTTTTGACTTATTTATTCATTCAATTATATATTATTTTTTTTGTTTATATATTTGTTTATTCATTTGGTTACTTATTCATTCTTTTGATTATTTATTTATTCTTGTATTTATTATTTATCTATATATTTATTTCTTTGCTTAATTATTTATTAATTAATTTATTTATTTATTCATTTATTTATTTATTCTTCTCTTTATTCCATCTTCGTGTTTTTATTTAATTTGAATGAATCCTTATTCTGTCGCGGGTTACATGATGTCTTTTTAATTCACTATTCAGCATACGCAGTTAGTCCGCAGGGGATTATTCTAAATTCCGTTGGGATTCCGTCGCATCGGCTCCCTGTTTGAGGTAGGCGAATTCACCTGTTTCCTTTCCAAGGTACTCTGCTAATTCTTGAATTACTTTAAATAAATTTTATTCCGTGATTCACATGTTTATGATATCCTAGAGTGGCTTATTTCGGTGTTTTAGAATTTATAGTTTATGTTCGAAATTGAGTTTGAGGAAATTATATTTTATGCCAATGTATTTGTACACTAGATGTTGTCTTGCACTTATTATTGTTTACATAGTGACCTACAGTAGTGTTTTCTTGATGAAAGATTTGATTAAAAATAATCTTTGGGATGCTCCTCTGGTATGCACCTGTTTAGGCGTTGTCAGCTAAGGTGGAACCAAAATCCTGTGTTTTCTGATGTTATCGTTGGTTGGTTTTTATGAAATTTAGTGTTATTTGGAAATGTTGTCGTGCCTCATTGCAGGTTTGATGCACCATTGGATGTTGACACATCCATGGGTACACCAGGTCCACACATGGATGCGCCCTCAAATGAAGATGATGTTTTGAATTGTTACCATTTATTTTTATTTTTATTTATTTTTATTTTCTCAAAATCTCGACTTTTCTAAATGGTTCTTGGTTTCAAAATATTTCGCCCTCTTCATGAGACACATTAAATTAGTTTAAAAAGAAATCTACGAAGATATTCCCGTTTGACCTTTTGTTTAATACAAAAAAACAGTGTTTAGAGTTGGTTAAAAAGATATTGTGAAATATTTGTGTAAAGCCATTTGATTTTGTATTACTAAGTGTTCGCTTGAAACCTTCATGTATTTTATAAAGTGGTTTTGAAAATTAAAATGACGTGAAGGCCCGGTTGGAACTTTAGTGGATGTGGAATGACTATTTATATAATATATATATATATATATATATATACATGTGGGGTGCTCCTATCTAGGGTAACCCTTATGGGTAAACTCTTAGGAAGTGTCCGTGTTTGGGGTAGGCAAGTGCGGTGAGTTGATCCACGCGTGCTAGGGCCTCCTACATACACATTGATGTAACCACCATGGGTTCCTGGGCGTCTTTTAGAGAATTGAGTGACAGTTGTTGGCTAACCCCGATTAGACGGGTTGGTCCCCCCTTGGTACATAGTCCTTGTGGGGCGTGCCACTGGTTGGCTGTTTGGGCGGCCAGTGGTTATAGACTGTGGAGTACCATGCCGGTAGGTAGTCTGAACCCGAGTACGTCCAGGGGTTTTCTAGGGATTTTTAGGATCACCCATGGTTACTGGTTTTCCTTGCTTTTTTACTTTTAGTTATTTTTTACAGCTTATAATGTTACCTGTGTCCTTTAGCACTACTTTCTTCTTGTTGGTTTATTCACATTCTGTTGCACTCATTGGTTCCAGCCTGTTTTGTTTACTTGCTTTCTTATTAGAAAAATCTGGATCTTTTGTCTTGATTTGGTTTATGAAGTGAAAAATGGTTTTGGAAATGGTGTGTAGCGTGTGTTGGATTCTTTGAATGAAAGGAAAAACATATTGCTTGTTTTAAAAAGTAAAATGTCTACATTATAATTGTATTTTCAAACTTGTGTCAACGGATTGCTTGGGAAAGGAAACATTTGGATTCAGTGGTTTACTTTGGCTTACCTACTGAGCATTTTTAATGCTCAAGCTTATATTATCTTTTCAGTTGCAGGTTTTCCCTTGCTCAGGTCTTTCTGGTTTGAGACACTTAGTGTTGGAGCGAGGTTGCTCTCTAGTTGGGTGGTGACCTGAGAGGTCATATGGAGGTACGTGGTTGTGTGGCTTTTATTTCTTTTCCGCTATTAGTGTTTATTTGTTCTGTTCTGTTTTCTTTTTTTTGGGCTGAAATCGTTCCCAACGATCAAAATTTTGATGCCTGGCCCTAGTTTCCATTTCAAGGGGATCGGGAACGCACCTCGGGACTTGTCGCGGACCGGCTCGAGTGACCAGTTCAAGTTCAACCCGGGCTGGTTCATGACAAAATGGTATAAGAGGCTCCAGGTTCATGTTATTTGGGTTGTCCGGTAGAAGAATATTAGTACTGTCGGTACTCGAGAGGTAGGTGCGGGAAGAGAGTCGCAAACTCTTGCTCGCACTTATCCTCGAGTTTCCAGGGGTAGTCTGGAAATTGTGTTTTTTGACCTTGTTTTGTATTGAGGAATGAAAAAGGAGACAAGCCAGTGTCACGTCGCGATTTCTCAAGGAGTAGTGACCCATGTGGAGTCCGAGTGCACGGTTTAAGTTCCTCCTAGCTGTTGACGCTTACTTGGGGTGTGTCTCACTACCATGTCGTCGGGTTAAGAGAAACTGCTAGTTCCTCATTCTGGTGAATCTTTGGAAGTTGTACTATGTTGGTTCTGGTTATTGTGATCAGGTTTTTGAAAATTTAATTTTGAATTTTGAAATGGAAGTGTTTTCTTTAAAATGGGTTTAAAATGGTAAGGTGATTTTTGAAATTTGAAGTGTTCTGATTTCAAAAGCGGGTGTTTGCTTGGAATTGGTAAGGAAATGTTTGGGGTGCAACCCTTAGTATTCCTTATGAATGATCGCATGTGTGCTAGTTTTTCCGAAAAGTGCATGATAGGCACTTGATCGTGGATGACGTGGGTGGGATGGATGGACCTGCATGCAAAAAAAATTCATGAGATGCTATGGGTTCTTATTAAAAACCAAAGGATTGGCCTTGTCATTCTAAAATGATTTTTGAAAGAGGAAAAATGTTTTTTGGAAATTGGATTTTGTTTTAGAAAGTGAGTTTTGTGTTTGGAAGGTAGCCTTGAAATAAGGCGGTTTTGAAATTGAAATGAAATGGTGGTTTTCAGAAAGTGGGTTTTTGGGGTGTGAGCCAGTTGTTGGTATGCGTTTGTTCTTTTGATTAAGATTAGATTGGATGTTTATCCTTGGCTTTGTGTTTTTATGTTGTTCAGAGAATGTCGCCCAGAAAGATCCCCCAAAGGTTATAATGAGTCATGCCCAGTTTCTGGTCCTTCATGGATGTTGCCTATTCTTCATGGTGATCATGGTCCGTTAGAGGCAGTGGAGTGGCTTAAAGATGTGGACCGTGTCTTCAGAATGTTGGTAACTCCTAAGATTGTTAGGGTTCGTGCTATTATGAGATTGTTTGAAGGTCCCGCTTTGGACCAGTGGAAGGTGGTTTCCCCACTGTCAACGCGAGTTGGAATGACGTGGGATGTTTTTAAAAGCATTTTCGTCCAATGGTTTGTGCCTGAAGAAGTGAAGGCCAAGAAAAAAAGAGAACTCGTTCATATTCAACAAGGTCAACAGACGGTGAAAGCGTATGTTGACCATTTCAAGGAACTGGTTGCCTTTTCTCCAGAGGTGGCGTCGCATGAGCTCACGAATTCCTCTCTTTTTACTGGGGGTCTCCGTCCAGAAATAATGGAGCGGGTCATCCCTCCTCAAGACCGCCATTTCGAGAAGCTAGTGGAGGATGCGTTTTTAGCTGAGTTGTTTTCTGGAGTGCCGGTGGTCAGCAGTCCAGTGTACCCAGTTGTTCGTAAGGATTCCCCATCTAGAGAGGAAAGGATGTCAGAGGAACCTTTTCCCAAGGATTTGTCCCCTTTGGTCCCAGCTCCCATTTCGTCAGATCGTTCAGTGGTATGCTATCAGTGTGGTTGTTTCGGACATTTGAAGCCATCCTGTCGCAACCCTCCGAAGAGGTGTCATCGGTCCGGTTGTATGAGTCATTTAGAGAAGTTTTGCAGGAAGCGTGGCCTGAAGAGGACGCCATGATTGGATAGTGTCAGTACCTGACTGTGAGGCAGGAGATGCTTTAGCCGTCATAGCCCATCCATAGGTCTCGGGGTGAAGCTCGCGCACAGCCAGGAGTTTCCGGGGGTGGAAAGCCTCGGCCCAATTTGTGTGTTTCATGTTGGAATAAAGACATCTTAAAATCCTTTCAATCTTGTTTCACTACTTCTTGAGCTGTGTCGTTGTTGTCAGTTCGTCATTTTATTGTGAAGTTTTGATGAATATGTTTAATTGCAATTCAAGCAGGCTTCTGATTTGAATGTGAGTTTCTGAATCGTACATTTGTCAAGAAGCGTGTTTGAACCTTGTATGGGATGATCTTGGTTTAGTTGTGTTCGTTTGGAGATGTTTATGTCTTGTGGAACTGGGGAGCTGTGTTTTCAACTCACTGTCAGGGTTATGTCTTTCTCGTGGTTTTCTTTAGTGTTGTCGTTTTTTTGGTTTGGTTTGGTTGGGAGTTCCCGGGTCGGCCCCCCTTCCCAGGGTGGAATGTTTTGGGTGTTAATTTTTTTTTTGAACTGGTTAATTTCTTGTGGTGGGAAGAACCCCTTCGTGTTCTCCGCGAAACCTTGGAATTTAGTTTTCTCTTGAATCAGTCGGGTGTGACCCTTGTAGAGTAAGATTATTCCGAGTTTCTCAGTTCTCTTTGGTTCTTATGGTTCAGTTTGGGCATGGACTTGAATCTTAACAGGCTTCTGGCTTGATGACTTTCTGGTGGCAGAAAGTGTCTGTGGTGAGGAGAATTGTCCCACCCCGACCGCAGACACTTTTTTTCACTCCTTTTTCGGTCCCGGTTTTAATTTTTTTTTATGCTTTAGTTGTGTGGGCGAGTTTCACGCCGGTGCGCGGTCACCGCATCACTAGCGGTGACCGTGCGTTCGCCCGACGTTTGAAATATTAAAATTATTATGTTGGAATTTTATTATTTCTATTATTAAAAATGTTGTTGTTATTCATATTTTTATTATTATTACACATTTTACAATTATTAATATTATCTTTATAAAGTTTTATTATTATAATTATTATCAGTATTTTATTTCATTTATATATATATATATATATTTCTAACCCTAATCTACCTCTCGCTTCCTTCCCTTCTGCGGGAGCCGCCACCCCCCTCCTTCCTTCCTGCGTACGCCGCCCGTTCCCCCTCGCCTATTGTGCAACCGGCTCCCACTGCCTGCCGCCATCCCGACCCCATCTCCGGCCCCGTCGCCGTCCCGGTGTCCCTCCTGCTTCCCCTTCCCCGACCCCCGGTCGACCGTCGTTTCCCCGTTGCCTCACCCTTCGCCGCACCCGCACCGTCGGTGTCCCGCTCCCTGCGCGCTGCGTCGTTTCCCACGGCCTCCCTATCCCATTTCTACTATCTCCCCGTCACCTCTCACTTTGTTGCGCCAGCCGACCGCCGCCGCCCCTGTCTCCCGCAACCCCAACCCTGTTTCCCTTCGCCGGCCTCCGCCCCTCCTCTCCCTACCCTGTCGACGTCCCAGCTGCACCTCCCCGCTGGAACTCTGCCACCCGCCGGCCATTGCCACGCCAGCCCGCTGCCCCGCCGGCTTCCCCTTCGCCGCACCGTCCCGACCCTGACTCCTCCCCTCCGCCTCGCTTCACCACGCCTGGCCACCCTTTCCCCCTTTTTCTACAGACCTCCATGTCTCCCACTCCTCTCTGTCGTGCCCAACCCCCTCGACCCCTCTACGCGACCAACCCCCGACCCTCGACTCACCCTGCCCGACCCGAGCCCTCCTCCTGTATGTTTGTTTTCTCTAGTTTATTTATTTATTCAGTTAAGTGTAATTTTATTCATTTATTCCATTTATTTATTTATTTTGTTCTTTATTTTTTTATTCCTTTAAGTATTTGTTAATTATTTATTAACTTATTTATTTATTCATTTATGTATTTGTAAATTAGTTAATTAGTTATTTATTTATTTATTTTATTCATTTAAGAATTTTTTTATTAGTTAATTAGTTTATTTATTCATTTATTTATTTATTTGTTTGTTCATTTAAGTATTTTTTAATTAATTAATTAATTATTTATTTTATTCTTTAATATTTATTCATTTAGTTATTTAATTATTTGTTGACTTATTTATTTATTCATTCAATTATATATTATTATTTTTTATCTATTTGTTTATTCATTTGGTTACTTATTTATTCTTTTGATTATTTATTTATTCTTGTATATATTATTTATCTATATATATATTTATTTGATTATTTTTTTATTAATTTATTTATTCATTTATTCATTTCTTTATTTATTCTTCTCTTTATTCCATCTTGGTGTTTTTATTTAATTTGAATGAATCCTTATTCTACCGCGGGTTACATGATGTCTTTTTTATTCACTGTTTAGCGTACGCAGTTAGTCCGTAGGGGGTTGTTCTAATTTCCGTTGGGATTCCATCGCATCTGCTCCTTGTTTTAGATAGGCGAATTCACATGTTTCCTTTCCGAGGTACTCTGCTTATGCTTGAATTGCTTTAAATAAATTTTATTCCATGATTCGCGTGTTTATGATATCCTTGCGTGGCTTATTTCGGTGTTTTAGAATTTATAGTTTTTGTTCGAAATTGAGATTGATGAAATTATATTTTATGCCAATGTAGTTGTACACTGGATTTTGTATTACACTTATTATTGTTTACATAGTGACCTACAGTAGTGTTTTATTGATGAAAGATTTGATTAAAAATAAACTTTTGGATGCTCCTCTGTTATGCACCTGTTTAGGTGTTGTCAGCTAAGGTGGAACCAAATGCCTGTGTTTTATGATGTTATCGTTGTTTGTTTTTTAAGAAATTTAGTGTTATTTGGAAATGTTTTCGCGCCTCTTTGCAGGTTTGATGCACTATTGGATGGTGCACATCCATGGGTACACCAGGTGCACACATGGATGCGCCCTCAAATGAAGATTATGTTTTGAATTGTTACAATTTATTTTTATTTTTATCTATTTTAATTTTCTCAAAATCTCGACTTTTCTAATTGGTTCTTGGTATCAAAATATTTCGCCCTTTCATGAGACACATTAAATTAGTTTAAAAATAAATCTATGAAGATATTCCCATTTGGCCTTTTGTTTAATACAAAAAACACTATTTAAAGTTGGTTAAAATATATTGTGAAATATTTGTGTAAAGCCATTTTATTTTTGTAAAACTAAGTGTTCGCTAGACAACAACATGTATTTTATAAAGTGGTTTTGATAATAAAAATGACATGAAGGCCCGGTTGGCACTTTACTGGATGTGTAATGACAATTTATATAAAATATATATATGTACAGGTGGGGCTCTCTTATCTGGAGTAACCCTTATGGGTGACCACTTATTAAGTGTCTGTGTTTGGGGTAGGCAAGTGCGGTGAGTTGAGTCACGAGTGCGAGGGCCTTCTACTTACACATTAATGTATCCACCATGGGTTCATGGGCGTCTTTTAGAGAATCAAGTGACGGTTGTTTGCTAACCCCGATTAGACGGGTTGGTCCCCCTTGGTACATTGGCCTTGTGGGGCGTGCCACTGGTTGGCTGTTTGGGCGGCCTGTGGTTATAGACTATGGAGTACCATGCCGGTAGGTAGTCTGAACCCAAGTACGTCCATGGGTTTTCTAAGGATGTTTAGGATCACCCATGGTTACTGTTTTTCTATGATTGTTTACTTTCAGTTATTGTTTATAGCTTATAATGTTACCTGTGTCCTTAAGCACTACTTTCTCCTTGTTGGTTTATTCACATTCTGTTGCACTCGTTGGTTCTATCCTTTTTTGTTTAATTTCTTTCTTAGAAAAATCTGGATCTTTTGTCTTGATTCGGTTTATGAAGTGAAAAATGACTTTGGAAATGGAGTGTAGCGTGTGTTGGATTCTTTGAATGAAAGGAAAAACATATTGCTTGTTTTAAAAAGTAAAAAGTCTGCTTTATAATTGTTTTTTCAAAGTTATGTCAACGGATTGCTTGGGAAAGGAAACATTTGGATTCAGTGGTTTACATTGGCTTACCTACTGAGCATTTTTAATGATCACGCCAATATTATCTTTTCAGTTGCAGGTTTTCCCTTGCTCAGGTTTTTCTGGTATGAGATGCCCAGTGTTGGAGCGAGGTTGCTCTCTAGTTGGGTGGTGACTTGAGAGGTCACATGGAGGTACGTGGCCATGTGGCTTTTATTTATTTTCCGCTGTTAGTGTTTATTTGTTCTGTTGTGTTTTTTTATTGGCGCTGAAATTGTTCCCAATGATAAAAATTTTGATGTCTGACACTATTTTCCATCCCATGGGGATCGAGAATGCCCCTCGGGACATGCCGGGGACCGGCTCGGGTGACCAGTTCAGGTTCAATCCAGGCTGGTTCGTGACATTATTCCTACCATCACAGGATATGTAGCGACGCTGGGATTCCCTATCCTAGCCCAGCCACTCCCAAATGGAACAAAATGAAAAATAAAGATGTCCCCCTTCCCCTTGTATGGACCATCCCTAAACATGGTGTATTTCATTTACCGAACTACGTGTGGCTTGATTCCTCCCATCACAGGATACATAGCGACGTCGGGGTTCCCCGACCTAGCCCAGTCACCCCCTAATAAAGGTTAAATAATTCCATTCCCTCGTGTATGGACTAGATCTACAAGGTGTGTATGTTTTATCTTCGCCACACAAAGTTAAACTGCACTAACTTCAGAGAACTACGTACGATGTGATTCCCGCCCTCACACGATACGTAGCGACGCCTTTGATCCTTAATCCTAGCCCATCCACTTCTAAAAAAACAATAATTCTCCTTTCCCACATGTATGGAATTGACCTGCATGGGGTGTATTTTTTTGTCCTTATCGTACGACATTAAACCGCATGGATAATAGAAGTTAAAAATTCCCTTTTCCCCCATGTATGGGCTAGACCTGCATGGGGTGTACTTCATCCTTACCACATGACATTAAACTGCACATACCTTGTCCTCACCGCATGGCGTTAAAATGCACAGACTTCATCGTGACTCGCCCAAGATACATGGAGAAACGAGATGGAGGTACTTCGTAGAAATTTGGATGCATCGTCTCTATACATCAGAATCCATAACCCGGACAATTATGTATCTTTATAACCATTCATGGCCATTGGATGTGGAATGTTGTCTACCCGGGAAAACCATTTCATGACTATGCATTCCATGCCCTCATCGGATCTGTATATTGGTAGCCCCTGGATCATCTACCAAAGGCAATATTTCCTCGGGCGATACTTCCCCATGCTCCATATGCTTACCGGCACCAGAGCCCCCGTATCATGTCACCCGATCCAAAATTTATGGATCATTGGTTTACAAGTTCATCCTATCTTCACATCTAGGTGTTTCTAGGGTATCTCTATACGCTTAGCCTATGTCTTTTCCAGTGGCTCACATAGCGAGCTACATCAACTAACATCAAGCCAGGACTAGGCTACTTTTTCTCAACGGACAATTGTCGTGAAGATGATTCTTATATTCTTGGAAACCATTATCCCCACGTGTCTAACTCTGCACTAGGAGCAATCACGGATTCTCATAACCATTCACGACCATTGGAAGTAGAAATTCATCGACCCGTGGACACCGTTGCATGACTATGCATACCATTCCCTCAGCGGCTCTGCATATTGATAGCCCATCGCCTGTCTACCAAAGGCATAATTTCCTCTAGCGACACTTTTCCTAGATCTGTACGCTTACCAACCCCAGAGCCTCCACACCACACCTCCTGATCCAGGAAAACTCAAAGATACAGTTTACGATCTTCATCCCCCACCTTGTTCCAAGTATATGAGATCATGTTGACCTAGTTATCATTGAAGTGACTGCAGAAATAGTCACCCAATGGTCCGAGCTCTATGACTGCTAAAATTGAAGTACTTCATCCTTACCACATGATGTTAAACTACATGGAATGAAGGCAAACCCCCGCGCACAAAAAAATCAGTGCAGGGGGATCTTTATATTTTAACAAGAAACCAGGGAGGAATATCCCCGACATGTCCAGATATTTCTATACCCAAATGAAAGACTTCATGGTCCGGACAATCTCGGATCCTCATAACCACTCACGTCTATCGGATGTGGAAAGTCATCAACTTGTGGACACCTTTGCATGACTATGCATACCATGCCCTCAGCAGCTTTGCATATTGATAGCCACTGGCCTGTCTACCAAAGGCATGATTTCCATATGATATAGTCTTCCAAGATTCGTACGCTTACTGGCCTCAGAGCCCCATATCATCCCTCCGGATCCTAGAAGCCCCAGAAGTATGATATACCAAAATCAACACCCCACCACATCTGGGGCATGTTAAGATATTCAACCCCAGTTACATTCTAATGGAGAGCGACCTTTGCAACTACATCCTTAACGCATGACGTTAAACTGCACGGGGCATCTTGGCTGCTTGGCATGAAACTGCAATGACCTTGCATTAAACACTCCTGGGAATTCCTTTAACTAAAATAATTCATACTGGATAAAAAATGCCCCCTCGTCCTCGCTGCATGGCATAAAACTGCACAACCACATCTAAAAATGCCCTCGTCCTTACAACATGACGTTAAACTACATGAAATCCATCCTTGTCACAAGACATTAAACTGCATGAAATTTAAAAAGTCCCTCGTCCTTGCTGCATTACGTTAAACTGAACATCATCCTTTAATTAATGCCAATCGTCCTTACCTCATTATGCTAAACTGCAAAGAATATGTCCTAACCACATGACGATAAACAACACGGTTAAACCCATCATGGGTTCAGTAAGGAATAGATTCATTTCTCTGTCTTTCAGTGCACGGGCCAGAACTACACAAACCACCGTCTCACATTAGCGTGAGAAATAATTACTTCACCAATTATTGGGAAGTTTATTCTAGATATTTCCCCCATATCCAGGCACCCTCTCTTTATAATCCATACTCTGTACTCATAAAAAAAAGCTAAACCCTCATCAGTCACCACTAGTGGTCCCAAATCTCAAACTCTCTGAAGTTGCTTGACTAACAGAAGAATACAATCATTGACCTAAGGACACATTTTCATGACAATGAATTCCATGCCCTCAGCGGCTCTGCATATTTATCACCCTTAAACTGTATACCAAAGGCATGATTTCCTTAGGCAATGCTTCTCTCTTCACGCCTCATGGTCTCTGAGCCCCCATGTCTTTCTCGGGATTCAGAAAACCTCTGAGATAAATTTTAACATCATCTTTCACAATCCTGCCTGAATGCAGCAGAACATTTTTTATGAGATTAATGAGAACTAGGAGAAGCTATTCCGTATGAAATAATGTCCCAACTGCATGATATTAAACTGTGCCAAGTTTTAACTTTCCCTTACGCTAATTAAAATCCATAGGAATGTGGTCTCCCAACCACAATCTTGATTAGTACGTAAGTTCTTAAAACACTTTTAGATGTCACATTCCTATTCTAATACACCCCTAGTGATTTTAATAATTTTCCAATGCTGCCCATGGTGGTTTCCATAAGCCGGACTTCCATGAAGTCCCCAGGCCATCAGAAATGGACTGTCATTGACTTAAGGATACCTTTATAGGACTATGCATACCATGCCCTTAGTGGCTCTGCATATTCACTACCCATGGACCATCTAGAAAAGGAACTATCTCCTTATAAAATAATCTTCCTACCTCTGTATGCCTATGAGGCTCCCATGTCTTGAAAAATGCCCTGCATATCATTCAAATTTAAACATGTTTCCCCCACATGCATCTGAAGGGTATTGAGACATCTTTTAGTCGATCTAAAACATCAGTAATGATAGTCTTGACAGAGGGAATATAACATGCTCACAAAAAGAGGCACAAATCCTATTAGGCCGATAACCCCAATAGGGCGACCTATGAAAATGTCGGGTTATACCCGTTGGGTCCATACCAAATGGGCCCAGCAAAAATTAGTCCATTAACAAGAAAAGACAAAAGGTTTGTGGGGTTTTTCTACAAACCCCCAGAAATAGCCAAACTATACTCGTTGGATCCCATGGTCCAAGAAAAAGTCAGAGCCTATCTTCATCTTTTATCATTCTCCTGAATTAATACCATTTCTGATTCAGTGGGTCGTCAATTAAGTAGTAACAATCGAAATTTATGTCAACAAATGATTGACATAGATTGGATTCTATTCAGAGAAAAAAAATAGGGTGTCCACAAGCTAGGTACTCTCCCTCACGATGAAAAAATACTTAAAAAAGTGGAGGAGGATGCACATTAATTGATCTAACTGTCACAAAGAACCCTTGCTCTCTCTCCCTTCCAGATCAATGACCGAGCAGAGAAGGTTGTTTCATGACTACTCAAGAACGACCTTCTCCCAAGCTTCATCCTCAGCCACCGAATGAGTACGCTCCCCTGTTGTTTGGATATTTTTGATCCCTTTTCTAGTATCTTCATGATGAAGTGTCGTAGCTGATAATAGATCCCTTAGCATCACTGACCATTCTTCACATTCATGAAACTAGGAGGATAGGATGGCCGCCTGATCTCGATAGGTCACATCCTGTGCTATCAGTTGATGGAACTTCATCATGGCTTCCTCTAGGGCTTGGGCCCTGCAATGAGAGGCATTAAAGTGAGTAAGCTTGAGTTCACTAGTGGAAACTTCCTCACGGGACATGAAAACGTTGCAGGAAAGAGAATGGATCCGACTATAGTAAATGACACCTGACCCCAAACCCAGGAAGAGCTGTCGAAGAGCTTCTATTTTAGCTTTCATCTTAACTAGAGGAGTTTCGGCAACAATCTCAAAGATTCAAGGCTAGGTCCACCTCTGCACTGCTCAATGGTTTTCCATGGCATGAGGATCTTTGGTTTCCTCGCCTGGAAACACGGTAAATAAGTCTTTCATTGAGAACCGTACAAACAATTGCCTCCTAGAATTTGGTTCCGAAGATGGAATATATGAAGCCTCAAACCACGGTTCAGGCTTGGGGAACAAGTTTCTATGTCCGGTGTTGGACGGAAAAACTTCCGGGATGGTCTCACTATGACCTGAAACTATATGGTCGTCGTCTTCCACATCCAAGAAAGATCAATCCATCTAAACTTCATCCACTGCAGGGTTGGGAGAGGAAAATACTCTGAGTCACTTTGATCGACTAGCCATTAGATGATCCTACCTTTATGCAGATGAGGATGGTGTGGTGGACGCAACAGCCAAAGTACCTCCGGATTTGGGAACCAGCCGGACAGCCTTCTCTAGGATCCCATCGGGATATTTTTTTACCCACATTTTTTCATACTCCAATGAAAGGGTGGCATCCACACCCGTATCACGTAGTGGAATGCTTGTGTCAAATCTTTCCCGCGTCACCATCATCCACCATTCACGAAGTATGGCCGGGAGCAGTCCTTGAGCCTGAGGATGAGGAAGGGAAACTTGGAATTTCATGCACCTAAATTGGCGAGAAAAACAATACCGGACATACAACATGCACAAAAAAACCCTGTTGATCCGCACAGATAGAAATCTGTCCCGCAGATAGATCATCTAAGAACAATCCTCTAGGCTTCCCTGATGGTTGTCAACTACGATGCCAGAAGTGGTTGGGTAGGGAGTGAATGAAAATTGGGAGTTGCGGCTCCCTTTTCTTGAGACATGACCTGCATGTCGTTCAAATTTAAACATGTTTCCCCCCATATGCATCTAAAGGGTATTGAGACATCTTTTAGTGGACATCTTTTAGTTGACCTAAAACATCATTAATGATAGTCATGATAGAGGGACTATAAACTGCTCAAAAAAGAGGAACAAAGCCTATTAGGCTTAAAACCCGAATAGGGCGACCTATGAAAATGTCAGGTTATATGCGCTGGGTCCATACCAAATGGGCCTAGAAAAAATTAGGGCATTCACGAGAAAATACAAAAAGATTGTGGTGTTTTTCTGCAAAACCCTAGTAACAGACAAACTATACTTGCTGGATCCCATGGTCCAAGAAAAAGTCAGAGCCTGTCTTTATCTTTTATCATTCTCTTAAATTACAACCAATTCTGATTCAGTGGGTCGTCGATTAAGTAGTAACAATCAAAATTTATGTCAAAAAAGATTGTCATAGATTGAATTCCATTCAGAGAATAAAGGAGGGTGTCCACAAGCTAGGTATTTTCCCTCACGACAAAAAAATACATAAAAAAGTGGAGGAGAATGAACATGAATGGATCTGACTATCACAAAGGACCCTAAATCTCTCTCCCTACTAGATTAACAAACGAGAGGAGATGGTTGTTACAAGACTACTCAAGAACGGACATCTGCCCAGCTTCAACCTCAGCCACCGAACGAGTACACTCCACGGTTGTATGGATATCATTGATCCCTTTTCTTGTATCTTCAATATGACTATTCATAGCTGATAACTTATGCCTCGACATCGCTAATCGTTCTTCACATTCATGCAACTCGGAGGATAGGATGGCCGCCTGATCTCGATAGATCACCTACTATGCTATCAGTTGATGGAGCTTTATCATGGCTTCCTCTAGGGCTTGGGCCCCACAATGAGTGGCATAAAAGTGAGTAATCTTGCATTCACTAGTGGAAAATTCCTCACAGGCCATGACAACGTTGAAAGAAATAGAATGGAACTAACGATAGTCAATTCCACATGGCCCCAAACCCAGGAAGAGCAATCGAAGAGATTCTTTTTTAGTTTCCCTCTCAGCTAGAGGAGTTTAGACAACAATCTCAAGAATCCATGTCTAGGTCCACCTCTGCACTGCTCGGTTGTTTTCCATGGCATGAGGATCATTGGTGTCCTTGAACAGAAACACGGGAAGGAAGTCTCTCATTGCAACCCGTATAGACATGTGCTCTATAGAAGTTGGTTTCGAAGCTGGAATGTAGGGAGCCTCTATCGATGTTTCATTCTTGGGGATCAAGTTTCTATGTCCGGTGTTGGACGGAAAAATATCTGGGATGGTCTCACTTGGACCAGAAACAATAGGGTTGTTTTCGTCCACATCCAAGAAAGATGAATCCTTCTGAACTTCATCCACGGTAGGGCTAGGAGAGGAAAATCCTTTGAGTCTGTTTGATCGATGAGCCATTAGTTGATCCTCCCTTAATGTAGATGAAGAAGGTGTGGTGGACGCAACAGCCAAAGTACCTCCTGATTGGTGAACTTGCCGGACATCCTTCCCTAGTATCCCATCAGGATAGTGTATTACCCTTGTTTTTGCATACTAAAATGAAAGGGTGGCAGCTGCCCTCGTATCACCCAGGGGAATTCTTGTGTCAAATCCATCTTGCGTCACAATCATCCACCATTGAGGAAGTATGGCCGGGAGCAGTCCTTGAGCCTGAAGAGGAGGAATGGAAACATGGAATTGCATGCACCTAAATTGGTTAGAAAATGATACGAGACATATAGCTTGCACAGAGAAACCCCGTCGATCTGCACAGTCAGAAATCATTCCTACACAGAGATCATCAAAGAATTCTCCTCCAGGCTTCCATGAAGGTTGTCAACTATGATGCCAGAAGGGGTTGGGTAGGGAGTGAAGGAAAATTAGGAGGAGTAACTCAAGAGCTTGAGGACTTCACTAGGGCTGAGTGACCTCAAGCGAATTCCTGCTATAACTATCAGGGTAGGATGAAAGGTAGGAAATGTGATAGTCTTGATGTGATGATACTCATAACAGTGGCAATGATCTGCTACCCATCCATAAAAAAATTGAAATGACCCACTCAGAAGGAATGGTGACCTACCCTTCTGCATGTGACCCAGCAGTTCATAAATACGTTCCAAAGTAGGCATGAAAAAATTCACTGGGCGTCCCACTACTAACTCAGCGGACATCATCAGTGTGCAAGCCCTGCCGCTAGGGTTGATGTACCAAGAAGGGAATAGCCACATACTCAAAAACCAGGCATACAGACCCTCCATCCTGATTTTGGGCGCCACATCATGGTGTAGATCATAGCCCCATGATAGGTAGTCGCCCGCCTCCAGAACAGTCCAGTAGGAACCTGGGATGGTTCACGACTATTGAGATGGATGAGTCCTGTGGTGCATAATCATCAGTGCAGGACCAGTGGTGTCTAGAAATATCCCTATCTAGGTGGTATAGAGAATAAGAGGGTGGGTACGCAAGGCCAGACCCATTGATTGGTCTGTCATGACCAGCAGGTCCCTTGCCAACGAAGGCAATTGTTCGACGCCATCCCACGCACCAGGAGTGGGAAGGAACTCATCATACATCTCACCGGTAATCTGGAGCCTGCCCAATTGATAGATATCCCACATACTAATTCCAACATCACCATGGGAATGGTGGAAAGTATTAGTGCTTGAACAACAGCAACTGAGTAGGTCAAGAATGATCAAGGATGGTGGGTAGATAACAAATTGGGAATCCCACCCTATGGGGTATAGATTGAATTCTTCAAGCAATTCAGTAGATTCCCGACAATGATGACGATCACAAAAGGCCCAGACCCAGTCATTTGAGAAAAGCCCACCAGAACGAAGATCCCACTTCAGAATCCACCCCACATCGTGATCTACTCAAGAAAGGTTTGCAATAGAATAGTAACTCTCGAAGATAGATTCCTGAGAAAATATTTGGGTGTGCTTACCACATTGTGTCCAAATAGAGCCTCTTAAAATGAAGGTGTCTTTCTGGAAAATGTCGAAAACCATCTCCCCAGATTGGGTATGGTTCTCTTGAATGCATTTAGACGGCGCTTCTAGGAAAGGAGAAGGAAGACCTTAGAAAGTAGGGGGGACATGGACGTCGTCTTGAAGACCAAAGCCATAAAGTGGGAGTCTATTTGATAGTGGATAAATCATGATCTCAGAGAAGAGAATGTCCTTCATGACACCATCATCAAGAATAATGGACTGAGTAGGGTACTCTTTGATGCTCTTCGCTCTGCGCATCACAGCTAAACGTCTCATTGATCTGATCGGGAGATGTTCTGCGGCAGGCCTAGGTGCAGGATGATGGGGAACCATATCTTCTCCCTACACAACAAAATACAATAGATTGTTAGAGATCTGTTAAGGAGACTTTATAGAAAATTCCTCAAGGTGGCCTCATAAATTGGTCCGTGATGACAGCATCCCGCAAACCAACCATAAGCGGAATATGTCAGCGAATCACTGGTCTGCAGAGTGTTGAATAGAAAACCGTGAACCAGGTTTCTCTATGGAATTTCAATCCTAGATTTATGTGGTTAGGATCAGAAGAAATATAAGTTTTTTAAAAAAATGTTTAGAAGATTTTAGTCCACAGAGCATCAAAACCGCAGAGCATCGAAACCGTGGAGCATCAAAATCACGGAGCACCAAAACCGCGAAGCGATTTTCTAATCAGCCCATCCTGAATTACTTTTTAATTAATTGAATATGTTATTTTGTGGTAGGGACATTTCTCTGCGGATGAAGAACGGCGTGAATGAAAAAAATTTCGCGGAAGTCGTAGCCGGTTTGTGGACGAAGCGTATCGTGAAGGAACAATTACGTGGAGGTAGAAAAAAGTGAGGGATCTAGTTATGAAAATAATATAGTATATAAAAAATGAAGGGACCTATGTATTTATATTTGTGGTCCCCCACTATGTCCACCTCTCTACCACAAACCATCCATGTTTCAAGACCACTCAGCTTCAGAATTGCCTCCTCTTCATTCTGATCGGTCCCCATTCTGATGGGGGGTATTTGTAGGGTCCTGAAAAATCCGAAATGGATAATGATAATCCCCTTTAACTCATGGAAGATTCTACTCTATTACTCCTCAAAGGATTGGGAAAATGTAGAAAATTATCAAGGATGGTGAAGGAGAAACCGGTCTGCAACAGGGCTAATTTTAACGATGCACGACCAGTTCCGCGATGCATCCCTCCTCCACTGACCATCGTCATTCGCAGAATGGAGGCAGAGATCCTCCACAGGAGCGAAGCAGGGTTTGAGATAACCCAGTTCACCATCATAGTCCGTATCCGCTGTCGTTCGCGGAATGGAGGCGGAGATTTTCCGTGAGCGCAAAGTAGGGCAGGAGCCAACCCGATTCACCATCACAAACCACCCCCAGAATTGGACTACGTCGACTGATCCAGTCTATATCCGCTGTCGTTCGCAAAATGGAGGCGGAACCCTCTGCAGCCATGAAGCACACCCCGAGTTCGGTTTGTGGAAAAGATGTGCTCGGTGCCCACAGTGAGGCATGGATTGACCAAGTCAGCCGTAAACTAGGTTTTCAGTCATGGGCCTCCGCAAAAGGTTTCGCGTAACAAAAGATAAATCTCTTCCCCCACTCTATAAATGGAGACCGAGGGGGGAGAGGAAGGGATCAGATTCGAAAGTATTGGAGATTCGGAAGGAGATTAGTCGAAAGAAGGATAAGGATTTCTCAAATAGAGAAGGTCCTATTTTCAAACCAATGAAGGTATGAACCTAGGAACAAATTAATAAGGAAGTAGAAAACGCATAATAAATTGGTGAACCACGAACCAAAAATAACAAAAAAAAAACTGCGATCCATGCCCCCTCCACAGATGTATTCACCGTGGAACAGGGTGTTTATGCCTCTTATCCTATCTTTCGCACCACGTAGAACCCTCCTACATGGGTTAAGCCCCGACAGACGAGCCTCTGGATGGCACCGTCCATGGCCGCCGCTTCTGCATGGAACTCTCTATGGACCACCCTGGTTCGCGAGTTGAATAAAAAGCCGCGAACCACCCTGGTTCGCAGATTGAATCTGAAGCTACAAACCACCATTGTTCACGGATTGAATCTGAATCCATGAACAACCATGCTTCATGGGATGCCCACCACTCTTTGAACAACCCTGGTTTGCGGGATGCCAATCAGTCCCGGACCACCCTGGTTCACAGACGACTTCTCCAGCCACGTGGCACTTCACTATGTGATGGGAGCCACCACCCATACCCCTGGATATCCCTCCAATCCATCAGGGTTCCTGTTCCACGAACTAGATAAAATTCTTATGATCCGGCCTGATCCCCTGGGAATCCCTCATTGGATTATTTATCAGCCCAAAACAGAGGCCTCCACCAGAGCTGCTGGACCCGTGTTGTGTAACCCTCAAGCACTCCAGTGTGCCCTTTTGAGTTCACATACCCATGGTAAGTATAGGAGAAGGGGTTTCCCTGACCGTTGAGTGGATTGTTGAAGTATTCCAGGGTTCAAATTCCCTCGGTAATGTAGAGTCAGAGCTCAGGAGTCCCCTTTCTGCCACTCCACTTGTTATGGGCTCTTCAGGGGAAGTAAAATACACATTCGAAGAAATCCATCATTAAATGAAATAGAGAATATGGGCATAGGATCAACCCCTTCCCTCCCCCACTATGCTTTGTCACGCCCGACCGTCCATCTCGGAGTATGCCCCGACCTTATGGGCCGCTCCATGCATAAGCCCCACTCCATTTCTCATGGACACACCTTTCGCGAAGTGATCATCTTGTCCTTGCTGCCTCTTGCTTCCCACACCGAGCAAGACTCACTTGAGCTTATAGTAAGCATTGACCATGGCATCCCATCATTTTCCTTCTTAGAGTGTAAGCCCCAATCCAACTCCTTGGGCCTCCTCAGTGTGTAAGACCCACTTATGCGAACTACGAGGACTTTTATTCCTCACCATGGTGATACGTAGGAAGCCTCTAAGAGGTTCAATCCAGATCACCATCAGACCCCTCGGGTCCACTTTCACATCGGTTGTCCGACACCCAAGCCCAAACTACGTGGTCTTTGATCCATGTCTCTCAGGAAGGGTACATAAGAAGCCTCCATGTGGTTCAATCCCAACAACCGGTCAATCCGACTATCTTCATGTCGGTTCACTTCATCATTCATAGTGCCGCTTCAATGAGTCTAGAATCCTCGGGGTCATTAATCCAATGAGGGATGGTAATCCTTAGGCGTAAATGATTCAGAACCCCTGTGTCCAGTTGACCATTTCCCACCGGGCTTAAATCTTGGATACTATGATTGGGTATAAACCAAATATTTGCGAACATATGAATATTTCTTAATTCTATAATAGAGTGCAGGAACAGGAAATAATTCCCCCCAAAAGGGTGAGATGAGATCGGATTCTTATCATCTCGACCAATGTGAGTTCATACACATCGCTGGAAAAACCACCTAGAGAACGTCTTCCTTTGGAAAGCAGGTCCACGTATCATTGGATATGGAACCATTGAGCATTTCAAAATGAAGGCCAGTGTACCTGAATTTGGTAATTAAGCGGGTCTCACCCATCCGTGACGTCGACAGTCAGGCATGTTTTTCCTCTATCTCCTTGAAGGAGAAACTGATAAAAAAAACCCCTATCATTTTAGTTTAACACCATGGTAAACAACATTTTACCTTAACCATGGTAAACAATTTTGATTGTTTTCAATATTAATTCTGGAAAAAAATAATGTTCAAATGTTTAGATAATATAAATTATTCTTATTATTCAATAGATACAATACATTTTTAAAAATCCCATTCACATATGTATAAAATTTTTATTTAAAATTATACACGTAGAGGCGATGAAGAAGTAGGTTTCCAAAAAAAATAATTTATACATAGCAAACATTTTCATATCCAAATTTAAGATGAAATTTATTAAAATCATTTAAATAATATTGATAAAAATATAATTGAACCAATTAAACTTTTCAAAAAAAAATTAAAAACTAATATTATTGTTATTTGATTATTACAAAAAATTAGGTTTAATTTGACAAATAAATTAATTAAAATTGGAAATATTCTGAATAATATTTTAATTGAATAAAATGGGATAAAACTGATTATTTAGAAAAATATTATTTTAAGCATAATATTGAATATATTCTTATATAAAACATAAATAAAACATAATAATAATGTTAAAAAATTTTAATGAATATATAATATATAAATTTCATTAAAATAAATTTATAAAATTATTAATTTTTCTGACACAAAACACATTTGTGTGTTTAAAAATTGTATTTCAAAAAATGATGTTCTTTATTTTTAAATGGTTTTAATTTTATTTATAATTTATAGGTAAAAAAAATAAAAGTATAAATTAGATATTTAAATATTTTAGTTAATACTAGTCATACCCACCATTCCATGGACTGTGTCATAATTTTAATAATAATATTTTAATAGTGTATCGTAGTTATTCAACACATGGTGTTGCATGTAATACAAGATAAATTAAGTGTTTCATGTGATGAATGATAAACACGATGTTGAATGTTTCATATTCTATAAAATAAATCATTATTCCATTAAAATATCTGGGTGTCAAATTCTACCCCCTTAAATATATTTCACCCTCTTGATTTTATCATGATCACCATAGATTCATCAGTTGTCAATAACCCACAACATATAGAGGGATAATAAAATTTCCCATAAAAAAGGAAAGTGGGAAAAATAAAGGATACAAGATATGAAAAATAAATATGTTTTCATATAGGAATAATATTGGTGTGATATTAAAATATGTACATGGAGGAAAATAATAAATAATTATGGATAGAGATAGAAAACATGGTCATGAGAAAGTAAATGACCAAAAACACATAAATCTTCAATAGTTGATAGGACCGTTGATTTTTCCATAATGAAAGTAAACTTATATAATTTTTCAAGATTATTTTCTTAATGTTGGGGTATTCTTTTAATATCATGTTAAATAACATGAAAAAATGTACTAAAATTATTTCTTTTTATTTTATATTCATAATCTTACACTTTGGTTGAGCATTCATCAATTTCCAATCCATCTTTTACAACAAGAATGAATATCTAAAATTATTTTTTTCTTGAAGCCCTAAAATTAACTATTAATGTTTTATAAGTTCCATAATAAATTCATTACGACTATACGTATT
Organism: Viscum album; assembly: GCA_963277665.1. Taxonomy (NCBI): domain Eukaryota; kingdom Viridiplantae; phylum Streptophyta; class Magnoliopsida; order Santalales; family Viscaceae; genus Viscum; species Viscum album. The sequence goes on along the minus strand of OY728133.1, from coordinate 1,598,201,980 downwards.
TACCATAACCAAGATTGTTATCTGTTGATATCCAATGATACACAAAGTGTATATTATCAATTTCATAAGTATTTATCCATAAAATTATTTAAGTATGAGGATTATTTTATTATCTAAGACATCATATAAGCCAATGGTAGGAGTCACATCCTTGTCACCCATCAGTTATGGTTTGTAGAACCATTACCTTTATAGACGCGACGTGTTGTCACCTAACATGCAGGTGGTCCTTTTTCCAAAACAATATTAATTTAATTTCTATAAGGATATAAAATTGTAATAACTAATAATTAATCAACTGAAATGAAAAGATAAACACCTAATAGGTTGTTAATAATATCCCATAAACATATCTATATCCTTATTATCTCAACACAGGGCACATATTTAGGGTTTTAATCCCTCAATCAAGTGTTTTCTAGAAATAAAAACTTTCCATTGAATCAATTTTTTTAGTACCTTTCAAAATGATAGTTAAAATACTTAAATAAATAATAATGATGTAATATACTTATGAAATTCATGATTATTTTAATGATAATATAAATGAAAAAGTCCCCTACAACATAAATTTTGAATAGATAATACACAAGAACATTAATAATTCCACCTTGTATGTATTAATATCATAATATTGAACTTGATCCATTATCTTCTTTAAGGTATATTTCATTGATGCTTGGAGAATTCATTTGCATAGTACACCATATCCTTATAGTTGAAGCATTGAAAATTGGTAGTTTTCTTCTATCCATTTGAATAAATAGCTAGGTTTCCTTTCACTCTACACTTGTAGAAAACACCCTTTCTCTTTACGCAATTAACATGTTGTTTCTTTCAAAAATTATCACATGTGAGGAAAAAATAATTTCCCTTCTTACAATTATCCATTTTTTCTTTGTTATCCTCAACTTATCTTACATCCCTTCAAATCTATTGTACATTGAGAATTATTTATCATTATTGATAGAACAGGACACCATGTACTCATATGATGAGAAACATTAGGAGAATATTTATCTTTGAAGGATTAGATTTAATCCATCAATAAAATGATCAATATTACACCATGGATTACACACATAGATTGAATCATGCCAGGATAAACTTGTAAAGATGGATTTATAATTGGAACCATTTTCTAGATTAATTTGTCTCAATTTAAATAATATTATCTCCATATTTTCTCATTTCTCATGTGGAAAATATTTTTATAAATTTAGAACCCTAAAATCCTTCCATTCCATGGTTGATATTTCCTTTCATCCTTAGAAAATTGGATTAATGACCACCATTTGTATACATCTTGTGTGAGAGGATTAATACACTGACCAATGTTTCCCATTTAACCGTTCCCAAGGTGAGAAATATCTTCTCAAAGAAATTATCCATTAGCCTATTACAAATGGTTTTTTGTCCAATGAAATGATGAAGGTTGCTTATATATGAAGTGGTCTAAATTCATCACACCAAATTCTAGATCAAAAGGAAGCTTCATATGATAAAGTTTATTTCTTCTAAATAGAGTTAGCTACACAAATATGGTTATAATTTGTTCAGATTTAGTTACATCTCCAGCACTAGCATTAGCTTCGTTATCATTCCTAGGAGGAAAATCCTTACATGGATTATTCACATTAATAATGTTCCCTTTTCTTCCACAATGATAAATTTCTAAACAATGTCATAAACTAGATTAGATCATAATAATATGAAACATAATGTATCATATCCCAAAAAGTGAAACAAATAACATAAATTGAAAAATGTATACTCTGATCATATTAGAATAATAAACATTGTTTCTTTGTGGTTGATTTCAAATAATAGAATATTTTCAAATCCTTCATTGTATGAGATCAATTTTTCTCTCAAGTTTGGATAAATTTAATTTTATGCTAATTCTTTATTTTGGCCCAATTTGGATGCCTAATGAGTTCATTGATGTTATGGGGGTGTTTGGAGCTTGTTCAGATCTCAGAAACATAGCTACTGAAAAATATCACTGTTTTACATGGTTAGTAGAATCCATGTTAGCTAGTCCATTTATTTTCCCCTAACTATGTAGTGGGTTTTATACGATTAAGAAGGACACATTATATTTCATAACCATGTACGAGGGGCCGCATGATCATGCGAGTATCACAAAAAAATATAGGATATCTTAATTTCATAATTATTGCAAGTGTCCTCTAATAGTGTGACCTAACCCAGTGGGTACCCTCATTAGACAGTGAGCTAATAATAGTAGGTGAACGGTTTGGAAAAATGTGTGGAAAGACAATGCATTCTATTTTTTCATAGTTAAAATGGACAAAATGAACTAAATTTATAATAAACATACCCCCACTCATCAATTTCATATTTCGTCATGTTGTAAAACCCTCTTCTCATGTTGGATATCTATTTAAATCCTAAATATATGATATACAATGGCACTCTGATCCAAATTTTGATAGATATTCTATTGGTCTCATTAGATTCCTCTAGATATGCTCATTAATCCTTTGGCTCAGTTCTTTATTTGTCATCCAATTTATTATGCTATTTAGATTCAAGATAATATGCCACTTTTTTAGGAAATTGATGTGTTCTTTAGATTTATTCCAATCTATAATGAAATATAGGATAATAATAGACAAGAAGTGTGTTACATGTCAACTGTAGGTAGTATATGACTCATCCATCAAGTCTTTTCATTTTATAAATTTCAATCAATTTGAATACACTTGTTTCATTAAGAATTGTGTATTTAATTCAAATTTTATGTTTATAATCATCATGGTCGTATTCTAAAGCATGTTTTACTTTTTTCCTTCATCATTGGAGTTTATGACCTCAATGATAACTACCCCAAGTAAGGTTATTTATTTTTTTATGCCTCCTATTTGTTTTTTATGACTATCATCATCATAATTTGGGTTTTATTTGACTTGAAATTAATGAGGGTAAGTGTTATATATAAGTGAATTAATGATTATAACATATATGGATATAACTTAACCCTTCTTAGGTAAGTGTTTAAATCAATTAAATGAATATTTAAATAGTAAAAAGAAGGAATATTTATTAACATCACTTGGACAATTTTTTTATAATTAAATATCATATGGTTACTCGTCCGTGGCCTTCCATGTCATTTGTAAGAATGGTAAATGAGTGAACCCAATAATTCATTAAGAAATTGAATTAATAAATGGTTTTATTTCGTTATTATACCTTGTCAAACAAATGAAATGTAACTAAAAGGACCAACTATCATATAAAAAGTCCTGAGTATTACATGGAAAAATTAAATAATGAATTCACTATAAGGTTCCAATTGAATTTGAACCTATTCATTTTTATATTAGTGGTTAGACATGATCCATCCGTGAATTGCTAACGGAATTCCTTGTGAACTCATAGGAAACAATTCTAATTCAAGGATACTGGTTGCTAAATGAGATAACCACCATAAAATCTGGTCATTGCCTATAAGTGGATGTCTGAAATGACATTGTAGGATCCCTTAATTATCATTTGGATATAAGGATTCTTGGGATACAATCCTTTGATCCATCATTACATCTTTAGACATGTGGTACCATGTATACACCCTGTGGGCTCAGTAATTACTTTTCTCGTTATTATCTTGGACGAGATCCTTAAACATAGTTAGAATAATATTATATATTAATTCCAAGGGAGAATCCAATTATATTACACTTAGATTCCTTATATATAGTATTTAGATTAATAATGAGTTGTATTGACCCATCGTGTCAAGGATTCCTTGGTTATTACCTTGGAACCTCTTTCATTATTACTATCATCCAAGATGGTTCGGTTATCATAGTGGATCCTATATGATGATGATGATGATTAAAATAGTATTTATTAGATGGAAATTGGATCCTATTACTTCACTTATTATAAATTAGAAAACAATTAATTAAATTATTACATGTTCAGACACTAACTGAGGTTTAAGCTGGTATTAGTGTATTTATATATTGATAATACTTACTTTTCAATATATACCTTCACACAATAAGATTAAATTTCTCAGATTGGATGATATAGATGTCGTTGGTGGTGGCATAGTATGATTTCTCTCATAGAATATATTTCCTCCATCGGTAACCGAGAATATTACATGTATGAAAGTGTTGATAAAGGGAATCGTCCCTCTTTTGGACACATTACGATGACTGCTTTCAAAGGATGGAGATTGGAAACCAATGACCAAGCTAGAGCTTAGTATAAAAGATAGTTTTTTTTCTTTCAAAATAATTCATTTTGGGATTCCATGTATAACTGTTTTATAGATTTTTGGATACTTTAAATAAATTATCCACATCTTTCATGTTACATAGTTTCCATATTCTGATTGTTATTTAGAGATTGGATTTTTATCCTTTCCTTCCATTTCCTGTTGATTATTCAATATACTAATTGTACTATTATTCCTATTATTATTTATTTATTATTTAATGATCTAGTGATGAGGTAATATTTTCCACTTGGAAACTCTTTAGCCCCTCACAATTATTCACGATCATTTAACATATGGGAAGGCAAACTGGTGTGCATGTTGAAAACTGATCTTGGGGAACCTTTGAGTAGGATTTGGGATAGGGATATCAAAAATTGGTATTAGAGTTGTTATGTTTCATTCATTAGTATTTTTAGTCAATAGACATTATATTAGGAATGTTGGGAACATGTTTTTAAACCATTCTTGGGAGTAGATAACGCATGTTTCAGTTATGGGTCAAGTAGCACGAAATGAGGGAACTTGTTCTATATTTTTAATATTACAGCTGATATCCTTTAACATGTTGGTGATGCACATGATATGTGATGGTTATTATTGTAATTATTATCTATGAATTCATTCTATGATTAACCCGATGATATGAGGTAAAGGAAGCATCAATCATTGATCATTGTGGGAACCTAGTACTCACACTCCATTCACATTCCATTCCATATAGTTGAATTTATCTTCTTCATTTCTCTTTGTATCATATGATTTTTGAGTGAAGCAAGGTATTTTATATATTTTCATATTCTTATAACATACTATACGAGGAATGGAATTGGTTATTTTAATTTTCAACGACAATATAAATAGTGTTTTCATATATAGGTTGATGGTGGAGTCTTTTATATCTAGTTTCTACGCATTTTTGGCAATATAACTCTTGTTACATGAGATTCTATTGGGACGAAATTGAGTTATTTTTAGTTTCAATTAATTAGGTGTATGGGCCTTTGTGGAACTAAATGGGTAATTTACAAAGTCGATTCATTGTATATTATCCATTATATTCTGTGGCCGAATTTAGATAGGGTTATATAGAAATTGAATGACTATTGATTTCAATGATAAATTATAAGGACCCTTATTCACTATAAATGATGATCCATTTAAATAACATTGATATGTTTAAATATTTACATAAAAACATTAAAAGTTAATATTGTCTTATATAATTATATTGTTTTGGTAATTGAAGAGTAAAATTGAGACTGACGCATTCACCAATTTGAACCTCTATAATGAAAATGTGCACACTTACCAATACATGGACTCCTAAGAGTGTAGTTGGGTTATTATACGTTGGGGAGCATAACTTTTTTCTTAAGTTCTCATCTTCTAGTTCATATATATGCTATTAAATAATGATATATGTAATGTTCGTGGAATTTATAGAGTTATTCCACCATGACATACACTTGTTATGTGTTTGGAGGGTGGTGAAGAACATGCTCAAGAGATATTGGGCCATGAGAATCCAATTTTATTACAAGGAGTCAACCATGAGTCACCCCCTATTACACTCAAATAGTGCACTGATGCTCAACTATTCCAGGGTTTATTATGTATGATTTAGTTCATGAAGGGTTCTCCATGACTTGTACCAATGATGGTCGATCAGTCACATGAGTTCAAAAAACAACATCATCTTATATTTTATTGGGGATGAAGGTCCACAAAATGATTTTTCCTTACTAAAGGCCACTCTATTTATCTTTTTGTATATTGATACACCTTCAGATAGGTGGGTCAAGCATTCAACCTTTAATATTCATGATTTATAGAAGCATTGGTGGGTTGTGATTACCCAAGATGGCCATCATTAAGGTATGGTTTGAGCTAATAACCATATTACATTTTATGATAACTACTTTACACTGATGCTGAGTGATTATTGAGCCAGAGAGTTCATTAATGTAGAGAAGGGAATTATGTCAGTCATGGAATATTTAGTGCATTTTACTGAGATATATAACATTGAACCACTTATAGTTGTTGATGATCTATCACAAGCATGACATTCAAGGATGGTCTCCATTATTACATCGGTAATCAGGTGAATGTATTTCACCAACTTACATTATTAGATTTTTTGAATCAGGAATTTATCACCAACTAAAAACGAATGGAATTCGATGGCTCTGGGAAGACAGATTTATTGATGAGGTAGAATAGTGGATCTTATGGTTCTAGGAAGCATACCTTTGAGGATTCTCATCAGAGAAGTGGCGGGAAGAGTAACCTCACAACCAACTCTTTTATATACCATTGTTGTAGATGATATTGGAATCTAAAGAATATGTGTGATAGAGGCCCCATTGAGTAATGTAGTTGCAGCTATATAGGGAATCATCAGAGATATTTTTGGATCATTACATCTAATACAAGTAGAAGAGGATCTGCACCAGCTCCACTTTCAGAGGCAGAAACCATAAACCACATAATGTTGGGAGATTGAGTAGTTTTGAAATAACACACTGAGGAGGATGTACTGGAAATTGTAGATAGAATTCTTATCATCAACACCAGTAGAGTGGACCTACCCAAGGAATTCTTGCTATAGCTCAAGGTTGTGGATCCAGCCAGTATCTTGATTTTTAGTTAATACATGGGGATGATAGTGAAGGAATATATATAAAATGAGGAACTATTTTAGTATCCACCACTATTGTATCTTCTTTATTTGATATTAGGGATTCATAATCATTTATCTCTTTATCAATCATGGAATGTCATAGGTTGGAAATCCAGTATTATATAATCTAATGACCATTGATACAGAATTGGTTGTAAATTTTGAGGGAATAAACTAGTGTATGGACATCTCCATGAGGTTTTAAGTTAACTCTTTATAAGTAATATATTCATACTTGATATGATAGGCTTTGATGTCATACTTGGGATGATTTTTTTGGTTCCATATCATACCAATGTTCACTTATATCACTACAAGGTGTCATTTACATCACCAAATATTATCAATTATCCCCTCAAGTGTGTGTGGAATTTCTATATTGATAGATCTAGAACTTAGAATTATGGGATAGGTGGAGTGACCACACATATTTCTATACTCTTCATGGAGTAGAGAATATACCTTAGAGATTTTCCTCTCCTTGTAGGTCAATTTAGGTATGTATTTCCATAATATTTTTCTATCTTATATACCATGTGAGAGGTAGAGTTTACAATTGTGATTGTTCATCTGTATCTATAGTGTCCATTCCTCCTTACATGATGGATCATACTATGCTCTTGGAGATCAGGTTATAGTTGGATAATTGGGATTAAAAAATTATTAATAGACACAAATATTCTTCTTAATGTTCACCCCGGATATTTTACATGAAGGTTTATGGGAAAATTAAATTATTTTTATATTACCATTGGTGGAACCAACTTATGGTTATGAACCAGTATCCACTACCTCTAATAGATGATCTATCTTACTTAATTCAAGGATATATGGTATTCTTGAAGATTGACCTGAGATCATGCTATCATTAAGTGCTAATCAATAACATGTTTTCACATGATATATGGTTTGTATGAGAATCATGTTATGTCATTAAATATTATTATTTTTTCCACCATTTTCATCGTATTGATGAATATGCTTTTTCACCACTATCTAGATTCCTTTTTCTTGATATTTTTGGACGATTCCTTGCTGTATTCTCATACTTGAAGTGACTAAGATAGACATACTAAGATCATGTTGAACACAGTGATAAATAATAGATTTATTTCCAAACTATTTTCTGTCAGTTATAGATTATAAAATTTTTTATTCTTGGATTAAATTATCATCAAATTAGAAGTATTAGTTGACCCTAAGAAAGTGAGTGATATATATTCCAAATACCATCAAATGAATGTGTTTGATATAAAAAGTTTCATGGGGACGGATTTAAATTATAAGTGTTTTATATAAGACATATCATTCTTTTCATCACCAATTGCTAGTTTTACAAGTAATGGTTTAATGTATTTTGTTTAGTATAGTGTGAGATTGGATTTTATGAGATAAAAGGATAGCTTGTTTCAGCACCAATTCTAATTCTTACAAAGCCTAGAAGGGGTATTAAAATGTTTTGTGATGCATCATACAACAGGTTGGGTGAAATAATTATGAAGGTTGATAGATTTTTTGCATATATTTCTCACAAATTGAGGCCTACTTAGAGGAATTTCAGGATGCAAATCCTCAAGATTTTAGTATTTTTCCTTGAATTATGTTTTTAGAGACAGTATCTAATGTGTGAGTGCATTGTGGTGTATGCGAATAACAAGAGCCTAAATTATATCATTAAACAGAATGAATTGAATATCAAAAATAAAATATGGTTAATATATCTTTATTCCTTCAACATTGAGGTTGAATATACATCTGGAAAGGGCTATAAAAATATTGAAGTGATGAGTTGGAAAACTAAAAAATAGGATATACAGTAAGCCAGATATGAATAGTAATTAATGTCCCTATTTTGTGAGATTTTATTGTATTTCAATGAAAATGATAATTAGACATATCTCTCAGTCATAACATTTACTTCTTCACCCCTTCATAGTTTAAAGAATATAGTGTTTTTAGATCTGGATAGTTTGGTTCTCTAAGAGAGTTTTTCTTGTGAGGAACCAGCTCTAGAATCTTTTTTTGATGGAAATGATTCCTCCTTAATCATGGGAAGATATTGTTTCTAATAGATATGAATGAATTTATAATGAGAGTTCCCCATGCTTCTCTGTGTGTAGTTCATCTAGATATCTCCAAGATGTATCGAGATATTAAACACCAATATTGATGTGTTGGGATAAAACTTCAGTCAACATGTATCATAACTTGGTGTCCCACCAATCAATAGGTGAATGTGGGGAACTATTTGCCTACTATTTTGTTACATCAATGTTCAGTCCCAGAATGGAAGTTTGGAGAGGATGCTTTGGAATTTATTGTTATATTTACAAGCTCTCTACAAGTTAGAAATGTCATTTGGGTTGCATTGGATTTTTTGATGAATGTGTCGCACTTTATTACTATATAAAAGACTTTTTAGTGATGAGATTGGAGTACTGTACATCCATGAGATTATACAACCATGTGGAGTACCTAATACTATAATTTTAGATTGTGAAATTGGATTTACATTGTAGTTCCGGAAAAATCTATATAGAACTAATGGTATTCAGATTCAACTGAGCACATATTTTCACCCTCTAACCAATGGTCAGCTGGAACGGATGATACATGTTCTAGAGGTCATGCTATTGGATTGTATCATTGATTTTAGTGGTTATAAAGAGATAATATCCCTATTATTTAGTTATCATATAGTAATGGATAATAGGTTATTATTCATATGGATTCTTTTGAGTCTCTATATGATAATTCATGACTTTCCCCCTTATGCTGGTTAGAGGTATGAGTTTCAACATTATAAGGTCATCATCTTATTTAGGAGATTTTGAAAGATTTTTAGCTAATTAGGAATCATATTTATACTGTATAGTCTAGTTTTTAATATTATGTCAGTATCAATAGATTACCTCTAATGTTTGAGGGCAGGGATCATTTTTTCATAAAGGTATCGCCCATACTTGGGGATAGACTGATACAGAGGCATTGTAATCTATGATCATTTTTTTATTAAATTTTAGAACCTAGAGAGAGTTGTGATAATATTCTATCAATTTCTACTCCATTAGAGGTATTTTTCCATGCATGAGGTCTTCCACATTTCAAGGATTCACCATTATCTTACCGACCTGTGTCATGCATCTTATCCTGATGAGGTTCTATTAGATGTTGATGATTCATTTTTGGAATATCCTATACACATCATTGAAAAGATCTTGAAGGTTCTTGGATGCTAGTTTATCCCTTTAGTACTGGTGATACTGCAGCATGTCCATAAATAGAATGAGACATGGGAACCGGAGGTCGAAATATGTTCTCAGTAGCCAAAGTTGTTGTATTATTATTATTTTTCTCTCATGGATGGTGAACTAAGGAATGTGTTCATTTATGGGGGAAGATATATGAAACCAGTTTTTCAAATAGGTATATTTTCTTTAAATTTGTATCTAATATGTTGGACTTAATGTGGATGCCTAATGAGTTCGTGGAGGTTATGTGGGTGTTTGGGTCTTGTTTGGTGTTCATAAACCCAACTAGTAAAAAATATCTTAGTACACATAGTTAGTAGATTCCAAGTGATCCAGTCTATATAGTTTCTCTTAACCATGAAGGGAATTTTCAAAGGAGAAATTAGGTCGTACGGATTTCCCTAACTATGATCCAGGGGCCATAAACATGTGTGGGTATCACATCCAAATGTAGAAGATCTGAATTTCATAGTTGGGACACATTTTATCTAACCATGGGTCTAACTCATGTTGGTACTTTTTTTAGGTAGTGATCTATGCACAATTGGCATGCAGTTTGGCCAACCGTGTGACCAAACCATGAACCCATGCTTTTCTTGGGTAAAATACCAAATTTTGTTTATGTTATAATAAAAATACCCTACATTCTCTGTTACTTATTTCCTATAGATTCATCCCTCGCATCTGATATTTGATCTCCCTTGAAATCCAAAAGTTTGTATTTTTATGAACTCTCTGATATAAAGTATGATTGAGGTCACATTGGTTTCATTTCATTCCTACAATTTTTTTATTCATTCTTATGGCTTAGTTCATCTTGTTTCTTCCTCTATTTGAATATATTTATATGTCGACTCATATGCACTAATTTAGGAAGGTAATCTATTCTTTAGATTTATTCTAATCCAATCCAAACTGAAGGATGATACTGGAAGATGAGAGTGTTATTGTGCTATGGTAGGTAGTCTATGACTCATCCCTTAAGGATTTCCATTTGATTAGTTTCCACCATTGTCTGCACACCTATTTCATCTATAGATTACTATTTAATTTATATTCCACGATTATAATCATCATGCTTGTATTCTATATCCAATTTTATATGCGTCCTTCATCGTTGTCGGTGATGACCTCAACGAGAACCAACCCATGTAGGGTGTTTTCCCTTTTTACACATATTATGATTTTTTATGACTATCTACAACAATATTATGGTGTTCTTAGACTTTAAAATCATAATTTTAGGTGTTATATATAAATTAAATAATTTTTAATTCTTACAATTGGTATTGATATCAACTGAAAATTCTAAAGTGTTTAAATTATTTAAATTATTCATTAAATGTCATGTACAAATTATATATGTATATATATAAATCACCTGACATAGTTTATTATAACATAATTTCATATTGTTTCTTATCTTCTTCCTTCCTTTCTTTGTTTATGAAAGGTAAAGGAGTGAAATAAATAGTTGATTATTGAATTAATGTAATAAATTGATGCATGTAATTATTATATCTTATCCCACTAAAGAATGCTAATGGAATGAACCAATTGACTTATGTAAAGTCATGAGCATTACATTGAAAAAAATTAAATAATGAATTATGTATAAGTTTACATTTTTATATAGAACTATTCATCCTCATAAGAGCGGTAAGACTAGATCTGTCCTCAAATTTTTGAGGAAATTCCTTGTGCACTCAATGGATGAAAATCCCATTCAAGGATTCAAATTTCCAAGGGAGATACCCACCATAGAACATAGTCATTATCTAATAGTGGATTCAGGCATGAATATATAGTATCCATTCATTATCATTCATAAATTAGGATTTCATGTATACACTCCTTGCATCAATCTTGAAGTTGTAGAACATGTGGTACCTTGTATACACACATTTGGACAAGTCATTACTTATCCCACTCTGACCATTGAAGATATCCTTGGACTCAGTTAAAATCATAATACAGTGGAATTCCATGGGTGATTCCCCATAGATTACACTTATAACCATTATAGAGAGGTTAACAATTATTTTTGAGTTGGATCTACTGTTATGGTCATGGATTCCACATATATGTCTTTTGATCCTCTTCTATTATTATCATTATTTAGGATTCCTTGATTGTCACATTGGATAACCTATCATTATTATTATCACTATATGATGCCTTCTTGTTACCTTGGATCCACTTACATAACTTATTATAAACTAGAATATAATTAATGAAATGATTACGTGTTTTGACATTATCGAAAGATTAAGTAGGTATCATGGTATTTACATTACTGAAATTCATTCTTAAAGATATATATATTTTATAGCACACTATTAAGTAATATTTCTCTGAAGGGATTGTATAGACTACTTTGGTGGTGGAAAACTATGATTTATCTCAAACACTATCTGGTCCACCATTTTTACCTAGTACAATAAATTTATACATGTGTTGACTTGGGGAAGCATATCACATTAGACACATGATCATGAATTATTGTATAATATGGGTCGTGGTAAAAGATGATCAAGCTAGTGCTTAGGATTCTAGATAGTTTTTGGTTTGTTTTCCAGCATTCATATAACATTTATTTTCTACAACCATGTATACATGTTTTCCTTCATTTTAGAGATAAAGAACACATTGTAATGATTTTTTATATGATCTATTTTCCATACTCTGATTACTATTTAGTGGTAAGATGGTAATAATTAGCTTACACTACCTGTTATTTATTCATTATAATACTTCCTTTATTTTACCTCTAATTATATATCCTCTATACTGCACTCTGGTAATGATGGAATAGTCTTCCCATGAAAACACTCTAGCCGCTTTCTACTGGTTAGCAGCCTCTGGTATAGGGGGATGTGCACATGAGCCCATGTTGCTAGTAAGGTACGAGGAACCATTGAGTGGTACTCGAGTTTGGGGCATCATATTAATAATGGTTTGTTAAACCATGTGTGTTGTAAGGCCCATTGTTATATACCAGGTAACGCTCTAGTCAATCCAGATGTAACCTTTTCAAAGTTTTCACTCCTAGGTTCATCGGTATCAAAACAACATCATATGATATATAGAGATCGATGCATTTATAGGAAACCCAAATAATCTCTACCTTGACAAAACAATATAATGTTATCTAATATATATAATTATCATCAAAACATGTAATAATTATATGATCACTAATCTATGTTAAACTAAATCTAGTTTCCATGGTTTCCTCAAAACATCCTCTGATACCAAATGTAAAGACCCCAACACAGTAGCCCGTATTCATGGGTTAATGTTTTACAATGGACATAGATATAATGAATTACAATAATAAGGACCAAATAGATTATTATTGTTGGAAATATAAATATAATCACATGTCCCAAGTTACATTGGAAACATAAAATTCAGCATATTAATTTCATTGAGAACACTATTATTTTCTTTTGAAAATCCCTATAAGTAAATCATAATTAAATATATAGAATTATGGGGAAAAGAAGAAATGTGTAATCTAAAATTCTTAATAAGGGTATGCGTACAATAAAAGCTATCATTTATACATAAGGAATAATTAAAATGGAATGATATATAATTATAAACCAATTCCATTTAATCAATAACTTGAGCATAATATGTATGAATTAAATGATGATAAAATAATTCCATATAAATAATCACACAATCTTGAAACAAATCCATATATATTCTAAAAAATTGAATAATTAAATAGAAATCAATAAAATATATCAAAATATTGGAATTCATAGCGATGAACATCATAAAAATACTATTAATCCTTGTGCCAAGGCATCATATGAAAATGAAAAATGCCTCATCCAAATAATCAAACTAGTTTGTCTCATAATACCAACAGATGCATCATAGTGATATTGAAGAATCCTCTCATCACATACTAAATACAATGCATTCTTCATATAAAAGGGGTTAAACATAATTAATGTAATCATTTATATTGAAAATATTTAATATGAAATTTTAATAATTTATCCAATGAATAAACATAATCATAAACAATTTAGAGTAATGAGTAAAATGGAATCAAAATCGTATATCCATAATAAAATATATTATAAACCACTTATATAAATAATGATGATAATATCAATTGAATATATCCCTAGAAGAGCATATGTAGAATAAGGGTTGTTGAATTTGATGAATAAAAATTCCATAATGAGATCATTAAAACATTATTGAAGAAAATAACCATGCCAATTTAAATATTATAATTTTAAAATAGAATGTTAATAAAATATTTTGAAATAAATTTTCATACAAAATAACCAAGTAAAATTTTGATGGAATCTTAAAAGAAATGATAGCAGGTAATTCCATAAATGTCGTATAAGTTATAAAAATTTCATATTACAATGTTGTAAAAGTAACTTTCTTAGAAAATGACAATAAGATTCTTTTTAAAATATTTTTAAATAGTGAAACATGGTAGAATATTACTTTTAATAATTACATGATAATAGTTGAAAAAATTAAATTTTTTAAAAAATATGGACATGGAAGTAAAAGGACTTCAGATCAAAGAGAGGAATAATATAATATTTTATTAAAATATATTTCTCAATACTTTTATATACCAAAGGGGGGAAAGTAATATTATAAATTTATAAGTTCAAGAATAAATAGATTATAATAATATAATTTTTAATTTAGATATAAATATCAAATAATTATTTAAAGGGATACTTAAAACATGAAATCCTAAATAGTGGTAAGATATTGAAATAAACCCTTTCCAATTTTGTAACGTTTGAATTGTTTGTCACATGAAAGAGATAAAGAGATATGAAACATTAAATAATATAAAGACTAATATATTCATGATATAACATACTTAAGGGGATGTATATACAACACATCAAATAAATAATTATTGAATATTAAATATGTCTTACAGAAGTAAAAAAGTGAAATGAGAAACCCTTACTCAGTTTTGAATTACATTGTTCATGTCCCAAACTATTGTATAGTGATTTTAAACAAGTTATTAACCCATAAAAACCATATTAATATATAAAATATTATATATGGTACTTTCATTATATATCTTCACCTATTCATCAACAATCCATCATTATCATAGTTGTTTATTGTGTTAATTGCCGTGTTTTTTCAAGAACATTTTATCTTGGAAGTTACCGATCATGAAAATAGGAGATATTTCAATCATCTACCTAATTATTTATTTGTTATAAATGCCATTTTTTATCATTATATAAATTTTTATAATAAATATAGAAATTTGAATATGTAGAATGAATCACATCACATAAGAAAAATGGAATGTCGTATGCATGCATGAATGGAGTTATCCTTTCCATTACGTGTTCTAGGGTAAGAAAGTTCATGATATATTAATTATACAGAATCAATATCTAGTAGTATATATTAAATATATTTAATAAATTTATCCTTTATTACCATACATGTAAATTGTACGTTAAAAAGTAATCACGTCAATATATGAGATGATAGCCCACCGTACACATGGGTGGCATTATAATATTCTCTAAAGAATGGAAACTAAGAATATATATATTATATTATAATTAAATACTTATAATTACATTAAATATATCACATATTCAAATTTTATCTATCACCATAACCAAATGTGATATGTGTCGATAGAAATCATGTAACTTCTGTGTGTAAGTTAGTAGTCTCCCGTACACACGAGCGACATAAATGATTTCTAATTGTGGAAGAGGAGATAAGTAAATGTAATATACAAAAATAATAAAATATAATTATATTTAACATAATTATTATGTTATATAATATTGGTATAATAATAATTTAAGGATGTGGTGGAAGAAATAAAATAAAAACGCTCCCAAAAAAACACTGCAACTTTTTCAAACAACTTATTTGGTTTTTAATGAAATGTTTTCATTGGTTGGATTTATAACTTAAAAAAGGATTCTAATATGATGGTTGTAAATTATTGAAGGTATATTGGTTGTTATTGGATTAACCAATGGGTTTTTGGAGTGTGAAAATGAGTGGAGAGTGGTGGACTTTTATAAGTTGGAGAGAGGGTACTCTAGGTGATGTTTCATGAGTTCGAGGAATGGGAACTTCAAAGGTCAGGATTATCGGGGTCTTCTAATTTCTGAAGGTGCACAACTAGAATGGGAAGCCTTCCTGTGGTGCAAATAGATCCCCACAGAAATTAATTTCTTAGTTTGGAGAGTGCTGAATCCGGCAATATCAACGGAGGATAATATTAAAAAAAGGATATCTTTGGCTTCGCGGTGTTTCTGTTGTTTGCAACCAAAAGCAGAGTCGGTTTTTCATCTATTTCTCACAAGCAAGTGGGAAGTCTCCCTATGGACGACATTGAGAAGCTGGGGAAATTATGATCCTACATTCTATTCCATGAAGAATATTATTGTTCGCTGGTTTTCGATCTAGGGAAGTCAAGAGGTGGAAATCAAGGCTTGTGCTCTCATTGCCACGACTATTATTTAGATTCTGTGAGAAGAAAGGAATAAATCCTGGTTGGATAACAGGTCCGTGAACCCCATCCTGCATATGCTTTTGAATGTGATGATTCATGAGCTATTCTCTCTGGTGAAAGGTAGATCCAAAGCCCCGATTATTTGTAGACTTAACAACAGGCTACCTGAGGTGCCTTAACTCACGGTTGTTGGATCAGATATCTTCCACCAAGGATCAGACACAATCACAATATAAATGGATCTTGTTTGAATGGACAGATGCTTGGGGGGGTATGCTTCGCGATTCCTTAGGCTCTGTGTTGATTGATTTCAACTGCTAGTATGGCACAAGAAATTCTTTAGGAGCAGAAGTGAGAGATCTACTTTCTGGGATTACATTTTGTAAGAATCATGATATAACTGTCTCAGAGGTGGAATCAGACTGCAGAACATTGGTTCAAGTGATTCATGACAAGGTGATGTCTCCTAGGCAGCTGACATATATGATTCGTAGATGATATGTAGAGATAAGTCAGGTTTTATCAGTCCGGCATGTCAAAAGAGAGGCAAACCAGGCAGCAGATGATCTCTCAGGAGGGTGTAATTCTCAAGATCCCATGATTGTTTGTTCCAGTCTTGGCTCATTTCCCATGGAATATTGGAATGTTCTTCTAGGGGATTCTCTTGTACTTCATCATTTTATGCCTCTATAACTTTTATTGTTTGATGGGGGGATCCACGTATTTTTAATAAAAAAAATCAATTTTCAATCGGGAGGGTAATGTAAGAATTTTTGAAAAGAATGAATTCCAAACACAAATTTATCATTTAAAAATGAGAAACAATAGAACCTTTAAGAACATATAAATTTTAAGGTCTAAATATGACCATAAAATACTAGTTAAGTATGATTTCGATCATTTTAAATAGTTATATTTTATGTCTAACCCCCAATAAAACCATTTTTACCATAACCATGGAAAATATGTTTTGTTATATCCACAATTAGTTATGTGGAAAAAATTAGGGTGAAATTATTATAGAAAATATTTTATTATTATGAAATATTTTTAATTTAAATTATCAAATTCCACTGACATATGTATAGAATTTTAAATTAAAATTAAAACCACAAACACAACGAAAAAACTGGGCTCCAAAGAGAAACTTTTTATATGTAGCATATTTTTCTATATCAATATCAAACATTAATTTTATTCTAATGACATGAATTGGATTAATAAATATATAATTTAACTAATATAACTTTTAAAAAATATATAATAAAAAATATAACATATAACGTTTTATACATGAAGACAAATTTTAAATAAAAATATGTATTTTCACTATTTATCGAAAAATGTTTTTTTCTAAAAAAATAGGAAAAAATCACCCTAAGATAATTATGATATTTTTAATTAAAAAATTAATTTTATATTTATAAATAATTTTTCTAATTTTAGAGAAAATTAATTTAATAATAAGTGCACAAAATTTAACAATACATCTTTTTAGAAAAAAAGAATTCTTAAATGTAAAATATGATTTATACTTATCTCAATCCAATAAAGCACATAATATGAATGTTAAAAAAACTTCTATATATATAATATATTTATTTTATTAGAATCACTATTGAAATGACTTATATTTAATTTATTTAGACAAAACAAGTTTGTGGCATAACAAATATTTTTTAGAAGAAATTATTATTTATTTTCAATTAGTTATTATTTTAATTTATAATATATTAATAACAAATTTAAAATTAAAAAACATAAAAGTTCATAATTTAGTTAATATTATTTATACATGTCATTCCTATGATTGGTTGATAACATTAATAATTTTTTTAATAGAGTATCATGGTTTGTTAAAAAATAGTGTTGTGTGTGAAGAAAGCTAAATTTAGTGTTGTGTGTAATGAAATATAAAATTCATTTATATGTGCCTCATATAATATCCAAAACAATGTTCTTCTTTTAAAATATTTTGTTGTTACTATGTAATATGACTGTGACAAAGAGTTTAATGTCATTTTGTAAGGAAGATTTCTTTGAAAAAGGAGTGGCAATATGGGGGACTATAGGGATTATTTGTGAAAGATACATAGGGGATTGGGTGATAATATCATTCATATCATATGATCTGTCTCATTATTATCATATGAGGCATCTCATGCTCATCATTTAGGTGATCTCATGATCATCACATAGTGAAATTCTACAATTTATGATCTTGTGTTGATGATGTTGTCATGCAGGTTTACATTTTGTGATTATGAATTTATACAATGGAATTTACGATATCACAACTTGAACATCAATATGGATTATTCACAAAGTAGACCATTTTCTTCTAAGGATGAATAAATTTTTTGTTTACACAAGTGCATTTCTTGGGTGATGCTAAGGAGAAATGATCACATTTGTGGGTCATAAAAAAGTGAGGTATTGTGGTGTTGCTAATGAGAGGTGTTAGTATGCACAAAGAATACTCCAGTGTGATTCCCATGTGCATCTAATTAATAACAGAGGTATGTGTGGGGACAACACAATTGTGGTAATTGGGTGTGACTATAGAGAAATGAATGTGTCATTGGGGCTTAAGAGAGTGTGTTTCCTTGTTGTTTCTTAAGAGTAGTGATTTTATTTGAGCATCTTATGAATGTTTGATACTAAGGATCAATAATGATGATCATGGGGCTTTTATGAGTGTTCTTCATGAGTGATGATAAATTTATTGGGGATATATTTGGGGTTTATGTCTGTGTGTGTTTCTTATCTTGTTGGGGGAAATATCATGATCACCATATAATCTATCATATGGATGGAATACCATGTTTTCTCATGGGTAATATTTGTCTTGTCATTCAACACAACATATACTCATAGAAAATGGTAATCTTTAGTTTGGAATCTTGCATCAATTTTGTTATACTAAAAATTTTATTGTTTTGATTCTAGGATGTCATTTGTGGGGACAAACACATTGAGATTCCCAATCCTTCATCCTCATGTTAGACCATTGGGGGATATCAACTCACTGAATGGTTGTGGAATATGATTGGGGAATAAACATTAAGTGGAGGCCCATGAGCAATAGTTAATAGAAATATTTCAAAATTTGGGGCTCACATATTATGTATTCCCATTCATTCTACCCAATGTCATGCCAGGAATGAATCTTGAGCCAATGATGGGTGGGGATATCATTAAGGATTACACCTAAAGAGAATTCCCATCTGTTGGAAACATGGTGTAAATAATCGTAAAAAGTGGGTGAATAAATTTTTGGACAAGGCCATGCTTATTATAAGGGATTCCTATATTACTTATTGATGGAATCAGGGCCCATGGAATTCAGTTTCACTTAATCAAACAAGTTCCACCTTTCACTATCATATGAAAATAACTATTGTGGTTAATATTAAGGTCTTGAATTTGTGATCATATGATGTTCTATTTGAATTCATGCATTTATTACCTATGTTCTATGTTTTTAGAGTCATTTAATAAGGACTATTAGGGTAGTATCATGATCGTCTCAAGGGGAATCTTACAATCATCACAGTAGGCCTCATTTTATTATCACATGGAGAATTTTTGGATCATTATTTTGGTTATACTAAAGATTAACATCATGTAGTGAGAACCATTTTGTTTAAGTTTCTTAAAAATGGGTTTTGTGGGACTCACATCAATTGATCATATTTTTTTTCATCCTCTTAAAAGTGAATATCTTAAAAATAACATGATGATTATTTATAAAAAAAATATTAATGGAAAACAAGAGAAGTATCTTTGTATCATTGAAGAGTAAAAAGACTATGATTAATATCCTGAATCAAGGGGTTCAAGGGAGTGCACTAAAGTATTAAAATTCATTGATCTATATATGAATAACATTGGGGTTGTACATAGCACAACCCAAAATTTCCATAACGATTCTTATAAAGTTTGTAGAGAGACTCTGGAATGTTCATCGGTGTTAGTGATGGTAGTGAAGGGATTCAGTTAGAGGCCAATTACCACAATCAAATAGTGATCATAGTAGATTGTGTATGGTGCTTCCCCCATTGTATAAAACAGTTGGATTGATTCCAGAATACATAGATTCACACAACTTTGGGAAACTGTGCAATGTTTCTTGGAATGATACACTATGTCATGAAAATATACATTGTTCCAAAAAAAATTGGTGTTGTGTGAAAAATGGTTTCATGAGTTAGGGCATACAAGTATTATTTTTGTGAACACTACTTTTTGCAACATTGGATTTATTTGAAAATGATGATTCTTGAATGTTTAGACTTTGAAATAACTTTTTTCCCATAAAAAATGTTATATGAAAAAGACTCAAGTAGAAGCCTATATTTTGAAGGACTTTTGTAATTACATTCTCACTTGTTGATGATATTTGTGATTTTTTATATTAAAAATAATTAGATGAATTATCCATCAAATTTGATAGTAAAATCCTAGATACCCACCCCTACCCCCCGGTAAAATTGGGGTTTGTTGGAAAATTTATAAGCACTCAGGACATGTCGTGCAACATTGGTTATTCTATATAAATTTTAGCTATGTTTCAAATCTATGGGGTTACATGAAAAGCCCTTTAATTTTATGGACTCCATCATGAATATACATGGGTCTTCTCTATGCGTATCAATCATGATCACAAAAAAAATAGTTGCATGAAATTTAGGGACCTTCACACACTACTTTATAGTAGTGATCAATTCTAAACTTTTCTTTAGAGTATCCTATGTGGGCCATTTTTTGGAAGTATAACATTGCATTATCATAATATTTTATCCATAAAATTTATTAGGAACTAAATATAATCAAATATTAGCATACAAAACTAACTATAATCTAGGTTAGTGATACCATATGTTTTGATTTTTTTTATGCATTTTTCCAAAATAGTATTATCCATCAATGTTTAATTTAGTTCAGTTTTCATAAAGTAACCCAACGTTTAGTGTGCCTTTAATAAATTAAAAATTAATGTATCTTCATTTATGTGACTCACTATTCGATGACCCTAAAATATTATACAATGATTTAGTACAAATTCTATATATGGTCTTAAAGCTATATGATATTGAAAACTTCCAATAAATTTCATGAATAATCATTGATTAATTTTTTTTACATTCATCTCCATTTTTATTTTATTAAAATATTAAGAGAGTAATGACTTTTTTAGAATCCCAAATCAAAATTTTTCATCAATTCACCAACACACTTCCCTAGATAATGAATAATATAATAATATTTTTGTATAATATGTATGCCCATAATATAATGTTTCTCTCCCAATATGTAAATATAATATCACTTCATTATCTATTCATAAAATTGTTAAATGAGATACTCATTATCAAAAAAGAGACTAATTTCATTTATATTCAGAATTAAAATTAGATTATATGTGAAAATATCTTCTATTAATATCTTACCATACATATTTCCTTTATAAGATGTAATATCACTCGTGAAGCCATTTAATTTTGAATATAAATCCATTGGATACAATTTAATGCTATAAAATTTACCTTAATTCTATAAACCATAGTGCAATTTTTTCCAAAATTAAACAATAATGTAGTGCAATGAAAAATTATGACTCATTTTCATCATTTAATAATTATGACAATTAATGAATCTAATATACCGTGTAATTTCTAGGAATAACCACTATAATAAATTATATTATGGATTCCATATGTGCCACTAGAGTAAGATATTATTGAAAATAAACCCCTTTTAACAACGTGTATCTATCAAAAACTATTATTAGTTTATTTATTATCACCTCACATTTCTTATTTAGTATTTTTTTCAAATACGCACATAGAGGTAATTACATCTTTATATTCAGGTCTTGGAAAAAACATCCGGGTGGAGTTCTTATCAAGTTTGACCAACTTATTTATTCATTCCATTTACTCATTATTATATTTCATTTATTTTGATACTAATTGTAAGACAATCTATGAAATTAATGCAGATTAGTTTTCAAGCATCATTTTTATTATTATATAAAATAGTGCCACTTGATTTCAAATGATATTTTTATAATCAATATGAATTTTTAAAATTTGGGTCCTCATGTTTTATCTCTCTAAAACATTACCCTCATCCTAATATTTTTTTAAATTATCATTAATACAACTCTACTTGTTTCTAACTTATTCATCAAATTATTTATTTAAATTCTGGATGTTTTTTAATTTATGAGTTTCAAAAAAATCAACTTATGACGCAATAGATTTATCTTGATTCTCAATACATTTTAAATCTCAAAATCCAATAATACATTATATTATTTTATTATATATTTTATATGCTTTATCATTGGATTTTTATCCCATTAAAGTGACTTTATTAGTTTTTATTAAAATTTTACAATATTTTTGTTCTTGATCATCATATAGAAAATACTACAAAAAAATTTAAATCCTTTCACTGTGAGTTTTTTTATAAAAAAAATTTATAAGGTATCATATAAGTATTTGGAATAAATAATAATTTACTTTGAATTGGAATAATAGTAGAAATAGATTCATTTCAAAAGAATATATATAGGTTATTTTCATGAAACATTGTTCTTCGTATGTATGTAAGACATATGTTATTTATTTTGTAAACCATTTTCTGTTAAGAGTGTTTAGGTTAAATGTTATTATTTCCTTATTCAATTATATGAAAGAAAATTTCCGATGTTATATACTGTACATTCACTATTATTATCTAATATTATCCTTTTTATATAAACACCCAACAGTTTATCAACTTACCTTTTGTACATTGTGATTATATAATTTTCCATTTACTTCTTCTTTTTAAACATAATTTTTTCCAGAAATTGAATAAAAAAATAATACGTTGACTTATAGATCACCATTATATTATTTTTATCTCATAATCACACACAAGTTGATATGAACTAACTCATATGGTTTTTTTGGCTGAATCACAACACATTGATGGGTATATTGAACTAATTAACCCTTTTTTAATGTTTAGCATACATATTTGCTTTATAACGTTAACTACAGTAGGTCTCTTATCAAATAAGTTTTTATATAAATACATTGATCCTTTAAAAAATTTTGATATTTCTTCTGAGGTATAATTTAATTCCATATTTTTTCTCATATTCCACATATTAGATACATAACCAATTTTAAACACACTACCATTACCCCTATCATATTTTATATTTATACTTCCAAATTTTCAATTTTTTATGATGGATGAATGTTATTTAATAATAAGTATTTCCAATTTTACACAATTATCTAACACTTAAGAGATATTTTTAAGAACCTTTATATGGAGAATATCTTTATTATTTGAGCTGCTTTTATCAAATCTTAGTAGAACAAACACCTTTGATCATCAATGAACTATAATTAATAAAATTTACCTGTTCATCATCATTTGATTCTTTATTCACCACTATATTTGGGTCACATTTTATATGGTAGGAACAAATACTATCTAGAATCCAAGAATTTCTCCTTTATCATTCATTTAAGAAAACATATATAATTAAATATTTTATATCACTATTTACATTTTTAATTTTTTTTATACATTACCATTTAATTATAGGATATCAATCCTAAACAATGTTTCAAGTATTTATAATCACCATGATGTTTTTGGTCACATTTAAACCTTATTTTATCAAAAAACTCAGATATGTTTTTATGGATAGATTTAATTATTTCTCACTCAAAATTTTCTTCTTTTGAGAACATTTATTATCTTCACAGATCCAATACCCCTTGATTATTAACATATCTTAGGAATAGACATATTATACATTATAAATATGTTTTAAGATTAAAAATCCCATAGAACTAAAAATACATAGTAATTATAGTGCTTTTATAGTAGATGAAATAATTTTTAATTTTTTTTGTTGAAAAACATTGTGTTTTTCTTAGATCTTCCATAGGAAGGATGTCCTTTTTGAAATACAAATTTACTCTATTAATGTGGATTATTATTTAATATCAATTTTATTATCTCATATTTGTCTAAATTTAAAATTTAAACATGAACTATTTGTAAAAACATGTTTATTATGAGATTTAATAGGGGGTGTTTTAACCTGTTCTTTTATGATATTTTTCCAGACATCCTTTGAGGATTCAAATTTGATCATAATTGAAATTATTAAATTTTCTTTTATATTATTATTTTAGTTCCTAGATATTATACATTTTATTTTCTAATGATGAGGTTTTTTTTCTTTCAAATTTATTTATTCATTATGATCTTTAATAAATTTCTCCATATCAGTAACATTTAGTTTCACTATGTTAATTTCTTCAATGATTTCTATATATTTTTAAAAAACTATTACATTATATCAATATTAATTATATCTTATTTATTTATATGTTTTATTTTCTTCTTTCCATTTTAAATATTATAATGGAATATGCCACATTCTACCATAAGACAATTATCCATGCATATTTATTACCCCTTTATTCATTATATCTTGGTGATGCATTATATTTCTCAATTAGATCCAAGTTTTTTCTAAACTATTTAGAATATTCATCTTCTAATTGATTATTGGATATATTATCTTTTTCTTCTAGTAATTTAATAATAATATATCTTCTATTTTTAGAGGAATTATATGTTTATTTCACTATATTTTTTCACCTATTTAGAATCCTTATCGTAATATTTATTTCAATGTTTGTGAATTTGAAAATAATCCTCATCTTTTCTATGTATTCTAATTGGATATATTATAGTATAGTATCCAATTATACCACATTTTAAAAATTAGTATGAAATACCTACTTTATAATTTCCATTGCATTCATTTTATGTTTGTGGTGATTAGTGTCATGATTATTCTATAATCAACATATTTTATATAATTATTATCATAAGTGTTACTAGAATATTTAAGTTCTTCATTTTGAATTATAAGCTTCCTAATGGATTAAATATCTATATATTCCTTATATATCATCATGAATCTATGATAATTTCTCATTAATAATAAATTTGGATGTTATGTAGTTGATCTGTTGTAATATCCCCACTATCCTCATGTTTAAAGAATGTAGAAACCCATATACCAATATTTTTACTCATTAACATCTACATTATAGTGTAATCCTCAATATTGTCCTTATATATTCTAATATTACTAACAATTAATTTAATCTTATTAAATATTCAGAAATTATTATACCTTCTATCAATTTACATTTTCGAAATATGCTTCTTTTTTATTTTTTTAACATTGAAAATGCCTTTATATCCACCTTCCAAAATTCCACAAATAACATTAGTAGTTTTATGTATCATCACCTTAGCATAGGGTTTTTTAGATAATAACTTAAGAATTGTATTTTTGGATTTACATTACTTTCCAAATTATTCTAATTATAAAAATAAATTTGGAAACTAATTTAAATCAGTGAAATCCTAATGATATAACATCAACAACCATTAGGCAAAGAGATTATATATATGAAAATTCATTACTCCACTTACCTTGTCAGACCTTTCATCCAAATGTTTGAACACTCCTACTTTTAAATGAATTAATATTATCCATTCACATGAGAATTGTGAATATAGAATAGGTAAATTCAATGCGTTAAAACCAATTGATGTTCCCTATAAATGGATTACCCACTGAGGGGGAGGAGGATGAATCAATGGTTCTTAATCTTTTAAAATTTCCTCTAATTTCAAATAAACCATTAAATACAATTAAAGCACACTAATATAGAAAATTAATATCAAACTTAATTGAATGGAATAATAAATGATGTAGACCAGGGAATAATATTTTTACAAGGATCACACCTATGGTGGATGAATGAGTCCTTGTAGTGGTAAATATCATTTTATTCATAGATTTACATGTGAAGATTGTTATCAATTACAAGTGTGAGGGTCTTGTATGATCCTAAAAACATGTGATTCATTATAAATGTATTGAATATCACTATATTTAACTATCAATTTCGAGTAAAAAGATAATCATATAAGATGCTAAATATAAAAAGTGGGTTCTGATCAGTTTAGAAACTATTGAAAACCATCCACTTCGAGACATTAAATTAATCTGACCATAATATACTCAATTATTTATAATAATTAACCCTATTGTGAATAAATAATGAACACAAAATAGATTGTTTGGTCACTAGAAGATAAATCCATTAATAATCAAATTATTTATTACAGAATTCTCTGGATATAAGATTTTGATCTCTACAAAATCCATAATCTTCAGTATCACTCATTTTCTGTTCACTATTTTCTCCATCTTATTTTCTCCTGGTTCTCTTATTACTATTATTTCTTTATTAGAGATAAATTTTATTATATAATTAAATAAATTATTGAAATTTATTACTGTTCACATTATATAATTCCATTACAGATGTTGTCCAATACAAATCCTATGGAAATTTCCTTAATTGTTTATATATGTGGGAACATTCCAATGATCATTAAATATTTTCTTCATTGTTTAAAAAATATCTGAAATTAAATTTCCATAATTATTATTATTATTTTATTATTTTTATATATAATATCACAATAAATCCATTCACAAATGAATAAATTGATATATTCATGAAGATTCCTATATTAATGTCCGCTTAAAATTTTCATAGGATAAACATCAGCTAAACTTTTTCAATCTGATCAGGGTATGAATAATCTCATCACAGTAAAAAATACTTAAATATTTATATAGTATAATATATTTATTTCATATTAGATGATTTTGTGAATTTCATATTTGTAAATAATTGAATTATTTTATTTCTATAAATATATTCAGGATGTTTTTTATCATTATTAAACATAAAATTTAATTTGTTTTCTGTTTTTAATTCATTAATGATAATAATTGTCATAACCTATTTTATTTATCATTTTGATATGGATAGTTTTTAGTTAATGATTCCCAATATTCAGAATTCATTTTCACATAATTTTGTAAATTATTTAATGTTATGAATTCAGTAAACTTATGATGTTTTACTGTAGAAATATTAAAACCCTAAAAAGTATAGTCACTTTAAAATTTCATATAATTCAACAATACAGAGTTCAAAAGGACTGTATAATATAAAAAATATATATTTTAAATCTACCCAAATCACTGAACTTGTATTTTCATTATAAATATGATGATTTGATGTACATTACAATGTGTTATTCTTTAATTATATGAAGGTTAATAAAATAATAAATAACAAATAACATTTTTATGTCAATAAAATAAACAAAAAGAACTTTTAAATCAACATTATGCATTTTTTGACATTAAGAGTTAAACCATATGTCATCTCTGGACCTTTTAAATATGATATAGTTAAACATTATGAATATTAACCATGTTATGAGTATTTGTTTTCCATTTTTCTCAATTTATAGAAGCATATAAAGTATGTACCTTTAGAAAATATATTATTTAAAAATATTTAGTTCAGAACAGAGAAACCTTATAAAATAACAATAAATATATTAAAAATTCCATAAATTTTCAATGTATAAAATATACTAAATTTAGATAAATGATTCCAGACATTTCGATTCATTTTAGAACATATTCATTCACCGAAACTGTACTAAAAAAATTAAAAAACATAAAAATCAACCTCAAAATATTAAAACGATACTTTTAAAATTTTGAAAATTAATATAACCTATTTTAAGCATCTTTTTTTATATTAATAAATTCATTAATTTATATAATGGGTACATCAAAGAGCCTGTGGTTACAAGGATTTGTAACCCTTGAAACATTTATGAAGAATTTTATTTAATAGGGAAAAATCAATCTTCCAAGGTGGGTCCTTAGATAGAATATATAAATTGGGTATTGGTTTGGGGATGGTGTAATGTTCTACTTCCCGAGAATACTCTGAATTATGTTTATATTAGTGGTTATTACATGACACTAGACATGCCTTCTTGTTCTCCAGAGGCTATTGAATTATATTGGGGGTAAATTGTGGGATAGTTTTGATATAATTTACACATATCATAGTTAATAAATAAACGATAGAAACAAATAAACATAAAAATAATTATAAAAAGTGTATGTAGAAGAAATAAATAATGATTCTATAAATAAAAATAAAAAAAAGACTTATAGACTCATGGTCATTCCAAGATGCAACAGATCACCCATATGTCTAATAATATCAATAGATAAATAAAAGAATAAAAATGTACGTGGATCTATTGTGACGACCCAACGTTTTTCAATGGAAATTACCTTCTTATATTTATGTCATAAAATAACATGAAATCACCACATAATGAACTAATAAGTGATATGTGACCAATAAACATAAGTTTTTCACTTATATGTTTGAATTTTGAAAATCCGACATACACGGTTCTGTTAAATATGTTTTTTGTAGTCTAACGAAAAAAATATTACATTTGGTGAATAATAACATACCCTTATGAATAGTAACATACACTTATAAATAATAATATGACCCTTATGTATAGTAAATCATCCAACATAAGAGTAACATTACCTAAGAATAATAAAATATAATTTAGACATCTTAGAAAGTCACAATTTGACCTTAGTAAGCGTTTTGGTATTTTGTAAGTCATAAATAATTAATTATAATTATTTAATTAATTTAAAAGATTATTTATTTCCTTAAAATGTTTTCATAAATTTTGTAATCAATTTATAATAGTTTTTAGATAATTTTATAAGACCCTACATAATTTACGAAAGCACTATACAATGAGTTTTAATCATCAAAACTGTTTTTAAGTAATTTATAATTTTAATTAAATATTAAATTAATAATATTTAGAAAATTAATTTTGAAAAATTGACTTCATTTTTGGATTCAACATATTGATAAATGGTTGGGGTAAATTTTTTGTATTTTTCTTAGATACATGAATTTTTTGATGAAAAGTGAAATACCGTAATTTACAAAAATATGCTAAATAAGATAATTATAGAGTCATGTGTGATGTTATGAAATTGTAGGCCCACTTTGTTTGGTATTACATTATAAAATTACTATTATTTTTCTTTCAAGACTTAGTATTCTTTGTGTGTGTGGAAATAATAAACTAATGAATTTTTTATTAAAGAACCCCCTCTCCCCTCCACTATAAAAGCCACCCTTCACACCCTCATTTCCTCACACCTCTCAAGCTCCAATACTTCACTAAACACTGCCCAAACACCTTCCCTATCCCCTACACCACGTCCAAGAGCTGATGGTCTCATCAAAAGGCCAGGATTATGCCCTTAAGTAGGTTCTCAATAGAAGGATTCTAGAGGTAATTTCCCTCCCTCTTCTTCATTAATTTCCTTTCATGTTCAATATCATTTCTTTATCTATCCCCTCCTATCATCATCCAATTTGTATTTTAAGTCCATTATTATACATATAATGCAGTTCTACGATTATAATGGGATATAAAATCATCCAACCCTCTTTCCATCTACCTTTTATTTTCTTATAGAGAACGTTGTTTGTGAGGTGTTAATTTATCACCTTCACGAATGACATGCTTTCATTTCCATTTCTACCTTCAGATCTGGTCATGAAACCAATTTTATGGTGAAAACAGAATATTATATATGTATAATATCCCATTTAATGTTCTGGAACTTACTTATGACAATATTTCTACTGATAAAATAAAACAAGTTCATTATGATCAAAAAATCACTCAAATTAACCCAAATAATAATCATTTAATTAGTATCTAATGATTCATCCAATAGGATCTAATATAATTAACTATAAAATAATTAATCCTCATTTAATATCATTAATAACATGTAATATCATTTCTGAATGTTTACCCATGTTCTACCCGAACATCAATTTAAGAATACAGGTGAACGACCCAAGAAAATCCAAAAAAAATGAACATCCCCGAACAATGTTTTTAATCTCTATAAGTCATTCAAAGGAAAATAATTTGGCATAATGAAACAAGAATGAACCCTATTAGTGTGCACATGGTTCTGTATTTCTAATTAATGAATATAATTTCATTATATAGGACATTAATGTGATGGAATAACACGGGTACATGGTAAGGGGAAATTCTCAAACACAACTTTCACCCATCGGGTTCTACCTCATTCACTGCATTTTGATATGGTCACTGCTTAAAGAACATATGTTCATAATTTTCTTTCCATTACAGTGATATACATTTTTTCTAATGAATATTATGTAAATCCGAATGTTTTCAAAAATAACTCTTCTTTTATGAACTCAACTTTTACCTCTCATTCATGGTTGATGGTTCTTGTATCATGTATGTCGTTCCCTATTTCTTTTGGGAACCAAGAGATTATGAATGTATTCTTATGAGATGAAACCCATTACATACCATGGGTCAGTTATGTTGAATTTTTATCTATTTTCCATATGTAAAGCATGGTAATGATAATTTTATGATGTGACGGGTGCGCCCAGAATTATATAACACAATTATGAATGTTTCAAAGTGACGGGTGCGCCTGGAATTATACAGCACTCCAATGCATTGGGTAAAGTGATGAATCTCATTATTAAATGATTAATGATATGTGAACATGATTCTATCTTGTTTCACATGTATGTGTGGTAGTTAACCACTACGACATGATGTTTCATTTTTATGCATTGTCACATTTCAAGTCTTTTATTTATGCTCCTCTCATGTTCATGATCTTTTTCCTATGTTATGCTTTTGCTCAACCCATGATATATTGTTCTTATCTATCCTATTACATGTATTCTAGATCACCATTTTTGAAATATATCCATAGTTGGATACATGTACTAAAGAGAGTAAATGTGCCAATAAGAAGCCCGAGAAGAAGAAATTAAATAAATGTTTATTCTAGATGTTGTATTTTGTTATGTGTGTTACTAGTTTTCCCAACATAATAAAACATTGGATCCACTATGTGTAATACTATTATGCTTTTTATCATTGAAATGATGTAATAGTAATGTAATAAAAGGCCAGGTCTCTATAGTTGGTATTAGAGGCATGGATTAGTTAATTTGTGAATCCGGATTAGTTAACCCTAGAGGAAACCTATAGAATGAGACTATGTAAGCATATACACATAAGAATATTTACCGAGGGATCCCATATGTTATTTTTTTGGTATAAATTGCTTAATTGAATAAGTTATTCATGACTTTATTACTTATGTTTTGTTCTAACCTTTTCTATTTTTTGAAAATGGTTTGAACTAGCAGAAATCTGTCGAACAACTCATGGAAGGGACAATGCAATGATTGACCGAACGACATCCCCAATGATTTGGGAGGTGTAGTTCAAAACATCATGGTGATTCTTACACAATTATCTCATGTTATAAATAATAACCATAATAATGGGGAATGTCCTGCTTCACCAATGAGGGAGAAACTAGATATTTAGTGTTTTATGCGTCAATGACAACCAATGTTTTGTGGATCTTATGATCCATTAGTTGCAGAATAGTGGGTCAACTCCATGGAAATTATCTTTTCTACGCTTCACTGTTCTGAGATGGAGAATGTGACTCTAGCCGATTATCATCTAGATGGAGAAACAAATAAATGCTGGGAATTGAATAAGAACACCAAGCCAATTGATGAAATTGTATAGATGGAATGGGAAGACTTTAAGATAATGTTTCTTAATAAGTATTTCCCACAAACTATTCGCATGAAAACGGAGAGATAATTCATAGATCCTATGAAAAAAGAAAGAGAATTTACCGCAACATATGAAGTGAATTTCACAAGGATCTGAAGGTATGCTTCAGGTTTTTTATCAACAATGATAGAATAATTGACAGATTCATTAGTGTACAAAAACCACAAATTCGAAAGGCTCTTGAAATTCGAGACTTTGGGAGTTATGAAGAAGTTGTTTAGTGTGCTCTCAAAGTGGATAGGTAGTTTGGAGAATGGTTCCAGGACTATGGTGATAAGAAAAGAATGATTGAGTTTCATGCTGGTTGATCTAATGATAAAGGTGGGAAGAAAAATCAATGACCCACATGCAAAAAATGTGTGAAGTTGCACAATGGGAACTAACTCAAATAGATGGGGGAATTGCTTCATGTGCGGGAAAGAATGACACCATGCTCAAGATTTTTGAAAACACACGAAAAAGAAGAAGATTGTATATGATGAATGGAGAGAACCACTTATGGTTCGATGCTACAACTGTAAGGATCTAGGGCACTATGAAAACCTGTGCACTAATCCTCGAGTTCTCAAGGTTTATCAGCGTCAGCAGCAACCAAAGCCAAATGAACAAGAGAAGGCTTATGCCATTACTATTGCGGATGTGGATCATGATAATGAAGTTGTACTAGGTACACTTTTTATTCACTAAAGAATGGAAAAGTCTTATTTGATTCTTGTTCTATTCATTCATTTATATCTTTAATGTTTGATAGAACTATAAAATCGATTCCCCAAATCCTTGAAGTAGAGATATCTATAAAAACACCAAGTGGTGCAATCATTGCAACCCAAGTGTTTGAATCTTCTCCTGTTGGCGTATGTGGTAAGATTCTTCTAGAAAATCTCGTAGTACTTCCCTTGGTTTAATTCGACGCTATAATGTGAATGGATTGGCTCTCGTTATATAGAGCACATACCAACTGTCAGGAAAAAGAAATATCTTTTCATATTCTGAACCATACAATGATCCATTAAAAATTCAAGAATGATCATGAATATCCATTGATAAATACTTCAATGTTGTGGGTGTTGATTCCCTATGAAGAAACATAACTCACACAAATTTTTGAGTCGAAAGAAAGTTCTATACATGAGTAAATTCCCATTGTTAAGGAATACAACGATGTATTTCCCGAAGAGTTACCCGTAATACCCCCAGCTCCGGAAAAAGAGTTCTCAATTGAACTCATACCCGGAGCTACTCCTATTTCAAAGTTCCCATATAGGATGACTCCTATCGAACTGGGGGATTTAATGAAGAAGCTGCAAGAGCATCTGGAAAATGGGTTCATATACGCTAGTGCATCACCTTGGGGTGCACCCGTGCTCTTTGTGAAGAAGAAGGATGGAACCATGCCGATGTGTATCGATTATCGGTAAAACAAAAATATCACTATAATGAACAAGTATCCTCTCCCAAGGATTGATTACTTGTTCAACCAGTTGAGAGGAGCTCAATACTTCTCACAGGGGGGGTCTTCATTTTGGAAATAATCAGGTAAATGTGAAGAAGGAAGATATTCAGAAGACTGACTTTCGAACAAGCTATGGGCACTATGAGTTTTTGGTGATTCCTTTAGGACTTACTAATTCACCAACATTCTTCACGGATTTGATAAATATAGTCTTTAGACATTACCTCGACAAATTATTGGTAGTGTTTATCGATTATATTCTCATCTACACCATGAGCATGGTGGAACATGAAGAACATCTAAGACTTGTGTTGGCGACATTGAGAAAGGAGAAGTTGTATGCCAGGTTATGCACGTGTGAATTTTGGATGAATCATGTCACATTCTTGGGACATGTGATCACATGTGAGGAATTTTTTGTGGATCCTTCAAAGTCAATAGTGATTGAGGAATGGCTCAGGCCCTCTAGTGTCACAGAAATTTGTATTTTTCATGGATTAGTTGGGTACTACTTATGTTTTGTGAGGATCTTCTTATGATTTTCATGACCGCTATCTAAGTTAACAAGAAAAGGGGTAAAGTATGTCTAGATGGAAGAATGTGAGGGAAGCTTCAAGGAGGTAAAGTGAAGGCTGATCACTATACTTGTACTCACACTAATGAAAAGTGGATGATGTTTTGTGATATACAGTGATGCTTCAAAGAAATTCTTGGGTTGTGTACTAATGAAAAATGATATTGTGGTAGCCTATGCCTCACAACAGTTGATGATCCCTGAGCATAACTACCAGACAGATGATCTAGAGTTGGGAGCCGTGATTTATGACTTGAAAATCTGGAAGCACTACCTTTATGGTGAGAATATTGTCATATACACCAACCACAAGAGAAAAATGGATATATTCACACAAAATGTTCTCAACATGCATCAAAGGAGGTGGTTAGAGATAATCAAGGATTATGATTGATCTATTCACTATCATCCTGGAAAGGCGGACAAGGTAGCTGATGCTATAATCAGAAAAGAACCTGCTACTCTATCTATGTTGCAGATTGAGAAAGACCCTATCTTCTTTGATATGAAAAGAATGGATTTAGAAATCATAAGGGTGGGGGATACATCCTACCTTTACCAAATTTTTGTGCAACCATCCATCCAAGATAAGATTAAGGAACACAAAGGGATGATGTGGAGATACAAAAGAGGGTGAATGTAGTAATGGAAGGAAAGCTGCAAGAGATCCATATCGACGATGATGGTGTTATTTGGTTTGGAACGCGAAATTTTGTGCCTTCAACACCTGGGATAAAGAAGGAGAAATTGGACAATGTACATAGCTCAACTTTCTCTATCCATCCTGGGAGTACCTAGATGTACCGTGATCTCCAAGAACACTTCTGGTGGGATTACATGAAGAAGGAGATTGCAGAATATATATCAAGGTGCTTAGTATGTTTGAAAGTTAATGCTGAGTGAAAAAGGTCCAAGGGTATGATTCAGCCATTACCTATACCCATGTGGAAATGGGAAAACGTTACTATGGACTTGGTCATGGGTCTCCTGAAGACGTCAAAGGGAAATAATGCGATATGGGTTGTGGTTGACCGACTCACCAAGACTTCCCATTTTATTGATATTCGTTAAGATATCTCTCTTGATCATTTGAAAGGATATATGTAAAGGAAGTGGTGAGACAGCACAGTGTTCCACTCTAAATTGTCTCTGACCATGATCCAAGGATCACATCTAATTTTTGGAGGAGCCTTCAACATTCTTTGGGTACTGAATTAAATTTCAGCAAGGCCTATCAACCCCAAACAGATGTCCAATCTGAAAAGACTATTTTGATGCTTGAAGATATGCTAAGATCATGATCTCTAGAATTAAAAGGTAGTTGGGATCAGCATCTCCCATTGGTTTAGTTCTCATACAACAGTGGAATCCTATCGAGTATTCAGATGTATCTGTATGAATCTCTTTATGGGAAGCGATGTGGAACTCTAACCTGATGGGATGAATTTGGAGAAATAAAGCTACATTGGCCTCGATCTTGTTCAATAAATGACAGAGAAGGTTCAAGTCACCTAGAAACACATCAACGCTGCTCAAAGTCGGAAAAAGAGATATGTTGACAACCGTCAAAGGGACTTGGAGTTAAACATTGGAGATAAAATCTTCCTTCAAATATCTCCATGGAAAAGAGTCATACGATTCCGGATGAAAGGGAAGCTAAGCCCAAGGTATATCAGCCCCTTTGAGATCCTTGAATGCATAGGAGTCGTGGACTATCATCTTGCACATCCACAGAATATGGCTCAAGTTCATGATGTGTTACATTTATCACTACTCAGAATGTACATACCAGACCCCTCACATGTACGAAATTTAGAGGTGGTGTAGATGGAAGATGATCTCTCCTATGAGGAGAAGCCAGTAAAGATTCTGGATCAGAGAGATAAGGTTCTATGCAACATGAAAACCCATCTTGTCAAAGTGTTGTGGAGGAACCATAAGATTGAGGAAGCAACTTGGGAACCAGAAGAGGAAATGAAGGAGAAGTACCCTCACCTGTTTGAGTAAAGTGAAATTTTGGGGTAAAATTTCTTAAGGGGGAAAAATGTAACGACCCAAAGCTTTTCAATGGAAAGTACCTTTTAATATTTATGTCATAAAATAACATGAAATCACAAAAAAATGAACTGTTAAGTGATAAGTGACATTTAAACATATGTTTGTATCTTTTATGTTTGGAATTTTGAAAATCTGACATAGATGGTTGTGTTCAATATTATTTTTGGAGTCTAATAGAACATAAATAATTTTTGGTAAATAGTAAAGTACCCTTTGGAATAGTAACATACCATTATGAATAGTAATATGACCCTTATGAAAATTAAGTCATCCAACATAAGAGTAACATTACCTATGAATAATAAAATAAAATTTACACGTCATAGAAAGTTACAATTTGACCTTAGTAAACATTTGGGTATTTTGTAAGTCATAAAAAATTAATTATAGATAATTAATTAATTTAAAAAAATATTTATTTCCCTAAAATGTATTAATAAATTATTTAATCAATGTATTATTGTTTTTAGATAATTTTATAAGACCCTACGTAATTTTTTATAGCACTGTAAAATCAGTTTTAATCTTATAAAATTTTGTTAACGTAAATTATGATTTTAATTAAATATTAAATAAATATTATTTAGAAAATTATTTATTAAACACACACTTCATTTTTGTATTAAACCCTTCAGAAAATGGTTGGGGTAAATTTTTGGGATTTTTCTGAGATACTTGAATTTTTGATGAATTGTAAAATACCGTAATTTACAGAAATAAGCTAAATACGCTAATTATAGAGTCATGTGTGATTTTATGATGATGTAAGACCACTTGGTTCGGGATTACATTATAAAATTAATATTCTTGGGCTTTCAAGACTTAATATTCCTTTTCTTGTGGGGAAATAATAAACTAATGAATTTTTTATTAATGAAACCCCTCTCCCCTCCACTATAAAAGCCACACATCACTGCCTCATTTTCTCACACCTCTCAAGCTCCATGCCTTATCTAAACATTGACCAAACACCTTCCCTATCACCTCCTCCACTACCTATAGCTTCTGTTCTTATCAAAAGACCATGCTTAGGCCCTTAAGAAGGTTCTCAAGAGAAGGATTCTAGAGGTAATTTCCATACCTCTTCTCCTTTAATTTCCATTCAAGTTCAAGTTCATTTCTTGAACTCTCCCACCTATCTTCATCCAATTCGTATTTTAGCTACAATATTAAACATATACTATAATTGTATGATTCTATTGGGATATTATATCATCCAACCCCCTTTCCCTCCTACATTTATTTTATTAAAGAGAACTTTGTTTGTGAGGTGTTAATTTATCACCTTCAAGAATGACATGCTTTCTTCTTCCATTTATTCCTTCATATATGGTCATGAAACCATTTTTACAGTAAAAAATGAATATTTTATACGAATGATCTCCTATTTCAAGTTCTAAAACTATCTTGTGACCATATTTCTAGTGATAAAATAAAATAAGTTCTTTTTGATCAAAAAATCACTCAAATTAACACAAATAATCACAATTTAATTCTTATCTAATGATTCTGCCACATGGATCTAATATAAATCATTAAAAAATCATTCAACCTCCCGTAATATAATTATCAACATGTAAAATCATTTCTGGATTTTTACCCATGTTCTACTAGAACATTAATTTAAGAGTACAAGTGAACCACCCAAGACAAACAATAAAAATGAACATCCCTGAACAAAGTTTTTAAACTCTATAAGTCATAAAAAGGAACATAATATGACATAATAAAACCATAATGAACCCTATTAATGTACAGATGTTTCTAGATTTCTAATTAATGAATATAATTTCATTATACAGGACATTAATGAGAAGGAAGCACTCGGATACAAGGTAAGGGGAAATTATTAAACCTAACTTTCACCCTTCGGGTTCTACCTCTTTCAATACTTTTTGATATGGTCAATCCACAAAGATCATTTGTCTATAATTGTCATTCCATTACAGGGATATACATGTTTTCAAATGAATTTTTTTCAGTACAAATGTTTTCAAAAAGAACTCTTTTTTTATGAACTCAACTTTTAGCTCTCATTCATTGTTGACAGTTCTTGTATCAAGTATGTTGTTCTCTATTTATTTTGGGAACCTAGAGGTTATGAATGTATTCATATGAGATGAAAACCATTCCATACCATGGATTAGTTATGTTCATTTTGATCTATCTTCCATATGGAAAGAATGATAATGATAACGTTATGATGTGATGGGTGCGCCCAGAATTATATAGTGCAATTTTGAATGTTCCAATGTGACGGGTGCACCTGGAATTATTCAGCGTTCCAACGTAATGTGTAAAGTGATTAATATCAAGAGTAAATGTGATATGATGTGTGATCAATATTCTAGAATGGGTCACAAGTATGTGTGCAAGTTAAAAACTAATACATGATGTTTCATTTTTATGCATTCCCACATTTCAAGTCTTTTATTTATGCACCTTTCATGTTCATGGTCATTTTCCTATGATATGATTATGCTCACCCCATGATATATTTGTTAATCTATCCTATTACTGGGCTTTTAGATCACCCATTTTGATGTATATCCTCAGGT
Source organism: Viscum album (assembly GCA_963277665.1). Classification (NCBI taxonomy): domain Eukaryota; kingdom Viridiplantae; phylum Streptophyta; class Magnoliopsida; order Santalales; family Viscaceae; genus Viscum; species Viscum album. Next base: position 1,598,162,923 of record OY728133.1, on the reverse strand, counting down.
GGCTACATGAACTAAGGAGAGGACAACTGCCAATAAGAATCTAGAGAAGAAGAAATTAAATAAATGCTTATGCTAGATGTTGTATTTTGTTATGTGTGGTCCTAGTTTGACCAAGACACTAAACATTTGGATCCATTATGTGTAATTCTATTATGTTGTTTATATTTGAAATGATGTAATTGTAATGTAAGAAAATTCCTAGACTTTATATCTATTACATAAATTAGATGTAACTAATCAACATCTTAACTCCTATAGAGAAACTACATCTCTGTCATATAACATCAGGGCCTCTCGTTAACCTAAACATGTGATCATGGAAGTATTTACATAGACCCGTGTTTGATGGATTCTTGAGTAGTGTGTTTGTACTACTCAATAGGGAACCAATATCAAGAGATAAAAACATGTCAATTAATAACTCTTGATTAAGGGATTAAATACTAGGATTTAGTAGAATTACATTCCAAAAGGCCTTTATGGGATTTGATTTTTAGATAATCTGGAATACCATAATATCCCAAAGTGGAAAATTTCAAACAATTTATATTATTTTAATACAAATAAGATTTTAAATAACAATATAATATTACTTATAACACATGTGATGCATTAATGATGGGTTACCATAAACAAAATGTATAACTTGGTATAGTTCTTACTCATAACTAAAACTAGTGAATACTTTTACAAAAAATGGATGAAAATAATATTATTAGTAAGGGGAATAAAAATAAAGTAAATATATTAGATTACTGATGGACAAGAAAATACGTAAAAATTATTACTTATTTTTGAATTAAATATTGAATATATATGTGATTCAAAACCATAAAAAACCATACTAAAGAACTAATTTAAAAAACTTATAAATCTTAAAAAAATTATAGTCATAATGTGTAACTTTATAACTCATTAAATCATTCATTTCTAAATAAAATTTTTAACTATAATAGTTTATAATCATTCCATATTTCATTAAATTAGTATTTTTACTATAAACCATTTTAAAAATTATAGTAAAAATTGGACAAAACTGTATTCATAACCTGTGTTCAATAGGTTTTACTCATGTTGGAATAACTGAATCCCGGTTAATTTCGATGGAGAAACATACATTATTATCTTCCTCATTTTTTCCATCGAAGAATAAATCATTACATAATGAATTAGTTACTTATATTTGGATAAGCAATTATCATGACCTATATCAGGCTCACCCAAAATAATATATAATGGTCATATACAATATTATAGATAAAAAATTTATAATATTTTTTTCATATATCCTTAGAAAAACTAATTTGATCTCAATAGAAAAAAATTCCATTTACACATAAGAGAAATCTGAAACATCTTTTTGTATTGGAAGAAATGAAAAATTAGTAGAAGAAAAAAATTATGCATCCTTCAAAAAACAAAATTAAAACATATATTATATTATTGATAATGAATAATGTCAATGGTTGTGGGAAAATTTGGTTATGTAATATAAATTAAAAAAAATTCTGCTTCACTTTTTAAAAAATTTAAAAAATAAACCATATTGAAATGTACATAAATGATTTATTTTTAACCCTTTTATTTTAAAAAAATTGAAATTAAATTATAAAACTCTTTCATATATAGATATTAAAATTTCTCAAACATTTAAATGAATATGAATATAGAGGAAAAATAATAGATTGGAAAACATTAAAATAAATTTTTAATGAGAATCTATTAAAAAATTAGTAAATTTTCAATCAAATGAACATTTAATGATATATGATAAAATGAATTTAAAAAAATTAAAATTTAGTAAATTAATTATAAAATTATTTAACATTGTATTAGATAAACCATTTAAAATATAATAGAAGGGTAATATAGATTAATTCTTAAAGAAACTAAATTAATAAAAGAAATACTTTACCTCGATTAACAATTAATTTCATTCATTATTTAATTACTAAATGGATATGATTATAATTATTGTTTAATATCTAGAAAATAATTTTCATTTTAATTTTATTTTATGTGTTCCATTAATTTTTTTATTACTAATATATATTTAATTACTTAATTTTATAATATGATGTTGGATATTTTGAGGACGTTTGGTTTATCAGTCCCAAATGACTTTGATAGGTTGAATATGATCAACGGTATAATGGTTATATCATCTTTAAAATCATTTTAACAAATAATTTAGTATTGTTATAAATTAAATCATTTTTAAAACCAATTATAAAAGGTATAAATGATAAAAAATGTGACATATCATCTTGGGGTAGTCCACACAAATACATGATTACCATTTTAATTTTTTTATATGATGGAAAACAAACAAGGTATATAATATTTTTAATTTAATAAATTCTTAATTATGTTATAAATGCCATATTTATTCATTACCACCATCCTTATGACCATCCATGTGAGAAAATATGAAAAAGAAAATCACATATCTTTATAGATTTCATATTCGACCTATACGCATGAGTGACATTAGTATTTTCCAACAGATGAAATGGTAATAAAGAATACATAATATTAACATTAAAAATCCATATTTATCTCATAAATATCATAATATCCTATAAATAAATCATATTAAATATCGAAAATAGGATATAATGAAAAATATACCCAGCACGTCATAGAGGTGGTAGTCCAAATGTATTAACAAAAGATGCTTTAAATTCATATGGGGTGGATGGAAGATAGGGAAAATGGTCCTACCATTATAATAATAACATTTTAGTATATAGATTATATTTATCTCATAATATAAGTACATGTATATATTATCTTAAAAAGGAGGAAGAAGAGATAAAATTTATGATCTTGGTTAAGATTTATACCTCTTATTTGGATAACCTTATTAGTTTTACATCGTAAACCTATATTTGATGGTATTTTTTGTGATTCGAGAAATTCAAAGACATAGGGAGTGATGTTGGTAAGTTATTTTAGTAATTATTTTCAAGATATATGGCTCAATAAGTGTGGGATAATGGGGAGAAGAGGATCCATTTTATATGTGAGGAGAGTGTCACAAATGTTTTTCTAATGATGGGGAAGAAGACAGTTTTAGTATGAAATCAAATACTTATTTCAATCTAGGTAAAGGGAGAACCAGAACAAAACCCATATGCCCAAGGAAAAGTATACCAATAATTTGTACTAATGGTCTAGTGCATCATCATTCCTGTATCATAATGCATGTATCACCAGACCCACATAATGCCTGTGTCACCACCTACCTGTGTCATGTTTGTGTCACCACATGAATTAAATATCCCTAAGGGGCATTTCAAGATTCGAACTGTGGTATTTTGGATTTTTGATTACAATGTTTACCACTCATAGAATTGTGTCACAAAAATGGGAATACCTCAATGATAAGATTATTACAAGTATAATCAAACTCATATAATCAATTTGACAAATTGTTACGATATTTTTAACATTATCACTTAGTTTTAACCCCCACATTAACACTTTTAACTCATTATGTGGTGTTAAAAGTTATCAATAATTAATCCTCATAATGGCCAAAAATAATTGAACTCTTTAATAAAACATATAATATTTAATTAAAAATATAAATTCATTTTACCAAATATAAAATCCATAAGTTGGAAAAATTAATAATAAAATATTTATGCAAACTGTGATAAAAATAGTTTTTAGAAAAATTCCATTTTTTTCGTATAAATGGGTTTTTAACAAAATTAGGTATAATTATGATTAAAATGGAAATATTTATATTAATATAAATAAAACATGGAATTTATTATTTTCAAACTAATTAAAATAATAAAAATCATTAAATTAATATATATATATATATATATAATGTAATAAAAATATTTTATATTAGAAAAAAATATTAATTACATTTTAGAAAATGATAATAATTTATTTATAAGTTAAAAATTATATTATAAAATTCATTATATAACTTATTAGATACATATTTATGATATAAATTTCGTATAACTAAATTAAATGTCATACATATATCATGATAATTTCATAAAATTGGAAGTATTTTTAAAATCGATATTTTTTACTAAACAATGATATATCATCTATTTGAGACAATTATAAAAATATTCATGTTATTATTATTTATACATGATTATATAAAAAATTATGTCCATTTTATCAAATAAATAATTATACAATTATAAAATTTTTCTTCTTACTATAACCATGAAAAAATAATGTAGTTAAATAAAATAATCACCTTATTGATTAAAAACCCACATTAGATTATGATGAACATAAACAGATAAAATGAATACTTATAAATCATAGAATTTATTTATTTCATGTATTATGTGATTTTTCCAATTTCTTCTCCTAATAGATTTCAACCTTTTAATTCCATTCATTTCTTAAATAAATGATATTATCTTTCTCTCATATCTTTCTCAAATTACCATGTTAAGTTATAAATCATATGATCCCTCTATAAAACCCTTACCTAAAAAAATCAAAATATTAATAAAAATTTCTCACAATGATTTAGAATTTGAACTGTCTTTTCCACGTTGGAAATAATTTCTTCTAATAGTACCATGTTAAAACTCAAAATATGGGATGCAGCATGTACATATTTCATTAGAAATGAATAATAAAACATGCCATGTACTTGAGATAAACATGGAGTTAAGTCTATAATATATGTGACTAATCAAACATTCATCAGAATCTCATATGGTATAGTAAACCATGGATATAAAAATCCATTTTTATTAAAATAATTAACACCATTCTTGGAAGATATCTTAATAAATACCTTATTACATACATAAAATGAATTATCTTTCATCCTTTTCTCTAAATTACTATTATTCAAACTCTAAGATGATCTCATGTTATGTATAATCATCTCTTCCTTCTCAATAATTTCTTATAATATCTTTTTCATAAAACATTCTTTTACAGACCTTATCTATACATTAGAGAGCTAGACACTGATTTCTATATAATGATTCAAAATCTTCTACCTATATACAGAATGAAAAATATTATTATATGAAAATTAAATTAATTAAATATGATGTCCCAAATTATTTGGTTATCCAAATATCAAGATCAAATAATATCTTCCAATATCAAATTTTTTTAGTTTGATTGTTTATCAAATTTGGGATGAAAATATGTAATAAAATTTATTTCAGTGCCTAGGGATTTATAAAGTACTTTCCAAAAGTTGGATTTATATCTCGAAGCATGTTTATATTTAATAATTATTGTGACTCGATATAAAATTAATATATCAATATGAGAGAGTCGTGAATTTTTCTTTAATGAAATAAGATCATCAACAGAAAACATAATTCATTGATATAGTGAATTGTTCAATAATAACCCAACTATCATTGTTATGTTGAGATGTATTTGGAAATACAACCACAATATATTGGGATATATTCCCCCATTTCAAATCAGGAACTGAGAATGTATTATGTATCACTTTCTATAGTTTCTGTTTAGCTTTAACCTCTTTAAAATTAAACAATTTCATGGTAAAATTATTAATATATTTCTTCATTATTCTCAAAAATCATATTATTGATTGTCCCAATACACCTTAGTGACTACATGATGAATATAAAATAGAGAGTAATGAACTTCACTATATAATTAATTTTATAATTAGGAATTACATTGCACACAAAACCTCTTTCTAAATAATACAACACATTATTTATAGAATTTAAATTCATGAAATTTACACTTCATTTTCAATTATACCATTTTTTAAGAATTATGATCTTCCTTTTTGTTATTTATTATTCTATTTGAAAAATATTAATACAAGAATAAATAAAATAGAATATCTTGAATTTAGGCATGAATAATTTCAATATAAATATTTATTAAATCATTAACCAAAGGATCATACACCAAACATCTCATATTTAGTTATGCACCATCTTCTCAACTTGAGGAAACAACCCCATTTTTTTCATTACTTTAATTATAGTGAATTTAATAATCAAGAAACATTATCAATTGAAATAGTATTATTTACATCAAATTACACTATTTTTATGGAACATATACTCTAAACCATTATGATTAGTGTGGATTTAACATTTCCCCCAAAATAATTGTTTCCAGTAGATTTTTCAATAAAAAACAACTATAATCATTTCATGGTCACCTTTATGATAATTTTACACATGTGGTTTCAATTTTAATGATATATATTCAATAACCAAATCATTTTAATCAAAACAAAACCAAGTCCCGTTAATGAAGCATAACTATGAATAATAAATTAATTGTTTCATATTTCTATGACTTACACTGATGTTTAAACAAATATAAATTTTAATTCCTGAAAGAATCCTTCAAATTCCATTATTTTGATGAATTTGATTTTTTTTTCAATTTATCATAACTAGTGGAATATAAGTCAGATCAATAATTTCAAAATATTATCAATTCTAACAAACTAATCCATGAAAACATTGGATCTTTGTTATATTAGTTGGTCTTGGACACTCCTTCACCACTTTAGTCTTATTAGGATCAATGAGTATGCCATATTTGGTTACAAAATACCAAATAAATGAAATATATTTTAACCAAAATTCACATTTGGTGAATTTTTCATATTACTTATTTTCTATCATATTTTATAGAATGACCTTTAGATGAATTTCATGAACCTAAAAATATTTAGAATAAACCATAATTTCATTGAAAAACAAAAAAAAATATCTATCAATGCACTCATGAAAGGCATTATTCATAAGATCCATAAATATATCTGGTACATTTTTAAAAATGAAAGGAATAATCATAACTGATAATTGTCATAATTAGTACATAACACTGACCTTGTAATCTCTTCCTCCGTTAACATTAAATAGTGATATACCAACATATGATCAAACTTCCCAAAATATGAGCACCTGGGAGATGATTAAAAAAATCATTAATATGTGAATGTAGATACTTATTCATAATAATGACATTACTGAGTTCTATATAACCAATTAAATGTATCATGATATTATATTTCTTTTTAATAAACAAAGATGGAGTACCAAAAAGTTAAGTGATATGATGATTGAAACCTTTATCCAAAAAGCTTTTTTTCTACCTTTTCAATACCAAAAATTAAATTAGATCCATTAGTTCTGTATGATTCAAATTTGATTAGTATAATTTAGAAAATTAAAAAATAAATTCAACCTCTCAGTTATGATTAACACCATAGAAATCATCATGTTACACATACACACTACCATTTACTATTGAAAACTAATTAAGTCAAATAGTTCATTTATTATCAATAATATTTACTTGATAACTTTTACTTCCATATATAATCAATTTATCATCTTCTTGAGATATTTTCAAATATGTAAATTTATTCTTATATAAAAACTAATAATCACGTTTAAAATTTTACAAGAAATATTTATATTTTTAATTTTTTTTTAACAAGATAAAGTGAAATCCAATACAGTATTATACTAAAGTTAAACTATACAATGTTAACCACAAAAATGTTTACTAAAAATCAATCAATATATGTTAACATGAACATTTATATGAATTATTGTTTTCTTAATAATACACCAATAGTTTAAAAAAATCATCACATCATTTCTTGATATGGTATTCCCATTTTACTTATAAATTTACCTAAAATGTAATTATTAATGGATCCATTATCAAATAATACATATTAATAAACATGTAATTTGACAATTACCACTTCATTAGATGGTCTAACATCGATAGTGGCAGTAGAGAAGACATTTCCAATCCTTTCTTCTTTTAGTATTGATGATTCCCACCCTGATTAACATAATTTTTTCCCATGTTCACATACTGACCCGACTCATTAAAACTAAAACATATTACTATATTTGGAATATAGTATGTCCCAATACTAGATATATTAGTACAGTTTTATTTATAGTCAAAAGATATATAATTGATCTTACAATGTAGGTAACACATTCTTGTTCATAATAAAAATTATTTAAAATGTATTTTAAAAAATTTGGAACATTTAGGAGGATTAACTATGAATTTATTTATTGAATAATATCCATCAGTTTCCACCATGATATATTTTATCTTTTGTTACTATGGGTTATATAAGTATTGGTAAACTCCATATCTATATTTTGAGCACAAAAAACAAGTTTGTTATATATTTTAAATCAATGTTGCATTAACACATTATACAATATTTGTTTTAATCTAAATCTATACCTATCATGTTTAGTACATGGTGAAAAATAAAATTTTGAGAATACCTCTCTGATCTATTAAAATTCTATTTGTAGTCATCCACTAAGTCTTTTTATTTTTTCGTTAACTAATATAATTTCACGACCATTCTATTCTGATGATCATTAGGAAACTACTTATCATGAAAAATAATTTTAAGGTTTTCCCACTCCATGGAATCAATATCATCCTATTATATATTAATCGTAATTATAAACCACTATAAAAAAATTCAAATATAAATTTATAAATAAAAATAGTTACATTTTTATGTTATGTACAACCCAACACCTCAAATATAATTTCCAATGTATTAACTCATGCTTTATCTACCAATGGATTTTAGGTTGCACTAAAAGGCAAAGGGTGATATTTCATGATATTCTATAATATTGAACTGTTATTCTCTATAAAATATGATCATTGTATTTCAGGGAAATTACCATTAATAAATTATGATATCTATATTAAAATTTTTACAAAATAATCTCTTCCAATCATCCTATGTTACTAATTATGAAGTTTATGATCCCCTTCATATCATCCAACCTTAGATGAATAATTTCATCTATAGAAAACCATTATAAAAATACCTGTATTAAATTAATATACATATAAATATTAAATATATATCTTATTAATGTATAACCATATATTATAATCACGTAAATGTGTCTTTTTTACACCATCAAATCCTCTAATGTTTTCTATACCTTGTGTCGATACCAACTATAACAAAATTTAACTTATCAACTAGAAAATCAAAGTTCCATGAGAATGATTTAGCATTATTACAATTTTATATACCATTATAGTTTTATATATTTATAGAAATATGAATATAAATAAATAAAATACTTTTAACTTTTTCACTGTTTAAATTTTTTTTGTAATAATATGTTTTTAAAGGTCCTCCTTGTTTTATATATGTCACACTTGAATAATTCATGATCAATTTACATAATTGAAATATTTTATCAAATATTATTTATATTTATCGAAATATATTGTTAAAATCATTTAAAAAAGGGGTATTAGTAAAAAAATCTATGTAAGGGATATAAAATCAACCAAACCCTTTAGTATATTGAAAAAAATTGAATTTCATCATGATTCTTACCTTTTTTAGAATAAAACATTGGGCATATATGTGAATCATAACTATGTGAAAAAACAAATATTTTCTCGAATAAAACATCTTTGTAACCCATTTAAAGCATAAAAAACTTTTAAGGCTTCACAAATAACATGAATATAGATAATAAACATTCCATAATTCATGAAATTAATAAAATACATTAAAAGTCATTATAAAAAATTTAATAAGAATATTAGAGTATCTTATTTAAACCATTTAGGAATAAATAATCCCTGTTGATTTTATAAGAGTAAACTACTCATTTAAGTCCCTCATTTTGATCCATGAATACCAAATCATTACCCAATGCATTGGAGGGATATATCGGGCTAACCTATTATCATGAGAAATATCAAGTTCACCTTTTATCATATATAATTCCCAAGTACCATATCATGGGAGAAAAAATTACTGGTTTCCATTTTCATCATTAATCCATTAAATCACATTTAATCCCAAGAAAAAAACCCTTTCCATTTTCACATAAAAATAAAGTGAAACATCATATTTTTTAAAAAACCATTAAAATTAATAGAATCAATAGAATACGATATTAGTTCAAACAACCATATAAACATGAAATGCAATATTGATTATGGATAAATTGTTTTATGGTGGGAAAATTCTGTCATATAGTATACATTATAAATAAAAATTGTTTTTCCCTTTTTAAAATTGTTGAAAAATAAACCATACAAGAAATTGTTGAGAATGTTCAAATTTAACCTTATTCCAATAAATTAAAATATATTTGAAAATTAATTTTAACACTATTTTATGTTCACATAAGATTAAATTTCAAATATTTAAAATAATATTTATATGGAGGAAAAATATTTAATAATGAAATCCTAAAACATGGATTTAATAAAAATCCTTTACTAATTTGGTATCTTTATAATCAAATGAAAAATTTATTGTGATAAATTGAAATATATTTATACGGAAATTTATTTTTTAATTAATGATAAAATAAATTCATATGGAATTTTATTCACCACCAAAAAACTTGTGGTGGAATCCATAATGTCATAAGGAAATAAATTAATATAAGAAATCACATACCATGGCTCCCAACTCTTTTCATTCAATAATTAGATTATGAATAAATAAATTTTTAATAAATATGTAATTTATTCAGGAAAATAATTAATTCAATTTCCAAGGTATATTTCTATTTATTCCATTTATTACAAAGCTATATTTAATTACATAATAAGTTAGGTTGATGTTGGCTATTTTGAATATGTTTATTTTATCAATCAAAATTTCAACAATAGGTTAACTATGGAGAAAGGGATCATGGTTTATTTATCTTCACAATTATTTTCATGATGATATTATCATGTATTTACATTAATTATTTTATATAAATCAATGATAGGTAGACATGAGAAACAAAATATGTCATATCATAGAGGTAATAGTCTTCACGTACAGGTAGGCCATGTTTCAATTTTCTAATTGATTGAAAAGAAATAAGTTATATAATATTTTATTTAAAAAAAATTAATGTTATAAATATCCTATTTATTCATTAAATACATCTTTATAAATTGAAATGGGATGTGGTAGTGAAAAAAAATCTCATCGCTTCATGGAGGATGTATTTGACACATTTGGATGACAATGTTATCATTTTCCAACATATGAAAATATAAAAAAGTGTATATTATATTATATTTAAATAACCAAATATTATTAATAAATATTATATATACACCTTATTTCCATAATAATAAATAGCCATTTTATGAATTCATGAAAAATTAAATACATCGTATCGTGGAGGTGGAAGTCCACACTTGTGCACAAGCGATGCATTCATTTCCAATATGATTGAAGGGAGATATAGAAAGGGTTGTATCATCAACATAATGAAATTTATTTATAGGTAAAATACTTATGTTATTATATAATTATAGTTATATAATATTTAATTTGGTTAGAAGATGAAATATAATGTAATAACTATAGTAAGAGTTATACATGTTCATTGGATCACTTCTATTGGATTACATGTATTCCTTGCCCAGGATTGTATTTTGGTGGTACTAGGAATTCTAGGATGTGGGGAGGGATGTTGGAAAGTTATTTGGTTAGGTAATGGTCATAGTATATGTCTCAGTATGTTAGGTAGAATCAGGATAAGAGGTTATCTTTTATAATTGATGGAAGTGACACACATGTAATAATTTAATGTTTTAAAATAATAAAATCCTATTTCATTGGAAAGTGGAAATAATATAAAAATAAAAAGAATATAATACTATTATGAGTCTAAATACACTCATTATATCAAATTTTACCTTGTTTTATGTTATTTTGAATATTATATCTTAGTTTTAACTTCATCATTAAACTTTAACTCTTACTATTGTGCTAAACATTTAACTTGATTAAAATTCTAAAATACCAAAAATAGAATTCAAATAATTAAAATTTTTGAAAAATTTTATTTAAAATATTTAATCCATTTACAATATTTAATTTCATAATGTGGGGAAATGTAATTATAATACAAGTACAAAAAGCATGATGAAAACCATTTTTGGAATAATGCCATTTTGAATCATAAATTTGAGTTTATAAAGAAATAAAGTATAATTATGATTTTGATTGAATTAATTGGATTTCATTATGTAAAAATAATATTATTTAATTTTTAATATAATCTAAAAAATAAAAAAACATTTAAATTTATACATTAAATGAGAAGAATCATCTAAATTTTTATTTGATTAAAAAAATTACTTAGATTTTCAAAAATGGTAATCATAGATTTATAAGATAAAAATTATTTTTCATAAATCAAAATATTAAATTAAAAATAACTCTAAAATATATAATTAATGTTTCATATAATTTTATGAGATATCTATATCATGATAAAGTCATAAAATTGATAGTAATGATGACGGCCCACCTATCGACGAGGCTCTGGTGCAGAGCCCTTTTTAATAAGTTGGCACCCTCAGGTGGTGTACCAGCGGCACCACCACCCGTTGGGAAGAAAATTCTGCTAGTTGTACTAGTGGACGATGCATGCTGACCGAGCGTATTACATGAGTTCCTGCTGCAGAGGCATCTGATGTTATGAGGTGAGACAGATTCCCTGGCAGTAGTGGACTGGATGGAGTCGATTGCTTGAGTTTTCCTCCTAGTTGAGACACCAGTAGAGTGGATGGTTGACATAGCATCTAGTGTTTCTGAGTGAGTGACCATGAGGTTGGTCAGCATAGTGATGGTACTTTGGAAAGTGAAACGATTACTAAGATGTTCCTTCGGGTAGTGTGCCAGCTATATCACTACTTGTTGTTCAATAGTTACAACTGGCGGTAATGGTAGAAAACACGTGTAGGATTAGTGGCTTACATATGTTTCAGCACCAGATATCCCCCAAGTTCCGAAGAGATCCTGAATAATAGGCAGCTGAAAACTTGGTTGAGGAGGTGTCTGAGAGTTTTCTAGATCTCGTATAGCTTCGGCAGGACGACATGTCAGAAGCTGAGCACTCAACAAGGCATATAAATCATTCTAGGTACTTGATGAATACAATGTGATCAGTGCTTTAGGGCTCGGACTTCTGAGTGAGGTGTGTTTAAAGGAAGTATGAGTCAGCAGTTTTCCTCTATGAATTCCTAATTATGCTAGGGTGCTAGAGAGAAACTTTGTGGTTTTGAAATCTTTGGCTGATCGGTTATAGATAGTGAATGTTATCTGTGGGAAGGTAGGAAACTGGTTCTAGTCTTGGAGACTTGGGATTGTAAAATGCTTCCAGAAGAAGAGGTGTTAAGGATAGATGAATCTGCAGAGTAGCAGACATTGAAGCAGAGCTGGGAAAGTAGCATGTGGTGGTGTACATTTCGACATGTTAAAACAACCAACCCTTGTAGTCCCCTCTAGGCTCAGAGAGCAAGAGGGAAGGCGAATAGAGTAGTTGAATGCGGTCAAGGAGTGTGTCCTCAGAGCTCTATGAATGATTCGAGGTGCGGTTTGTGTCTACTATGATATGGATCATAAATAGACATAGATATCATTCATTCCTTTCATCCATGATTTTTGTTCCAGTCCTAGAGATTCTAGTTAAACCGTTGACTTGACCCTCACGTATGGAGATACCTTTGGGAGAAGACTCGATAATCACACTTTTGGCGACGGTGTGATCTGACCCTTGAGGTGATAATTTTGGTCGGAACCTCTTGGTGGCAGCATCGAGGGCTTACGACGTTAGTTTGAGTATGGACTGGGAAACCGCAATTCATTCAAAAAGTGATGGTATTTGGAAAAAAGAATGTGGTTTATATACAACATTGGGATGAGGTTTTTCCTTTGTCGGTAAAAAGGGAAACCCATGAAGCTTAGGGTAAACTCATGCTTATGGGGGTGTAGACAATCACTCTTGAGTCATCGAGCCTTAACCTCGAGACAACAAGAATTTTGAGTTTCAGTTCCTCCTGGACAATGACTTCAAGATAGTCTATATTCCTGGAGAGGGGGAATGTTGTATCAGATTCTCTTAGTTGGAGAATGGGCATTCAGCTGTTAGAGATTGAAAGACAACAACTAGATGAGTTTCATATATCTATTATGGATACAGATGGAGTCAGCATGTGTAGAACCAGAGATTGTTCAGGTTAGGAAGAAATAGGTGCAGATCATCCAAGAGAAAATGAAGACTACACCGTGTAGACTAAATTCATATGCTGACAAAAGGCGGTGACCACTGGTGTTCGAGAGTGGTGACCATGTTTCCTTACGGGTCTTACCTCGACGAGGTCTAAAGAGATGTGGCCGAAGAGGAATGTTATCTACGAGGTTATTCAGGACCTTTTTGGTCCTCGACATGGTAGGTGAGGTGGATTACCGCCTGACCTTCCCACTTCAATTACACCGGGTACACGATGTCTTCCACTTGACTCAGCTGAGGAGATATGTACAGGACTCGACACATGTCATTGATTTCGGGGAGCTCGACATCGATGATGGAGTAACTTTTGAGGAGGTCCCAGTGGAGATCAATGAACGACATGAGCGGGTCCTACGTGGGTGGTTGATTCCACTAGTGCGCATCAGGTGGCAGCACAGGAACCTCCAAGATAACACTTGGGAGAAGGAGGCTCAGATGCATGCTCAATACCCACTTTTGTTCCCCTAGTTTGTGTTGTATCTTTACGAGGACGTAAATCCATGAATTGGGAGTAATGTAAAGACCCATAAATTTCAAGGAATTATTTTTTTCATTAATGTTTTCGGACTTTACGAGTACACAGTTCTGTGACAGCACTTGATTTCGAGGCCCGGTGTGCCCGAAATCAATTTTCGAATTTTAGCTCAGGTACATTCAGTGAACGAATGATGGAGTTTTTCTAATTTTCAAACGGATCCTCCAAATCAAAATCTGAGGGCACCGTTGAAACCGCAACTCCAGTAATTGATTAAGAATACCTTATCCAATGTTTGGTTTGCTCGGGTGGTGTTGTTAAATAAATGGGTTAACTGGAGAGTGAAATATAAATTTACGCTAAAATTATAATTTCTATTCTAAGTAGTTATAACCATTGCATGGAAGTTGGGGTGGGACCCACTACATCATAACTCAACCTGGTATAATATTAGTGAGGTGGGGCCAACATGAGCCCCACCCCTTCAATTCCCCTAAACCTCCCTCTGATACCAAATTTTCATGACCCGTCCTCCGGGGCCCGTGTCATAACTACCCCAAGGCCGCCTTCCATAGGCCAGGGGCTGGCGACTAGCACCAATGGCGTAAATCCCTATAACTGGGAAGGCATGACTCTTTAAAACATAAACACACACACAACCAGAGTACTAGTAGAAGTAAATATTAAGAAAACTAGTAACAGGTGTGCTGAAAGTACAAGGGGGATGAAAATACAATCCCAAAAGTAAAGTACAAGGAAAAGAAAAAACAACAGGAAGGTGTCAAGCTGCTCCTGGATCGTACTCTATAGCTCCTACCTGAAGGGTAGGTACAGATGGCTACCTCATCTCTCCACGCCCATCTGTCAGCTCCGTGTACCATCTCATTGTGGGGTCCACCTCTAGGTACCGTCTCATTGTGGGGTCCACCTCCGGGTACTGACATGTCGTACGGTCCACCTCCAGGTACCATCTAGATCCTCAAGCCTCAACCATGATTAGTGTTGCCGTCGTTTGCAAACATCATAACGTAGTGCAGGCGTAGCCCATGCAGGTGTGAGTATATGATGCTCAGTAGGGACCCCATGACACCCGATGGTCTCCCAGAATCGACGAAGGATAAACCACAAAGAAAAAATACAACACGAAGTATCATCCAACACTACATAGGTATGTTACTAAACATATAAGTAATTCATCAGTTCCAGTTCAGCGCCAACTCACGAGCACAAGTACTACCTAGTCTACATAGTAAAGAAAAACTCAATCCACAGAGGAAAGCACAACCAGTACACAAATGAAAACACAACCATTTCCACTCAAGAATTCACATCCCAGTCCACACAAGAAAGCAAAATCAGTCCACATAGGAACACAACTCAGTCCACACAGGAAAGAACAAGTAAGATCTCAACAAATAACCATTTCATTAGCTATAAGACCATACATATACCTATGTTATAAAGTAACCCATATCAATCATGAGGTTAACACCAAGTTCATTAACTTATCTCAAACCAGGATTTTAGTGAAGTATAGATGTACATATGATTAGTCTCAAAGCTAAATCATCTTACTCTACCAAGAGGCACTGCTTCTGACCATATAGTGTCTGACCAACACAGGATCGATAGATACTAACCCCTGCAATAACCTACACAGGATCTGACCCACACAGGATCGGTATGCGCTAACCCACATAGGATCGTTGTGCACTGACCCACACAGGATTGATAGGTACTAACCCCCGCAATGACCCACACAAGATCAGTATGTGCTGACCCACACTGGATCGTTGAGCGCTGACCCACACAGCATTGGTAGTCATTTCTGTCGAACCCACTGAGGATTCCAGTACAGTCGTAGTCATCATAACAGTCGCAGCTAGCTCTAGGGTTCCCGCACACAGCACACTCATTCAATTTCAAGCCGACCCAGGGGGTTTCAGGCCAGGTCGGACCAGGCCCAAACCCCCGCAAAATCAGACAGCTTCGTTCAAAGTCCCATAACTTGGGCTGTGGACAAATAATCTTTTTAAGAAAAAATTCATTAATACATAATATATTTCATATACTCCAATTAAGATAATAAAATTATGATGTTTTAGATTTTAAATGAACCCATGGAAAAAAGTTCACTTAAAAAAATATCATTTTTTCAAATAAATAATAAAAAAATTTGATGATCATAAACCCATAAAATGAATACATATAAATAATTATTTTGATTCATTTTATGGATTACCATGGTTGTTACATTTGTTCTGATAAATAAATATTAAATTTTTCCTTCACATGTTATATACACTGAATATAATAAAATTGTATGAAATCATATAAAAATAAACTATCATTAATCATCTAGTTCTTATGTGACTCCTAGGATCAACAACAATTTCTTCTACTAGTGAATAAGTATTTCTGAGAATGATGTATGACATCTTCAGCCGATATTAGGATCCACATTTAATTCCTTATATAATTTCCTAGGAAATATAATGATAATCCCATTTTAATCCCAATAGAATATATGAGGTATTCTAAAAAATGAGCTGAATCCAAGGAGATCATCTAAATAATTCAAACCCTAAAAACCCACAAGATGAATCTAGAGAGTGTGTCCAAGGAATTATAACCCATATAAAATATGATCTGATTCCAAGAACCTCCAAGGCATTCCAACCCATATATTTTACAAGTTGAATATAAGGGGCATATATATGGCATTCCCACTCAGATAAGTTGCGTGTCAAATGTTAGGAGTAATTCCAAAGCTTTACATCTCAGAAAAACTGCAGGCTAAATCCAAGAAATGTGCCATAGGAATTCCAACCAAGATAAACAATGATTGGAATCCAAGGAGAATGTCCATGGAATTCTAACCTGGATTACCATCCTATTCCAAGTGTATTTCAATAAATGTTTCGAACCATGTATAAAAAAGACAAATATACCTATAATAAATAAGTTCTTCCATATGATACCAATACGCTTGTAGTTAACCAATACAACCATAGGAATCCAATACATCTATATATAACTAATACACCCGTAGGAAAAAAACTCAATAAATCATAGTGAGAAATATTTTTCTGCTACACCATCTTGTTTCATATCCATCACATCCTCCTTGCAATCAAATAGTTGATTCATGTTCTAAGGTGAAAGCACATTATCATAATTACTAAATTCACATATTCACCCTCTCAGGTCAATGTAACACTAAAGAACTCACTGGAATCCCATTAGACATATTAATAACACACAACCAATGTGGTTTTCAGCAACTAGTTCTCATATCTCTTTCTAACAACCATCACTTTGTGAGAATAATATCCATTGATATCTTTTTTGATAACATAATCCCTCACTATCCACAAAGGTACAACCTCAATATCATAAATTTCAAATGATGTTGAAATGTCAATTTTAATTACTACATCTTCCTAGGTCATTCACCACACCCACCATATCTACTATTTACCTTGGGAATAACTACCCATATACACACATCTTAGTGGGTGAATAATACTCACCCCTATACATCTCAACTAGCCCAATGGTTAAATGGAATCTCACATGGCCTATCAAATCCATCCATTTCTATTTATCACATCAAATTACTCAAGGGTCACCATGGGAACTGTTCTCAAGGTCCTAACATTACATTCATCTCAATTAATTAATAAACCTCATGGACTAAATAATATATATAATGAATTTATAGTCAAGACCTCATCCAGTGACAACTGATGTAAGCACACCAACAAAAAAGGGCCATCCATGCCCCTTAGAAATTTTTATAGTCCATGAATTTAATTTATATTAAATAATTGATTTAATAAAATTGATCAAACTATAATAATGTGAGGAAAAATATATCACATGAAACTATAAATATGAATAACACAAAGGGGTTTCTTAAATTACCACATACCATAATATGGGATCTCCCCCTTATCAATTCACCACCCAACAACTTTTCCCAACACCATCAATGCACGAATAAATATAACATGAATCTATCTCCTTCTTGGACATATAATAATTAATTATAAATAATTCATTATTCATTATTCAATAATTGTTATCAAATTATAAATAAATATAAAAATTAATTAAATCTATCACAATTTTATAATAGTTATCAAGGAGAGAGTTTCTCACTCAATCATCAAGCAACATGTAAAAATTACCTTCAAAAAGAGACCCATACCTACACCAAAAAATAGCCCGAATTAAACACTCATTTTGATATCCATTTTCATTCATTTTTTTCAAAAAATAGGAAATATAAATAGGGAAACAAACCTCTATTGAAAAATGATATTATGAAATGGAAATTTCACCTCGAGACATCCTCTATGTAAACCAATAATAATCCCTAGTGAGCCTAATTTTTTCCCCATTTATGGTTAAATCAAAAAAAATTCAAAATGAATCCAAATTAATAGGGCTAAAATGAGATTAAATAACTAATAAATAAAATAAAAATAAAAATAAAAATCATAGCAAAATCTTACCAATAATCATCCTCTGTCAATGGGAATCAAATGAGCAATGAATAGAGGGAGTATCAAACAATATTTGCCTCTCCCAATCCCTAAATCCCACTAAATCCTTGATAATACTGAAAAAATGGATTAAACTATCCCCATTAATCATTATATGAAGAAACCCTACCAACTGTCTAGTGTAGCTACTGTTTAATTTCAGTACCCTAGCTGCCATGATCATTAATTGAAACTCTCATGAATATCCATGACACCCTTTGAGCCTTTTTTGAATCCAAATATATTTTTCTATGATGTTCCAATGTTTATATTCCTAATATGAATACAAATTATCAAAGGGAACCTCTAAAAAAATGAAAAATTCAAATTCATTAGGATTTTTTCACATCCTCAAAAATGATTCCTGAAAACATTACCCTAATAACACTTATTATCATAAATAAGTCTTATAAACCATCCAATAACCCATATTGACCCCTCACAGTATTCAATTCTCTTTCTATTCATTGTATTGAAATTCATATCATAGAAGGATATGAAACTATGTATCTATATAAAAAAGTCACTCTATTCATAAAAAAACACAATCCTCTCACTCTTAATCATTAATGAATCACCAAGATATTTCATGATAATTCCCCTCTATTCCAATATATCATAGTCATATTAATAATTTTATCCCCATGCCTACGATTATACATACCATATTTCTATTATTCGATATGTTAATTAAGAACCATGTAACTCCCCATTATAGAAATTTCCTTCTAGAACACATTTTCAATTGTATAGTAACATTCTCATTGTGGATTCTATATCACCATAGTCAATTCCATGTAAGAAAACTAGTCAAAATCTATAACCCCTCATCACCTCAATTCCAAACCAAATTGGATGAGGTTTAATCACCATTCCTAGGCCAGAAAGACTCATTACTATCCTTAACAGTCCTAAAATATACTTGAAATGAACCCATTATATCCAATTTGACACACCAAATATGGTTTCAAATCCATCATATTCAATTACAAAAAAAAGACCTCATTATTAGGCCTCCTCTTGCAAACCATGCTCAAAATAATAAATCTTATCCATTGTCACACAATCAATTGACCCAATCATGTCTTTTTATCTCTAAGAGGAATCTTATAATCATCCAAACAACAACACTATAGTAAAACCCAAATTTATGTGTAATTGCATGGTCAGATCCTCTAACAACCTAATCAGCCACAATTCCCCACCCATGAGGAGGGGTGAAGTATAAATCCAATGAATATTCGATTCATAATTAACAATTTCTATTAGTTAATCTAATACTTGAGATCCATCCAAAACTGAAAACATATTTAAATATTTTATTATTCCAGGAACTAGAAAAGTAGAATATGTACACCCATTTCCACCCCATGCCATCACAACTATCCTTAGACCGATCATACTACACCAACTGTCCTTTTAATATGAGGATCACACTTCCACAACCAATGATTTTTTCACCATTACACATGGTGACTTACCATATTCTCTTGGATCAGACCTGGTCTCTAAAAAATAACCTAAAGCTCTACCTATTCTTGGATCATGATAAATTCATCATCGATTTCTATCAAATTTACACCAACAATGACAGTCTTACCATCCTGCATAAAATGTTGCACTCAATAACATATAACTTCATTAATACCACTCATCAAGAATTATATCAATAGGTTTGACCAAATCACATGTGTTTAGTGACTCATTATCCATTCTTGTCAATCTAGTCAACCTCTAACACCATTACTTCCCTAGAATCATTATCATCATTACAGAGGAAACCCCTTTCATTCTCACCACAAGCTCTATCCAACCATTCCTAGAAGAATATCATCACAAAAATACTACCAAAACACCACCCATTATAATCCTTGACATAGAATTCCCATGGAATTCACTCACGAACCATTCATCAAACCATAATTAAATATCCACCACATGTTACGAACACGTACCACCTCAGTTCTATTTACTACTAATTTGTGTAAGCTACTACATCACCAGATCACACCACAAGTCTCACTATTTCATGAAACATGTGTCATTATACCTAGGATTTTGTGCCGAATAAAATAGTGGCACATGCCTCAATAAATTTCAATATAATCCATCCAAAAAACCCTTGTTGTTCCCTTTCAAAAACATGAATTTTACCAATTCCCTTAAGAATCACATGATCACCCGACTCACTGACAACTACATATGACATCAATAATTTACCCACACTATAATACCACTCCCAAAAGAGTATCCATTAAAATAAGGTTATAAATTTAACAATTAGAACCATGAAAACCCCAACCTCAATTGTCACAACCCATCCCCTGAGGCCCGTGTCGTAACTACCCCAAGCCCGCCTTCCATAGGCCAGGGGCTGGCGACTAGCACCAGAGGCGTAAATCCATAAAACCGGGAAGGAATTGCCTCTCTAAAACACAAACACTAGCTCAAAATCAAAGTACAAGTAGAAGTAGCACTAAGTAAGCAGTAACAAGTGTGCTGAAAATACAAAGGGGCCAGAATACAAGCCCAACAGAAAGGTACATCCACAAATGAAAGTAAAGTACATGGAAAAGACAACAACTGGAAGTGACGCGTTGCTCCTGGGTCGTCCTCCGAAGTTCCTACCTGAAGGGTTGGTACATATTTCCACCTCAGCTCCCCTCATCTGACAGTCGCCCCCGTCCCCCGGGGCCCGTGTCGTAACTACCCCAAGCCCGCCTTCCATAGGCCAGGGGATGGCGACTAGCACTAGAGGCGTAAATCCCTAAAATCGGGAAGGCATTGACTCTCTAAAACACAAACACAAGCTCAAAAGCAGAGTACAAGCGGAAGTAACACTAAGTAAGCTGTAACAAGTGTGCTGAAAATATAAAGGGTCCGGAATACAAGCCTAATAAAAAGGTACAGCCACAACTAAAAGTAAATTACAAGGAAAAGACAACAATTGGAAGTGACGCGCTACTCATGGGTCGTCCTTCGGAGTTCCTACCTGAATTGTAGGTACAGATGGCCACCTCAGCTCCCCTCGTCGGACAGTCGCCTCCGTGCACCGTCTCTTCGTGAAGTACACCTCCGGGTACCATCTCATCATGAAGTCCACCTTCGGGTACCGTCTCATCGTGAGGTCCACCTCCAGTTACCGTCTCGTCGTGAGGTCCACCTCCGGGTACCGTCTAACACCACGAGCCTCAGTCACGATCAATGATGTCAATCGTCTGCAACCAACACAACGTAGTGCGGGCATAGCCTGTGCAGGGGTGAATATATGATACTCAGTAGGGACCCCGAGACCCTCAAGGTCTCACAAATCCAACAAGGATAAACATAAAAAGGATTCTTAATAGATAAACCGAACTTAGGTATAAGGCCATACTTATACCTAAGTTACCAAGTAACTCATCTCAAACACGACGTATCACACAGTTATGAAATCAACAGATAACCACTACTCAGGTATATGCCCATACATATACCTAAGTTATCAAGTAACTCATCTCAATCATGAGGAAAACACGAAGGTCATAGACTCAGCTCAAACCAGGATTTTCATTATCGAAACCGTAACTGCTGAAGAGCTCCGTCTCAGACGAGTACAGTGATCATGTCACGTACTCCGAGGTACCACTCACAAACCTATGACTGCTGAGGTACTCCTCCTGTCGAGTACTATGGGCCTACTACTACAACCAAGTGCTTCCCACCAAGGGTCTGCTACTACAACCAAGTGCTCCCCCTAATAGTCGTCAGAGGTACTCCAGCTCTGAGTACCGCGGGTCTTCCACTACAACAAAGGGCTCTGTCCACCGTGGGTCTGCTGCTACAACCAAGTGCTCCATCCACTGGGCTAACATGTCAAGTAGTCAAAAGGTCTCTGCCAGTTACACGGTCTCCGCACTCCGTACACTCGACTCCAGCATCGCGGGTCTGCCGCTACAACCAAGCGCTCCCCCTCCGTCGAGTACCGCGGGTCTACCGCTACAACCAAGCGCTCCACCGCCAAGAATCTGCTGCTACAACCAAGAGCACCACCTCTATCGAGTACTGCGGGTCTGCCGCTACAACCAAGCGCTCCACCGCCAAGGATCTGCTGCTAGCTACCAGGTGCTCCGTCCGCTGAGGGTCCCTACTGCAACAACCAAGCGCACCTCCTCTGTCGAGTACTGCAGGTCTGCCGCTACAACCAAGTGCTCCATCCGCCAAGGGCCACTGTACTCTGCTAGCTCGTCACTGGGAGGGTCCGCTCCACGAGATATTGTTCGATACTCCATGTATCACGAGATTCCACGAAGAAGTAACACAAAGGTCCTCCTCGTCATAGGTAACTCAATGCAACAGGCGGCACGTCAATCGGACGCCCGGTCTGTGAGTTAATAGCATTTTAGTCCCGAGGGCCCGGTTGGTTTCGTATACGAACCAACCCGGTCGTATCTCAAATGTACCCCGAAATCGCATAGGGTAAACTCAAGGGACTGTTTCTCAATGAGATCACTAACGTCACTGATGATTTGTTAAGCGGAGGATTTCTGTACGGAATTCGAAGCAGTCGCAGCCAGCTCTAGGGTTTTCGTACACAGCATGCTCGTTCCGGGAGGTTCCGCTCCACGAGCCGAGGGGGAGATATATCAACTATCTCGTAGTCCATAGTTTATGTATCTCAAAGTTCCGTCACAATAAAAGGAACTCAATGCGACAGACGGTGCGTCAATCGGACGTCCGGTCTGAGAGTTATTGGCTTTTCCGTGTGCATTGTCCTCACCCACCCACACCCTGGGAAACTTCCCAGGAGGTCACCCATCCTGATCACTACTCTAGGCCAAGCACGCTTAACTATGGAGTTTTAACCAGGTAGGCTCCCGAAAAGGTAGGTTCACCTTGACTATAGTATACCGAAATGGCTGTCTCGATCCAAAGATCACATCACAACTGACGGTTCGTCATTCGGAGTTCCGTAGCCCAAGATATGGGCGTTTGAACGGAAAAGTCCGAGTATGGGGAGCCTGGGCCCAGCCCGGCCCACTCCCCCTGGGCTGACCCGAACCGGGTCGACCGGCCCTGGCGGCACGGGGGCGCGGCCAGCACAGCCGTTGCGGCGCGCGTGCGCCAAGGGAGGGGCGTTTCCCCTCCTTAATTGAAAACGGCGGCCCCCAAAAAGGGGGGCCGCGCCTTGTGTGTAACCGGGGGTTACACCCCCCCCCCCCCCTCCCCCCCCCCCCGGGTTTTCCCCCTTCTAACGGTCGGCCAGCGCGGCGGCCAGCTGGGTTCTCGCCGCGGGACCTCGCGGTCTCGTGTGTTCCGGCGCTGGCTGTCGTGGTTCCGGCCGCCTCCTTCGTGCTCCCCGGGCGGCCAGTTTTTCCGGCCGCCACTTCCAAGATGGCTGCGAAAAATGTCTGGCGCGGCGTGACGACGCCGCGCCCTTCCACCGCGGCCCGACTCCGGTCGTGGCCTCATTCTCAATCCTCGGCGTGGCGCGACGGCGCCGCGTTTCTTCGTCGTGGCCCGCTCCTACCGCGTCTCCTCTCGTTCAAGAACGGTGCGACGGTATCGCGCTGTCTTCGTTCAACAATGCCAAGGAAAAAGGAAAGGGGGATGGGTATCGGCCATGTTCGTGTAGTCCGAACTCCTCCCGTTATGTTGATATCAGTCAGCCTTTAATGAATGATAAACTTTCACAATCTTTTTAAATTAAATAAAAAGATTTAGATCAAGGCCCGACAAATATAAACCTTCAAGTTCGAAGGAAAGATCCACATAACTTTAAAAAGTTAAAACCCCTACCTCGGAAACGAAGTTCTTCGATCGAGGATGGAG
This sequence comes from Viscum album, assembly GCA_963277665.1. Classification (NCBI taxonomy): domain Eukaryota; kingdom Viridiplantae; phylum Streptophyta; class Magnoliopsida; order Santalales; family Viscaceae; genus Viscum; species Viscum album. The sequence continues at coordinate 1,598,138,000 of OY728133.1, read as the reverse complement.
TTGCGGAAAGAAGATGAAGAGGTTCGTCATTCGTTCTGTCCGCCAAGCTCTTTCAAACTTGAGTTGTGTCGGCTAGGGGAAGATGCTCCACGTCGGTAGGGTCTGAGGAAGAAGTCGAAGAGGATCGCTGTTCTTCGTCGTGAAGATAAGCTTCTTTCCAAGTGTTGGGCATCGCGGTACTTTATCAGCGCTTCGTCGCTTGGTGAAGCCGTCCCCAAACCCTCTCCCAATATCCCTATAAATAAGAGAGGGTGAGAGGTATGTAACCATCGTGGTTACATAATTTTAAAAAGGGGGGGTCGGGTGAAATTATTTGCGTTGACGCAATTTAAGAGGTCTGTTGGCACCACTTAAGTGGGGAGGGTGCCAAGGAGTTTCTCCCCATTTAATGGGGAGTTGAGGAATTAAGAGGCTCTCCCTCATTAATGAGGGAGAGTTGAGAGGTTTCCTCTCCTCCCATTGATTGGGGGGTTAAGCCCCGTGTGGTCCCCACCACAATAAACCACCCACGGGAGGTTTAGCTCTGGTGGGCCCCACTACCATAACCTCTCATGGGAGGTTATGGTGTGGTGGCCCCACCTCCAACCTCCAGGAGGAGGTTTCAACCACCGCACCCCCAACGGCGGCTTAAATAAAATAAAGTGCATGACGTGTTATTTTATTATTACACTTTTTAAAGAAAACCCAAAAACTAACTTCTGCTCTCGATAAAACGCAACTGCGGAAAAAGTCTCTTTAAGCAAAAACTGGCATTGAAAGTTCATTGGTGCCCTTGGATTTCAATTCTGAGCACCGGCTCAAAAGTTAGAAAAACCCGCTCGTTCGTTCACTGAACGTACCCAAGCTAAACTTTGGAAAATGATTCCAGGCACACTGGGTCTCGGGATCAGGTGCCGTCAGAAACTGCGGACTCATAAAATTCCAAAGAAAATTAAGAAAAAAAATTTCCCTTGAAATTTCTGGGTCTTTACATTACAGCCACCTCAGGGCTTTACATCCCCGTAAAGCTTCAACACAAACTGGGGAGAACAAAGTGGAACTGAGCACGCATATGAGCCTTACGCTCCCATGTGCTCTCCTGGAGGTTCTCGTGCTACCCATGCAGCACACCAGAGGAATCGTCCATCCACGTAGAACCCGCTCCTGTCGATCCTCAATTTCCTCTAAACCTCCGAGAATGTCGCCCTGTCATCGACGTCCAACTCCTTGTGGTCGATGACGTGTGAAGAAACAAGCACGTATCTCCTCAGCTGAGATACGTGGATGACAACATGCACCCAGTGCAACTGAGGTGGTACGGTCAAGCGGTAAATCTCCTCACCTACCCTGCTGAGGACCAAAAAGGTCCATCAAACTTCGGAGGTATCTTGTCGCCTCAGCCACATCTCTGAAAACCTCGTCGAGGTGAGACCCGTATAAGGACGTGTCCGTCATCCTCAAACTCCAGAGGCCTTTACTTCCTGATTAGAACTGAAACTCAAAACTCCTGCTGCCACGAGGGTAAGGTGGACCGACTCAAGAGTGGTCGATCGCACTCCCCTACGCAAGAGTTTTTATCCTGAGCTGCCTGAGGTTTCCTTTTTCACCGACCAAGGAAAACTCATCCCAATGTTGTAGATAAACCACAACCTTTTTTCCTAATACAGTCAACCTGGGTATGAATTGTGAACCAAAACCATACCCAGACCAGCGTCGTAAGGCCTCGACGCTGCCACCAAGAGATTCCAACCGAAACTCTCACCTCGAGAGTCAGATCACATCGTCGGCGTAGGCGTGATTATCGAGTCTCCTCCCCAAGGTATCTCGAGACATGAGGGTCAAGTCAATGGCTTACCCGGAACCTCTAGGTCTGGGACAAGATTCGTGGAAGGATAGAATTATTGGTACCTATGTCTATTGATATGGCAGCTCGTATTAGACATAGACCGTACCTCGAATAATTCTTAGAGCCCCTGGGTCACACTCCTCGACCGCATGCAGCAACTCTCTTCCCCAGCCCTTTTTCTCCCTAAGCCTGGCGGGGACTACAAAGGAGGGTGGTTATAACATATCGAAATGTACACCACCACGTGCTTCTCTCCAAGCTCCGCTTCCACGTCTGCTGCTCTACAGATTCATCTGTCCTTAACACTTCCTCATCCTGAAACATTTTACACGCCCAAATCTCCGAGACTGGCGCCATTTTCCTGCCTTCCCACTGCTAACGTTCACCGGCTGTAACCGACCAGCAAAAGAACTCACAACCACAAAGGTTCTCTCTAGCATCTTAGCATAAATAGGAATGCATAGAGGAAAATTGATGGCTCGGATGTCCTTTAGACACACTTCGTTCAGAAGTTCGAGTCTAAAACACTGATCACATCGTATCCAACGAGTGCCAAGAACGATTGGTACTCCTTGTTGAGCGCTCAGCTTCCAACATGTCGTACTGTCGAAGCTTTATAAGCTCCAGAAAATTCACAGCCACCTACTCAAGCCAGTTCTCAGCCGCCTACGAGTCAGGCTCACCTCAGAACTTGAGGGATATATGGTGTTGGAACATAGGTAAGGCACTAAGCCAATGAGTACCCTCTACCGGTACTGCCGGTAGTGTCTGTTGTCCAACAGGTAGTGGCATAGCTGACACATTTCCCGAAGGTACTATCTCAGGAATCGGTCCACGTACCGAAGCCTCATTTCTAAACAGACCAACCTCATGGTCCCTCACTGGAAGACTCTAGTAGCGATGGTCACCATCCGCTCTACTAGTGTCTAAGCTAGGAGTAGAACTATAGCAATCGCCTCCATCCAGTCCACTGCTGCCTGGGAAAACTGTCTCGCCACGTAACCTCGGAGGCCTCTGCTGCTGGAACCCGTGAAACGCGCTCTGACAGCGTGCACCGTCAACTATTACGGCTGGTGGCATCCGCTGCCTAACGGGTGGTGGTGCTTCTGGTACACCACCCGAAGGTTCCAACACAGAAAAAGGGCCCCGCACCGAAGTCTCGCCGCTCGGTGGGCCGTCATCGAGAACTCTCTCGGAACTCCAACTGACTGTCTGCGCAGCTGCATCCTGATAAGAAACAGGTGCACCACGGTCAAATGATTTATACCTGGTGAACTAACCTGGTTTGAGCTGACATTAAAACTATTCGGAAACACACACGCAATCAGTGTCTTCGTGCATTAAGTAGAAAATCAGACGTCAGGGTCCTGGTGTATGGATACGTCGGCCACCGCACCAACACTGGACTGCCTGGACTGATAACCACACTCAATACACTTAACACTACTGCTTCACAAAGAAGAAATATCAGAGTCCTGAGTTCTGCGGTAGAACCGAACTTCTCTGATACCAATTTGTCATGACCCATCCCCTGGGGCCCGTGTCGTAACTACCCCAAGCCCGCCTTCCATAGGCCAGGGGCTAGTGACTAGCACCAGAGGCGTAAATCCCTAAAACCAAGAAGTCATTGCCTCTCTAAAACACAAACACAAGCTCAAAAGAAGAGTACAAGAGGAAGTAACACTATGTAAGCAGTAACAAGTGTGCTGAAAATACAAAGTGGCCGGAATACAAGCCCAACAGAAAGGTATAGCCACAACAGAAGTAAAGTACAAGGAAAAGACAACAACTGGAAGTGTCGTGCTACTCTTGGGTCGTCCTCCGGAGTTCCTACCTGAAGGGTAGGTACAGATGGCCACCTCATCTCTCCTTGTCTGACAGTCGCCTCCGTGCACCGTCTCGTTGTGAAGTCCACCTCCGGGTACCGTCTCTTCATGAAGTCCACCTCCGGGTACCGTCTCATCCTGAGGTCCACCTCCGGTTACCGTCTCGTCGTGAGGTCCACCTCCGGGTACCGTCTAACACCACAAGCCTCAGTCACGATCAATGTTGTCCATCGTCTGCAACCAACTAAACGTAGTGCGGTCATATCCCGTGCAGGGGTGAGTATATGATACTCAGTAGGGACCCTGAGACCCTAAAGTTCTCACTAAATCCAACAAGGATAAACATAAAAATGATTCTTAACTGATAAACCAAACTTAGGTATAAGCCCATACTTATACCTAAGTTACCAAGTAACTCATCTCAAACATGAGGTATCACACAGTTATGAAATCAACGGATAACCACTACTCAGGTATATGCCCATACATATACCTAAGTTATCAAGTAACTCATCTCAATCATGAGGAAAACACGAAGGTCATAGACTCAGCTCAAACCAGGATTTTCATTATCGAAACTGTAACTGCTGAAGAGCTTCGTCTCAGACGAGTACAGTTATCTTGTCACGTACTCCGAGGTACCGATCACAAGCCTATGACTGCTGAGGTACTCCTCCTTTCGAGTACTGTGGTCCTGTTGCTACAACCAAGCGCTTCCCACCAAGGGTCTGCTGCTATAACCAAGTGCTCCCCGTAATAGCCGTCAGAGGTACTCCAGCTGTGAATACCGCGGGTCTGCCGCTACAACAAAGGGATATGTATGTCGTGGGTCTGCTGCTACAACCAAGCGCTCTGTCCACTGGGCTAACAAGTCAGGTAGTCAAATGGTCTCAGCCAGTTACACGGTCTCCACACTCCGTACACTCGACTCCAGCATCACGGGTCTGCCGCTACAACCAAGCGCTCCCCCTCCGTCGAGTATCGCGGGTCTGCCGCTACAACCATGCGCTCCACCGCCAAGGATCTGCTGCTACAACAAAGCGCACCACCTCTATCGAGTACCGTGGGTCTGCCGATACAACCAAGCGCTCCACCTCCAAGGATCTGCTGCTAGCTACCAGGTGCTCCGTCCGCTGAGGGTCTCTGCTGCTACAACCAAGCGCACCTCCTCTGTCGAGTACTCCGGGTCTGCCGTTAAAACCAAGTGCTCCGTCTGCCAAGGGCCTCTGTAATCTTCTATATTGTCACTAGTAGGGTCCACTCCACGAGCTACTGGTTGATACCCCATGTATCACAAGATTCCACAACAAAGTAACACAAAGGTCCTCCTCGTCATAGGTAACTCAACGCAACAGGCGGCGCGTCAATCGAACGTCCAGTCTGTGAGTTAATAGCATTTTAGTACCGGGGGCCCTGTTGGTTTCGTATACGAACCAACCCGGCCGTATCTCAACTGTACCCTGAAATCGCATAGGGTAAACTCAAGGGACTGTTTCTCAATGATATCACCAACGTCGCTGACGATTCCTCAAGCAGAGGATTTCTGTACGGAAGTCAAAGCAGTCGCAGCCAACTCTAGGGTTTCCATACAAAGCATGCTCATTCCTGGAGGGTCCGCTCCACGAGCCGAGTGGGTGATGCATCAACTGTCTCGTAGTCCAGAGTTGATGTATCTCAAACTTCCTTCACAACAAAAGGAACTCAACGCGACAAACGGCACGTCAATAGGACATCCGATCTGAGAGCTATTTGCTTTTTCGTGTGCATTGTCCTCACCCACACACACCCTGGGAAACTTCCCAGGAAGTCACCCATCCTGATCACTACTCCAGGCCAAGCATGCTTAACTATGGAGTTTTAACCAGGTAGGCTCCCGAAAAGGAAGGTGAACCTTGCGTATAGTATACCGAAACGACCGTCTTGATCCAAGGATCGCATCGCAACTGACGGTTCGTCATTCGGAGTTCCGTAGCACAAGATATGGGCGTTTGAATGGAAAAGTCTGAGTATGGGGGGTCTGGGCCCGGCCCGGCCCAGTCCCCCTAGGCAGACCCGAACCGGGTCGACCCGGCCCTGGCGGCCCGACCCGGCCATGGCGGCGCGGCCCGGCCGGTGGCGCGGCGGCGCGGCCAGCACTGCGGCGCGGAGGCACGGCCAGCGCAGCCCTCGCGTCGCGCGTGCGCCAAGTGAGGGGTGTTTCCCCTTCTTAATTGAAAACGGTGGGCCCCAAAAAGGGGGGTCGCGCCTTGTGTGTAAACGGGGGTTACACCCCCCCCCCCAGGGTTTTCCCCTTGTAACGGTCGGCCAGCGCAGCGGCCGGTCGGGTTCTCGCAGCGGGACCCCGCGGTCCCGTGTCTTCCGGTGCCGGCGGCCGTGGTTCCGGCTGCCTCCTTCGTGCTCCCCGGGCGGCCGGTTTTTCCGGCCACCACTTCAATGATGGCCGCGAAAAACTTCTGGCGCGGCGTGACGACGCCGCACCCTTCCGCCACGGCCCAACTCCGGCTGTGGCCTCATTCGCAATCCTAGGCGCGGTGCGACGGCACCACGTTTCTTCGTCGTGGCCCGCTCCTACCGCGTCTCCTCTCGTTCAAGAACGGTTCGACGGTATCGCACCGTCTTCGTTCAACAATGCCAAGTAAAAAAGGAAAAGGGGAGGGGTATCGGCCGTGTTCGTGTGGTCCGAACTCATCCCGTTATGTTGATATTAGTCAGCCTTTAATGAACAATAAACTTTCACAATCTTTTTAAATTAAATAAAAAGATTTGGATCAAGGCCCGACAAATATAAACCTTCAAGTTCGAAGGAAATATCCACATAACTTTAAAAAGTTAAAACCCCTACCTCGGAAACAACGTTCTTCGATCGAGGACGGAGTTGCGGAAAGAAGACGAAGAGGTTCGTCGTTCATTGCGTCCGCCAAGCTCTTTCAAACCCGATTTGTGTCGGCTGGTGGAAGACGCTCCACGTCGGTAGGGTCTGGGGAAGAAGTCGAAGAGGATCAGCGTTCTTCGTCGCGAAGATAAGCTTCTTTCCAAGTGTTGGGCGTCGTGGTACTTTATCAGCACTTCGTCGCTTGGTGAAGCCATCCCCAACCCCTCTCCCAATATCCCTATAAATAAGAGAGGGGGAGAGGTATGTAACCATCGTGGTTACATAATTTTAAAAAGGGGGGGTCAGGTGAAATAAATTGCGTTGACGCAATTTAAGAGGTCTGTTGGCACCACTTAAGAGGGGAGGGTGCCAAGGAGTTTCTCCCCATTTAATGGGGAGTTGAGGAATTAAGAGGCTCTCATTCATTAATGAGGGAGAGTTGAGAGGTTTTCTCTCCTCCCATTAATTGGGGGGTTAAACCCCGTGTGGTCCCCACCACAATAAACCCCCCAAGGGAGGTTTAGCTCGGGTGGGCCCCACCACCATAACCTCTCAAGGGAGGTTAAGGTGTGGTGGCCCCACCTCCAACCTCCATGAGGAGGTTTCAACCACCGCACCCACAACAGCAGCTTAAATAAAATAAAGTGCATGACAGGTTATTTTATTATTACACTTTTTAAAGAAAACCCAAAAACTAACTTCCGCTCTCGATAAAATGCAACTGCGGAAAAAGTCTCCTTAAGCAAAAACCGGTGTTACGAGTTCATCGGTGCCCTCAGATTTCAATTCCGAACACCAGCTCAAAAGATAGAAAAACCCGCTCGTTCGTTCCCTGAACGTACCCGAGCAAAACTTCGGAAAATAATTCCAGGCACACCGTGTCTCGGGATCAGGTGCCGTTAGAAACTACGGACTCGTAAAATTACAAAGAAAATTAAGAAAAAAAATTTCCCTTGAAATTTCTAGGTCTTTACATTACACCCACCTCAGGGCTTTACGTCCCCGTAAAGCTTCAACACAAACTAGGCAGAACAAAGTGGAACTGAGCACGGATATGAGCCTTACGCTCCCATGTGATCTCCTGGAGGTTCTCGTGCTACCCGTGGAGCACACCAGAGGAATCGTCTGTCCACGTAGAACCCGCTCCTGTCGATCCTCGATTTCCACTGAACCTCCGAGAATGTCGCCCTGTCATCGATGTCCAACTCCCTGTGGTCGATGACGTGTGAAGAAACATGCACGTATCTCCTCATCTGAGATACATGGATGAAAACATGCACCCAGTGCAACTGATGTGGTAAGGTCAAGCAGTAAACCTCCTCGCCTACCCTGCTGAGGACCAAAAAGGTCCGTCGAACTTCGGAGGTAACTTGTCGTCTCGGCCACATCTCCGAAAACCTCGTCGAGGTGAGACCCGTATAAGGACGTGTCCGTCATCCACGAACTCCAGAGGCATTTACTTCCTAATTAGAACTGAAACTCAATACTCCTGCTTCCACGAGGGTAAGGAGGATTGACTCAAGAGTGGTTGATCGCACTCCCCTATGCACGAGTTTTTATCCTGAGCTGCCTGGGGTTTCCTTTTTCGCTGACCATGGAAGACTCATCCCAACGTTGTAGATAAACCACAACCTTTTTGCCTAATATAGTCAACCTAGGTATGAATTGTGAACCAAAACCATACCCAGACCAACGTCGTAAGGCCTCGACGCTGCCACCAAGAGATTCCAACCGAAACTCTCGCCTCAAGGGTCAGATCACACCGTCGGCGTAGGCGTGATTATCTAGTCTCCTCCCCAAGGTATCTCGAGCCGTGAGGGTCAAGTCAACGGCTTACCCGGAACCTCTAGGTCTGGGACAAGATTCGTGGAAGGATAGAATGATTGGTACCTATGTCTATTGATATGGAATCTCGTAGTAGACATAGACCGTACCATGAATCATTCTTAGAGACCCTGGGTCACACTCCTCGACCGCATACAACAACTCTCTTCCCCAGCCCTCCTGCTCCCTGAGCCTGGCGGGGACTACAAAGGAGGGTGGTTGTAACATGTCGAAATGTACACCACCACATGCTGCTCTCCAAGCTCCGCTTCCACATCTACTGCTCTGCAGATTCATTTGTACTTAACACTTCTTCTTCTTGAAACATTTTACACGTCCAAGTCTCCGAGTCTGGAGCCAGTTTCCTACCTTCCCACTGCTAACGTTCACTGGCTGTAACCGACCGGCCAAAGAACTCACAACCACAAAGGTTCTCTCTAGCATCCTAGCATAAATAGGAATGCATAGAGGAAAAGTGATGGCTCGGATGTCCTTTAGACACACTTAGTTCAGAAGTTCGAGTCTAAAACACTGATCGCATCGTATCCAACGAGTACCAAGAACGATTGGTACTCATTGTTGAGCACTCAGCTTATGACATGTCGTACTGCCGAAGCTGTATAAGCTCCAGAAAATTCACAGCCACCTCCTCAAGCCAGTTCTCAGGAACCTACGAGTCAGGATCTCCACGGAACATGAGGTATATCTGGTGCTGGAACATAGGTAAGGCACTAAGCCTATGAGTACCCTCTACCGGTACTGCCGGTAGTGTCTGCTGCCCAACAGGTAGTGGCATAACTGACACATTTCCTAAAGGTACTATCTCAGGAATCTGTCCACGTATTGAAGCCTCATTACTAAACATACCAACCTCATGGTCGCTCACTGGAAGACTCTAGTAGCGATGGTCACCATCCACTCTACTAGTGTCTAAGCTAGGAGTAGAACTCTAGCAATCGCCTCCATCCAGTCCACTACTGCCTGGGAAAAACTGTCTCGCCACGTAACCTCAGAGGCCTCTGCTGCGGGAACCCGTGAAACACGCTCTGACAGCGTGCACCGTCAACTAGTACGGCTGGTATCATCCGCTGCCTAACGGGTGGTGGTGCTGCTGGTACACCACCCGAAGGTGCCAACACAGAAAAAGGGCCCTGCACCGAAGTCTCGCCGCTCGGTGGGCCGTCATTGAGAACTCTCTCGGAACTCCAACTGACTGTCTGCGCAGCTGCATCCTGATAAGAAACAGGTGCGCCACGGTCAAATGATTTATACCTGGTGAGCTGACCTGGTTTGAGCTGACATTAAAACTTTTTGGAAACACACACGCAATCAGTGTCTTCGTGCATTAAGTAGGAAATCAGACGTCAGGGACCTGGTGTATTGGATACGTCGGCCGCCGCACCAACACTGGACTCCCTGGACTGATAACCACACTCAATAACCTTTACACTACTGCTTCACAAAGAAGAAAGATCAGAGTCCTGAGTTCTGTGGTAGAACCGAACTCCTCTGATACCAATTTGTCACGACCCGTCCCCCGGGGCCCGTGTCGTAACTACCCCAAGCCCGCCTTCCATAGGCCAGGGGCTGGCGACTAGCACCAGAGAAGTAAATCCCGAAAACGGGGAAGGCATTGCCTCTCTAAAACACAAACACAAGCTCCTAAGCAGAGTACAAGCGGAAGTAACACTAAGTAAGCAGTAACAAGTGTGCTGAAAATTCAAAGGGGCCGGAATAGAAGCCCAACAGAAAGGTACAGCCACAACTGAAGTAAATTACAAGGAAAAGACAACAACTGGAAGAGACGCACTGCTCTTGGGTCGTCCTCCGGAGTTCCTACCTGAAGGGTAGGTAGAGATGGCCACCTCATCTCCCTCGTCTGACAGTCACCTCCGTGCACCATCTCGTCGTGAAGTCCACCTCTGGGTACCGTCTCGTCGTGAAGTCCACCTCCGGGTATCGTATCGTTGTGAGGTCCACCTCCGGTTACAGTCTTGTCATGAGGTTCACCTCTGGGTACCGTCTAACACCACGAGCCTCAGTCACAATCAATGATGTCCATCGTCTGCAACCAAAACAACGTAGTGCGGGCATAGCCCGTGCATGGGTGAGTATACGATACTCAGTAGAGACCCCAAGACCCTCAAGTTCTCACTAAATCCAACAAGGATAAACATAAAAAGGATTCTTAAAAGATAAACCAAACTTAGGTATAAGCCCATACTTATACCTAAGCTACCAAGTAACTCATCTCAGACATGAGGTATCACACAGTTATGAAATCAACGGATAACCACTACTCAGGTATATTCCCATACATATACCTATGTTATCACGTAATTCATCTCAATCATGAGGAAAACACGAAGGTCATAGACTCAGCTCAAACTAGGAATTTCATTATCGAAACTGTAACTGCTGAAGAGCTCCGTCTCAGACGAGTATAGTGATCATGTCACGTACTCCGAGGTACCACTCAAAAACCTATGACTGCTGAGGTACTCCTCCTGTCGAGTACTGTGGGCCTGCTGCTACAACCAAGCGCTTCCCACTAAGGGTCTGCTGCTACAACCAAGCGCTCCCCCTAATAGTCGTCAGAGGTACTCCTGCTATGAGTACCGCGGGTCTGCCCCTACAACCAAGGGCTCCGTCCGCTGTGGGTCTCCTGCTACAACCAAGCGCTCCGTCCACTGGTCTAACAAGTCAAATAGTCAAAACGCCTCAGCCAGTTACACGGTCTCCGCACTCCATACACTCGACTCCAGCATTGCGGGTCTTCTGCTATAACCAAGCGCTCCCCCTCCGTCGAGTAACATGGGTCTTCCGCTACAACCAAGCGCTCCACCTCCAAGGATCTGCTTCTACAACCAAGTGCACCACCTCTATCGAGTACCGCGGGTCTGCCGCTACAACCAAGCACTCCACCGCCAAGGATTTGCTGCAAGCTACCAGGTGCTCCGTCCGCTGAGGGTCTTTGCTGCTACAACCAAGCGCACCTCCTCTGTCGAGTACTGCGGGTCTGCTGCTACAACCAAGTGCTCCGTCCGCCAAGGGCCTCGGTACTCTGCTATCTCGTCACTGGGAGGGTCCGCTCCACGAGCTACTGGTCGATAATCCAAGTATCACGAGATTCCACGAAAAAGTAACACAAAAGTCCTCCTCGTCATAGGTAACTCAACGCAACAGGCGGCGCATCAATCGGACGCCCGGTCTGTGAGTTAATAGCATTTTAGTCCTGGGGGCCCGGTTGGTTTCGTATACGAACCAACCCGGCCGTCTCTCAACTGTACCCTGAAATCACATAGGGTAAACTCAAGGGACTGTTTCTCAATGATATCACCAACATCGCTGACGATTAGTCAAGCGGAGGATTTCTGTACGGATGTCAAAGCAGTCGCAACCAGCTCTAGGGTTTCCGTACACAGCATGCTCGTTCCGGGAGGGTCCGCTCCACGAGCCAAGGGGGCGATACATAAACTGTCTCTTAGTCTAGAGTTGATGTATCTCAAAGTTCCTTCACAACAAAAGGAACTCAACACGACAGACGGCACGTCAATCGGACGTCCGGTCTGAGAGTTATTGGCTTTTCCGTGTGCATTGTCCTCACCCACACACACCCTGGGAAACATCCCAGGAGGTCACCCATCTTGATCACTACTCCAGGCCAAGCACGCTTAACTATGGAGTTTTAACCAGGTAGGCTCCCGAAAAGGAAGGTGCACCTTGATTATAGTATACCGAAACGACCGTCCCGATCCAAGGAACACATCGCAACTGACGCTTCATCATTCAGAGTTCCGTAGCCCAACATATGGGCGTTTGAACGGAAAAGTATGAGTATGGGGGGTCTGGGCCCGGCCCGGCCCAGTCCCCCTGGGCCGACCCGAACCGGGTCACCCAGCCCTGGCGGCCCGACCCGGCATTGGCGACGCGGCCCGGCCGGCGGCACGACCAGCGCGGCGGCGCGGCCAGCGCGGCCAGCGCAGCCCTTGCATCGCGTGTGCGCCAAGGGAAGGGTGTTGCCCCTCCTTAATTGAAAACGGAGGGCCCCAAAAAGGGGGGCTGCGTCTTGTGTGTAACCGGGGGTTACATCCCCCCCCCCCCGGTTTTTCCCCCTTGTAACGGTCGGTCAGCGCGGCGGCCAGCCGGGTTCTCACCGCGGGACCCCGCGGTCCCGTGTCTTCCGGCGCTGGCGGCCGGGGTTCAAGCTGCCTCCTTCGTGCTCCCTGGGTGGCCGGTTTTTCCGGCAGCCACTTCCAAGATGGCCGCGAAAAACATCTGGCGCGGCGTCGTGGGCCGACTCCGGCCGCGGCCTCATTCGCAATCCTCAGCGCGGCGCGACGGCGCCGCGTTTCTTCGTCGTGGCCCGCTCCTACCGCGTCTCCTCTCATTCAAGCACGGTGCGACGGTATCGCGCCGTCTTCGTTCAACAATGCCAAGGAAAAAGGAAAGGGGGAGGGTATCGGCCGTGTTCGTGTGGTCCGAACGCCTCCCTTTATGTTGATAGCAGTCGGCCTTTAATGAACGATAAACTTTCACAATCTTTTTAAATTAAATAAAAAGATTTGGATCAAGGCCCGAAAAATATAAACCTTCAAGTTCAAAGGAAAGATCCACATAACTTTAAAAAGTTAAAACCCCTACCTCGGAAACGAATTTCTTCGATCGAGGACAGAGTTGCAGAAAGAAGATGAAGAGGTTCATCGTTCGTTGCGTCCGCCAAGCTATTTGAAACCCGAGTTGTGTCGGCTGGTGGAAGACGCTCCACGTCGGTAGGGTCTGGGGAAGAAGTCGAAGAGGATCGGCGTTCTTCATCGCGAAGTTAATCTTCTTTCCAAGTGTTGGGCGTCGCGGTACTTTATCAGCGCTTCGTCTCTTGGTGAATCCGTCCCCAAACCCTCTCCCAATATCCCTATAAATAAGAGAGGGGGAGAGGTATGTAACCATCGTGGTTACATAATTTTAAAAAGGGGGGGTCGGGTGAAATAAATTACATTGACACAATTTAAGAGGTCTATTGGCATCACTTAAGAGGGGAGGGTGCCAAGGAGTTTCTCCCCATTTAATGGGGAGTTGAGGAATTAAGAGGCTCTCCCTTATTAATGAGGGAGAGTTGAGAGGTTTCCTATCCTCCCATTAATTGGGGGGTTAAGCCCCGTGTGGTCCCCACCACAATAAACCACCCACGGGAGGTTTAGCTCGGGTGGGCCCCACCACCATAACCTCTCAAGGGAGGTTAAGGTGTGGTGGCCCCACCTCCAACCTCCATGGGGAGGTTTCAACCACCGCACCCACAACAGCGGCTTAAATAAAATAAAGTGAATGACACGTTATTTTATTATTACACTTTTTAATGAAAACCCAAAAACTAACTTCCGCTCTCGATAAAATGCAACTGCTGAAAAAGTCTCCTTAAGAAAAAACCGGCGTTGCGAGTTCATCGGTGCCCTCAGATTTCAATTCCGAGCACCGGCTCAAAAGTTAGAAAAATCCGCTCGTTCGTTCCCTGAACGTACCCGAGATAAACTTTGGAAAATGATTCTGGGCACACCGGGTCTCGGGATCAGGTGCCATCAGAAACTGTGGACTCGTAAAATTCCAAAGAAAATTAAGAAAAAATATTTCCCTTGAAATTTCTGGGTCTTTACATTACACCCACCTCAGGGATTTACATCCCCGTAAATCTTCAACACAATCTAGGGAGAACAAAGTGGAACTGAGCACCATATGAGCCTTACGCTCCCATGTGCTCTCCTGGAGGTTCTCGTGCTACTCGTGGAGCACACCAGAGGAATCATCCATCCACGTAGAACCTGCTCTTGTCGATCATCGATTTCCACTGAACCTCTGAGAATGTCGCCCTGTCATCGACGTCCAACTCCCTGTGGTCGATGATGTGTGAAGAAACATGCACGTATCTCCTCAGCTGAGATACATGGATGACAACATGCACCCAGTGAAACTGAGGTGGTGAGGTCAAGCGGTAAACCTCCTCGCCTACCCTGCTGAGGACCAAAAAGGTCCGTCAAACTTCAGAGGTAACTTTCCGCCTTGGCCACATCTCTGAAAACCTCGTCGAGGTGAGACCCTTATAAGGATGTGTCTGTCATCCTCGAACTCCAGAGGCCTTTAATTCCTGATTAGAACTGAAACTCAAAACTCCTGCTGCCACGAGGGTAAGGTGGACGGACTCAAGAGTGGTCGATCGCACTCCCCTACGCAAGATTTTTTATCCTGAGTTGCCTGAGGTTTCCGTTTTCGCCGACCAAGGAAAACTCATCCAAACGTTGTAGGTAAACCACAACTTTTTTGCCTAATACAGTCAACCTGGGTATGAATTGTGAACCAAAACCATACCCAGACCAACGTCATAAGGCCTCGACGCTACCAACAAGAGATTCCAACCGAAACTCTCGCCTCGAGGGTCTGATCACACCGTCGGCGTATGCATGATTATCGAGTCTCCTCCCCAAGGTATCTCGAGACGTGAGGGTCAAGTAAACGACTTACCCAGAACCTCTAGGTCTGGGACGAGATTTGTGGAAGGATAGAATGATTGGTACCTATGTCTATTGATATGGCAGCTTGTAGTATACATAGATTGTACCTCGAATCATTCTTAGAGCCCCTGGGTCACACTCCTCGACCGCATGCAGTAACACTCTTCCCCAGCCCTCCTGCTCCCTGAGCCTGGCGGGGACTACAAAGGCAGGTGGTTGTAACATGTTGAAATGTACACCACCACATGCTACTCTCCAAGCTCCGCTTCCACGTTTGCTGCTTTGCAGATTCATCTGTCCTTAACACTTCCTCTTCCTGAAACATTTTACATGCCCAAGTCTCCGAGACTGGTGCCAGTTTCCTGCCTTCCCAAAGATAACGTTCACCGGCTGTAACCGACCCGCCAAAGAACTCACAACCACAAAGGTTCTCTCTAGAATCCTAGCATAAATATGAATGTATAGAAAAAAAGTGATAGATCGGATGTCCTTTAGACACACTTCTTTCAGAAGTTCGAGTCTAAAACACTGATCACATCGTATCCAACGAGTACCAAGAACGATTGGTACTCCTTGTTGAGTGCTCAGCATCCGACATGTTGTACTGCCGAAGCTGTATAAGCTCCAGAAAATTCACAGCCACCTCCTCAAGCCAGTTCTCATCTTCCTACGATTCAGGCTCGCCTCGGAACTTGAGGGATATCTAGTTTTGGAACATAGGTAAGGCACTAAGCCTATGAGTACACTCTACCGGTACTGCCAGTAGTGTCTGCTGTCCAACAGGTAGTGGCATAGCTGACACATTTCTCGAAGGTACTATCTCAGGAATCAGTCCACGTACCGAATCCTCATTACTAAACATACCAACCTCATGGTACCTCACTGGAAGACTCTAGTAGCGATGGTCACCATCTGCTCTACTAGTGTCTAAGCTAGGAGTATAACTCTAGAAATCATCTCCATCCGGTCCACTGCTTCCTGGGAAAAACTGTCTCACCATGTAACCTCAGAGGCCTCTGCTGCTGGAACCCGTGAAACGCGCTCTGACAGCGTGCACCATCAACTAGTACGGCTGGTGGCAACCATTGCCTAACGGGTGGTGGTGCTGCTGGTACACCACACGAAGGTGCCAACACAGAAAAAGGGCCCCGCACCGAAGTCTCGCCGCTCGGTGGGAAGTCATCAAGAACTCTCTCGGAACTCCAACTGACTGTCTGCGCAGTTTCATCCTGATAAGAAACAGGTGTTCCACGGTCAAACGATTTATACCTGGTGAGCTGACCTGGTTTGAGATGACATTAAAACTTTTTGGAAACACACACGCAATCAGTGTCTTCGTGCATTAAGTCAGAAATCAGACGTCAGGGTCCTGGTGTATGGATACGTCGGCTGCCGCACCAACACTGGACTCCCTAGACTGATAACAACACTCAATACCCTTAACACTACTGCTTCACAAAGAAGAAAGATCAGAGTCCTGAGTTATTCGGTAGAACCGAACTCCTCTGATACCAATTCGTCACGACCCGTCCCCCCGGGCCCGTGTCGTAACTACCCCAAGCCCGCCTTCCATAGGCCAGGGGATGGCGACTAGCACCAGAGGCATAAATCCCTAAAACCGGGAAGTAATTGCCACTCTAAAACACAAACACAAGCTCAAAAGCAGAGTATAAGTGGAAGTAACACTAAGTAAGCAGTAACAAGTGTACTGAAAATACAAAGGGGCCGGAATACAAGCCCAACAGAAAGGTACAGCCACAACTGAAAGTAAAGTACAAGGAAAAGACAACAACTGGAAGTGACGCGCTTCTCCTGGGTCATCCTGAGGAGTTCCTACCAGAAGGGTAGGTACAGATGGCCACCTTAGCTCCCCTCGTCTGACAGTCGCCTTCGTGCGTTGTCTCGTCGTGAAGTCCACCTCCGGGTACCATCTCATCATGAAGTCCATCTCTGGGTACCGTCTCATCATGAGGTCCACCTCCGGTTACCGTCTCGTCGTGAGGTCCACCTCTGGGTATCGTCTAACACCACGAGCCTCAGTCACGGTCAATGTTGTCCATCATCTGCAACCAACACAACGTAGTGCAGGCATAGCCCGTGCAGGGGTGAGTATACGATACTCAGTAGGGACCCCGAGACCCTCAAGGTCTCACTAAATCCAACAAGGATAAACATAAAAAGGATTCTTAAGAGATAAACCAAACTTAGGTATAAGCCCATACGTATACCTAAGTTACCAAGTAACTCATCTCAAACATGAGTAATCACACAGTTATGAAATCAACGGATAACCACTACTCAGGTATATGCCCATACATATACATAAGTTATCAAGTAACTCATCTCAATCATGAGGGAAACATGAAGGTCATAGACTCAGCTCAAACCAGGATTTTCATTATCAAAACTGTAACTCCTGAAGAGCTCCCTCTTAGACGAGTATAGTGATCCTGTCACGTACTCCGAGGTACCGCTCAAAAACCTATAATTGCTGAGGTACTCCTCCTGTCGAGTACTATGGGCCTGCTGCTACAACCAAGCACTTCCCACCAAGGGTCTACTGCTACAACCAAGAGCTCCCCCTAATAGCCGTCAGAGGTACTCCAGTTGTGAGTACCGCGGGTCTGCCGCTACAACCAAGGGCTCCGTCCGCCGTGGGTCTGCTGCTACAACCAAGCGCTCCGTCCACTGGGCTAACAAGTCATGTAGTCAAAAGGTCTCAACCAGTTACACGGTCTCCGCACTCCGTACACTCGACTCCAGCATCGTGGGTCTGCCGCTACAACCAAGCACTCCCCCTCCGTCGAGTACCTCGGGTCTGCCGCTACAACCAAGCACTCCACCGCCAAGGATCTGCTGCTACAACCAAGTGCACCACCTCTATCGAGTACCGCGGGTCTGCCGCTATAACCAAGTTCTCCACCGCCAAGGATCTGCTGCTAGCTACCAGGTGCTCCGTCCGCTAAGGGTCTCTGCTGCTACAACCAAGCGCACCTCCTCTGTCGAGTACTGGGGGTCTGCCGCTACAACCAAGTGCTCTGTCCGCCAAGGGCCTCTGTACTCTACTAGCTCGTTACTGGGAGGGTCCACTCCATGAGCTAGTGGTCGATACTCCAAGTATCACGAGACTCCACGAAGAAGTAACACAAATTTCCTCCTCGTCATAGGTAACTCGACGCAACAGGCAGCGCGTCAATCAGACGCCCGGTCTGTGAGTTAATAGTATTTTAGTCCCGGGGGCCCAGTTGGTTTCGTATATGATCCAACCCGGCCGTATCTCAACTGTACCTCAAAATTGCATAGGGTAAACTCAAGGTACTGTTTCTCAATGAGATCACCAACGTTGCTGACGATTCGTCAAGCGGAGTATTTCTGTACGGAAGTCGAAGCAGTCGCAGCCAGCTCTAGGGTTTCCGTACACAGCATGCTCGTTCCAGGAGGGTCCGCTCCACGAGCTGAGGGGGCGATATATCAACTGTCTCTTAGTCTAGATTTGATGTATCTCAAAGTTCCGTCACAACAAAAGTAACTCAATGCGATAGACGGTGCGTCAATCGGACGTCCGGTCTGAGAGTTATTGGATGTTCTGTGTGCATTGTCCTCACCCACACACACCCTGGGAAACTTCCCAGGAGGTCACCCATCCTGATCACTACTCCAGGCCAAGCACGCTTAACTATGGAGTTTTAACCAGGTAGGCTCTCGAAAAGGAAGGTGCACCTTGAGTATAGTATACTGAAACGACCGTCTCGATCCAAGGATCACATTGCAACTGACGGTTCGTCATTCGGAATTCCGTAGCCCATGATATGGGCGTTTCAATGGAAAAGTCCGAGTATGGGGGGTCTGGGCCCGGCCCGGCCCAGTCCCCCCTGGGCCAACCCGAACCGGGTCGACCCGGCCCTGGCAGCCCGACCCAGCCTTGGCGGCGCGGCGACGCGGCCAGCGCAGCCCTCGCATCGCGCGTGCGCTAAGGCAGGGGTGTTGCCCCTCTTTAATTGAAAACGGAGGCCCCCAAAAAGGGGGTCCTCACCTTGTGTGTAACAGGGGGTTACACCCCCCCCCCCCCGATTTTCCCCCTTGTAACGGCCGGCCAGCGTGGCGGCCGGCCGGGTTCTCGCCGCGGGACTCCCCGGTCCTGTGTCTTCCGGCGCCGGCAACCGTGGTTCCGGCCGCCTCCTTCGTGCTCCCCAGGCGGCCGGTTTTTCCGGGCCCCACTTTTAAGATGGCCGCGAAAAACGTCTGGCGCGGCTTGATGACGTCACGCCCTTCCGTCGCGGCCTGACTCTGGTCGCGGCCTCATTCACAATCCTCGGTGTGGCGTGACGGCGCCGCGTTTCTTTGTCATGGCCCGTTCCTACCGTGTCTCCTCTCGTTCAAGAACAGTGCGACGGTATCACGCCATCTTCGTTCAACAATGCCAAGGAAAAAGGAAAGGGGGAGGGGTATCGGGCGTGTTCGTGTGGTCCGAACTCCTCCCGTTATGTTGATAGCAGTCAGCCTTTAATGAACGATAAACTTTCACAATCTTTTTAAATTAAATAAAAAGATTTGGATCAAGGCCCGACAAATATAAACCTTCAAGTTCGAAGGAAAGATCCACATAACTTTAAAAAGTTAAAACCCCTACCTCGGAAACGAAGTTCTTCGATCGAGGACGGGGTTGTGAAAAGAAGACGAAGAGGTTCGTCATTCGTTGCGTCCACAAGCTCTTTCAAACCTGAGTTGTGTCGGCTGGTGGAAGACACTCTACGTCGGTAGGGTCTGGGGAAGAAGTCGAAGAGGATCATCGTTCTTCATCATGAAGATAAGCTTCTTTCCATGTGTTGGGCGTCGCGGTACTTTATCAGCGCTTCGTCGCTTGGTGAAGCCGTCCCCAAACCCTCTCCCAATATCCCTATAAATAAGAGAGGGGGAGAGGTATGTAACGATCGCGGTTACATAATTTTAAAAGGGGGGATCGGGTGAAATAAATTGCGTTGATGCAATTTAAGAGGTCTGTTGGCACCACTTAAGAGGGGAGGGTGCCAAGGAGTTTCTCCCCATTTAATGGGGAGTTGAGGAATTAAGAGGCTCTCCCTCATTAATGAGGGAGAGTTGAGAGGTTTCCTCTCCTCCCATTAATTGGGGGGTTAAGTCCCGTATGGTCCCCACCACAATAAACCACCCACGGGAGGTTTAGCTCGGGTGGGCCCCACCACCATAACCTCTCAAGGGAGGTTAAGGTGTGGTGGCCCCACCTCCAACCTCCATGAGGAGGTTTCAACCACCACACCCACAACGGCGGCTTAAATAAAATAAAGTGCATGACACGTTATTTTTTTATTACACTTTTTAAAGAAAAACCAAAAACTAACTTCCGCTCTCGATAAAACGCAACTGCGGAAAAAGTCTCCTTAAGAAAAAACTGGCGTTGCGAGTTCATCGGTGCCCTCAGATTTCAATTCCGAGCACCGGCTCAAAAGTTAGAAAAACCCGCTTGTTCGTTCACTGAACGTACCCGAGCTAAACTTCAGAAAATGATTCCGGGCACACCGGGTCTCGGGATCAGGTGCCGTCAGAAACTGCGGACTCGTAAAATTCCAATGAAAATTAAGAAAGAAAATTTCCCTTGAAATTTCTGGGTCTTTACATTACACCCACCTCAGGGCTTTATATCCCAATAAAGCTTCAACACAAACTTGGGAGAACAAAGTGGAACTGAGCATGCATATGAGCTTTACGCTCCCATGTGCTCTCCTGGAGGTTCTCGTGCTACCCGTGGAGCACACCAGAGGAATCGTCCATCCACGTAGAACCTGCTCCTGTCGATCCTCGATTTCCACAGAACCTCCGAGAATTTCGCCCTGTCATCGACATCCAACTCCCTGTGGTCGATGACGTGTGAAGAAACATGCACGTACCTCCTCAGCTGAGATACGTGGATGAAAACATGCACCCAGTGCAACAGAGGTGGTAAGGTCAAGCGGTAAACCTCCTCGCCTACCCTGCTGAGGACCAAAAAGGTCCGTCGAACTTCGGAGGTAACCTGCCGCCTCGGCCACATCTCCGAAAACCTCATCGAGGTGAGACCCGTATAAGGACGTGTCTGTCATCCTCGAACTCCAGAGGCCTTTACTTCCTGATTAGAACTGAAACTCAAAACTCTTGCTGCCATGATGGTAAGGTTGTCCGACTCAAGAGTGGTCGATCGCACTCCCCTATGCAGTAGTTTTTATCCTGAGCTGCCTGAGGTTTCCTTTTTCGCCGACCAAGGAAAACTCATCCCAACGTTGTAGATAAACCACAACCTTTTTGCCTAATACAGTCAACCTGGGTAGGAATTGTGAACCAAAACCATAACCAGACGAATGTCGTAAGGCCTCGACTCTTCCACCAAGAGATTCCAACCGAAACTCTTGCCTCGAGGGTCAGATCACATCGTCTTCGTAGGCGTGATTATCGAGTCTCATCCCCAAGGTATCTCGAGACGTGAGGGTCAAGTCAACGGCTTACCCGGAACCTCCAGGTCTAGGACAAGATTCATGGAAGGATAGAATGATTGGTACCTATGTCTATTGATATGGCAGCTCGTAGTAGACATAGACCGTACCTCGAATCATTCATAGAGCCCCTGGGTCACACTCCTCGACCGCATGCAACAACTCTCTTCCCCAACCCTCCTGCTCCCTGAGCCTGATAGAGACTACAAAGGCGGGTGGTTGTAACATGTCGAAATGTACACCACCACATGCTGCTCTCCATGATCTGCTTCCACGTCTGCTGCTCTTCAGATTAATCTGTCCTTAACACTTCCACTTCTTGAAACATTTTACACACCCAAGTCTCCGAGACTGGCACCACTTTCCTGCCTTCCCACTGCTAACGTTCACCGGCTGTAACCGACCAGCCAAAGAACTCACAACCACAAAGGTTCTCTCTAGCATCCTAGCATAAATAGGAATGCATAGAGAAAAAGTGATTTCTCGGATGTCTTTTAGACACAGTTCGTTCAGATGTTCAAGTCTAAAACACTGATCACATCATATCCAACAAGTACCAAGAACGATTGGTACTCCTTGTTGAGCGCTCAGCTTCCGATATGTCGTACTGCCGAAGCTGTATAAGCTCCAGAAAATTCACAGCCACCTCTTCAAGCCAGTTCTCAGCCGCCTACGAGTCAGGCTTGCCTCAGAACTTGAGGGATATCTGGTGCTGGAACATTGGTAAGGCACTGAGCCTATGAGTACCCTCTACCGGTGCTGCCGGTAGTGTCTGCTGTCCAACAGGTAGTGGTATAGCTGACACATTTCCTGAAGGTACTATCTCAGGAATCGGTCCACGTACCGAAGCCTCATTACTAAATAGACCAACCTCATGGTCCCTCACTGGAAGACTCTAGTAGCGATGGTCACCATCCGCTCTACTAGTGTATAAGCTAGGAGTAGAACTCTAGTAATCGCCTCCATCCAGTCCACTGATGCCTGGGAAAAACTGTCTCACCACGTAACCTCGGAGGCCTCTACTGCTGGAACACGTGAAATGCGCTCTGACAGCGTGCACCGTCAACTAGTACGGCTGGTGGCATCCGCTGCCTAATGGGTGGTGGTGGTGCTGGTACACCACACGAAGGTGCCAACACAGAAAAAGGGCCCCGCACCGAAGTCTCACCGCTCGGTGGGCCATCTTCGAGAACTCTCTCGGAACTCCAACTGATTGTCTCTGCAGCTGCATCCTGATAAGAAATAGGTGCGCCACGGTCAAATGATTAATACCAGGTGAGCTGACCTGGTTTGAGCTGGCATTAAATTTTTTTGGAAACACACACGCAATCAGTGTCTTCTTGCATTATGTCGAAAATCAGACGTCAGGGTCCTGGTGTATGGATACGTCGCCCGCCGCACCAACACTGGACTCCCTGGACTGATAACCACACTCAATACCCTTAACTCTACTACTTCACAAAGAAGAAATATTAGAGTCCTGAGTTATGCAGTAGAACTGAACTCCTCTGATACCAATTTGTCACGACCCATCCCCCGGGGACCGTGTCGTAACTACCCCAAGCCCGCCATCCATAGGCCAGGGGCTGGTGACTAGCACCAGAAGCGTAAATCCATAAAACCGTGAAGGCATTGCCTCTCTAAAACACAAACACAAGCTCAAAAGCAGAGTACAAGCGGAAGTAACACTAAGTAAGCAGTAACAAGTGTGATGAAAATACAAAGGGGCTGGAATACAAGCCCAACAGAATGGTATAGCCACAACTGAAAGTAAATTACAAGGAAAAGACAACAATTGGAAGTAACGCGCTGCTCCTGGGTCGTCCTCCGGAGTTCCTACCTGAAGGGTAGGTACAGATGGCCACCTCAGCTCCCCTCGTCTGACAGTCACCTCTGTGCACCATCTCGTTGTGAAGTCCTCCTCTGGGTACTGTCTTGTCATGAAGTCCACCTCCGGGTACCGTCTCGTCATGAGGTCCACCTCCGGTTACCATCTCGTCGTGAAGTCAACCTCTGGGTACCGTCTAACACCACGAGCCTCAGTCACGATCAATGTTGTCCATTGTCTGTAACCAACACAACGTAGTGCGGTCATAGCCCGTGCAGGGGTGAGTATACGATACTCAGTAGGGACCCCGAGACCCTCAAGGTCTCACTAAATCCAACAAGGATAAACATAAAAAGGATTCTTAACAGATAAACCAAACTTAGGTATAAGCCGATACTTATACCTAAGTAACCAAGTAACTCATCTCAAACATGAGGTATCACACAGTTATGAAATCAACGGATAACCACTACTCAGGTATATGCCCATACATATACCTAAGTTATCAAGTAACTCATCTCAATCATGAGGAAAACACGATGGTCATAGTCTCATCTCAAACCAGGATTTTCATTATTGAAACCGTAACTGCTGAAGAGCTCCGTCTCAGATGAGTACAGTGATCCTGTCACGTACTCCGAGGTACCACTCACAAACCTATTACTGCTGAGGTACTCTTCCTGTCGAGTACTGTGGGTCTTCTGCTACAACCAAGAACTTCCCACCAAGGGTCTGCTGCTACAACCAAGCACTCCCCCTAATAGCCGTCAGAGGTACTTCAGCTGTGAGTACCGCGGGTCTGCCGCTACAACCAAGGGCTCCGTCTGCCGTGGGTCTGCTGCTACAACCAATTGCTCCGTCCACTGGGCTAACAAGTCAAGTAGTCAAAAGGTCTCAGCTAGTTGCACGGTCTCCGCACTCCGTACACTCGACTCCAGCATCGCGGGTCTGCCGCTACAACCAAGCTCTCCCCCTCCGTCGAGTACCGCGAATCTGCCGCTACAACCAAGTGCTCCACCGCCAAGGATCTGCTGCTACAACTAAGCGCACCACCTCTATTGAGTACCACGGGTCTGCCGATACAACCAAGCACTCCACCACCAAGGATCTGCTTCTAGCTACCAGGTGCTCCGTCCGCTGAGGGTCTATGCTGCTACAACCAAGCGCACCTCCTCTGTCGAGTACTGCGGGTCTGCCGCTACAACCAATTGCTCCGTCCGCCAAGGGCCTCTGTACACTGCTAGCTCGTCACTGGGAGGGTCCACTCCATGAGCTACTGGTCAATACTCCAAGTATCACGAGATTCCACAAAGAAGTAACACAAAGGTCCTCCTCGTCATAGGTAACTCAACGCAACAGGCAGCGCTTCAATCGGACGCCCGGTCTGTGAGTTAATAGCATTTTAGTCCCGGGGGCCCGGTTGGTTTCGTATACGAACCAACCCGGTCGTATCTCAACTGTACCCCGAAATCGCATAGTGTAAACTCAAGGGACTGTTTCTCAATGAGATCACCAACGTCACTGATGATTCGTCAAGAAGAGGATTTTTGTACGGAAGTCGAAGCAGTCGCATCCAGCTCTAGGGTTTCCGTACACAGCATGCTCGTTCCGGGAGGGTCTGCTCCACGAGCCGAGGGGGCGATACATCAACTGTCTCGTAGTCTAGAGTTGATGTATCTCAATGTTCCATCACAACAAAAGGAACTCAACGCGACAGACGTCGCGTCAATCGGACATCCGGTCTGAGAGTTATTGGCTTTTCCATGTGCATTGTCCTCACCCACACACACCCTGGGAAACTTCCCAGGAGGTCACCCATCCTGATCACTACTCCAGGACAAGCACGCTTAACTATGTAGTTTTAACCAGGTAGTCTCCCGAAAAGGAAGGTGCACCTTGAGTATAGTATACCGAAACGACCGTCTCGATCCAAGGATCAAATCGCAACTGACGGTTCGTCATTCAGAGTTCTGTAGCCCAAGATATGTGTGTTTGAATGGAAAAGTCCGAGTATGGGGGGTCTTGGCCCGGCCCGGCCCAGTCCCCCTGGGCCGACCCGAACTGGGGCGACCCGGCCCTGGCGGCCCGACCCGGCCTTGGCGGCGCGGCCCGGCCGACGGCACGTCCCGGGCAGCGGCGCGGCCAGCGCGGCCCTTGCGTCGCGCGTGCGCCAAGGGAGGGGTGTTGCCCCTCCTTAATTGAAACTGGTGGCCCCCAAAAAGGGGGGCCTCACCTTGTGTGTAACCGGGGGTTACACCCCCCCCCCCCCCGGTTTTTCCCCCTTGTAACAGCCGGCCGGCCCGGCGGCCGGCCGGGTTCTCGCCGCGGGACCCTGCGGTCCCGTGTCTTCCGACGCCGGCTGCCGGGGTTTCGGCCGCCTCCTTCGTGCTCCCCGGGCGGCCGGTTTTTCCGGCCGCCACTTCCAAGATGGCCGCAAAAAACGTCTGGCGCGGCGTGACGACGCCGGGCCCTTCCTCCGCGGCCCGACTCTGGCCGCTGCCACATTCGCAATCCTCGGAGCGGCGCGACGGCGCCGCTTTTCTTCGTTGTGGCCCGCTCCTACCGCGTCTCCTCTCGTTCAAGAACGGTGCGATGGTATCGCACCGTCTTCGTTCAACAATTCCAAGGAAAAAAGGAAATGGGTAGGGGTATCGGCCGTGTTCGTGTGGTCCGAACTCCTCCTGTTATGTTGATAGCAATCGGCCTTTAATGAAAGATAAACTTTCACAATCTTTTTAAATTAAATAAAAAGATTTGGATCAAGGCCCGACAAATATAAACCTTCATGTTCGAAAGAAAGATCCACATAACTTTAAAAAGTTAAAACCCCTACCTCAGAAACAAAGTTCTTCGATCGAGGACGGAGTTGCGAAAAGAAGACGAAGAGGTTCGTTGTTCGTTGCGTCCGCCAAGCTCTTTCAAACCCGAGTTGTGTCGGCTGGTGGAAGACGCTCCACGTCGGTAGGGTCTGGGGAAAAATTCAAAGAGGATCGGCATTCTTCGTCGCGAAGATATTCTTCTTTCCAAGTGTTGGGCGTCTCGGTACTTTATCAGCGCTTCGTCGCTTGGGGAAGCCGTCCCCAAACCCTCTCCCAATATCCCTATAAATAAGAGAGTGGGAGAGGTATGTAACCATCATGGTTACATAATTTTAAAAAGGGGGGGTCGGGTGAAATAAATTGTGTTGATGCAATTTAAGTGGTATGTTGGCACCACTTAAGAGGGGAGGGTGCCAAGGAGTTTCTACCCATTTAATGGGGAGTTGTGTAATTAAGAGGCTCTCCCTCATTAATGAGGGAGAGTTGAGAGGTTTCCTCTCCTCCCATTAATTGGGGGGTTAAGCCCCGTGTGGTCCCCACCACAATAAACCACCCACGGGAGGTTTAGCTCAGTTGGGCCCCACCACCATAACCTCTCAAGGGAGGTTATGGTGTGGTGTCCCCACCTCCAACCTCCATGAGGAGGTTTCAACCACCGCACCCACAACGGTGGATTAAATAAAATAAAGTGAATGACACGTTATTTTATTATTACACTTTTTAAAGAAAACCCAAAAACTAACTTCAGATCTCGATAAAACGCAACTCCAGAAATAGTCTCCTTAAGCAAAAACCTGCGTTGCGAGTTCATCAGTGCCCTCGGATTTCAATTCTGAGCACCAGCTCAAAAGTTAGAAAAACCCGCTCGTTCGTTCACTGAACGTACCCGAGCTAAACTTCAGAAAATGATTCCGGGCACACCAGGTCTCGGGATCCGGTGCCGCCAGAAACTGCGGACTCGTAAAATTACAAAGAAAATTAAGAAAAAAAAATTCCCTTGAAATTTCTGGGTCTTTACATCAATACCCAAGAAATACCACTAATGGTGTTTGTCACAAAAAACCCATTAGGAATCCCCATACCCAAAACCCATCCTAGTATCAAATCTAATGGACCAATACATAACACAAGGAATATACCAATTCAAAAAACATATACTTTGTAGAACCTCACATGAAAAATTTATAACTTGAATCACCCACCTAGGATTTTCAAATATGATGTCACTTAGAAGAATTATTTAACCCCTATCATGGGGTTCCTTCTAATATCACTTACATTGTGAAGCATAAAACCATAATCACTAATAACCAGTGGAAATAATCAACATTGAGTGGTCCTGCCACCTTGATTATAGGTCACATCTCACATATAGGTCACATGTAATGATATAAACTACACACAAATTGGTTCTAATACCAATATACATGTCCGAAAATGCATTAAAACTCATCAATATATAACATGCACTAATTCTATCTTGGAATACAAACATGATACTACCCCCTGTGAATAAAAATATAATGACAATACTCACTAGATTTTTACATGTGGGAATAACCCCATGAAGAATAAAATTATCATCCAGGTATATTTATATACATAATAAAATTTCACCACCATGATCCTTAGTATGAAAATAAGAACCAGTACCATAACCACCCACTAGGGGTCCATCTCTAAGGAATCATATTCATGTACATACTAAATAGAGTCAAATTGCATATATTTTATCATGGTACTATAGATAAGGTATCATTGTCATGTGTGTCACATTAGACCCACATGAACTATCATCATAGGAAGATATACCATAGTCTATTTGATTATAAAACCATAAATAATATATATGGAAAACGTCATATTTTTCATTATTGAAACTATAAATAGCTGACCATCAGTATTTAGTGATATAAATAATTTAGATACACACATGTAATGTGATTCCTATGTGCCAAATATGATACTTGAATTGGTTTCTTTTACCATGATTATATTGGAGAAAAAATTGAAAATAAATAATAAATTTTAATAAATCATGTGCATCATTGAAGAAAAATATTCCAGTCATAATAGAAAATGATAAGAATATCAACCGTGAATCCCTTGTAACATGAATGTCCACCAGAACAACACACCAGTTTGGGTTCAATAACATTATCTAACACCTTACTATGCCTCTAGTATAATATATCCCAAAATTGTAAGGAAAAATAAAATATAATCTGATAAAATATTTGATACTAGTCACATAACAATATAATCTGACTTTGTAACATCTTTCCATCCTAGACCACTCTCACTAGTGTCTAGACCAATGGTCGTTACATAACCTTGGGTGTTCCTTCATATTTCAAAGAGGATAACAACTAATACATGGGGTCAAGGGTTTGACTATGGAGAGACTATATCTCTATAATAGAGTGTGAAATAACTAACATATATAATTGTACATCATCCAAAATAATAAGGAAATAAGAAAGGAAAAAAAATAAAAAATCCATCAATAATAAATTAATTTAACAAAAAAACTCATGGTTATACCAAACATTTAACAGGTCACAAAAAATAATAGTCACATAAAAAAATAAATGAATTAAATAATATATACAAGGATCTAATAAATCACTTAACCATACCTCTTCCACATACTAACTCCACTCAATTTTCTTAGTATCAACTATCTAACACTAGGCCTCCACTGAACATGAACCTATGATAAGTAAATTATACCACAATACCTAAGATCCCTGACCACCCTAGTCTGTTGTGAGTATATATTAGTAAAACACCAAAAATATGGTCCCATTCATAATTAGAATATTTAATATTCACACGTGATATGATTAAAATATAATTAAACAATTTATAATTGTAAATTAATTAACCATTATTAATGCTCATGTTTTAAATGACACATGGTAGAAAACATTCCTTCTTTTACTGGAGTCAGAGTGTATTTTAACAAATCAAAAAACCATGATAACTAGTATCAGTCTCTACATCCTATTCCATAGAGTGAGTCGTGGTCAACCTATTAATCATCACATATAAATATCATTATTGTTTTTGGGGAATTCCAATCCTTAACCCAAATCCAAGGAGTGATTCAAAGGAATTCAATCCCAAATAACTTAATATATGAATCCACGGAGTTATTATAAATAATTATTACTAAGATAAATAATTATCTAATTACAAGGATTTTTCTCAAGACATTCAAACCCAAAAGTATAATGATCCAAATCAAAGGAGAAAGTATTTAGAATGCACACCTGAATAAAAATTAATCCAAATATGAAGAGAATTTATAAGTAATTACAGCTCAAAAAGCATGTGATCCAAATACCTAGAATATGTGTAATGAAATATGTAAAACATTGATATTTTATGACTTTATTCAATAAAATTTAACCTCTCTAAAAGCATTCAACACACATAAACCGTAGTCCAAAAAACATAATATAGATAATATTATTTAAATGTGACTATTATATCATAGCCATTAAAATTTGATTTATGAATAATAATTACCATATATTATAAAAAAACAATATAGTGGATTTAGATAAATAAATTATATCTTCCCATAATTTCTTTGAATGCTTTAAAAATATATTTTTCTACAAAAATATTTTTATCGATTTTTATTAGAAATTAGTACCATTAATTATAATGAATTTTATAAAATGTATGTTTAAAATTAAATTCATTTAATAAATAAAAATTCCAAAATTATCTTATAGTTAATTTTTAATAATTTTTTAAAATGGTTAGTTTTTTCAATGAATAGTGGAAACACCGATTTTTATTCAAAAAATGTCCATTACATTTTATGTATTTAAAAAGATAAATTATACTTCAAAATTTGTTTGAAGGTAATATTAGTTAAATAATTTTATATTTAATTAAATTCAGTTCATTGGAATCAATTTTACATTAAATTATGAAATAAAAACTTCATAAACTTGTGGAAGAATTTCTTCAGACAACCACTTTTCATGTCAGCTATGAGTTTTATTTTAAAATAAATTCTCCTAATTATAAGAACATAATTTCAATACATGCATGAAATATTTATAATAATTAAAATTTATATTATATAACAAGTCCAAATTATTTCTTTTTATGATTAATTGTAAAAATAGTATAAATTAATTAAAAAAGTTATTGTTAAAATCGATTTACTGGGGGTTGAATTAAAAATATTTGGTTTAAAATGATACAAAAACTATAAAATATCTCTTTGATAACCATATTCCTCCGTTATACTATATATTATTATATACTTATTCATTTGGGATTATTTTGGTCTGTGTAAAATATGGGTATATCTTTTTCTTTTCAAAAATTCCATATGTGTTCTCTCCCACCGCTTATAAAAGGCCAACCCCTTCCCACAACTCTCCACACATACAATGAACATCAGATCAAAAAATACTTAATGAAATAATTCATTTACATCCATTCGCACATCAATGATGCCTTGTTTTTATCGTCACACCCTCCTAATATGGATTTAGTTACAAAACTAAAGGGGTTATTAGAAGAAGAATTAAGATTCTTGACCTTTCACATTCATTTTATTTCTTTATAATCCACCCTATAATATTCATCAAATATGATGAAATGATTAAAATTTATTTTACATATAATTATATTTAATTATTTTAATATAATGTCAGGCATCCATCTATTCCTCCATCAAATGAGAAACAAAATCATCAATCATGTGTACAGTGGATGACGACCTCATAAATTAATGTAATTAGTTTTCCATCATCCCCTCCCATGAATGGATATAATCAAGGATTAAATTTATGTATATTATATTTATGAAATTATTATACATATTTAATTATAATATAACTTCCACCTTATTATCTTGCAATCAATTGAAGAATTGTAACATCACTCGTGCATATGTGTGAACTATTGCAACTGTGAATTGATGTGTTGTGATTTTCATTATATTTTGGCATGGATTGTAATAAAAATATTAATATTTAGTTTATATTATATAATAACAATTATGGATATTTGATTTAATATTTACCTTCTCTCACCCCATCTTGAAAAAATGGAAAACAACACCCTTGTGAACATACTTCATACCATCTCGATGAATAGTATGATTCATTTTTCTATATATATATTTTTATGGAAGATTATAAATACATGTATCATAAATATATATTATATGTATATCATTTTAACCATTCTTGATATTATGTAACAATTATAAAGTTTAAATTACCAAAACTACCAAGTGAAAACATACATAAAAAATGAAGCATTTAGTAACAAAAACATGATTTTAACATTAAATTATTAATTAGTTGGAGATAAATGAATATAATTAAATAATATATTTTATTATATATTTCTCTATGATACTATAATAAAATTTTAGTCATCATTTATTAATTATATAATAGGTTCTAAGGTGTATGAAGAACGTTGATAATTGAATTAATCTATTTTCATCCCATTTTTTCTTGTAATGAGATACATGATATATTCAGTAGTTGTCTCTTTATTATGTTGTATATAATTCCCATGATTCTATTTTATGATGTTTCTCATAAAAAATTATGGTTATTATAAAATCCATATATGATTATTTATTTCATGTGGATTATGATTAAATAATTACCAATGTGGTGATGGATTTATGTTTCAATATCATTTTTATTAGGAATTCATATGACTGAATTTACATTGAAATAAATTGTAAAACCGATTAATGGAAAAATCCTTTAATTTTCTCCACATATAATTATATATTTAAAATACAAGTTTTAGTTTCATTTTCCTCTAATTAATAACTCATGAAACTACAATAATGATTTTTAGGAAAATCAATTTTATATATTTATTAAGTTAAAAACTATTTCTTCGAGGTATATGTTTTCTAAAAAAGCATCAAAAAATTATTATAATATTATAATATTAGGGGTTAAAGTCATTTTTACACATTTTTTACGTTTTTAAAAATGGATTAAAAGGAATCATTTTTTTTGAAAGATGTATTTTTTTTACTTTTTCCAAAACTGTGAAAGGTATGTTTTATTTTAATTTGTACAGCCTAAAAAATTAATTTACCCTCATTAAAACATAATAAATTAATGTTTCATTCATAATATTCTATTTTTCTTCCTTCAAATAAAAATATTTTCATGATATTTTGTGATCCTTATGTTTTTTATGGTTTGTTTTCAATGTGAAAATATTATTTTCTTAAATAATGTTTTAATAGTCTCATTATGGAATTTATATTTAACAACAACAATAACCATAAATGATTTTCATAATTTATTGGTGTTATAATCTAATGATAATATCACTATACTATATATATATTGTTTATGATGAGGTTTTTTTGAAACCCCTTTATTCATTATGAGTTACACATTGATGGATTGATGAAATGATTATGAAACAAATTTTCATTCTACATGTTATTTTATGATATGATGAATGTCTTATGATCTTATGGAATAGATATTTATGGCTTTAATTGTGTAATACATGAACATATAATTATATATACCCTTAATACATTGGGTATATTATTATATATCATGATATAACTGTAGGAATCAAATCCTTGTGCTTGATTGGTAAAGGGAAGAAAGTCAATGTTCTTGATATTATATGAGAACAAAGTATATTTTATTGATCCTCTATGATAAATTGGGTTGATGCATAATCCATTATGATTTTATGTAATTTTAAGTTAACTTTCACATATAAAAT
Source organism: Viscum album (assembly GCA_963277665.1). Lineage (NCBI taxonomy): Eukaryota > Viridiplantae > Streptophyta > Magnoliopsida > Santalales > Viscaceae > Viscum > Viscum album. The sequence continues at coordinate 1,598,105,265 of OY728133.1, read as the reverse complement.
TGAATCAATACTTATGTTGGCGCCACACTTTTATGACATGGAATTATGTTTCATGATTGATTTATGATGATTTCATACCCTTTTGACTTATGTGTTTTGAAATGATAATAATTTATGTCACAAATCATGTTTATGATCTGTAATATAATGGGTATAAACTTTTTAACATATTATCATGATCTTATACCCTTACTCTTATCTTATTCCTTAGAATGATCATCAATTGATATTTCCCATGTTTACCATTACTGAACATATGATCACACCCTTTTCCAAATTCATTTCCCTAGGTTATGAAGATTGGTTTCAAGTATGATATATATATATATACATATATATAAATATATGAATATTACTTATTGAGGAGGTATTTATAGGTTATTGTTATGATATTTCATTAAATAATAATATTGTGTAATTGTTATCCAAATAAATTAATCCCTTATAGTCCTCAGGCATATATTTGTAAAATACATTCAATATTCATCTAAAAAGATATTATATTTACATATGAAAATAATAGGTTATTACTGTTTGAATAAAATTAATGGTTTATTTAATCTTTTGAAACTAGGATAAGAAAAAATTATCATGATCCCTTAAGAAAATCACATGAATAAGAGAAAAACCAATTTTATGGTTAATAATTGAGTTTGATTTTATTATAAAAATATCTGTGTCCTAAAACTTCAAGTGTATGTTTTAATGGAATAGTTGCACCTTTGGGTAATAAACCTAAAAGGGTAAATTAAGCTAGAATAAATATTCATCTAGTGTATGAAAATTGGAATTTTAACACACCTGGTTTGACACTCCTAGGGGATATTATTTTAAGGTTCACAAACCTTTTATGAACCATCATGAATATTTTTAAAAGATGATGAACATGAATGACCAAGATTAAACCAATAGTGTTATATATTAAAAATAATGTTTCATGATATAGAATTATTGTATTTATTTTAATTATTATGTAGTTTCCAATTATGAGTATTGTTTCTCACACATTTCCTCTTTAGTTTTGGTCAATGGCCAGAACTAAAAGTCATCAGGTTAACAACAAGTTTGATATAAATTGAAATTTTTTTCCACTTGAGTAAAAATATATTTTCGGAAACAGATGGCATAATATTGTCTCTTTACTCACAACATTCATAGGCTATGAATCTTGCTGATCATCGAGATGATCTAATTATGAATCATCATACTTTTGTGTCATTTTTGGGGAAACATACAACTTATTTATGTGGTTATTTGGACTCATTAGTCTATGAGTGATGGATCAACACCATTAAAAATATATTTTCTATTCACTAGAGCTCAGAACATTAAAATTATGACCAGGCAATTTTTCATTTGGTAGGTGAATGAGACCAATGGTGGAACCTTTTTAAGAATGTTCAGTAAGAAGAATTAATTTGACTCAATGGAGTTATATTAGTTTAAAAGTATATTTTCATGTATGTATATGGAATTTATAATACATATAATTTTTAATAAGTAAAATATTGATCTTAAAAAAAGTTAGGAAGAATCAATAGTTACTTATTATGTGAATTTACAATATATTAATGATATGCTTCTGGATTAATCAGTATCCCGGATAAAATTTATCAATTATTTAGTGTCATAAAACCAAGAATCTTAATGGAACAAACTATTAGAGAATATAATTTTGATATGAAGAAATAATAATATGATAAATCAAGGATGAAATTTAAATTAAATATTTCAATTATCCCATGGAGTTGATAACAAATGAATGACTAAGTTTCATGAAATCTTAAATAAATCACATAGTGGAAATGAATTCTACCATATAAATTTCTGAAATGACAGACCAAACATAGTAGAAAACACATTAATAGAAATGTGAGGATATTTAAATGTCAAAATGTGGGCTATAAATCCTATGAATTTCAATAATAAATAAATGGGATATCTAATTTAGTGAAAGAGAAGAAGATGCACACTAATTCACTACCCATACACCAATGCTTCAAATCCAAGAAGTATAGTCATTATGCAATCCATTTCATGAACCCAATGTTTTATGATGATGATCAACATAAAAAGTCTCTAAATATCAATGAAAAAGAGAAATATCATGTTATCATTACTTTCAATGTGGGATAGAAGAATGATGTGGTGAAAAGAACACATAATACCGACTCTAGAATAACTAATTTATAATTTGATTATAGATCTTAACACTTTTTAATATCTAAATAATTTCTAAAGGTTATTTAATTTCCAAATCAATGATTATATATTGATTTTTTTTTGTGAGAAGTATTAATGTTGTGATGATCACATATCAAGTCTATGATTCTTGTCCAATTAAAGATTGTTGGAATTTTCTTCCTCCAAATCGTGTTAATCTCCCTCTAGTTGAGTATGATGTTATTATACCCATGGATTGGATTAATATATATATATATATATCCCCAAAAAAATTAAAAAATAATTAAGGATATGTTTTATATTCTCACCTAACCTACGATCAGCAATTATTAGATGATAAATACCAACATCAAATAAAATCACATCTATTGTATGGGTATTTATTATTATACTAAAGGTGTGTTTATATAATATAGTTGTGGAAAAACTGATCATAGACAAAATACGTATTATGTGGGATTTTAATATAGTTTTTATATAATTTATTACTTTTCATACACTGAATCATGTATTTGAAATTTGAATAAAACTAATTCTTAGTTCAATAACGATTTAAATGAATCCTTATAGAATGACCCAAATTGTGTTGTAGGAATTGAAGAAGAATCTAAAAAAGAATCTTGATAATGAGATTTGTTTTACAATGTGTATCACCTTAAGGTGAATTTTTATTAGTTAATAATAAATATAGATTAATGTAACTCTACATTGATTATTTAGAAGATAACAAGATAAAAATAAAAAACTATCCCCTACCCAATATTGATGACTTTTTTGATAAAATTCATGTAGCTCAATACTTCTCAAAGATTGATCTCCATATTTGATTTCATAAAACAATTGTCAAAAAGTAGGAAATACCCACGAAAACATTTTAAACATGGTATAGAAACTATGAAAATATATTTATTCCATTAGGTATCACTAATTCCCATTATATATTCTTGGTATTAATGTATATAATCTATATAGATTACATTGGTTAGTTTTAACATGTATGTATAAATGATATTTTTATATATTCAAAGAGGAAGGATGATTGTAAATACCACTTGAGGATTTTACTAAAGACTCAAATAAATGTGAAACTGTATGTGAAATTTAAAAATTATGAATTATACCTTCAAACGGATTAATTTTTTGAACCATGTAATCTTAAAGGAGGGTATATCAGCAGATATATGAATGATTGAATCAGTTGAATGTTTTATCATACCAACAATAGTGATTTAGATCAATGGCTTTCATGGTTTTGTTGGAAAATATCGATTCTTTGGTGATACTTTCTCACAGATGTCCAATCCACTAACAAATTTAACATGGAACGAAGCAAAGTTACTATGAACAAATAAATGTGAAGAAAATTTAAAGGAATTTATGTAATTGTTAGTCAGTGAACCTGTGAATAATTTTCCAAACAATAAATAAGGGTATATATATTATAGTGATTCATCGATGATGGGAATATGATGCATCCTCATTCAAAATTATTATGCTGATAGATTATGCCTCATAAAAATTGATGGTTCATGAGAAAAATTAAACAAATCATGAATTTTAGTTATTGATGGTAATTTTTTCATTTTATTTGTGAAGGAATTTTATTTATATGATAAATGTGTGATATATATAATGATAAAAAAAATTAAAGTATATTTGGAAAAATAATAATTTCGATATGTACAAGAGAAGATGGTTAGAGCTAATTCAAAATTATGATTGGTCAATACATCACCACCCTAGGAATGCAGACAAGGTTCCTAATACTATGATTCAAATGAATTATGCTAGCCTATTTATGATGAGGATTATGAATGATCCAATATTTTAGGATTCCAAAAGGATGTATCATGATATATTGAAGGAAGGAGAGACATTTTATAATTATTAAATAAGGTTCCAATCATCTTTAAATGTGAGGAAAAAGTGTTGTAGAAGGATCTTGTGGAGATGAAAATGAATTTTAGAATTGTTGATGAGTTTATCCTTTGTTTTGATGGAATAATAATGTTTAGAAACCATGTTTGTGTCCCCACAATGATAGTATTTAAGGAGTTGTATGGGGAAACTCATAGTTTTTCATTATCTATGAGGCATGGAAGCATAATAATTTATAATTATCTGAATGAGTTTTTCTGGTGGGAGGGATTGAAAATATATATGTATAGTTATTATCTCGGTTCTTGGTATATTTTCAGATTATGGGTGAGGGAAAAATTTATAAGGGGATTCTACAACAATTACCTATACCAAAATATAAATATGAAAAAATCAACATGGATTTTGTTATCAGATTTCCCATAACATATAATGGGAAATTTGAATCACATGTATTTTTTGATTAAATTATAATGTCAACACAATTTATTATTATCGGAGAAGATTTCTCTTTTTCATCATCTTTCCAGGATATATATTAATAAATGGGTAAAGGTCCATGGAATACCTTATTCTGTAGTTTGTAATTGATATTTGAGGTTTACATTAATGTTTTAATGTAGTATTCATTGAGTTCTTGATTTAAAGCTGAGTTTTAGCACTGTGTAGCATCCTCATATTTGTGGTTTATTTTAGGTAATAATCCATACCATTGTAGATAAGTTTATATCTTTTTCAATGGATTTGAATACAGGATTGGATCAAAACCTTACAGTAGTCATGTTTTCTTACAATAATTGATTTTAGTTGAGAATTAAAATGGATACTTATTAATCCCTATGTGGGGAATGTTCATAACATAAATGATCAATGATGAATCTGTTGAAAGAAATTTATTAGAACCTGAGATATATAAAGAAATGGTATATAATGTCTTATTTATTCATAAGTACATTATGGTAGCTTTGAGTCGAATGAAAATTTATGCTGACAATGATTGGCATGATATGAAATTTGAGGTTGGGGAAAATTATTTCCTATATATTTCTACATGGAATAATGTTATGAGACTTAGGAATAATGTAAAAGAAATTCCTAGGTATGTTATCCTTTTAAATACTTTAAATAATGTATGGATCGCAACTTACCGCTTGGAACTTCCACAAAACCTCTCTCAGGTTCATGATGTGTTCCATGTATATCTCACGAGGAAGTACATACATAATGGATCACATATACTAAAATGAGATGTCATTCTAGAAAATACTAATCTATCATATGGTGAGAAACCAATAGAGTTTCTATATCGTATAGATAATGGTTTACGAAACAGACCACTCACATAATCAGGATTTTCAGGAAAAAAAAATTTAGGATGCTATGTGGGAACCTGAGGTTGTGGTGAGGTATAATTGTCCTCAATTATTCACCAAATATACAATATTTAATCATTGAAATTCTTTTTAGACGGGTTATAATGTAACACCTTTATAATATATGGTTTTTGAAAATAATTTGAATCTCTTTGAGAGATTTCCATATAAACAAACACAAATCTAAATGAATTGTGATATAAATAATGTTATTTTAACATTAATATTAAAAAATACCTATTAAATCTGGATATATTAATTTGAATAACAATATTTTATTTTTATTAAATATTATAGATAAATAAAACATGTTTACTAGTAAAGATTTTATTTGTTTCAAAAATCCATTTCTCTACAAAATGAATTTATAGTGATTTGAATTAAAAAATAATATAACTATTTTATTCCATTTTAATTAAAATTATTTGAAAAATTTAAAATCATTTTATGAAAATATAATATCCAAATTATATTTGGTGTAATTTTTAATAATTTTTTGAAGAAATTATGTTATTAATAAATAGAGAAATTTTTAATTTTTATTAAAAACATAATTCCAATTTAAAGTATTTAAAAATTTAAATTATATTTACAAATATTTATAAAGGTAACATTAATTTATTTATAATATAATTCATTCAAATTAGTTATTCTCAACCAATTAAATGTTCAAATTTTATTTAGTAACTTTTAATGTTTTAAAAACCTCTCTTTAGAGAACCAATTTTTTTTTGCGGCTATGGATTTATTTTAAATTAAATTCTACCCATTATTATAATTTAATTTTATAAAATGGATTTAATATTTATTATCATAATAATAATTATTATATAGTAATTCCAAATTTATTTTTGGTCATAATTAATATTAAAAATAGTAAAAATTAATTACCACAGTTATGGTTTAAAAGAGTTTACTACGGGTTAAACTAAAAAGATAATGGTCAAAATTAAAAAATAACTTGTAATATTAATACATTATATCCATATATATTAATAAGTTCATATAATTATTGATAATTTTCCATTTTGGTTTCTTTTTTGGTCTGTAAAATATGGTTATATCATTTTCATTTCACAGACTCCAAGTGTGTACTCTACCCTACTTATAAAGGACACTCTCTCTATTATCCTCTCCACAAATACCAAAAAAAAATTATTTGTCAATAACTTCCAAAATAATTCCAATAATTCCTTCCCCATTATCTTGAGCGTTTTTTTTATCATGAAACCATCATTGTAAGGAATTAGGTATAAACCTAAATATGTTTTTCCAAAGAAGAGGTATAATTCTTGACCTTGTATTTTAATTTTATTTATTCTTATGCATCCTTAATATATTATAAAAACATGATGATATAATAATAATAATATATTATATATGATATATATTACTATTTAAATATTATATCCTATATACATATTCTCCATCATCAAAAGGGAAATGAATCTTTTTATCATGTGTACGATGAAATACTGCCTCACAAACAGATCTAATTCATTTTCCATCACAATATATCACAAAAAGTTATAATGATTACTTTAATGTATGAGTAATATATTTATTAAATTATTATACTTATTTAATTTTAATATCATATATACCTTCTTACCTTCAAATCTGTTGGAAAATGATAATGTCTCCTATGCGTACGTGTGGACCAGCACATCCACGAAGTGAAGTGAAACATTTTTCATATTGTTTCAATATGTATAATTATAAAGATATATTAATTAATATAAATAAAATGTTTGGTGTAACAATTATTATATAAATTTTAATTTATATTTACCTTTCTATTGTTCTATCTATCAGGAAAATGGAAAATAGGGATCATGGATATGTACACCCTACAATCTCTATGAAGGTTGTGATTAATTTTTCTATGTCTAATTTTTATGGATTATTACTAATAAATATATAATAAATAAATATATATATATATATATATATATATTATGTCTAAAATTGATATTTATGTTGGAAAAATGATTAAAATAAATGGACTAAAACTACCAAACCAAAACATACGTGAAAAACAAAGCAGTTATTACCCAAAACATGATTTTAAGAATGAATTAATAATAAACAGGGGATAAAAGGCTATAATTAAATTATATATTCTATGATATATTTTATTATGGTTCTATAATTTATTTATAATAAACATATATTTATTATATAGTTTTTTTAACATTCATGAAAATGTTGAGACTTAAGGACAAGTATTTTCATCTAACTTTTACTTATATTAGGTGCATTCTATATCTACCTCTTGTCTCTATTATTTGTTTTTTATACATACCATGAATTCCTTTGATAATTATTATCATGAAAATTATGTGAATTTATAAATACATATATGATTATTTCTTTCATGGGTCATAAGATTCAAAAGTGAACAAAGTGGTGAGGGATTTATATTTCAATCTCATGTTAATAGTGATTATTTATACATGAATTTCAAATAAATGAAAATTTTAAATTTATCCATGAAAAACTAATAAATACTTATTATCCCATTTTTATTATTTTAAAATAAATGTTCTTATTTTATTTTACCCTATTTATGAATACAAGAGACCACGATTTTATGAAAAATTTAATTAATTTACCTCTTTGGTTGAAAACGATTTTCTATCCATGTCCATGTTTTCAAAAAATGTTTTCATAATTTTTTTAATATTATCCTATGATGGTGTAAAATCATTTTTACCAATGATTTATTTTTTCAATATTTTTTTAAAATTAATCTTCATTGTTTTTCTCTGAATGAGGTATTTTTTGAAAACTTACCAATGTGTGGAAGAAATTTTATAGTTTAACTTATAAAAAAATATAATATCCCACCATCATGGAAAATGAATTTTTTTTAATATAAGTCATATTTTTTAAAAGTTATTTTAAAATAAAAAAAAATTAAAAATATTTTCTTAGCCATCTGTTTTTAAAAGATGATTCGTAAGGGGAAAAATTTATTTTGATCAAGAATGTTTTAATGATTTTTATAAAAATTCTATTCTCAATAGATAATAATATTTGATAATTTGAATGATTTATTGGGGATAAGATCCATTGATTCCATCATTATCCTTTCTATTTATGGTTTTTTAATTTGGAGATGATTATGGAAACTATTTACTTTTTTGGGTTATGCTATGATGGATGGATGAAATGATCTTAAATCCCGTTTTTATTCAAAGGGTTATATTATGATATAATAAATGTTTTATGATTGTGTGGAACACATATATATGGTTTTTTATGTAAAAGGTGGTGTTGGAATTATATATATCTCAAGCACATTGGGTAAAATGTTATATCATATGAGATAGATATGGGAAACAAGCTGATGTCCTTGATCCTTTATGGGAAACATGTCGATCTACTTGATCCACTATAGAAAAAGTTATTGATTAATGATCCATAATGAATCAAATTTATTCTTAGTTAAACTTTTAATATGAATTTGTTTCATTACAGATGTTGGTGATACACTTTTATGACATGGAATTATGGTTTATGATAGATATTTGATGATTAATCACACATATGATTCTTATATTTTGAAATGACAATGATTTAGGCCATGAATCATGTTTATTATCTTTCATAGATTAGGTATTAACTTTTTATGTTATGATCATGATCTTATACCTTTATTCTTATCATATATCTTTATATGATCGTTTATTATATCTCCCTTTTTACCCTTACTGGTCATCTAATATCACCCTTTCATATGATTCCCTTCCCTTGAGTATGAATAAGGATTTAAGTAGGGTTTGGTTAGGAATAACACTTAACAGGAAGTTCATTGTGATAAATGTTGAGGATCATAAATGAAATAAGAAATCTACACATGTAGTATCTAAATACAATAAAACTTTGTGACATTATGTTGTATATCTGTGAATGTTATTGAATATCCATCTAAAAAGATAGTAAATTAATGTATAAAAATCCTTGGGTATTATACATTCCATCCTAGATAACTAATGAGATGAATATAAAAATTATTTATAAGGAATTCAAACCCAAATAACCATCTAAATCCATGGGGATTTTCCATATCATTTCAAACCAAACCTGGTATCAACCAATACACCAATTTTCAACCAATATACCCATAGGAAAAAAATAATCCCATAAGAAACCAATATTCCCATAGGATACTAATATTCCAATTGTCAACAAATATACCCAAAGGTAACAAATACACCTTCCAAAATCCAATATCAATATATATCAGTGGGTAGTGCATTCCACTTGTTACATCTCATGTCATTGCCATTATAACCTACTCATGAACACATTTTCTATTCATGATCTAAGAAGACTAACAGAATCATCAGTACCAAATTAACATATATACCCTCTCAGGTTCAATGTAATGATAGGGAACTCACTATGGTCCCCAAAGTCTTATCATGCATCGAAACACAACATGGTTTTCATTATCCATTCTAATCACTTTGGTTACCCTTTATCAATATAAGGGTATAGTATCTCATGAGATCACTGTCAACACAGTAAAGACTCACTATCCTCAATGATAAAACCTCAGTAGAATCAATTTCAAATGATGGTAAAAGTCCCATCTCAATACCTACGTTATCCCAGTTCACTCCTATCACATAACATAATCATTGTTCATTTCGTGAATACCTACTCAGATTCCATCATATCAGTGGGGTTGGAAAACTAGCCCCATGATCATCAAAACTCTCTCAATGGAAATAAGGTATCTCACATGGCTTCAAGAGCATAAAATGTCTACTCATCACATCCCTTTACTCATGGGTCAATAAGGAACTTATTTAAAGTGCCACCACATTTAATGAATTTCATTTAATTTATATACAATTAAGCTTCAAATACTATAGGGTAAGATGTTATTGGCAAGGCCATGATCATTTTAATTGTATGTAATCAATTCGGTGCACAAGGGCCCACTGTGACAATTGTTAATTTATCAAATTCAATCATTTAAAATATATTAAAAAATTACATAGTAAAAAGGTGTCAAACAGTAATATTTTAGAGACCAAAAATATTACATGAAACCATAGACACGAATATTACAAAACATTATTTAAAAAGGACTTCCTACTCAATACAAATCTTTACCCTTTCAATTAACTACTAGACATCTCTACTAAAACCCATCAAAACATTCCATTATATTCTATGAACATATATCAATCCACAACACCAAATAACTTAGTATAAATAATTTATAATTTATTTTTAAATTTTTTTAACTATTAATTAATAATTTTTAAAAAATTATAGGTAAACACTACTGATTCAAAATGTCCCAATATTTCATGAAAATATTGTCTGAGGATGTCCAATATGAAAGCTAAGAAAAAACCCATTGAACTAAGACAATTTCACCCTGATCTATTGAAATCATTATCAAATCCCTATTGAAACCATTAGGAAATTTAATGTTTATAATGAAAAAACATAGATAAATAAGAAGATTATAATTCCATAAATAATCAAAATATCAAACTAAGAATCATCCCTTGTATAGCGTAAACAAAAGATAAATGAAGGGATTGAGGTTTGATAAATAATGGCCTCTCCAAAGACCCCAAACCCACAAAATCACAGGAGACATAAACACCAAAAATATGAGAATAACTAAAGTAAAAAATTCCAAAATATACGCCATTGATAAGATGGGGATGAAAATCAGCTAGCCAGTGTGTCTATATAGTACCAATATCCACTACCTTACACCACTTGTTTACTAGTGCCATTATTGCTGAATTTATATAGTTTGACCACCACATTTGTTCACTTATTCTCACCAGATTACATGTGACACCCATCACGCATCGTTATATGTATAAATCATTTCTTTAAGATATTCTAACCCTCATAAAATTATTTTAATCCAATTTACAAAATGGTTCTTTTACAAAATATAAATTAAAAATTGCTTATCAATTTAACATGTTCCCCAAGAATAAATTCTTTATAGATGGTGGTGATGAATTAATCCAAAATGTTTTAAACTCGTTAAGTTATATCATTATAGCTCCCTTTTAATCAATCCCTTAAGCAAGGTTGTAATATAAAATTTATTAAGGGGAATCCTTAACAATAATTGGGAGATTAATCTAACTCATTGATATTATTTGTGTAAGAAGTCATAAAACTAATTATGGTTGATTCTTATCAATTTCATATGGATAATCATATATAGGATATATCACCAATGGTAAAAGATAAATTTATTTTTTATTTATTTATTTTTTCAATAAGAATAAAATTATCATGATTTTTATAAAAGTTTTGTTAAAATTTTTAATGAATTTTGATATGTTTTATATAATCAATTACACATTATTACTATTACATCCACATAAATTACTTTTATAGAATTAATTTTATTTAATATGGAATGTGGGAAAATGAAAATTACAAAAAATTTGGTTTTTTATTAATATTTTTTATTCTTAATGCTACTATAACAAGACATATATAGCTACAAATATGGGTGTTTTATAATAAGGTAGGAACATTTCTTGGTTCATGTGAAATGATGAAATTATTATTGTCTGAGAATGGAGTTTCATTTTTAAACCTCAATATATTATGCTTAACTTATCACTGTATCATGTGTGGTCTCCCCCATGAGGATAAAACAATAGTATAATTTAACACACCATGGCCATAAAATGACTTTCTAAAAATGAATTAGTCCTAAAACAAAATTCATTTTTATATGTAATATAATTTCATAAGATCCCAATGACATAGATGAATCCACCATTCAATAACCATGTCCACCATGCCATAGTCTAATCATAATGATATCTATAATTTCCATGAACTTTTATAAGATAAATTCCCATTTATGTAATAATATGAATAGTTGTATTATAGGAGATAAATACTACAAGAGGGAGGAATGATTTATATGGGTATATGATTTTGAAATTTCCCTTTCTAGTGATCTTTCTGAATAATTATTAGGAACTCTCATCCCCTTCACAAAAATATAATATGTTAAATAATGTAATGGAATCATAAGATATTTTTGGTAGTTCAAAACACTATTATACTCAATAGAGCATAAAAGTTTCCTCTAAAAATGTACCGAAGTATACTAACTGAAATATTTATTCAAATAAATTTTAAAGTGGCCAAATTGAACCTCTTAGTTTACAAACCTCACCAGAATAATTAATTTACTAATATACTCATAAGAAATAACTCACTAATCTAGTAAATGTAGGTAGTATGATTGTCAAAAACAATGAATATAATTTACACCCATCGTGGTTTAGAAATTGGATCCACTTCTATCAATTTAATGAATCTAATATTTTTCTTTTTGAACACAAGTATGTAATTCATATTTTTTTTGATCAACTTATATACTCCAAATCACTATCTATGTCCTTCCACATTGGAATATGATTGATATCTATCTCTGTAATATGAGAATATATAACATTAACACAAATTAAGAACTATAATTATCCCATATTATGAATGAAAGTTGATCTATAAAAGTTCACTAATTATGATCCAACCACATTAAATTTGTATCATCTAGTATTTGTCAAATTAGAAGGACATTTAAAAATGAGGCATGATGTCATACCATATAAATTCATGATGCAATGCCCTTTTTATGGAATGATAGATTTCATTTTGAACCATATTGTGGTTTTAAACCTTCATTGTGTCTTCGATATTTAATTCATCCATAAATCCAAAACATGTGTTGACATATTTCAACTTTACACTCATATAGATATATATTTTATCAAAATGTCATCCTAAAACCCATGGTTTTTGACACAATTTACACAATAACAATTATAACACCAAAATTTTATATACATTCATATATATCATATGAATGTAATTTTAGTTGTGGCCTCTATATTTTTAGTATGGCCAAGCTCACATGAAATGTTCTTTAAATTATAAATTGGGGTTTAATTAAAAATCACCATGAAATAATTCATTCATCTACATGATTTTCTGAAGACACATCCTTGCAACCAAAATAACATATAGATTTACAATGTAAAAATATATAACTTGTCTCCAATTGACTAAATAAAACTCTAGATAGTAACATCTTTCATACTATGTACTATATATCTTTCCCCCTCTTTAATACAATTACTTATTCAGAAAAAATATTCCTATCATAATATTTAGGTTTTATCCCTTAACACATTCTTAATGAAAATTTCCACTCAATTATAAATTTCATTATACTTTTTTCTATCCCAAATCTTATTGAATTAAGACATATTAAATTATAGAGTTTAATATTAAAACGCGGTGTTTTTAGGAAGAGTATCCCAAGCATAAATATATGTTATATAATAATAATTGAAATAAATATTGTTATATTGGGGTTTTAACCCATAGTCATCACCTCAAACAATATAACATTCATTTTGGCCTCCTCTTTAATGACAATTCACTTTATTGAATCAAATTTCACCCTTATTTCTCAACATCTAGATATAATATAAAAAAACTTCTATCAATAATTTTTATTGAAATAAGGAACCAAAAATGAACGAAAATATTCAATAAAAAATCTTATAATATTATATAATTGGTTTAGTATAATCCACCAATATCACACCTATGAAACATCATTTCTCTGATTCCACTTCCTAAGATATGTTCCTCATTTCATGACCATCCAAAATGAACACATAATCACATATGTAATTTTATCCTAAAACCAATATATGTTTGCAAGAGTTTCCCAAACAACATTATATGTTATGTAAAATTAATTTTGGAAATTGACGTGTAATATCTAATGTAGGGTTCGGTTTGATCCTAACAAAAAATATGGAAAATATCAAAAATAGATACATAGGATGAAAATATAGCAAGTGTTTATTAACCATGAGATAATTAATAGATCTACCCCTTTTAAATGATTGAAAATAACACTTCATATAAGGTTATAAAAATGAAAATATTAGATGAAATATGTAACCTAGGGGAGAAAACATTCCTTACCGTCATTAATTGATGAAAATTACACATAGTTAATGGAATAAACCAAATTAAAAAAAGTATTAAAATAATGACATATAAGACTAAATTCTTTATTTACAAAACAATTAAAGTGGATGAAGTTTGTTAGAACCTAGTCTCTAACTGATGCCTCTCAAAAAAATCATGAGTAGTTCATTATCATGTCATCTAAAACATTACATTGTGATGGAACACAATCTTATTTCACTAATAGTTACTAAACATTATTATTTATAACATTATATTTAATTTTAATATGATATATCCTTTAATGATAGACTACAAATTTTCCAAGATTAATGGAACATGTTTATAATTAATAACAAAAATAATATATTTCCCTCCAATTATAATACCCTTATATTGTTTATTTTTCCATAATTGTTGCGTACAAGATTTAGATTACATAGATATAATGTAAATCAATTGAAAACATTAAACTTATGAGTAATCACCATAAATAATTTTTTCCAAAAATATTCATTAATTATTGATACATAATACCAATTTTAATTTATGGATATTAGTGATATTAGCCCAAAAGTTCTGAAAAAGTAACATCTCTGAAAAACTCATTGACATTTTTCATTTGGATTTTATAATTTTTAAATTGTTTTTTCCTTTTATATAAAATGTAAACACATGGTCGGGAAGATGTGAAATGATATTTCTATCCTGAGTTCAATGATTATCATCATGTATTATAAAATAATTAAGATAAAATGATTATAGAATTTAGGGAATTAGATATTTTCATCATCCTTATACCAGGGTCTCATATACTACCCTCTATTTATGTGGTATATATTCAAGATGCATGCTCCAATTTCATTAAAAATTGTACCCACTTTACCTTAAGCAATTAAATCCATCATGGTAATTATTATAGTATACCCCATGTTACATAATTAGATAACACTAAGAATATTATGTCAAAGTCCACAAACTACCAATATATCAGTATTCATCATGTTTGTACATAAATTATTTTATTTCCTTGAGATAATGATATTTATGACTCCATTTTATCAAAATATTACATAAATATTAGTTTTCAACCTTGAATCCCATGATGGGGTCCTTATTTCATATCATATACAAGGTATATCCAATATCAGGGGCATATAATCTATCTCATAATATTACATTTAAATAAATACACACTAATTTATCCATTACATTACTTTTTATATTAATAATTATTTATTTCATTATCTCCAGTGGTGAATGATATGCTTGTTCTTCTACCAAATACATTAGATCAACATTATCTTAGTAATATATATATTTTATTTAATGTTTTTATCCTGATTGATAAATACATGGACTATTTTTCAATATAACATAAAGTATACATTGTAACATTAATCTATATTATTGATGATAAATTTAACACTTTGTATCTATTTTCTTTAAAAATAATATCCTTTGAAAACATAACAATTTTGTGGAATTATTATTAACCTTTTCCATTTTTCTTATTTCTTAATGATTATTTTTTCTATGGATCATGAAAATTAATTATATAAAATATTTACACAACAATAATACTTTATTTTTTTTATATTATTATGTGTCTTCACAATTGGTTTGGTAGATCATTGTGTCTTCACCTAAATTTATCATTCTTCTTGTAGTGGATGCTTCTAGATTTTCCTAAACCATGCCTTTTTTTCTAT
This sequence comes from Viscum album, assembly GCA_963277665.1. Taxonomy (NCBI): domain Eukaryota; kingdom Viridiplantae; phylum Streptophyta; class Magnoliopsida; order Santalales; family Viscaceae; genus Viscum; species Viscum album. The sequence continues at coordinate 1,598,089,109 of OY728133.1, read as the reverse complement.
TTTATTGTGCCCCATTTAATATTTTTCTTTTCTATGTGTTTCTTTATACTATATAAAATATTCCTATAGGATTTTTGTATCCCCATCATTGTTTTCCATCATTTTTATAGCCCATGTAATCAAATTTTTCACTTTTATCTTGGGAGTCAGGATTTTATAAAAATCTAAATCCATTCATCATATTCCAATAACATCTATATTATGCTTCATGATTTTATTATCTAGGTACCTCAATATAATTTCCAATCTATAACAGATATATGCATGATATTTAACTATGATATTAATCAAAAACATATTCTCCAGTTTTTTTATATTTGATGTTATCTAACTTTGAATTTAACTAACATTTATCCTATTCATAATAATATATATACAGTTTGGAATCATGAACCAATCAATTGAATTTATCCATCTCATAAATCAAAAAATTTATCTACTTATGTTAAACGACTAGATTCAATTTCAGTCTTAATATTTATCATATTCAAATTCATTTCTATCACATAGATCTCTACCTTTTTGAGATTATATGATATCTACATCGACTTATTTATTGAGGTCTTTATAGTCCTCAATATATTCAAAATCAAGTTATTCTATCCCATCATATTCTTAAAATATAATTTTTGTATTATTGAATAATCTTGGTCTAGTACTTTTAAGTCATTTCACATACTTAAAACGATTTTTTCATCAATGGATTATCATCTTTATCATCATAAATACTTTGGACAAATTTGGATGTCTTAACTAAATATTACTAATTGAAAAAAAAAACTACTGTAAGATTCCCCTCAAAATTATACTTTACTTAATTTAGGTTTTAGGAAAATAATTCTATCATTTCATTAACATGCATTTATTTGGTTCATTCCTATTATATATATATCTCTATTTATTATATTTTGGTTGGAATAATAATATATTCTTATGAAATTATATAGTTTTTTTTTATTTAATTATAATTATACTACAAGTAATTTAAAAAATTTGTGATTATTCTGGATGATTTGTTGAAAATTTTGGTTGAAGAATTGTATTTTGGAATGTTAATAAAAAATAAAAAATATAAAAAGTAATATATTTGAAATGGGGAAAAAGTGGACTTAATTTGTACAAAGGTATACTTGTGCATGAATCATTAGAGGATCAAGGATTCTATGTGGAATGGTGAGAAATGAGTTAATATTCCCTATAACCATGATAGAACGATAGTATTTTGGTTCCACACTATGTATTATATAGTGTCTCAAGAATATGAAGAATTTATAATGTGCCATAAGAACATGGGGATTAATTATTAAAATAAACATGTTGTTTAAAATGAATTAATGATGTCATCATTATGTGATACTCTGAAGAAACATGTATTAATTATGTTGATGGATTAATGACAATATGAACAAAATGGATTTCATATAAAACATTTGATGCTCACAACTAGAGGATGAAATAATAAAATAAGTTGCCATAGTGATTGACTAAAATGCTTGTGATATATGATACATGAATTTGAAGTGAATGGTATAAGTTTTATAGAATTTATAAAAATGGATAACATAACCTTGGTTGAGGGTTTAGATCATGAAATGATTTATGAATTTATAAAGTAAAATCATTAATGGAAGAGTTTAGAAACATTCCAAAATCATGGATATAATGGTGGGAAAACTATAATCAATTCAATGAGTAGAATTTTATGATGTTTATTGATCGATCCAAACACATGAAGGATTTTTGTAATGAAGTGGATAATGAAACATTAAGGATATTTTTTGAAATAATTGATGTCTAATGTTATTAATATTGATTATTATGTTTTATTTTTTTTTCTTTTTCCACTACGATAAAAGTTTTTTATAACATGGATGTGGGATTATGCATTGTTGGATTTTGTGTTCCATTGGAAGAAACAGATCTATATAAAGACTTCATGCTAAGACATGTCTATATACATCATGATTTCAATTTTAATAGGTTTTTTGTGTTGTTTATCTCGAATCCACAACTACAATGATGAATTAGAGAAGATATAATGTAAAGAATTATTTTCACAATGAAAATTTGTGATGTGAATTGTGTTTGGTTTTAATGAGAATTTTTATTTCATATAGTGAAGGATAGTTTAAAAATATTGATGAAGAGATATATATGATATAGGGAATATAATATGTTGTTTGTGTGTGAGTGCTGTTTATATTTCATGAAGTATATTATTTTCATGGGAAAATCTTGGTTGTGTCATAAATAAGGTCTTCACATTATAAAATAAGTTATTACTAAATATTTAAACACATGATCTATATATATTATTAGAAGGGTTAAAGAGGATTTTTGAAGTGATATCCCTTGAAGTAATAAAAAATATTTTTAAGTGATGAAAAATCATGGCACATAGGAGTAGCCACTTGGAAGATGGGACACAAGGATGATCAAATCATCACAAGGATAAGTAGGTTGAGTGATTATGTTTTAATTAATTTTCATTAGAGTTATCTTATTTATGGGTTGATATCATATATAACACCCCAATCATCCACGATACACTTCTCTTTTAATAATATGATCGCTTGTATTGTACACAACTCTGAGTTCTAGTACATCCTTACCAATCAAACTGCCATTTAAAAAGTATTTATGAATAATAATACCCAATTATTGAAATTCTAAAATATTTATTTTTTCAAAATGTACATCAATTTTAGATCTGGAATATTGAAATTAGCATAGTGTTATTGTTTTGTATTTTTCTAAAATCATTAAAATTTTGACGATTCCTGAAAAAACATCATCGTTGTTTTAATCTAATTTTTTTAAAATAATTAATTAAACTTTAAATTTATTTTAAATTAAAAATAGATACATAATACCTCTATAAGTCCAATTTAATTCATTGTTGTCATTTTAAAATATTAGTAGTTATACAAAATTTAATTGATCATTTTAACGTCTTTTATCCACCTTCTAGGCACATTTTCAAATCTCCATAAAACGTAATTTTACCACTTCAGTAATTTAACTTCAAAAAGATAACAGAAACAATTTCTATAAGTTAGTAAAATGTGCTTCAATTGGATAAAAATAATTTTTGGTGAATAGTAACTTTTGAATTTTATTTTGCATTATTAAAAGTAAATACGATATTTTAAGATAGAAATAATACTATAATAATATAAAATTACCCCAAAACATGTCATAACTCTATTGGATAAATGTTTTTGGACTAAAATTAACCTTATGACTCTAAAATTATCACATTTCATTCTTGAGGGTTAGAGTTGGACATTTATTATATTTTATTTACTGAATAGTTAAAAGTGTTTAATTCAATATTTAATAATTTACAATTTTAAATATTGGGTTACACATAAAATAAATTAGACTATAAATATTCTTTAGAATGAAAAAAATATTTATTACATCATGGTATTTCATTTTATAATCATTGAAATTAAATAAATATATTTATTTATGACACAATCAAGATGAAGTAATTACCTTATTAATAAAAGATTAAAAAATTGATATTGTAAATATTAAATTAAATGTAAATTGAAACATTGGATTCTATCCAAGAATTTTCAAGTAGAATATGACATGATAGGTTTTATTCAATTATTTTTAATTAATAAAGTAGTTATCACTTTCACAAAAACTAAATACTAAATAGAGTCAAAATTGATATAAATGATTTACTAAAACAAATACTATTTTATTAAATGATATTATATTCCTAAAAATATAAGATTCATCCAAAAGATATAAATAATATTATAAATTTTATTAATGCACCACATTAGGTCCTCTTGGCATTTAATAGTGACTATATTAATCATGTTGTTTTAAAATACAAGAAGACTCGGTAAAAGTTAATATATCTAACTATGAGTTAAATCTAAAAGATAAGGTTAATATGGTGACCTAAACATGTCTAATACCATTGAGTTGAGATTACTTATACCCCTAACTATCTTATAATCTAAATTAATATATTTTGAGCTATTATAAATGGAAAATAATTTTATAATAAATTAATATTTCATGATTTTCATAAAGTGCCCCTCACCTCTCTTATAAGGGGTACATCCTCGTCTCCTAAATTCACACATCCAATGCAATTTTTATCAGAAAAAATGTACTAAAATATCTTTATAACTACACTCAACTCAACCTGGAAGCTTTATATTGATCAGATAGCCAACCTATGGAGTCCTATTCTTCAAATCAAAAGGAAGCACTCGAAGAAGAGGTAATTATTTTGTCACCTATTTCAAAGTTATTTTATTCTTATACATCCTCCATATTTGTTATTTCCATAATTAAATAATAACTCTAGAACCTTATAAATAATAAAATGTTATTATAAATATTTTACGACCACAATCATTATTATATCCCTCCTATCAATGATAAAGTCACCATACATGTGTATATACGGCTTACTGTATCCACGTCGTGGTGAAAATTGTCATTCAACAATTAAATATATGGATATGAATAATAATTAGTATGGATGATGTAAATAATGAATTTAAAAAGTTAATTATTTTGTATATATAATATTCCATACAATTATATTCAATTTCACCTATAATAGAATGATATTTTCACCCATGAGCACGCACGGCTTACTGTCTCCACAATGCGTTGATATTTCATTCCCCATCGTAACCATTCAAAAATAATATTCATTCGATGATTAAAAAATTATGTATAAGAAAATAATATCATTCTAGATATGAATCAAATACATCCTATACATAACAAAAATGATTTACCTAACAAATCATATAAAGGAAAAAAATCAGTTAAACCCAAAATGATGATACTACTGAAATATAATTAACAATGAAATATGAGAGGATCATATATGATATAATATTTATTTATGAGGATATTTTATAATTTAATAATAATGATTTATCAATTATACAGGATGTTAACAGACCCTTGACTAATGAAAAGCATAAGGAAAGGATTAATTTTACACTCACTTCGTTATCCAAGGATGTTTATACGTAAGTATCTACTAGGACATCTTTATCATCAACATATGTGTTTCATAAAAATGCATTGAAAAACATTTTTAATATTTCCTAAACTATGGATCAAATTCATATATAACCATGTTTGACTTTTTATGAAATTTTTTGAAAGCATTATTTTATTCATTTTCCAAACAAGGTACTTTATGACCTCTTTGAAAAATTAATGAAAAATTATTTGTTGAGTCAATAAGGTTTTCCTAATGACTTTTCCATTCCTTATTGTTTTAAAAATCACAAACACATTAAACGTAAGAAAATCCATATTTTAATTTCATAAGGAAAATTTCATTCTTTAAGAAAATTTAACCTTACCTTGATTTCTGTATTCATATCATAAATTTTGTCTAAGTATAAAATTTGGATTGAAGTCCAAAACTTCAGAATTATATAATACAATGATATAAGGTATTTTTTTTCTCATTATGAATTCTAGTGTAGAATTCTCATTAGAAATTCTAATGAAGAATTCTGATTATGAATTCTCATTATGAATTCTCATTACAAATTCTCATTTCAAATTTTGATGAAGAATTCCAATTATGAATTCTCATTACAAATTCTATAAAAGAACTCTGATGAATATTTCAGATTACGAATTCTCATTATGAAAACTCATTATGAATTCTCATTATGAATTTTTATGAAGAATTCCGATTAGGAATTCTCATTATGAATTCTAGTGAAGAATTCTGATGAAGAATTCTGATTACAAATTCTCATTATGAATACTCATTACGAATTATCATTACAAATTCTATTAAAGAATTATGATTATGAATTTTTATTACGAATTCTAGAGAAGAATTCTGAGAATGAATTCTGATGAAGAATTCTGATTACGATTTCTCATTACGAATTCTCATTATGAATTCTAATGAAGAATTCTGATTACGAATTCTCCTTACAAATTCTATTAAAGAATTTTGATTAAGATTTATGTTGAAGAATTCTGATTACGAATTTTTAGTATGAATTCTCATTATGAATTCTCATTATGAATTCAAATTCAGAATTATCATTACGAATTCTAGTGATGAATTCTTATTACGAATTCTGTTGATGAATTCTCATTAAGTATTCTCATTACGAATTCATTAGAAAAACAAAATCCGAACATCTCTTAATTATATACTCTGAATTCTATGTTTTGTTAGAATATGAACTTTAATTAACTTACATTACAAGCATCATTTTTTATTACACTTACAATTGATTAATTATAGAACAATGTTGTGCATTCAATTATTGACTAACCCTTATTAGAGTGAAACATATATAGGTCCGTCCAAAATTCAAAGAAACATATGACCATTGGAGGAGGGAGCCGAACATTAGAGACTCACCTATAAATAAGATCTCATTTGAAGAGAAGCAATAAATTTTGAAATTTTGGAGATCAAAATATCCTAAAGTGATTTCAAGAGAGATAGGCTCTTATCAAATCTCACGATTCATGCAGAATGTTTTGAACATCTTGTTCAAACATTGCTTCTTGCAGACTTGATTCGTGTAGAGGTTCGATTACCTTAAAAATAAGAGACTTAGGATTGTGAAGTCAGAGGTGCCGATTTCCATACAAATCGTAGGCATGTGGGGATAACAAGACAGATACCGATCTCCGGATTGAGGGATTACCAGGGTTTGGGTAAGATATAATTTCTTGAATGTATAAATCAAGGGATACCTTTTATCCAGGGTTGTTGGATATCCACCTATTTGGGTTAAAAGAGTTTATACTTGTTACCTGTAGTTTTTACTACATTGTTTTCAACTGTTCAATTTGTATTGTAAAGAATGTATAATCTTTTAATATTTTCTTACACATGTACTCTGAATTAGTTTGATTATATACAAATTAAGGCTGAATATCATTTTGTAAACATTGTTTATGTTTCATTTTCTAGATCCATATTTTTGGAACCTGTTTTTTGGAATAACATTCCAGATTTAAGAAAGTGTATAAAACTAGAAGTATGTAACTTCATACATTGTTCCAATTCTCCAATTGGTGCTATAGGTGTTGCTAATTTTCTTAGTTTAACATTGTTAATCTTAGATATTTCCTTGTTTAAGGAAATTTTTAATGTGTAAAATTCACCCCCAACTTGTATATTGAGCATCTATATCGTTATTTCGATCCTACAATTTTTATCAGATGAGGAATCTTAAATACTGATATTAACATATATGTTTTTCTTGCTCTGTTTTTCACAGTTCTATATTTTTCTTTGCTTAGGAATATTCTCCTTTAATACAATTTTTTTTATTATCATGTTTTTGTGTAGAATCTTTTTTAAGAGTGGATGGAATCAATTTTGGTACCATCGACAATAGAAATCCTACAAGACCACCAATTTTGATGTTAATGACAAAGAGTATTGGAGATATTGAATGAAGACTTTTGATATCAATACTAGGGTAGATAACATTGTTATGCTTACTGGTGACTATAAAATTCTTGATATAAAAGTTAGAGCATTCACTAACCAGGAAAAGCAAGAATATCAACTCAACAATAAGGTACGCAATACTTTAATATGTTCAATGACTAGGATCATATATAGCCAAACTTATTCTTGTGAAACAGATAACTATATTTGGATGAAACTTGAGTTTACACAGTTTGGTACATCTGAAGTGATTGAAGCTAGAAGAGTCATGCTTAGAGCTGAGTATCATGGTTTTAATTTTGCTTATAGAGAACCGATTTCTATAGTGCAACAGAGATACATGACTATCGTGAATAGCTTAAAATCTATGGGAGATAAAAACCTAAATGATGAAGTTCTTGTTGATAAGATTATTGATATTATTCCCAATGAGTGGGAATCAAATAGAACTGATATTGAAGAGAACCGAACGGTAACTCAAATTTCTCTTGATGAACATTATGGAACTCTTCTTCAACATGGGAATCGAATGAAGAGAGATGCTAACAACATGAAGAAAAAGAATCGGAATGTAGGAGTTGATTTTACTAAAACTTCTAATCATATGAAAGTCAATACACTTGAATGAGAAACTAGATCTAAGACAAAGAAGTTTTTCTTTCAGTAAGAATCTAGTGATACAGAAAAATCAGAAAATGAATTAGCTAATCATGCTCGGGGGATGGATATGATTGTCGCTCAAAGGAACCATTAGAATAAGTACATGAAGAAAGAATACAGAGATACAAAATATGGTGAAGTCACATGTTATGAATGGTGAAGAACATGTCATATCAGACCTGATTGTCCTTTGTGGATAAAGAAGAAAAAGAAGGATAGGAATTCAGAGAGGAACAAGAATATGTTCTATAGATCAATGAAAAAGAAAAGTCTGAAAGCTAATAATACTTGGAGTGCTAATGGTGGAGACTCTTTAGAAAGTGAATCTTCTGAATATGATTCATCAGCTCAAAATAATATGGGATTCATTGATACAACTTCTTTCCCCAATGCATGTTTTATGGCCAAGGTACGCTCTACCGTGGCTTTAACAAATTTATCACATGAAAATAAATACTATTCTGAAAATACTACTTCTAGTGAAGATACTTCATCCTTATAAAATGAATATTTACCTTCAAATGAAGTAGTGTCTATATTTCCAAAGTTACCCGAAGCAAAAAATTGTAAAATTTCTAAAAAATTAGACAAACAAAAATACTGGGGATGAAATTCGTAGAAAAGTGATTTCAGATCTTTCCAATGATCATAGGAAGAAAGAGGAGTTTCTAGAAAAACAATCTAAAGACCTTCAGAAAGGAAATTCAGATAAAGAAGAAATTTATAAATATCATAATAATTTTATTTCAAAGATAAAATCTTTTGTGAAAAAATCTAACTCTAAGGCAATGATTCCCAAGGATATGAATTTTTTCATCAGACTAAAATCTGAAATATTTTCTCTTAAGAAGCTCCTTGTAAATTTTACCTCTGGGAATGAAAATTTTGACAAGATGTATTCTCAAATTAGACCTCAAGGAAATACTAGTGGAGTGTCTTATACTCACCAAAAACCAGTTTTCAAAAATAACTATTTGGTTCCTTCTAAAACCCATTTTTGCACTATGTGTCAAAGTGGTGTGCATTAGAAGAAACATTGTTTCTTAAATAAGGTTCAATATCTTGTGTTTCATAAAGAATATTTCTTTTAAAAAAATGTGGATACCCATAATTTTGTTATCTAACAATTCCAGATCCATGCATGTCTGGATTCCAAAATCCAAACTTTTTTATATTTTCATGACACTAGGGATAGTACCACCAACAACACATGGTGCGTGGATAGTGGATGTTCCCAACATATGACTGGTTACAAATAATATTTTGAAAAGATTATAAAAACAAATGGAGGAAATGTAACATTCAGAGATAATGCTCAGAGAGAAATTATTGGTATATGTAACATTATTCTCCATTAAAAAACCTTGATTTTAAATGTCTTATTTGAAATTTATCTTAAGCACAACCTCATCAGCATACGTTAATTATGTGATGAATGCTCCCTTGTAAATTTTAGGAATGATAAGTGCTTAGTACACAATTTCAAGAAATAGTTTATTCTTTTTACCAATAATCCAGAGAATGTTTACCCAGTAATCATAGAAGACCATATGAGCCAAGACCTACCTTGCCTTAGTGCAATGGATGATCATTATCGGTTGTGGCATAGAAGGTTAGGACACTATAACCTTATAATCATATGAAAACATTCTATGAAAGGTTTAGTTAAATATTTACAGGAGCATGACATTGATTCTTAAAAAGTTTTTGACCCTTGTCAATATGGAAAGAAACATAAATCATGTTTTAAATCAATTGGTTATGTCACAACTACTGATTCATTATAGCTAGTGCATATGGATCTTTTTGGTCCAACAAAAACTGGAAGCATTGGTGTGAAGTACTATGTATTTGTTTTTGTTGATGATTACACTAGATTTACAAGGGTCTATTTTCTAGAAAAGAAATATGATGCATTTTATTATTTCAAATGTTTTAGAGCCCATATTAAAAATGAGAAAAACCCTTCCATTGAAACTATTCATAGTAATCATGGAGAAGAATTTCAAAATTATGATTTTGAAACCCTTTGTTATAAAAAACGTATTACTCACAACATTTCAACACCCAGAACACCTCATCCAAATCATGTTGTTGAAAGAAGAAATAGAATTTATCAAGATATAACCAGAATCATGTTGAGTGAGTATTCTATAGCTAAACATTTTTGGGCTGATGTTGTAAGTAATGCTTGTTATACTATAAATCGAGTTTTGATTAGAAGTTTTCTTAATAAAACTCTTTATGTGTTATGGAATGGTAGAAATTCTAGAATTTCCAACTTTAAGGTTTTTGAATGCAAGGTATTAATTCTTAATACTAATGATATTTAACTCAAATTCGCACCAAAATCTAAAGACGGAATTTTCTTAGGCTACTCCACAACTTCTATGGCTTATAGAATTTTTAACAAAAACACTTTTGCTGTTGAAGAAATAGTACATGTTAAATTTTATGAAACTAATACATTTGATTTTAAACAACCTCATCCTATATCGTCAGATGTGTTCTCAAAAAATGATTATCAACCCTTGATAGAAAATCATTCTGATAAGGAAAATGTTCAAGAAGATGCTTCTGAAACATATACCCCATATGATTTCCTACCATATGTTGATGAACATGTTTTACAAAATCCATATTAGTTGTTTCTAAAGATCCATCCCAATGATAGCATCATTGGAGATGTTAATCAACATGTAAGGACTAGAATTTCATTTAGAAATGAAGTATAACATCTAGTATGAATTTCTCAATTGGAACCAAAAAACACTGAAGAAGCTTTGGGTGATGATGATTGTATTAAATCCATGCAAGATGAACTAAATAGAATTCGAACAGAATAATGTCTAGACATTAGTTAAAAGAACTAAGGAACATATGTGATTGGTGTAAAGTGGTTGTTCAGAAATAAATGTAATGAAAATTGATTCATCGTTAGAAATAAATCTAGATTGGTTGCTAAAGTCTATAACCAACAAGAAGGAATAGACTACGATGAAACCTATGCTCCAGTATCCAGACTTGAATCTATTTGTATTTTACATGCCTTTGCATCATTCTTCAATTTAAAACTCTATCAAATGGATTTGAAATGTGATATCTTTAATGGTTATGTTCAAGAAGAAGTTTTTGTTGAACAACCTCTTGTATTTGAGGATACATAACATCCTGATAATGTTTTTTGACTTACCAATGCTTTGTATGGCCTTAAACAAGCCCCAAGAGCATGGTATGATTGACTTACATGATTTTTTCTTCAAAATAAATATGTTATGTGAAATGATGATCCCACTGTTTTTATAATGAATGATATGAAATATGATTAGATTGTTTAAATTTATGTTGATGAAATTATATTTTTTTCAACTCAGAAATCCATAACTGATTCCATTCCGAATCTAATGAAATCTGAGTTTGAAATGATTATGATGTGTGGGTTAACATTTTTCCTTGGTTTTAAAATTTTTCAAAAACCAGAAGTAATATACATATACCAACATAAGTATATTAAATATATTCTTAAAATGTATGTTTATGACAATACTAAGAGTATAAGTACTTTTATTGGTACCTCAAATACACTTTATCTAGATGAAGATAGGAAACCAGTAGACCAAACATCTTTTAGAGGTATGATAAGAAGTCTACTTTACTTGACAACTAGCTGAACAACCTTGATGTTTTCAGTTTTCTTATGTTCAATATATCAATACAATCCTAAGAAATCTAATTTAAAGGTGGTGAAAATATTTTTTTGCTACTTAAAGGGAACCATGGATTTAGGACTATTTTATACTTCTAGAAATGATTTTGTTTTAAGGAGTTTTTTGGAATCATAAATTGGTGGATGTAGAATGGATTGAAAACTTACAACTGGAATATGTCATTTCATAGGTGATTCATTAGTTTCTTGGTCTTGTAAGAAGGAACACTCAGTAGCACTGTCCACTACTGAAGCTGAATTTGTAGCAGCTAGAAGTTGTTGTGCTCAAGTGTTGTTGATGAAACACACACTCACAGACTATGGCATGTGTTTTAATAAGACTCAAATTTTGTGTGATAACACAAGTTCCGTTTCCCTTAGTAAAAACCTTTCACATCACTCTCGTGCAAAGCACAAAGATATTAGGAAACAATTTCTTAACATTAACACACATAAAAATGATATCATTCTACAGTTTATCGGAACACAAGATCAACATGCTGATATTTTCACGAAATCATTTTCTTCTGATAGATATTAATAAATTAAACAGATATTAGGAATGATAATCGTAAAGTAATATTCCTTCATTAAATTCTTGTTGAACAATTATTCTTTATGTAATAAACTCCTTTTCATTGGGGGAGTACATTTGATTGTTAGCATAATCAAAATTTTTGGTTAGTTTTTCTAACTTTCATAATCAATTTTTTTTGTTATTCTATCAAATATTCGTAATACAGTTTTTGTACTGTAAATTTTCATAATAAATTTTCGTACTCATGATATTTTGTACTCATAATTATTCGTACTCATAAATTTTCATACTCATAATTTTTTGAACTCGTAATTTTTTGTAATCATAAATTTGTGTACTCATAATTTATCAGACTCATAATTTTCGTAATAATAATTTTCGTACTCATAATTTCTCATACTCATAGATTTTCGTACTCATTATATTCGTACTCATGATTTTCGTACTCATGATTTTCGTACTCATGATTTTTGTACTCATCATTTTTGTACTCCTGATTTTCGTACTCGTTAATTTTTGTACTCATGATTTTCGTACTCATGATTTTCGTACTCATGATTTTTGTACTCATGATTTCGTACTCATGATTTTTTCTGTTGTCATATTATCTTCAAGAAGAATATTATCTATTACAAATAAACTTTCTAGACAATCCGAATGGTATAAATTCCTTACTTATATTTTCATAATCACTTTTACTTATAGGTAGATTATTTTACTTTTATACTTTTCGTACACAATTTTCTTTAAATTTGAATTTTTTTAATAAAACCTCAAAAGATAGGATTCCCGAATTTCTAGAGGGTATGTTCCTAACAGTCATACCAGATCAAAGTGTTTTTCAAACGTTAGATTGTTTTTGTATGTTCAATGGACATCTCAATCGCCTATATAAAGTGGACCCCTATTTGTGTCCCACATCGATTTCAAAGCTCTCGCACGTCGAAGCCTTGCCTCAGTTCGTAAAGCCCATTATGATCATTTCAGTATTTTGTTCCAGATTATTGTAGAAGTTTATCAAGAAATTTCTTCAATCAAACCAATCTTATCTTGGTTAGTTTACATAGAAATGTTGGTTCATCGAATTTTTTTTAATAAGTATGATTATTTTATCTATAAGAATTTCAAACTCAATTGTTGGGAAGATTTTTGTGTATCGAAGATAGGGGATCAAGATGTTGTATATATCGATTTTCATATAGAATTATATGAGTTTGTTTCCATCTATGAATAAGATGATAGAGAAAGGTTTTCTTTTAAGTCTTATGGAAATACATACAAACATTCGTACTCTAAGGCTATGAGCATGGTTGGCCTTTCATATGACGTAGAAGCAGAGTTTTGTTCTCACAGGATACCAAATATTTAGGGGAGTTTCAACAAACTAAAGGCAACATAATTCCTTTCCCTCAGTGATGATAAAACACCTATGATTGCTCATCTCTCATCCAACAAGAGAATTTTGCTGTTGTGGGTTCGGGGGTTTTTTGTATCCAGAAGAGGTGATAAGAAAAATCATAAGAAAAGTGATATCTTATCTTAATTTTCTTGATAAATCTAGGAAAGGTCAACCTCATGAGGCATTTTCTTATTACAAACTAGTATATCTTGAATGAGACATTGAAAACCCAAATCATTATGTATCCTGCTTTGCTATCAGAGCTTATTTTTCATTGTCTTAAATCGTTTAAGGTTGTATGCACTTCTAGGGTCGGTAATTGTAAGGTGATGATGTTAAGTGATGATTCCTTGAAAAGAATGAATGTTCGTTTCTCAATGTAATCTAGTGAGTTCTATGATCTTCCACAAGAGGAGGCAGAAGCTGATAGAGAAAATATAGAGACAGATGAACCAGTAAAGAAAGCAGTGAAGAAGAGGAAGTTAAAGAAAGTGTAAGCTGAAGGAAAAACACTTAAGTCTAAAAAACCCAATCTGCACCACCCAAGACAAAGAAACAAAATGATTATCCAGATGAAGTGGATGCTAAATGGAGGGAAGATAAGGAGAATAGAAAATAAGGGGACCCCCAGTTCTGATTAGACCTTGCAGAGTCTATGGCCCTAAAATTTGAAGCTACAGATGAGTTAGAAAGACAAGAAAAATAGAAGAAGATGAAAAAGTAGATGTTTGAAGATGAATATGTGCAATCCATTTTGAATGCTGCAGATTTTTCCACTGAGATGATTCCTGTTCTGGAAACATTTCATTCTGAGCCTTTACCGGAGACCCCTGGAAAGAACTACTTCACTTTGGGAAAGTCCAAATGGAAAGATGTTACTAAAGGAGTAGATGAAGAAGCTTTAGATAGAATAGAGGAAGAAGAGGAAGCAGAGAAAGTATAATAAGAAGGAGAAGTGGAAGAAGGGGGTGGTGATCTAGATGATTTTATTAAACAAGTGGAAGAATACGAAGAGAAAGAAAACACAACAGAGAAACCACCAGTACAAACTTCAGAGGCCGAGCCCTCAATGTTTGATACTCTAGAAAAGGAAGTAGATAAATAAAGGAAGGAAGATGATGATAATGAGAAAGGGAATGAAATTGAGTTGTTTGAGGAAGAGAGTTATGAGAAGAATTTCCTTGAAGAAAGAACACAGAATGAAAAACCAGATGAAGATAAGATAGTTCATGTTTCTAATAGAGAAGACGAATCCCCTAATGAAGAACCCAATCTGAAAGCTGATAAGGGTAAGAAAGTGCTTGAGGATACCCCCACAAGGGATATCATAAAAAAGAAGGATGTTACTGGTTCTTCAAGATGAATTTTGGTTGATGATGTTGAAAAGAAAACTCCAAGAAATGTGTCTGATTCAGATTCATCAGCATTGGGTAATGATTTTGTGGTTGAATATTTAAAGAAATTGGTGGACTTAATTCCAATATTTCCCATCATAGACTCTAGGTGACAAATGATTCAGCACAATCTAAACCCAAAATTAGAATCACTATCCATGATGAAGGATAAGTGTGTGAAAATTTAGGCTGATCAATGAAATTTTCGTTTCAATTATAATGTTCATATAAAGTCATACAACAAGGTGACTTTTCCTTATAAGAAAGTTGATGAAGACTTAGTTGAGAATGATTGTTTTCAGAATGAAGTTCAAAATGCTTTTGATACCGATGACAGCATGATTAAGGATCTTCAGGGAAAGCTGAACCATGAAAAATTTCCTGGAATCAGGAAGTCAAGGACTCGAATAGGAACAAAAAATCCCTTGATCAATATTTTAAAAGGGATATAGATCTCCATATTGAGCTTGAAGAAGAACCTATGAAGCATGATAAAGTTATTAAGGCTCAGGCTGAGGCATTGAAGGTTCAAGAAGAGACAATCTCAGATTTGTTGAAGCAAGATAAGGATGATCAAAAAGACATATAGAAGCTAAAAACCTTGTTTAATAAGTAAATTCCAAAGGAAAAGGAAGAAAAATTAACCAAATCCGATCTTTTGTTGCTTTTGTCTTTCAATGTAATTTTTTTTTCAATTGTAATTAAATGTTTGCTTTCTTGTATTTCTTGTATTCTTTTAATGATGTTTCAGTTACTTTATTACTTTTTCATTCACATCAATTCATTTTGAAAATCACAAAGGGGGAGAAGGAAAAAAGAATTACTCAAAAGAGAGAAGGAAAATCTATATAGATGAATAAAATTTCCTAAGAAGAACTATCCCTATGTAAGGGGGAGTTTTTCATTTTGATGTTTTTTCCTGAAAATGTAAATCCTATTCTGAAAATCATGAATACAATCCATAGTGTTCTAAAGACTAAGGGGTAGTTATTTATATTCACCAACATCCATAAATAATGATAGATAAGTTTAAATTTCAAAGTCTAAATAAATTTTTCCAAATGCTTTTTTTCATTTTCGAGAGGTTGTTTGTGCTTTCAAAAACGAGGGAGATTGTTGAGTCAATAAGGTTTTCCTTATGAGCATTCAATTATTTCTTATTTTGAAAATCACAAACACCTTAAACATAGTCAAATGCATTTTTAATTTTTATAAAGAAAATTTTATTCTTTAAGGAAATTTACACTTAAAATCATTTCTTTATTAAAATCATAAATTTTTTCTATGTATAAAATTTAGATTGAAGTCCAAAAATTTGGAATCATATAATACTTAGATATGTGGTATTTTGTTTTCTTATTATGAATTCCAGTGTAGAATTTTCATTAAAAATTCTGATGAAGAATTCTGATTACGAATTCTCATTACGAATTCTCATTACGAATTATCATTACGAATTCTAATTATGAATTCTCATTACGAATTCTAATGAAGAATTCTGATTATGAATTCTCTCTACAAATTCAAGTAAAGAATTCTAATTATGTATTCTGATGAAGAATTCTGATTATGAATTCTCATTACTAATACTCATTACGAATTCTCATTATGAATTCTAATGATGAATTCTAATTATGAATTCTAATTATGAATTCTAGTGATGAATTTTGATTAATAATTCTGATGATGAATTCTGATTAAGAATTCTGATGATGAATTCTGATTAAGAATTTTCATTATGAATTCTCATTACGAATTCTGATGAATAATTTTGATTATGAATTCTCATTACAAATTCTAGTGAAGAATTCTGATTACAAATTCTGATTACAAATTCTGTTGAAGAATTCTGATTGTGAATTCTTATTATGAATTCTCATTACGAATTCAAATGCAGAATTCTCATTATGAATTCGGTGATGAATTCTCATTAGGAATTCTGTTGATTAATTCTCATTACAAATTATCATTCCAAATTCTCATTAAGAATTCCTTAGAAAAACAGAACCTGAACATCTATTTATTATAGACTACAAATTCCAATTTTGGTTAGACTACGAACTTTAATTTTCTTACATTACGAACTTCATTTTTTCATTCACTTAAAATTGTTTCATTACAAAACTATGTTTTGCTTTCAGTTATTGACTAACCGTTGTTTGAGTGACATGTATACAGGTCTCACAAAAATTCAAGGAAAAATATGACCATTAGAGGAGGGAGCTGACCATTGGAGCATCGCATATTAATAGGATCTAATTTGAATAGAAGTGATAACTTTTGGAATTTTGGTGATAAAAACATCTTGAAGTGATTTCTAAAGAGAGAGAGAGGCTCTTATCAACTTTCATGATTCGTGTAGAGAGTTTTGAACAGCTTGTTCAACATTACTTCATACAGACTTTCTTCGTGTAAAGGTTTGATTACCCAAAATATTAGAGACATCAGATTGTGAAGTCAGAGTTGATGATATCCTTAAAAATTGAGGGCATGCGGGGATAGCATGACAGATACTGATCATCAGATTGAGGGCTTACCTATTTTGGGTAAGACAGACATTCTTGTAAGTATAAATCATGGGATTCCATTTATCCAGGGATGTTGGATATCCTCCACATTGGGTAAAAAAAGTTAATGATTGTTACCTGTAGTTTTTACTACTTTGTTTTCCGTTTTTCATTTTCTATTATAAAAAAAGAATAATATTTTTATTTTTCCTTACACTTGTACACTGATTTAGTTTGATTCTATATTCTTTAAGGTAGATTATCATTTAGTAAACATTGGTTATGTTTCATTTTCCATATCCATATTTGTAGAACCTGTTTTTTAGAATCAATTTCCATATTTAAGAAAGTGAATTGAACTAGAAGTCTGTAACTTCATACCTTGTTCCAATTAACCAATTTGTGTTAGAGGTGTTGTGAATTTTTATAGTTTAACTTTGATAAACATAGATCATTCCTTGTTTAATAAAATTTTTAAATTGAAAAATTAACCCACCCCCTCTTGTATATTGAGCATCTACATCGTTATTTCGATCCTACGATGTTTTTTAATCTTATACGGAGAGTGAAAAAAAATTTGGTCATTATAACACCTTCAATTATTACAATAAATGATAATATTAATATTTTCAAAATTAATGATTTATATTATAATTATACAAATTTAAAATGATTTGAAAGTACATAGAAATATTTCTCTCAAATATTTTTTGTATTAATTTCATCAATGTCAACATCTATTGTTGGATTTCATGTTTAATTGATGTTGATTTATTATGATACAATATTCCAAATTGTATAGATATTTTTATAATATGTTTGACTACAGATGTGCTATTTTTATGTAATTCATGGTTCAAGTTTAATATATTAAACATTCATATGTCAGTTTAATATGAATGATTATGTTATGTTTCACCCTTTTCTAATGATGAATTCATTGGACATAGTAATTGACTAGTGGGTCCCGCATTATTCCCTCAAATCATCAGTAAGTTTCATTAGAAAAACTAGTGTCTTATCACAATTCTCTGAGAATATTTTTATATATTGTCTTGGCATGAGGCATTGAAAATGTGGTTATGATGTCTGGAAAAATGCATTCCAGCATTATGTGATTAACTATTGTTATTACATGTGATTATTCGAATTTTAGAATATCCATGTGAATAAGTAAATGGAATTATATTTTTTATCTATTCCATATTATGTTAAATTTTATGTTTAAAAAGATTCTGTTTTAGTCTTATACATTGCCTTATATGTTTATTCTTATTTATGATAGTTTAAGTTATATTGTTATCCTTACAAAGCATCTATGATCACCCATTTTTTATGTTTTATTATTCCTATGATGTGAAGATGTATTTTATGAGTGACCTATAGGGATAGTCTAAGGGATATGAGTGTACTCAAAGGAGACATATTGATTTCTATTTTTTTCTAATTTAATGTAAAAAATGTGAATTTATCTAGTAATTCCAAAAAAAACTAAACTGATTTGGTCTCTATAGACTTGATTACATGTAATCATGCTAATTTTTTGTTATAATTCACCGATTCTAGGTAACTCAGGTCAGTCCATTATAGTTGGTTTCATAATCTAGTTTAGTACAATCCATGAAAACTAGATTTACAAAAACACTTATTAGAGAAAATTACCCAATGATATACATTGAGTATTATAATAGATAAACATCCAAAAATTTTAGTAATATATATTTTATATGGGTTTTATCGGTTGTAATTCACTGTCGATATACTATATGTGGATTTGGTTCTGGAACATAAGTACCTATGAGTGAAAAAATTGACAGGGAGTTCTAGTCTTGACCTGAGGTATCCTGGTACATGACAACGAGCCTTTACTATGCACTTGGGTTGACACTCTCAGGGGGGATATTCTTAAGAAAATTCAAATTATAATTACAAACCATTATGATAGATTTATGAGTTAAAACTTCCCCAAATAAAATATTTTTTATGATTATAGATTTTGTTCATAAAAAATTCTACTTATGTTAAGTATTTTACATGTTTGAAAGTATACATTGTGATTCATAATATAATCATGTCTATGCCATTGTTTAGAAATTGATCCCAATGGAAGGAATGGAAACATTATCAATGCATACAATTCATATAGGAATAATCCTCATATTGACGATAATTATAGTGATGTTGGAGATGAAATTGGTGCTGAACAAATTATAACCATACAGGGACAACTCACTCAGGTTATGAAAAATAACCATACCAGTATGGAGTACACTAATCAATAATGTGGTGGTCATTGTGAGATTATTTCATGAGGAATAATCTACAAACATTCAATGGGACTAAAAATCCATTTTTATATGAGAAATGGATTATTTACATAATGAGAATATTTCATTCTTTGGGGTGTAACAAAAGCTAAAAGGAAGTCCTGGCAGTTTATCACTACTCAGGAGATGTAGATCAATAGTGGCCATTAATTCAAAACACAATGGAGGGCAAAGAAGTATCAAATCTAAAATTGATGGATTTTAATGAATTTTTTCATAGAAAATACTTTTATTGTGAACATTGAGATTATATGGAAAGGAAATATCTGAGTTTGAGGAAATAGTATAATGGGAATGTCCCAAAGTATGTGGTGAACATTACAAGGACTGCAAGGCATGATGTAGATTATACACGTAAGCCTAAAAATAATATTGATCAATTATTTGATAATTTAAAACCAATTCTCAATCGATCATTAGTCTCACAATCCACATCATAATATAGATATATAGTCTCATGATCTATCAAATAAAAGATTAATTATCTATGTATTATGACATTAAAGAGAATTAAGAGAAGATAAGATCTGTTAAACCCTCTGGAGAAGGAAATATTGTAAAGAATGAATTTTTTTTATTTTCATGCTACAATATTTGTGGGATGAAAAATTTGTTATATGACTAGAGGGAATGTGAGTTTGTTACAGGTTTGGAGAAAAAGTCCACATGCCCAGGATTGTATGGGGAAGAAAGAGGCTGACGATATTCAATGCTATAATTCAAAAGAGATGTTGATTTATTAAAATTAATTTCCTATGTGTCAAGGAAAATTTCCTTAGAAATGGCCAAGGGAGAAAGGCCAAGCTTATGCGATCACTACTGTTGAGGTTTAATTTTCTAATGATGTGGTGGAAGGATCATTATTAATTTCCTCAAAATTAATGGATACCTAAATTGATTCTGTACAATAGAATTCTTTCATATATTCCTATTTTTCTATTGAAATTAGATATTTCTAATTTGACTTAACAATGGAGTTTTTAGTCAAAACTCATAAGGGAAGTATCATAACAACAAATTTATATCAATAAGTTACTATTATAAAATATAAATATTCTTTATCTCCTGATATTAATATCATTCACATGATTAAATTTTATATAATCCACGATATGAATTGTCTTTCAAAAAATGATGCAAAATTATATTGTAAGAAGAATGTGGTTACAATTTTTGATGATTATACTGAATCCCTTTTCATTACTGCAAAAACAACACCATGTGATTATCATCTAGATACTCCCAGAGTATCTCTACTAAATGAAATTATTTGGGAGGATATGAGTGAAATAACTATGGGTGAGGAAATTAATGATCAAAAATAAGATTTACCTATTATGTAAGAATATGTTGATGTTTTTATATTGTATTTACTTTGACATCCTAAAGAATGTGAAACTGTGTTTTCCATTGACATAATTCCAATTTCAAGGACTATATCGATGACCCCTTAATGAAAGGCCGCAATAGAATGATTGTAACTAAAGAATAAACTAGATTAATTGAGTAATAAAGAATTTATTCTCCCTATTGTTTCTCTATCAGGATCCCATGTTCTTTTGGTTAAAAAGAATGATAGAGCTATGGAGTTGTTCATTGACTACATGGAGATCAATTCTATGAAAATAAAGAACAAGTATCACCTTTACACATTGGTGATTTGTTTTATGAATTTCATTGTGCTCAATAATTTTCAAAGATTGATCATCAAGATGGATACCATTAGTTGTGTGTGAATAAGGAAGACATTTGAAAGGCAACATTTTGAACTAGGTATGGGCAATATGAGTTTACATTACTGCCTTTTGGACTAACTAATGCACCCTTTTTTCATTTATCTAATGAATAGAGTTTTCAAGGAATATCTTCACAGGTTTTTAGTGTTATTTATTGATTATATTGTGGTATACTCTAAATTCTACGAAGATCATGAAAATCACATGGACACTAATCCAAAAACTATTTTTAAAAATGAATTATATGGGATGTTTATCAAGTGTGAATTGTAGATTTAGGAAATTTCATTATTGGTGATATTGTGTCTAATGATTGAATCTTTTTTCATACTTCAATGATAAGGTTAATACAAGAATGGCCCACACTAATGAGTATAACTAAGGTGTGCAATTTTATTGGTTTAGAAGGTTATTATCGTTATTTCATCCAGAATTTTTCTTGGTGTGCTAACCCATTAACCAAGCTCACATGTAAATGGGTTAAATTTTTTTGGCCAATAGAGTATGAAGAATGTTTTGAATAATTGAAGATAATATTAATCAATGATTCTATCATGACCCTACCATCGGGGAATTACAGGTTTGTTATTTATATATATGCTTCAATGAAAGCACTTGTTTGTGTCCCTATGTAGAATGATAGATTTATTGCTGATTCATCACGACAACTAAAAATTTACAAACAAAACAATCCTTGTAATCATCTCGAGTTTTTAGATATCATAAATTATAAGAAGATATGGATACACTATATATATGGTAAAAATGTGAGATATATACTGATAACAAGAGATAGAAGTATATTTTCTCACATAATGAAATCAACATGAGCATAAGGAGATGGCTCAAATACACAAGGATTATGATTTCACAATACACTACCAACCATAGATGGAAAATAAGCTATCAGATTATTTGAGTAGAAATGAACATGAATTTCTGAACAAGATGATAGTTTAAAGGGATATTGTGTTCCTGGATATATTAAATATGGATATGGGAATAATCGTGGAAGGTGAAAAATCATTTCATTTTCTATGGTTGCCATATAATCATTACTAGAAAGGATAAAAAGTTCTCAAACTGATGATCAGGAGACTTTAAAAAATATTAAATCTATAAATGATGGAATATTGATTGACATTATATATAAAGATGTAATTTTAAAAATTGGGAAGACAATTTTTGATCCCGATATACATAATCTAAAAAGAGAATTTTTGGATGATTCTCATAGCACAAATTTCTCTATAAACCATGGTAGCACTAAGATGTTTAGAGATTTGAAGGAACATTTTTTGTGGTACAACATGAATAGAGAGATTGTTGATTATGTGTCAAGATGTATCATTTGTCAATAGGTGATGGCTGAAAGACAAGATCCTAGATGTGTCATGCATCCTCTTCCCATTCATGAGTAGAAATGGGATGATATTAAAATGGAATTTTTAATGGGGTTACCAAGTACTCCTAGAATGAATCATGTAGTATGGGTCATTTTTGTTCATCATACCAATTCGTCACATTTTCATAGATATATGAAAAGATTTACCACTTGAACATTTAGAAATACTATATATTAATGATATTGTAAGACTTCATGGTGTACCCCTATTTGTTTTTATTGATCATGACTCCCCTTTTAAATCATAATTCTAAAATAGTATTTAGAAAACCCGAGATACTAAACTTTATTTGAGCACTACGACCCTCAAACTGATGAAAAATCAGAATGGACTATTCAAACCGTAGAAGACATGTTGAGATCTTTCTCACTTGACTTTCATGGTATATGGGATCAGTATTTACCTCTGGTAGAATTTTCCTATAACAATAGCTTCCATAAGAGGATTTATATGGCAATATATGAAGGTTTGTATAGAAAGAGAAGCCACTCACAAACTTGTTTTGATGATATTGGTGATCGAAAACTTTCAGTTCTAGAAAATATTATGGAAAAGATGGAAAAAGTGAAAATTATCCAAACCCACATCAAAGAAGATCAATGTATGAGAAATATTTATTCCAATAATTTAAGAAGGATTTTGAATTTCAAGTTTGTGATCATGCGTTCTTGATGGTATCTCCATGGAAGTGATTTATGCGATTTAGTAAGAATGCTACGTTATGTCTTAGGAACATCATACCATTAAAAACTCTAGAACGAATTGGAGTTATAGATTACCATTGGACAATGCCACCATGTCTCTTCGTTGTTCATGATGTGTTCCATGTATCCCTATTTAGAAAATACATGCTTCACCCCACTCACATACTCACCTATGAAGAAATAGAATTGGAACCATATCTTTATTATTGTGACGATACTAGCAGGAATATTGATACCATAAAATAAGTGTTGAGGATCCAGATGACTCGTATGGATAAATTTATTTAGAAAAACCACAAAATGAAAGAGAAAATGTGGGTACCTATGGAAATTATAATGAAGATCCACTAGAATAATTTTTTCATTAATATTCTATAAATTTGGAGTACAAATTTATTTGAAGGAGAGAGGAATGTAACACCCCATGCTTTTACAATATGCTTTTCTTTGAATAATAAATCAACTTGCATTTTACAAAGATCCAAGTTCTAGAACATCTTGGCCAATAAAACAAGCCGTTTAAAAAGTAGTTATGAATAACAACACAAACTTTTTTAAATTTTAGAAATTTAATTTTTAAAATGGGCATCATTTTTGAATTTTGAATATCAAAATTACCTTAGGGTGAATTTTCGGTATTTTATTGAATTCTTTCAATTTTTGATGTATACTGAAAAAACTACATTATTATATAAAACCTATTTTTTATTTAAAAATTAATTTTTAATTTAAATTTATTTTAAATTCAATATATATATATGTAATACCAATATTAGTTCAATGTAATTCTTTAGAGTCATTTTATAATAATATTAGTTATATATTATTTTGTTACTCTTTTTAATGACTTTTACCCACCATCTTGGCACATTTTCAAAACTGCATAAAATGAAATTTTACCTCTTCTGTGAATTGGATTTCAAAAATATGACAGACATTGTTTCAATAAGTATGTAAAATGTGGATAAATAAGATGAAAATATTTTTTAAAGAATAGTAACTTATGATTTTTATTTACCATGGTTACAAGTAAATTGGTTAATTAAAGCTAGAAATAATAATATAATAATATAATATTACCCCAACACATGTCCTATTTCAATTGGATAAGTATTTTTCGTCTAAAATAAACCTTTGGAAAAATAAGATCATTTTTGATCAATTTGGGTTAGATTAAGATATTTATTATATTTTATTTAAAGAAGGGTTATAAGTGATAAATTCAAAGTTTAATAACTATAACATTTTTAATATAGGGTTAAACATAAGAGATATTTGACAAAAAATATTAATTAGAAATATAAAATTATTTCTGACATCCTGGTATTTTATTTATAATTTTTAGACATTAAAAATTTTAATTTATTTATGACACAATGATGATTTAGTAATTACCTTATTAATAAAATATTAAAATAATTTATATACTAAATATTTAAATAAATGTACATTGAAAATTTCGACGAAAAACAATAATTTTATAAAATAATATGACATGTTATGGGTAGATTCAATATATTTTTTCGACGTAATCAAGTTGTTGTGAATTTTCAAAAAAAAATCTAAATACTGACAAAATAGATATAAATGAGTTTTTAAAACAAATACTATTTCATTAAATGATATAATGATCCTAAATATATAATATTCTTCCAACATACATAGAAATTTTTATATGTTTCATCAATAAACCACTATAAGTTTTCTTGAAATTTTATAGTAACAAAATTAACTATGATGTATAAAAATACACGAAGACATGAAAAAAGTTAAACTATTTATGTAAGAGTTAAATTTAAAAGATAAGTTTAATATGGTGAACTAAAATTTCTAAAACGTATTTGTTGAGAGGATGTATACCCATCCCCACACTATCCTTGAAATAAATAAATTTGATGCTACGTGAAACTAACTATTTCAATCATTTCCTAAAGTGCCCCTCACAGCTCTTGTAAAAGGGTACTTACCCTTATCTTAAATTAACACCTCCAATGCAATTTTAAACACCCAAACCCTACTCAAATATCCTACCAAATTCCGTAACATCAACCTAGAGGAAATAATTTTATCATAAATCCAACCAATAGATCTATTTGTTCTAAATCAAAAGGAAGCACTCGATGAAGAGATATTTATTTTATCACCTCTTTCAAAGTTCTTTTCATCATATACTTTCACATTATTTTTTATTTACATACTAAAATAATAAATACATTATATTATAAATACTGAGATTTTATTATAAATATTTTAAAAGAATATTCATTATTATATCCATCCTAATAATGACAATGTCACCATATGTGTATACGTACGGCTTACCATGTCCACATTGTGGTGTAGTTTGTTATTCAACACTTCATTATTTGGATGGGTATAATATTGTGTATTATTGATATAAATAACAAATATTACATGTTAATTATTTCATATATATCATATCCCATACAATTACATATGTTTTCACCATCAATATAATGATATTGTCACTTGTGCATACATACGACTTACCGTTTTGACGATGAGATGAGATTTAATTCCCCATCATAACCATTAAAGAAAATAATTTCATTAAATGATTAAAATATAATGTTGAATAATATAATATGATTATGTTTATGAATCAAATAAATCATGTTCATAACCAAAATGACATCCTTATCAAAAATTATAATGTAAAACGAATCAGTAAAAACTGAAACAATGATACTATTCAAATATTATTAAAAAAGTAATATTAGAGGATCATATATGATTTCATATTTATGTATGTGAATCTTATATAATTTAATAACATTTATTTTATATTATATAAGGGTTAATATACTATTTACTAATGAGAAACTACATGGTAAGGCTAAATTTTTTATTCTCTTTATTATGCAAGGTTGTTTATACATAAGTATCTACTTGGACATATTTATAATCTACATCCATGTTTCATAAAAAAATATTTCAAAACATTTTTAGTATTTACTAGAATATGTTTTAATTCACATATACCCTTGTTTTAATATTTATAAAAAAATTGAAGGAATCTTTCATTCATTTTTAAAACAAGTTAGTTTATGATGTTTTTGACAAAATAAGGAATGAATGTTTTTATCTTATATTAGAGGTGTGTATATTTTCCACAATTATAAAACCTTCATAGCTTCTATAACAATATTATATGAATATTTTCAAAATAAAACTTTTCTTTTATAATTACAGGCCTTTTAAATAATTTCAAAAAAAAGATATTTCAATCCAATAGTTTTTGTATTAATTTCATATATGTCAACATCTGTTGTTGGATTTCATGTTCAAATGATGTTAATTTATTATGATACAATATTCCATATTTTATTGATTTTTTAATGATATGTTTGATTATAGATGTGTTATTTTTATTTCATTCATTATTTATGGTAAAAGTATAAATATTTTTTATGTTAGCTTAATATAAATATTTATGTTATATTTCACCCTTTTCATATGAGGAATGCATTTGATGTAGTCATTGATGGGAAAGGCCCACTATACTCACTCAATTCATCAGTAGGTCTCATTAGATAAGCTAGTGTCTTTGCACAAGTCCATGATAATATTTTTATTTATAGTCTTGGTACAAGGTCTTGAATACGTCGTTATGATGACCGACATTAGGAATTCCATCATTATGAGATTAAATATTAATACTATGTGTTATTATTAGACTAGTAGAATATTCATGTGAATAAGTAAATTGAATTATTTTATATATCATTAACATATTATGCTTATGTTTATGATTAAAAATCATGTATTTTAGTCTTATACATTTTCTTAAATGTTTAATCTTTTTTATGATAGTTTCTGAAATATTTTTATCCTTACAAAGCATCATAGCTCACCCATTTTTTATTTTTTTATTTTTCCCATGAAGAAAAGTAGTATTTTATGACTTACCTATAAGGATAACCTAAATGATATGAGTGCATTCAATAAATACACAATATTATTTATTTTTCATTTTAGAATGTAATTTAAGACTTATTAATGTATATATTACTTCCAAGGCTACTAAACTGATTGGTCTTTCTGGACTTGATTCCTGGTAATCATTCCAATATATTAAAATAAGGCACTAGCTCCGAGATTCTAGGGTTGAGATGTTACATAATAATTTTTGTATGACTACACAATTTTGCTATGTTTTCTTGCATTATTCAAATATTTCCTAGTTTTTCTTATTCTTTTCACTCTTCCATGGTGTGTGATTTATTTATTATCTATAACCCAATGATTATGAGTGGTGAATGTAATTAGAGATGTTCAAATAAATGGATGAGGGTTTGTGTAACATTATTTGATTTTTCATTAATCATGTAATTTTATAATTCAATGGTTCTATGTTCTGAAATAATTTATGTTTTTAACTCATTATTGAATAATTTAATAATGTATTTAATAATGAATGAGACCTTACATAGTATATGTTATTAATTTATTAACTAGGGGTCTGATTATCAATTTTATTTGTTGATTATATTTATTGTTATTTAGATTTCATGGTTTTTATAACCATAAATAATTGATACACATATGTGGTTTTCATGAAATATTTCCAATTGGAAATAAATTACATTCAAAAAATTTCAACAATAGAGTTTGGTTTTTTGTGAAATTGATGTCATGTTTTTATTTTAAGAGAAACCACAATTTGATGTAATTTCCCCTAACTTGTTTCAATCATCTATGTTTTTCATGTCCTTTATAAATTATCTTTTTATTTTAGTGTGGTTTAGATTCAATTTTATGTCATGGAAAATAATTTTAAGCTCTAAATTTTATTTGACAGTTTTCACTAGCATTCTTATTTCCATATACAATTGTCCTCATTCATTCACTATACTGCACCTTTATAGTTAGGGTTGGTTTAATCCTCATAAATTATAATATCTATTCACTTTGTGGAATAAAAAATTCCACTTGAAATGTTATGTTTTTTGATCCATTTTTTGAGAATAATAAAAAATAGAGTTGAATTTAAATCTTATTGATGATTAAATTGTTTACATATTCATTTTTCTATAATTTTATTTTTGTTTTTTTGTCTTTTCCATTTTTATGATATCAGTTTGTTTATAGTGGTTAGTGGAAGATATATTACTAAAAAAATAATTTTTATTATAGACAAATTGTGTAAAATATTTATTGGAAGGATTCTACTAAATTGAAAAAAAAATTCTAGTTAACAGAATAATGATAAGAGGTGATCAATTTATATTTTTATGGATATGATGAATTCTCGAAAAAAACTTATTAAAACCAAATATAAACTGTATATAGGATCTCTTGAATTTCAGATAAAATAAGATAAATATGTAATGAAATAATTTCTAGGTTAATATAGATTTTAATTAAAATGGAGAACAATATATAACAAATATTTATTGAAACACTCATAATATGATCATTTAAGTGAACATTAAACGACACATGTAACTAATCTAGGAAAAATAAAAGAATTTCTTAAATATTATAATTATTGTTATGATTTTAGATTCTCATTTAAATAACATATATTTATATCGTGATATATTTAATAGTGAAGATAACGGGAAAAAGAATGTAGAATATGTAATGCTTTTTGAAATGAAGAACAAGGAAGAGATTGAATTTCTATAAATTCAAAGAATTTAATATGATGAATTACCTATAAAATTTAAAAAAGATAATGAGATTGATAAAATTAAAATATCTATTATCTTATTTATATTTACCGGTATTATAAATCAATAATAATCTCCAACTCATGATGATGTGTTGTAGGAGGATTTATTTATATTTACCGATATTCTAAAGGACTAATAACCTACAACTAAATATGAAGAAGAAGTGAACATTAAAAAATTGGAGTATATATCATGAAGTATGAGTAATTTCTACAAGAAAAAGTGGGGGACTAGAAACATTTTATATTTTTTATGTTTTTGTTATTTTTTTATTATCCATTAAAAATATTGGAAATATTAATTTTACAAGAGAGAAGTGTAATGATATTATAATAGATGTGAATGAGAATCATATCACTAGATTATAATAATTTAATTTCAGTGTTAAATATATACTATGAAACATATTTTCACTTTCATATAACATGATTCGTGATGTAATTTATATATAAATGAACATAAAAAAGTTATTATAGTTGGAAATAATTATATTTATTGGTTTATATGGAAATTGTTGTTGGAATTTATTTCATTGGTCTCTAGTGGAATATATATATGATCCAATGTATTTTAAATTTTAAATGTATGAAACCATGATCATTAAATTATTGTTTTTCGATTTAATATGTAAAATAGATCAAAAATATTTTAAAAATTAATAAAAAATTATGAAATATCATGTCTAGGGGATACTATTCATTCTTGAATATATTTGTTTCTTTCCATTTATTATAACATGTTTGTTGATGAAAAAATAAGTATATTTTTTATCATGAAATTAATTGAATTAAACCAATGGAGAAATGTATTTTATAACTCATCAATTTAGGAGAAATCATTAACTAAGAGGTATATATATATACATGTTGAAAAATTTGAATAATAATGGTCATAGTTGTTAAAGATAAATGTGATAATAATGTAGAGTTACATTCTTATTATCGTTCTATGTTGTTTTCATTGTGATTGCAGACGTGATATCTATTATTGATTTTGATTCTTAAAAATTTAATTTTCATCAAATAATTACTATTTATCATGATATTAATTGATTAAAAAAAGGTTTTTTATCTTTCTGTAGAGGGTTTTAAGCATTTTTAAAATATTTTTTTATTCTATATTGAAAGAGTGACCCTTGGGATATTCGTAACTACTAGAAATTTCTTATTTTTCATGTATAATCAAGATGATTTTGAAAATAATTTTAATGAGTTAATAAATAAATTGATTATAATTTAACACTTTGATCCTAAGATCTTTTAAATTCATGATCATTTATGAAGACTTAGATACCGTGAATTTTTTATTAGGAAGCCACATTAACTGATCAATTATCCTTCCTACTAGAAATCATTATTATCATTACATGATTATTTTAATTTAATTTAATGAAGGATATTGGTGATTCCTGATATATTTAAGTGAGGGTTACAAGATTATGTAAAGAGGAATAATTTCATGATTATTAGAGAAAATGGTTATCATCTCTTTGATAGTATGTTCCATTAAATCCACTATATTTTTTGAAAAAATGAAATTTATATGTGAAACATTATATTGACCTCTAATTAGACAGACCATTTATATATTGGTGGTAAATATTAAAAATTATGTTAGTAGGATATTAATTATGGTTATTTAGGTTGTATTTTGTTTTACTTCAAGGTGTGTAATTCCTTTTCATTCAAACATTCCATAATAAAATTATAAAAGTATCATTTTGGGAGAAAAAGTGAAAATTTTCATCATTATATAAAATGTTCATATAATAAGATAATAGAAGATGTGAAAAGATTAGAGATAATTTCAATTGAAGTGAAGTTGGAGGAATACTATTTTTTAATGTTATTTATATTGAAAATAATGATTTTAATTTAGGAATTTTTCTCTTCTTTCTCATGTCTCTTAGTTAGTTTTTTTTACTTCATTATCCACGATGCTTTATCCTCAAATTCATTCTTACCTTAATAAAATTTCCTCAAAAAAATTTTATTTCATTTCAATGTGGAGATGTAGATTACTTTAAATCTTATTAATATAGTGAATTCCAATTATATTGAGAACAAAAATATAATTTTTATTATTCAATGATGAATGAAATGATTTTCTATCAATTATGATAATAAATTTAATTAATATTAATAAGATTTTGAATGATATGAGTGAAAGAAGAAAAATGTGTTAGATAATAATTATTTATTATTTATTATTTAGACCTCTACAATGGGTATGTAATATTATTTTTAAATATTTATTATAAATATATGTTTTTAGCATGATCATTGAATAGTTTCTTTATTGAGGTAAGGGTCATTTGTGATTGGATGTTGAGATATTTCTTGAGGATTGAAATTATTTTAACTATTGGGTCGTTACATATCATAATTATATATATTTTGTGTTTTATTAGTAAAATAATATATTCATGTATAATAACAATAGTTTACTAGTTTTATTTTATAAAAATACATATATTTGGAACTTGAAGATGTTTTAATGGTTTTGGAAGACAATTGAATTTTTTTTTTGCAAAAGAGTTGAATTTGTCGAAGGAAATATGAAAGTAAAAAATAGATTTGAACAATATATTTAGTGAGGAAAATGATTCATTAATTAAACTAATTTTGGCTAGCACATGGAAGTTTATAAGATTAAATCCCACACATGGGGTGACACCAATAGAGGGGACAGGATTCGGTATGAGGAGACACCAGAAAAGAACCATGATAACATGGAAACATGTCGTGCCAATTTTATGTGATCCATGGATAGAAATAAATTTTAAATCCAGATCATATTTAGTGGGATAAAATTTAAAATAGTTTTATAATATAGTTTTTCTATATAGTGTCATATATATGACATTGTCCCTTTAATATTGCATCAATGAAATGGATAGAAACGTGACTATAGGATTTCCATGGTTGTCGTGGTCCAGATTTGTACCTTCAACTAGATGTTGAAATAATAAGAGATATTCATGGATTCTATGTGGATGAATAAGTTTTATTAATAATAGTGGAAGACATATTGAAGCCAAATCACCCCTGATCACTATACAAGAATAAATGAAATCAAGAACAAAAATGAAGAAAACCTATAAAACATGAATTCATCACACTAAAGATGTGTCTACTAAATATCTATAATAATTCAATATGGTATATAAAACATATATTGAGTCATATATAGTTCTTATACATTGGATGGAAATACACCAGACACTTTATCAATCATGTCAAATATGAGGATACTGATACACTGTGGATGGGTGCTAGTGTCTTAGTTAGAAGTGATGAATGAGGTAGTTGGATGGAGATGAA
The DNA here is from genome assembly GCA_963277665.1 of Viscum album. Taxonomy (NCBI): domain Eukaryota; kingdom Viridiplantae; phylum Streptophyta; class Magnoliopsida; order Santalales; family Viscaceae; genus Viscum; species Viscum album. The sequence goes on along the minus strand of OY728133.1, from coordinate 1,598,056,269 downwards.
TTATTTCATCGTAGAAACAAATCATAATATTAGTAAAATTATTGATAAGTACATTTATATAACCATACTTGATGTGTCTCATTAAATTAGATGTGACCCCCTGAAAATGTAAAGTGGGATCCTTGTATTCGTTGTCGTTTATGAAACGTGACACTAAGATCATAAGGTAACATACTATCTGAATACATTATAATATATTTACTATTTATATTATATTATACATATTTAAATTCCTAAGATAATGAATTATTTTTCATTACGCAAAATAGTGACTTTTCATGATAGATTTTGTTACACAGAAAAGCGACCTTCAATAGTAGCATGCGATACAAACAAGACTGAGTTTCATTGAATAACAATATATTATTAAAATTTTATTATATGATAAAACATAGCTATTATGCTGGTGCTTATGAATATTATTATCTAACTTATTTATAGTTATGGTTTATATAAATATAAAATTAATTTGTTGGTTACCAATTAATGAGAAATAGAAATGAGAACAAATTGAATATAAAAAGAAATATTATTATTTTTATGCTTCTAGAGTTTTTATTTAATAAACCTAATTAATCAGAAATAGTAAAAGATTTTAATGAAATATTTATGTTATATATTCAATTAAATATAATTTTTATACATTTATTAGTTTTTATATTGTCATTATAAGAACAAACCCAATTGTACACAAAATACCCTATATTTTTATAAAGGAAATTTTACCAACATTTATTATTGAACCCATTTTAAATATGAATTTTGAAGTATTAATTTATTTAATATTTCAAAATTAACATCATATTATAATTTAAAATATTATAATTATGGTTGTTTGAATTTAATATATTTTTCTAAAACAAATCATTTTAATGAATAGTTAAAAATATTAAATTTTAGTTCAATAGTATTTGTACATCTAATTTAATCATGAGGTAAAATTATGTTTTAGATTGGTTTTAAATAATAATTTTGATAATATTTATTTCTATAAATAAAATATTTATCATTATAAAAAATTTAATTAGAAATTGATTATAAAAACATAAAAATCTTTTTGATGTTTTTACTTTAAAAAGTTGTTTTGACATCCCACTTGCAAGATGAATTTTATATTAATTTAAGCAACTTCAATGATTGGAGTTTGTAAAAATGGATTGAATATTTTAAAACATAATTATTTATAATTTTTAATAATACCATATTTTTTTACCGAAATGATTAATGAATGTGATTAAAATTAATTACAATTATTAAAAAAAATATTAAGCTTAATATAGGACTAAACCATCAACTTGTGAGCCCAAATATCCTAACCACATGTCCAAAAACCATTGTATGGACAAAATTCGGCCATAAAATTTCTATTGTTATTGTTATTTGTTTTTTATGTCTTTTTTATTTAATAGCATTTGTACACTTAACTTTATTCCAAAAAATCCTTGTGAGTCATCTTCCCCACTAATAAAATGTTTCCACCTCTCCCACTTCTTCTCACCTCTAAATCACAGATGTTATGATAAGATATGACCATATTACTTCTAAAAATCGATGAACTATATCTTTAATCCTACCTTTTGGTAGATATCCTTCTCATTAAGCATGTTGGTACAAACTAAAAGAAGTTATCTGATTAGGAGGTAATGTATCCTCTTATGCTTTTTAGATTTATTTTCATTCTTCTACCCCTCAAATATTATTATTATATTATATTATAATAACAGTAGTACACACATAACACTAGGTTATTTTTATGATAATGTTTTGAAATACAATTAATCCCACATGTATTTAATGGGTTATGAACATAATATTTTTGTGTATGATCAACTAATGCCTCACAGAATGATGATTGTTCATTTTTTCCTTTACCAACATTAATTGTTGTCCATTAAGATAAAAACTATTTTTATATATGGTATATATATTATATTTATAAATTATTTATACTTATTTAAACATTTTATTACATTTTCCATTACTAATTTACAATTTACATTAATACAATAACCGCATCTGGGGAAGTGTGGACTACCTCCTCTCAAAGCGATGTGATTCATTCCACAATACATGGAACTTATAAAAGATTATTTTAATTAAACATAAAGGAAAAAAATAAACACTATATTATATTCATTACATAATTATATTTTTTTGATATATATATATATATATATATTCTATATTACTCTTTCACACTCTTAAAAAGTGATAATGTTATTCGTAGACATGTGGACTACCACCTCCATGATATTTTTTGATTCCTTTTTCCTCATAAAAATCATATATGTAAGTAAATTTTATTAAATAATAAGTTATTTATGATATAATTGTAATTCATAAAATATATGGGGTTACATAAATTTTTTCCACAACTATCATTGAAAATAAAAATGTCACTCTTGCATTCATATGACCTACCATCTCTATGATTGTAACATTGTTTCATTTTACATAACTGTATTTAAGTATTTATTTTAAAAGTATAATTGTCATGATTATTATTATATAGATTTATATAATTACCCCTTTGACCATATTTAACCTACATAATTCATTCTGAAACATAAACAGAATTTGGTCAAAACACCTAATGATCACTTAATTGCTTAAGTAGTTATACACAACCTAGAAATGAGTGAAATAAAAATAATGATAAACATGAAAATGGATCTATATAAACAATAAAATTAAGATATTTTTATTATATATGATGTTAATATAATTTCACACGAAAGGAATCTCAAGGTAAGTTAAATTTTCTCACTTTTATTTCAATGAGGCATACTTTATTCTTGTAAAACTATATTATATATATATAGTGTATGTTTTAAAACATTAACATGTAATATAATTAATTCTATTATATTCATGATATTTAATTGTTTCATTTTATGAATACAAAATTTAGGTTTTCTAATATATATGTCACCATAGATGTAAAGGGTTCATATATCATTTTTTACATCCGTGAGATAAATGTCATGTTCACCAACTACATCTTTTGTGTGGTGTATCTAATTCCGGATTTTCTATATTGTATATTTTATTTTTATACCCTAATTGTATTATAATAAATCATTTAATATTATTTCCTTCAAGAGTAATAATATTTAAAATGATTAAATGTGTTATGGGACAATTTGTAATATTTTATGATTATTTTCCTCAACAATAAATTTAAATATATTTCGTTGGTATTTCCATTTGTGGAAATTATATAACCATTGTTCAATAAAACATATAAATTTTCATCATATGGTTATTTAAGACCATATTTATATATTTTCACCATTTCTCCACTCTTTGGAGCTCAAAATTACATTAAAATGTTTTTATGAAAACCCAACTTTAATTGTCTCTTTAATTAGAGAAAATTTTTCATATAAAATAATATTTTATTAACAAAATTTCAAAAATTATTTTTTAATGATATTTTAAACCATTTTTTATTCTACCAATGTTTTCAATGGAATCATTGGTCACTTTCCCAACGAGCCATTTTTCAGACCTCTTACTGTGAAAAATGAATGTTCAACATACATTGTACAACATGATCAGATTTACCCTTATAATTCCTTCAAAGATTTATTTTCATTATTAAAAGGGTATTTTTTATAGAAATATCTTTTAAATAATTTACTTTCAATGAAATGGCATTTCTAATGTATTTTCATTAAAAACAGATATTTTCATCAAGAATTCTTTTAAAAGTTCGTTTTATAATATTTCTATTCGTCAATGATAAAAACTAGTTATTTTTACTTAACATGGTATTTATTGTATTGATTCCATATTTATTCTTCCTAAATATTGTTTATTGTTAATTTTCCCAAAGATATTATACAAATTCATTTCCATGATTCATTTTAAGTCCCGTAGAAATATTTATTCTCTTATGATCATTGAACATTGAATTTCCCATAAATTATTTGTTTCATTTTTCAGGGATATTAATATTATCAAGATTATATACCATTTTACATAAAGATTCTACATTGATAGTTATTTAATTATTTGGAGAAATATTAATAAATCAGTATTCCATATTTAATACATATATTTGATAAGTTATATTGTTTATTCAATATGAGGAATGTTTTGGGCGTCAAATACATGATTTGGAACCATTTAAGAAAATCCATATATGTTTATGACCGGTTAAAAAAAGCCCCTCGATGTGTTCATAGGTTCTCATGAGAAAAACTAGTTGCAAAAATTAAATAGGTTTCTATCCATAGATTAAAAATATATTGTTAAAGGTCTTGACAGTATTGTTTTCATGCTTCGTGGACATAACGTCCATTATGAAAACATTTCCTTCATATATGTTCTTGTTATGAGTAAACCATGATATTTTTCATCTACCAATATTTGGATACATTTCATTTTCAAATCACTGACAAAATGTCTTCTGTTTTAGTTTCTTTCCATTCTTTTTATTTTTTTCATTGTCTAGTTATTTGAATGACATGTGTTACTAGTTTTTATATTTCTATATTGTTTATGATCTTCCTTCGTAGTTTATTGATTATATGGAATGTGAGATTATTTATATAGAATATAATAATTCTTGTTATCATTGATTCATTATTGAATGTTTTATATTTTTTCCTTACTAAGAATTTGATATCACCCTTATTATATTTATTTCCCCAAGAATCCAAGAAGCATAATATTAATGAAATGAAGGGATATACAATATGTAATAGTGTTATTATTGAATTTATTTATTTATATTGATGAAAAAACTATTTTCTAATTTGTGTAGTTATGTTAATAAAATAATCATTTATGTATCTGGTTTACCCATAATATTAAACTATTATTCTTTCATGATATGATTTATTTTAATCATTCCAATGTAATTGATATCAAACATAGGATCTGGGCCTTTTGGTATTCGGTGCTACATGAGTCATTTCGACTAAAAAATGTGTATTATCATACATTTCATCCCATTTAAATTATTTCATTATTTTACTCAATTAAAAATCATTAAATATAAGTCAAAATGGACTCTATTTAATCAATTCATAATGGATTGCAATTGAAAAACAACATGGTAATATTCGTGAACCTAATATTTAATGCATATTTTAGTGTATATCCATAAATATCACACATGTAAAAAATTTCTATAAAGAACATATATAAAACTACACAACTCTCTATAGAACTCATTTGGAGATAGTTTTGTCATACACTTTATTTTGGTGAAAAAACATCACCCCAATGTTTATCTATATCTAATGGTCTAACAGTGTGACACTGAAGGCCTTATCGGTGTTGAAATAAAAAATAAAATCCATATTTTATACTTATATGAAAAGAGTGTCTTATAAGAACACATCCATTTTACCGAACCTACTAAGGGGTCTGGGGTGATATCTGTCAAACATAATCACACTTATAAATAGAAAACAATTCACTAATATATGAATTATATACATCTTATATATACCAATATAATAAATTTAACAATGTCCTTGAGTGACTACTAAACAAAGATCATGTTAATCCAGTATATTCTAGCTCATTATTTTCATCATTTTTAGAAAAATACTATTCAAGATGAAAAATACATCACATATAATTCATATAATATAAAATTACATCAAATTTACCCATATATATGTAGCTAATAACATTACACATAATTCAAATAATCCTAATATAATTTATTTTAGGATCAAATGCCTTAAGGAGTTATAAAATTTGGCTAATATGATTTTGGATTCACTAAAATTATAGCCTCGATTAGAAACATACCATAAAACCCCTGTATTCTCTGAGTCAATATATAGAATTAAATATGTATGGTAGGAAATTATAAGGTTTATCATGCTTGGTTTCATTCCAACCATTTGTGATAGTGGTTGGAAATAATCATAAACCCTTAAGTATATTGATGGATATATAACATTCCTCCAGATATAATTTGGAATTTCAGTCTATGTAATATGTCTTTTCTTATTATATCATGATTATGTACTTCATAATTCATATAAAACCCTTTATAATGAATATATGAATATCATATTTCTAATATTTACAAATCATTATAACCTATACTACTCTATGACGATATATTATTTGGGAATAATCAAAGTTATATTTTGAGGTAATATTATGAGTGTACAATAAATGTAAATTAAATTAAAGCGGATATAAATGAATAATGAATGAATATCTCTTTTATCATACAAGATATCTGTAAAACCATTACAACCATTATCTTATTTTATTAACTATGTAGATTATTCATGACACTAATACTATTGTTGTGATAATGGTTTCTGTATATTTCTTATATCTACCTGAAACTTCTTATCACATATTTGTGTGACAACATATATAAGTTTTCCCAATAATAACATAGTAAATAAAATCCAGCCAAAAGTTGAATTAATCCATACCATAAACACATACTTGTTTAATTTAGGATTCTACCATATATTCTTGTATTTTTCTTCAACACTCATAGAAATTTTTAATATTTATAAAATATATAGTTTTTACTACATATGCATCCAGATTTAATAATTAACATCAATAATATTTGTACATAGATTATACTCACCAATAGTATTTTTATATCATTTTATGTTTCCTAGAAAATTTTTCCTATTGGAAAACCTTATCAAAATTATGGCATTCACCTTTCGTCTTCTTTAACTAGATTATTGATAGGAACACTAAGTGAAAACTTTTATAGATATATTTTACCCATATTTCACTATATGATCAAAATGATACTAGATCCTGGAAAAAACTTTTCCTTTTATACTATCCGAAACATATTGAGATAATTTTGAATGTGTTTATATAGATTATTCATTTTTGAGTTAATAATAAATTTTAGAAACAATTTCAATGATGATTTTAAATGAAATATGTTACCAGATAAAAACCAATAGGTGAACCATGTATTTCTAAATCATTTATGTACACAACTATATTAATCACATTATTTTAAAAAAATGTTTATTCTCTCGTCTTTCAATGAAAAAGTGACATTGACATATTATATCTTTTATGGCTCTGTTTTTCATGATTGATTCACTTGATGTTTCAATCATATAATATGTATATCTAGTTCGATATTGTTTTTGTAACGTTTGTTCCATGGTGGCATGTATAATTTCCAAAACATCTATTGAATGTGTTAATTTTTTTTATTAATGTTATCTTGATCTTTTTTAAGAATAAAATCACTATTTAGATACATTTGAAGTTGTCGTTATGTGATATAGAATTTACCTTCTAGATTAAGAACTATTCTTATGTTTCTATAACAATCAAGAAAATAATTCCTTGTATCCACCCCTGAAATGTTATAAAAATTAATTTTCCGAACTTATTAATAATAATTAATTACTTTTTATGAATTTCTATTCACTATAACCAAAAATATGTAATTTTCTAGTCATAATGTAAATATTAATATTCTTACTAATTTTTTAAACATATGTTTTTATTTATAAGAATACTCTCTCAAATTATTTAATTTTAATTTTAAAAAATTAATTATATCATTCAATTAATAATTCAAAAAATATCGTAAGATTAATTATTGATAATTTCATAAAAATTATGATTCAAAAATGATTATTTAGAAAAAATATTTTTTTATTCGAATTATTATTTACATTTAATGTGATGAAAAATTGAAATTCAATTTGGATTAGTTTTAAAATTTATTAGTTCATTTTAACTAAAAATTATTCAATAATGGTCCTTTGATTGATTTTTATACTTGATTTTTGATAAAAAAAATTATACTTTAATGTTAACTTTTCTAAAAAAGTGTTATCAATACGTTTTGCAATTTAATTTATTTTTTCATCTTCTAGAAATTAAATAGTATAAAATTAAATCCATTTTTGGAATCAATTGGTCTATATTTGGTAAATAAATCCCATTTATTTTTGGACTTTATGAATAGTAACTATAGTAAACTTTTTTACAACAATAAAGTTAAAATTGGATAATTTGAGTTAAAACCCATATTATAAGGAATTAAATTCATTAAAACACTTGAATAAATTTCATTGATTTAGTATCCTTCTTCTATAATAGATTAAAATTTTAAAATTTATTTTTTTCTATTTATCTTCGATTTTGATATGTATAGAATTTTTGTAAAGTATAAAATAAAAAATTTCAATCACTTACTTTTAATATCTATATTTTTTTGACAGGGTTAAAAAAATTGTTTTTTTTATTAAATTTTATTTGAAATATAAATTACTATTTTCATTATAGTTTATTTATAATTTTTATTGAATAAATAATTACCTCAAATCCTTATGCAACACTGATACGTTGCTTGTGATGGTAGTAAAAAACTGAAGTAAATCATTTTTAAAAACACTAAAAGTAATTTTTATTACGTTATTCATTATGTATGACAATTTTTAAAGATTAATATATCATATTATATATGTGATAATGGTTCATACCCTAATTAAATATTTTTCATGTTGACATTAAATAGAATTTTATTGAATAGGTACAAAAATTAAAATAATTATATTTTAAAATAAACGATATTTTGTTAAATTGTTTAAAAAAATATAAATCCTATATTTTTTGGGTGAGTGGGATTTAATTTCACATATCATCCATGGCACATTTATGGGTAAATTTTCTATTTTTTGTAAATATCTTGGACCCTAAATTGTAAAAAACATTGATATCACGGTAATTGTCAACATGGTTAACTGAGTTCTAAATAAAAAATTATCATTAAAACATCACTTAAACATCTATATAATTTATTATAATCGTGGATTTTAACTATACATCATTATATATTCAAATTATACCCATTAAGATACAATTTTTAGTAAAATTATTTTATATTAATTTAAGACTATAGTAAATCCCAAGAGTTCCCCTCCTCTCACTTGTAAAAGATCAACCACTCGCCGTTATACCTAATAAATCTTAAGAAACCTAATTCATAAAATAAATAAATTAATCATTTAAATATATACCCATTTTTTACAGGACTTGTATTTTTTAGGAAACTAAAATAGTAAGGATTTATGTATATATCTAAAGACGCTGTATGATAGAGAGTTATAATTCATAATTGAGTTTTTAATTATTTCATCTTCAATCTGAAAATAATATTTTTCATCCAATAAAAAATAATAAAAAATATCTTCTATATTATTATAAATGTTTATATTAATAATAACCTATTAATTTATCTTTATAACAACAAATTGGAAATAAAACCATTGTTCATTTGTATAGTGTAATATTGCCCCATGAACTGATGTAATTTGTTTTACGTAAATGCCTCTCACAACTATTAATAATTATTGATTAAATAAATATGTTATATTCATGAAATATTTATCAGTATTTAGATGTAATATATAATATATATTTTTAGCCTTACATCTATTGAAAAATGAGAACATCATTTATTCTTAAGTGCAAACTACCACCTCTAGGAAGCGATGTGATTAATTTTTCATCACTACATCATACAAAATATATATATAATGTATTTAAATATATATTATAATTTTTTATGTTATAATCATAATTCCTGAATTTTAAAATGAATCAAACCTTATATCCCTCATTCTTTTTGAATGATGAAAACATTACCCATGTGTACGTATGATATAATGTAACAATGATTGCATCATAATACATCTTTAATTACCATATTTCAATGTTAATTTAAAAATTAAAATTAATGCATAAAAATGATAAATAATATATTTTTATTACATTATATATTATTTAATAATGACACCTCTCATGACAATAAACTTACCAAATACATTTTTGATTTATTAGGTGAATATTATCAAAAATTCAAAAGTGAACAGTAATTATTACCTAATTTTATATAACATGATAATAAATAAAATATAACTAATGAATAAAATGAAAATGTTTATTATTAATTTAAATTGATAACATCATATTATTACTCAAGAATATACGGAACAATGGTGACTATTCAGACTTAAGGTAAGAGGCATATTTCAATAAAATATTAATTTATAATATTTTAATGATATATTTTCAAAATCATTTTCTTTCATATTCATATTATATTAACAATTTTACAGACTTATTTATTTGAAAATAAATTTATTTTAATGAAAATAGTGCATCAATATTTCATTCATTATTATCTTTTCAAAAGGATTGTTTTAATGAATTTTATACATATTGTTTTCTTAAAAAGAAAAAATGATTCTTATATTCTAACATATATGACATCATAATTTTTTACCTTGGGTATAACCATAATTTCATATATGGATTTCATTAAGAATATTACTTTATTTATTCATTGAAAAACACTTTACATATGTTCTTAGTTTTTTCAAAAAAGGGTTTTAAGTGGAAGGGATATCCCAATATCCAGAAATGTATTTATTTTGGGTGCAAAGAATATTTTCTTGAGTATGATGATGGATATGAAGAATTTCATGTGTAAAAATTTTGTTACCATTCATTGGAATTGTTAATGATGAAACATGTCTATTTGATAAACCAAATATGGGATTCTCCATTATAATTAAATGATGGGTGGTTCCATTAAAAACAAAGAATAGGAGTGCCTAATATCCATCTATAATGCATAAGTCGTGGGGATGATGATTATCTATTAGGATTCACGTAATAGATTAGGAGAATTTACCCTGTAGAATATTCCATATTTATAAGAGACTATAATAGTGATATAAAAATGAATTCCTAATTAACCTATATGATTATTTATTCATTTTATTTGTTTTTATATAAGTTATATTGCTTCAATAGTTAAGAAATTAAATTATGTTTAAAAAAATTATATTACACTTCTCAAAGGTAAAACATATAATATTTTTATTAAATAAATACCATGAATTTTTAATATTTAAAATAAACAATATTGACTGTTATTTTTTATTTAATATTTTATTTCAAATTATTTTTTAAAATATTTTTTTAGATAAGTAGTTTTCTTCCATAAGTAAATTTGTATTTTGAACTTGATGTTAATTATGAAAAATGAAATAAAATTATGAGTATTTATGTGTTAGCATGTTTTTTTGATCTTTTTATATGTATCAAATGAATATTTTTTTTTGTAAATACCATGATTTATAATGCATTCATTGGGTTATAGATTATTATATGATGATAATTTTTAATATATTTCATGTAATGAAATGTTTTTATATCATTGTAGTTTCATAATGTGGGAGAAAATGGTTACTGAGTGGATGTTTCAAATTATTGTTATAATATTTTATTTTATAAGATTGATGATATAATTCACTAAAATTATTATCATAAAATTTTTTGGGAATAAAAATATTAATTCTTATCTAATAACTAAATATATGGTTTCTTTAAGGTCGGCTCATTATACACCCATTCAACATTTCCTGTCCTATCTTGGATTGTAGAATTTAACTGGATGATGACACTGTTGTGTAAAAAATATGTTTTATTCGATTAATATTTTGTATATTGTTATTTAATTATGATCATCTAATGAATTTTATTACATGAAAATTTTGACCTCATGATTCATTTCTAGCTTGGGATCCAAGATCTATATATTTTCTTGAGATAAACTAGTTTTTTATTTTAAATTATCCATTAATATTTAGTTAGATAAGTATTAGAATAAAAATATTTGTGACACATAGATAGTTTAGTGGATAACACAATCCAAATACACCCAACGGAAAAACATAAATCGATTATTATTGTATATTAGCTGTTAAGGTTTACTTAGCTAGTGTAATATAATGAAAAAAACACGAATAAGATAAAAAATTATAATCATGGGGTATGTGACTGATCTTAAAAATACACATCAATATAATCCAAAGCCTTTTTTTCTTTCATACCATAGACAAGAAAATCCATTGGTACTTTGATATCATCGAAAATACCAAATTGAATGATAGAAGTCTTGATAAGATCAACATTAATGGAATCTCACACATAGTATTTATTGGGATTTTATGTCTCACTATAATATACATCGAATTCATATTAATTTAATATAATTTATTATTATAAAAAATTTATCAACCCATATTTTTATTTTATATTTGTATTGGTGATCCCACTATGTGAGTGTTTTTTGGATGTCTTTTTAAAATATGTCATCAGTAATGGTTACATTATGTTAATAAATTGATGAAGAAAACTTGATATAATGATTACTTTTTCATTCTCATTGATATCAAAGGTATCATAATTATGTTTTGAGTTGTTAATTTTATATGAGGATTGAATAAAGAATTTCAGAGTAAGATTTTTTTGGTTGATGAAGTTAGTATCCACCTAATGTGGAAAGTTATAGATAGCCATATATGATATATAAAAAATATGAGAATTTATATAACTTGTAGGTTAATTTGATGTCTCCAAGACTGATAAAGATGCTACATTGTATTTATTATATCAAATTTTTCCAACAAGAGTTTTTTAAAAAAAAGGTAATGTTCTATATAGTGAGGTGATTGATGAATTATATATCATTATAATGTTATTGAGAAAATTTTCAATGAGATTATGTTTATGAGAGTTCCTTTAGTTATTTTAATGTGGTTTTAAGATTAATAGAGAATAATATAGTAATTCCAATATTAAATAAATATAACAGACTTCATGCATATGTGTAAATCAATAATTTAGAGGCCAATGTAAATTTCAATATATAGAAATATAAAGGTATCCATGTAATGTTTTTAGTAGAATAATGCCTATTTCATATGAATAAATGTAATTATAATGGTTTTCTAAAAGTATCTATATTTTTCATCATATCTATTTAACAATAAAAAAAATTTCTATAATTTATTTAGCGGTCATCATGGGATTAAAAAACATATATAAGAGTTTTCATGTTAATATGATAAAGTAATCCATGAGTTGATATGCTTTGGAAAGGTTTTAACTGAGCTATGTAACGAAAATTTCCACTAAAAAAGGAAATACATTAAATAAATATTCAACTGATCAATATAAGTTTGTACTTAATTGATATCATGTGAGAGTTGAAAAATTAAAATTAATAAAATATTATGAGAAAATTAAAAGGTAAAATGGTTATATTCTATATAAATTTTCCAAATAAATTAGAAAAACATTATGATGAATTTTTTTTATACCATGAATGAGATAAATGATGATAAATGAAGATAAAAAAAAATTGAATTTTTTCCATATATTTTTTTTGATACCATTAAATATATCATTGATTATATTTAAGGCCATTTTAGTGGTGGAGAATGAAGATAAATGAAATATAAGTAGTGGTTGTAATTTAAACATGATGTGTGATTACACCAAAGAGTTAAAGAAAAAGTTGTGTTATTACTAAAATGGATATATAATTATGACTACTCTATTTTATGTTAATGTTTCATCTGAATGTTGTCATTCTATTAAGTAGAATGAATAATCCATGTCCTGATGTTTTCAAAACTATGATTTGAGGGAGACAATGACATAATTATGAATATTGTCTATTAACAAACGACCTAGGAGAAATGGACAGATACAAAAACTTTGTATTTGGGGATGTGGTGATTCTGAAATGAAGATATAAATTCCATACCATAAAAAGATAATTCCATGCAATAGAGAAAATATCTATAATTTCCATTGTTTATTCATGTATAAAATTATTAATATATCATTTCATGTGAGTTTTGTGGAGTGATTATATAAAAATATTTATGGAACTACATCACCATGATCATACATAGTTTTTATACATGAAGAAGTTTTGGAATTAGTGAATGAGAAAAAAGAAGACAACTATTTTATTAAATATCATGTATGGTTTAGGTCATGTTCATAAGATATGTAAATAACTTAATATGTGTAATATAATAAGTTTATGAAATATGAGGATACACTTTTATGATCTATGCACCAAAATATTCATGAAATTAATTCATATCTGGAGAAATGATTGTATTTGTTATTTTTGGAGAAGACAAACACTTAAATTATTCAAAAACATACAAAATTTATTAACTGAGTCTTTAGGGGTGTATATATGAGTATAATGACAACGTAGATGATACATGAAGAGAAATCCAGATGTAGTTTTTTATGGATGATTTTTTAAGATATTTACATGATGATATTATCAAAAAATATTGGTACGGGGTTTTTTAATATATATGTCATTGGAAAATGAATAAGGTTGTATTATTATACATTCTTTTCAAGATATTTAATAGTTTTCTAAAATAATATAATGAAACATGACTATTCATACATCCACCTAATCATGAAGTTAAATAACCATGATATCTGGTGTTGCTACATAAGGGATGAACCATATATACTAAATAAAGAAAAGAAGAAGTGATAGTGTGTCTAAATATTTTTTATATCATCGTCAATAGAAAGTTTGGAGTAAAAGATCTTACAATAATCATCTGTTATTAAATTTAGAGGATCTTTAGGTAGCCATAGTTATTATTACAATTGAATAGGAATATGAAATACTTAGTTTCTATGTGTGACTCAATCCAACTCTATGATCTATATATAAGGAGGGTCATGAAAATTTTTATATCAAAAAATTACACTAAGAATTTATATTATTTTTACCATTTATATACATAGAAAATGAGTCCACATCCACACTTTTACTTATTCATTTTTAATACAAAAAAATATATGTGCATTACAAAATAACCATAATGGTTAAATACACATACACAAGGAGAAAACCATTATTAACATGTCTTGTTGTTCATTTCTTGATGGTTTCCTCTTTATATCGACATGAAAATTGATCAAATGTATGATAGAAAGAGAGATATATCTAATCATTGAAAAACAAAATAGTTATAATAGAATTAAATGTTTTAATTGATTTAAATGTATCCAAATACCGATTAACCCATATCAATGTTGTGTCATCGATTTTTTTCCTTAAAATTTATATTAGGTTCGGGTTACACCATTATTGGATTCTCGTTTTAATGTCATATTACAATTGAGTAGTAATTTTTTAATTGATAATGAAGTGATGTTTTTGATATGATTTATCACTTTTTTATTATACAAAAATTTATTATAATACTATTATGTAAATAAAAAATAATTTGATGAAAATTATTTATAAATAATCTCTATTATATAAATAATATGTGATAAGTTTTTTCCATGGTATAATACCAATGAAGTCATATAATGTAGGGATAATTATTTTGAATTCACAGTAAATAACAATGATATGAACAACCTTTATACATTATAATGATTAGATAAAAAATATGATGAATATAAGGAAACTAATATTTCCTATAAATTATTTTCAAGAGAATATCAATGAATATTTAGAATAGATCAAATATTTAATTAAAAAATAGATAAATTTTTATGTATTTAAAAGACGTACGTCGTTATTTTACAAAAAAACAGTCATTTCAATGTTTTCTACTTTATAAGATTGTAAAATGATATTTCCAATGTTAAATAAAAATAATAAAAAGAGTGTAATATATAATATAAAAGTTAAGGAGTATTGATATTTCCAAGTAATGCATTAAAAATTGTTCTTGAATAAAGTATATTAGAAAATATTACTACAATGTTCAAATATATTAGATTAAATAAGTTTTAAAGAATGACAGAGTCATTAAAAGTCCTGAAGTGATGTACTATGTATTATTTAAAAATAAAAAAAGACATTATCTGTGTGAATATTTCTTAACATGAGATAGAATATAATAAGATAAAATAGATTGTATATTCATATCTCAGAATAATCAAATTCATGGAGATCATGTTTTAATGATGTATCTTGAATGTCAAAATATAACGAAATCCACTGAAGGTGAGTCATACATCTTCAATAAGAAATTTAATTTACTGTATGTTAAGCTAAATAATTTCAAAATAAATTAATATGAGTCTTCCTAATATACCATGATAAGAGCCACTAAAACATCTAATTCCATGGATGGCTCTTTTAATTAAATGGCCTCTTTAAAATGGACAACATAACCAAATATTATCTAACGATCAGAATAAAATATACCAATGATAAAGTTCCGACAAAATCTATATTTAAATAATTTTTAAAATCATTTTTTATACTAAAATATTACATTCATGAAAATACATATGTAGTGGTGGAAATTTGATAAAAATCTCCCCACTATATTAGAGGTGGAATTAAAAAGAGTAGAAGAATATATTACCATAAAGAATCCCATATTAAGGATGAAAATATTAAAAACTATTAATGATTAATATTATAAAACTAATAATAATATGAAACAATGTTTGAGGTAAAATGATTATAATATAACATGTTTTGGAATAAATATTTATATTATTGGAATATTTTGGTAACTATTGGGATAATTGGGAGCCTGAAATTGTGGCAGATAAAAGGTGAAAATATTTTTTTTAAACATTAAAAAACATTATCAATGATACAAAAATACATAAAAATAATATTAATATTTTATAGTTTCTATAATCTATATGGTCATAGTGATGTTTCATTCTCTACTAATAATGAATAAAGAATGAGGAAGAAAGGAATATTAAATATGTTAGAGAATAAAGTGATTCATCCTTATATAGTGAGTGTAATAATGATAATATTCAATGAATGATCTAGAAGTATAATAGTAGTGATATTTTAAAATTGAATACTTTCTTCTATCATGTTAATAGAGGACACATTATTGAATTTTTAAAACAGTCCTGCAATGTAAGTATTGATCAAAGAAGACCTCATAATACAAAAAGATATGTATTTATATAGAATAAGGGTTGGATTCAAAAAAAAGATCATGAGAACCCATTTGACAGAACCAAATAGGATATTCATTTTCACAATGATTTCACAATCATTTGGACAAATGATTTTGGTTAAACATTGAAAATGGAAGAATAAGAATAAGTAATTGATAAAAGAAAAGAATATAATCCACATGAAGATAAAGAAAACATATTTTATTGGAAGACATAAAAATACAAACAACCTTTTCCTCACAATGTGTTGTGGTGTCTTTGTAAACAAGAACGATATAATTAAAATGGTTGTCAGACCATTATACATGATTAAGAAAAAATCATGAGAAATTTTATGATTTCACTAGATAATTCTTGTGATTTGATTTCGTAGGTTAACAGTAAGATCCCCTAAAATGAAATAACTTATAAAAATATTAGATCAATGATTTCAAATAATTTCTAGAAATCCAAAATAAAAAGAATGTGTATTTATCATATAATTGATGGAGGAATGACATGAGTTTCATAGTTGAGATGAAATTTATATTCGAGTTTCTTACGAAAAGAAGAAAAATATATCTAACCTTATTCAAAAATTATTTTTTTACTATTTCTGTACCAACCATTATAGTGAATTGAAAATAACTATTTTTCTAATATGGATAATAAATGAGTAAAACTAATATGTTATAATTATTCTAGATATGCAAAGGTTATCATCTTGGTATATTATAACCAGTGATAACCAAAAGAATATATTACAAGAAAATTCAACATTGATAATGTGGGTGCGTAGGTCACCCTTGAGGGGGTGTGCTTCAGGAAATGCTTCTAGAACCCTTGAATCTATATAAATTTTATATTTCTAGATGGTAATTTTTCTTATTTTTATCTAAAATGAATCAATACCTACACTCCCATCATGAGTAAATCAAGAATCAATTATATTATCAAGAAATAAAAATAGAGTTAATTAATTGAAAGAAAATAATAATATTTTGAAATATATCAGTGTTTCATTATAATGTTTGTTGTATTAATATTATGGTTTTTAAGTTATTTTTTGAAATTATTATATAATATTAGGTTGTGATTTGAAATGAAATGAGGTTATAAATTTAAATTAGTTTGTTTCACTATGGAGATACACGAGATACCCTAGAATGATACAAAATTGTGTTTTTTATAAGATGGTATTATTTTCCATTTATTAATTGAATTTTATTCCAAGATAAAAACCATAGGATTTATAAACTAAGCTTGGGTGAAGTTGAAAATTAGTTAAATGATGATTGTATTATTTATAAGAATGATGTAATACCACTATATCCCATGGAATTAATTCTTTTTATCAAAAATTAATAAAATAGAAAATAGAAAAGATTATGCATAAGGGGGATAGAAAACCGTTTAATGAGGGGATCCATGTTATCAAATATTTACAAATCATTATATGTGGGTATTGGCCAAACATACAAAGGGTGGATTGTTGATCCGATATTTGGTTCAATGTAATTTTTTTAAATGGAATAAAAATATTATTATTACAAGATGTCAATATGTTTATAATGAAAAACATGAAATAAATTTGGTACTCCCAAGACCATTCCCATGAATAAGAGTTTGTAAATATGATATATTTATTATTTTATGAGTTATGAATTCTATATAAGGATAGAATAACTATCGTTTTATTTTGGTTCGATATCCACCAAAATCATTTTCATTTTTTTGAATTCCATTTCTAAATATTTTTCCGCTTTAATAAGATCATAGTCTCTGTTTATTATTTCAAATGCAATAAGAGTGTAATAAATAAAATCCAATATATCCTCCATTAGTTCCATATCCTTTAGAAATAGAAATTTATGACTGAGTTGTGGTTGAAACCTTATTAGAATACATTTATGAATCCTCCTAATATCATGGGTTTATATAAGTGTAAAAATGTCCTCTATAATCAAATTCAAGTAATAAAAGAATGCTTGGAAAATTTATTTGGGAACATCCTCAAGTCCTTATGGTTTTTTGAATAAAACCATTATATTTGATTCACACATAGTTTATACACCACCATGATTAAAAAATATATTTTCAAACATGGAATATTCATATTTACATAATATTTTCTTTATATTGATAAAATTAGTCAAATCTACACTAGTGAATGTATTATTTTAACATCAATAAACTCGTCATTTTAGTTTCTTTTTCATAAATGATTTCATTCCATTTTGAAAAAATTAATTACGCGGTATTTTATATGCATTAATTCTAATAGATCATAAAATTATTTTAATTTTTTTTCAATAGTTGAAATTTATTTTTATAAAATATCATAATCCCATTTTGATTAATTATTACAACGCATTTCATGTGAGAAAACCACAAAAAATAAAAAACGTCTATTTTGAAACTATTTGTTGGCCCGTCAAAGGGAAAATACCCTATGAGGTGGATAATCATGGAATGTTGATTTCAAAATAGTATTTCCAATAATACAATTAAACAGTTATTAGGAACAATCTTCTCTCCCTCACAATGAATATAAAGATATAATGAAAGTGAAAGAGAAAAAATTGATTTTAAATGGTTCATTCTTACAAGGATATATACATGTAGTATAAAAAATAAATAATTTTTATAATAATTTCCATTAAGACACAAATATTTTATTGCAATTTTAGAGAGGACTCACTAGAAATATAGTTTTACAAACTTCAAAATAATAAAAAACTAACAATTAGTAATATTAAAAAACTCACTAATCCAATAATTAAAGATAGATTAATTTATTATGACAAGAATCTATATTACATTAATAATGAGGTAAAAATTAGACCATGTATCAATAATATATTTAATTTTTTGTTCTTAGTTATAGAATATGTATAGAATTCATATTTTTTTTAAATCTATAGGAACCCCTATACCCTACAATATTATTTTCCTTTTAAAATGTAAATGGTATTTTAGTCATGTAAGATAGAATATCTAAATCTTCCCACAATTAAAATCACCACATATCCTTGATGATGAAGATTAAATTAATCTACAAATGTTTATGAAATCTATTATAACGACTTCAAAATCAAATTATTTTATATTTCAAAAAATATAAAAACATAGAAAACTGATAAAACTATCAAAATTAACAACCCCATTGTGTGATTTTTATTATTATAGAATGGTGTGATCCATTTTAATATATATAATGGGATGGATTCTCTTTAATGTTGATTGTTATACAATTTTATAACAGATCAATAAAATCTAAATGAAATTTATTTTAAAAATATTTTGTATTATTACATTAATGGTATTTTTAGATTTGTTAGCCATTATAATGTGAATTAACATATTTCATAATGATATTCATATACAAATATCCTTGATCACCATATAGTTGTGTGACCACACTTTATGGAATAATATATTCAATTTCCACTAAAACACTAAAATTCCATGACCTCCACTATATATAATACAAAAATCCTTCTCACCATAGCCTCCTAGTCTATGGTGTTCCCTTTACATGAAAATCAATAATTATAGAAATGTTAATTATACCTATCTCTAAAATGTATTTGTATATAAAAAATTAATCAATCATTATAAAAAAATATAATATTATATAAAAAAATTGGGGTGTGTCTCACATGTGTTTTTATTTGATGATTTTGGTCATTCAACGATGTGTAACAACAAAATTATTTTCGGTCTTATTTTTGGAATGATTATATCCTTCCTGGAGTAATTCCTTAAAATATTGTGAAATTTATTTCCAATATGATTCAATACTTATATAATTATACAAAAAAATGAAACCAATTTATATTTATTTAATTTATGTTTTTTAGTGGATTTCCACCAATATATTTCAACAATAAATACACAAAATTCTCAAAGAGATTTTTGGTACAAATTTTATCTTACATTAGAGTACTATAAAACTACATTAGATGAGCTATTTCCTGATGTGTTGTTAATATTCCATTGTAAAAAAATATCTTGGTTAGTTAAACCATGTCATATCGCAATGTAATGGTCTTAAAATTTTTAATGAAAATGATATTTTCCTAAAACTATAAAAATAATTCATCGTCAAGTGTACAAATGGTCTCTGTTGAATATGTGAGGTGGTGTTTAAACCAAACAAAAAATTTATTGGTAGATTTGATCTTAGTCTAAATTATATTTTCTGTATTGAATACTTTATAGTGTTTATAAACTAATATATAATGATAAGTATAATTTTTTATATATTTTTTATTAAGTTATTGATAAATTAAAATATAATAATATTAAATTATAATTCCTTATTTGAAAAATATAATATTATTTGATTATATAAATTCTTAATATACAATTTTAAATGATTATTCACCTACCTAGGTCAACATGACATGCCACAAATAATGGATCTTTATGTGTTGTAGAGAGACTCATAAACTATTATGTGTCTAATGAATAATAAATAGTGGTATCAATCTGAGTACATTATGGAATAAAAGGTAAAAGAACATGAGACATAAAAAATACAATATGCCAGTCCTAGAAGCCAAAAAATCATAACCCACAACCAAGTCACCATGTAACCATCAATTACCACCATCACAACCGACTTTTAAGACGACATCAACCAAGTGAAGCTAGAAACCAAGATGACACCTTTCCCTTTACTTATATCATAATAGGAATTTTCCCCTATCAAAACCTAAACTAAAAAATCTATAAACTAGGTCATCTGACCCCAAGGGTATCCATTAATACATTAGTATCCATCCAAACAAACAATAAGCTATTATCTACAATTGTAACCTATTAGACTAATAATTTTTACTACATGAAAACACACGTTTGTTTAGTGTTAATTTTGCTCATTCACACCCACTAAGGGAAACATTCTAGGAGGTCATCAATCCCAAAAATAATTGTGTGCATGCATGATTTTTTATTGATCACTAATCTGGATGGATCCTAAAAAAAATGATGGACCTTGTAGAAATGGGTAGTGAAACATTTGTATTTTAGGTCACACTTTTCCTGGGGTCCATCACTATCCCACTTTAAATCCTTGTGGCCTCATTATGAAA